>FR997826.1:10000000-11250000 GCA_905475405.1 Schrankia costaestrigalis
TGTATCTCGCTGAAAAAGCATCGCAGAGGTCTGGAGTTTTTTGTAATACCTAGATTTTAATTTGTCAAAACTAGTAAAAATACAATAAAAATTCTTAAGGTTATATTTCAGAAGCTGTAGAACATTATCAGTATGTGGTGCGATAGGGTGACCATGTCTTATTGTTTACAGAATACTTTCTACTTATTGTTACAGAAATTATAATTCAAGGATTCTAAATAAAATTAAAATGAAACCATAAATATAAAAACAATTATGTTTATTGGTTTAAAAGTCACATAAATCACAGAATGTTACAAATTAAAAAAAAAAACTCAAAAATCACAGATTGTTTACTTACACTAAGATATAATCAAAAATCACAAATTGTTTACTTACACTAAAATATAATAAAAAATCACAGATATTTTACTTACACTAAGATATAATCAAAAATCACAGATTATTTACTAATTTACTTTTCCAAACTAATTTTTTTTTCCAACTTTATTATTTCAAAAGTTAGAGGCGGGGGGGACTCATTTTACGACTTTGGAAGTGTATATCTTTCAAATGATTGACTTTAGTTTTTTTTAGTAATTTTTCCATTCATATAATATTACGCTTAAAGTAAAAACAAATATCTACATCCCTGCTAGTTATGATTGTACTTATTTAAAAATGTGGAATCAAAATGATTTACAATCATTTCAAATGTTCTAAGTTAAGTTCTAATTACCTATATGATTTAATAAAACATTAAATAATAATAATCCAGCCTATTATTGTCCCACTGCAGGGCAAACATTATATATTATTATTATTTTTGTTAGTTATTAGATAGTTTTTAGTATTTCATATAAGTTCATATACATAAGATTGTAAATATTTCATAGTAAAATATCTTAACTACACGGTCATCCATACAAATAAAGAGAGAGCTCTAACATAATCATAAAATATTTAAATGCAACATACCTTAATCACTTCTGCTGAATTGTTTACATAATTTACCGAACTGACGTTACACCACAGTACAACACTTAATCGTAATTACACACGAACTGAACATTTTAATAATCAGTAGATCACTTTTTTATCGTGTTAACATCACAACGACACACTGATAACGAAACTCTTACGCTTACGTCGCTGTACCACAGAATAATAAGTACTAACGGCTGTACGCGTCGCACTGACCTGCGGAGGCGCGCGGGGGTGGCGCGTGTGAGATGCAATAGTGTGCATTACCAATCACATAGCTTAGGGGCGGAGTTGCGTCATTTAAACCAATCTTAGGGCTAGTTTTTCGTAAGTCCACGCGGACTGTAACTGTATTATTGACTTTTCAAGCAATAAACATAATTGTTTTTATATTTATGGTTTCATTTTAATTTTATTTAGAATCCTTGAATTATAATTTCTGTAACAATAAGTAGAAAGTATTCTGTAAACAATAAGACATGGTCACCCTATCGCACCACATACTGATAATGTTCTACAGCTTCTGAAATATAACCTTAAGAATTTTTATTGTATTTTTACTAGTTTTGACAAATTAAAATCTAGGTATTACAAAAAACTCCAGACCTCTGCGATGCTTTTTCAGCGAGATACAGGCGAAATAACGTTTTATTCACCGTTTCGACGGCGTGGCCATATCGTTTTAGTCTTATAGCTCCTGAAATATAAACCTAGGAATTTTTGTTGTATTTTTCCTAGTTTCGACAAATTCAAATCTGGGTAAGTAATTACAATAAACTACACACCTCTGCGATTTTTTTTCAGCGAGATACAGGCGATAGCGTTTTCTCCACCGTTTCAATGGCGCGGCCATTCGGTTTTAGTGTTATAGCTCTTAAACTATAAACCTGAGTATTTTTTTTATATTTTTACAAATTTTTTACAAATTAAATCTTGCATTTGCGTAAATTTCAGGTCTCTACAAGGCTTAGTTTTAAAGATCTCAGTGGCCGCGCGGTTCGCCGCGTTTCAATGGCGCGGCCATGTTCAAACCCTTATAACTTTTTAACCGTATCTTTGACAAATTTATGGTTTTGGGAATCAACTTTGACAAATTTTTACAAAAAATTGACATGGTTTTTTTTAAAAAAAAACGCTATGGCCGCGCGGTCGAACTGGACACTGATGCTTTTATGGCAAAGATTGTATGAGTAGTTTACGTAAATAGTTTTATTTCTATAAAACTATGTGTGTAAACTACTACATTCATAAACTCAGTATATTTCTATTTCCACTTTATTACTCATACCTACGCCTATGTTCAAAGAGTAAAGTAAAGGAAGCCTATGTTGTAAGAGCGAAGTAGAAACATTATCTTTCTTTATGAATAGAACAGTTCCCGTTGGCCTACCATTTTAGCAGTCCTCTGTGTAGGGAGTTTCCCTGCGTGATCGTATTAGAAATGAGGGAGGAGATCCGCAAGGCACATAAAGGCCTGGGCACACCGGGACGGCATGGCAAGGGATTTTGCCGTGAGTCAGCGCACACTGGCCGCTTAGATGCCGCGGCAGGCCACGGCGCGCCGCGGGACGACATGGCAAGGGATTTTGCCGTGAGTCAGCGCTCGGTCGCGGTATGCCGCGGCGCGTCCCGCCACGGCAGCCTGTGGCGCGTTTTTTAATGCCGTGCGATAAAATCCCTTTCAATGCCACGACACGGCATCATTTTAAAGCATAGCAATTTATGTCGTATTTCTGTAACATTACGGTTGAATTTCCATTAGTAAAAATTAAAATCCCTTGCCATGGCCGTCCCGGTCTGCGTAGGCCTTAACACGAATAACTGATAGTCGTTGGTGCAGAAAAGTTCTAGAATGGCGACCGCGCACCGGAATGCGACCTCTCACACGGTGGACCGACGACCTAGTTAGGACGTTGCCGCCGCGGCGGGAAGCCGATAGACGAGGGAGGTTATATCTCCTTCATCCATCACCGCGCAGGGTGGAAATTGCAAGGAGGCCTATGTCCAGTAGTGAACGTCCATGATGAAGTTTGGTTCTAAATCTAAGTATATCTGGAAAGGAACTATCTGACAAGGATCTTGGTTTGTCTACCGTCTCTGAGCTGCAAATGAAGCGGTAACTTCTCATTACCGTGCACTTTCGCTTTGGACCATCAAATTGACGAGTACTGATATAGTGTGACCACAGGCAAGGGCGGATCCACCGTTGTGGGCACGATGGGCATGCCCACAACCTTAATAGACTTGTAACGTCAAACTTTTATGGACTCTTGATATCGATAGACTGATGATAATAAACGATATGCCTTATTAAAATTTAAAAAACACAATCAATCATGATACGTGCGTGATTCGGAACGCAGCAAAGAGCCATAGACGATACGCTGACATGTTATGGCTTATGTCACATTTTTGACAACTTATTGCCGTGCCGCCAAAACTTCCGAGCCGCGTAGCAAGGGGTGCGTGGCCCGTGGCGCTACTTAACTGGCGCTGGCCGACTTTACTTAGTACCTACTTTTGTTTGTGCTGTGAAACGTAAGCAACCTAGCATAACCTAAAAAAGATTACCTACTTATAAAGAGTAAATTACTTTGATTATTTTTTGAACATAATATATATTGTTGTATCATGGCAAGTTATTTTAATGAAATTATTGCACACCCCGCGGGGTGTGCAATAATATTATCAGAATATTTTCCAGAGCAGTTTTGACAACAAAAAAGATTTTTTTTCTGTCATTCTGTCACATTAAAATGTTAATATCCATACATCTTTGTTAATGGGAAGGATGTGGCTTTCCAATTTCACTGTGAATTAATTTTATTCGACCGGTTATCCCTTACAAAACAATTAATTAAATAAAAAAAAGTTTTCGCAAAAAAGAAACTTAAGCTTGAATTTGTAATTTAAGTAACTACCTAAATAAAGTTATTTACTTACGGTCTTACTCATAAACTCGTATTAAATATTAATCAATCGATTAACGCAATTCTTTACTCATAAAAACAATTTAACTTTAAGCAGTGGTTAATCTATTGATTAAGAGCTGTCAAAATTAACCACTCGTTCGACCTAGTTAAGATGTTGCGTGGCAATATGGCCGTTTCAATATCATCAGCTGTTCGTTTGACAACAGAACTGATAGTATATTTTTTACGTTTTTTCATTGTAATCGGGTTGTTGTTATAAACATGGATTTTGGAGACTTTTAAAATGATATTGCATTAAAGAGAAACCCCTACAAAGCTAGTTTCGATCCGCTACGAAATTAATCAGGTGAAGAGTTGGGGTTGAAATACTGCTTTAGCAAAAATAATATGAGCTGCATTACAGGAATAGTCTGAATTAGAGTGACCTGATCTCCATGGTGATACCCGAGGTGTAGGTATCTCCGGAGACTTTCAAGTAATGGCAGTAGTCAGATATAGGAGTTGTCATGAGGTGAGTACTTATCTGATCTTATTAGTAGGTAAGGTCAAGGGGGGGAATTCCGGCAGCGGGTTAAGTCCGTCCACGTCTCGTTTGCGCGCTTTTTTAACCACCTATAGCAGTTATAGTGTATGTGGGTAAAACAGTGTCTCTTGCTGGTTCTGCCATCAAATTACAGATGTCGTTACGACTCTCACAGCAGTAAAAAAATAGTTCAAAAATTTTAGTGTCAGTTATGGCGGTAGTCAAGTAAGTGATATCATAAGTTTTAACAAAATTCGGTGTGGAAAACAAGAAATTCACAGGTGTTTTTACGGTAAGTGGCTACATTGTGTTCTAAATTTATAGTTTCATATGTTTTCAAGTGAATATGTGCAATTTTTCGAGAAATATTAGCCGGCAAATAACACTCAACCTCAAAAAGTAATGTTGGGGTAATGGCGTATACTGGTTTAGGGAAATGCCGTCATATGCCGGTATTGCCCCGTTCCAGATATAGTAAACCTTTTGTTGTAGTGTATTTTTTTTCCAGTAGACAACTGTTTGTAGGTATTATTTTACCTACCACTAATCCATAAGTTTGTTTAGTAATATTTGACTAAACATTAACGTTGGTAAGTAAAAAAAAGTCTTTACTAGACTTTTATTACTAGACCTCACTATTTAAGTCTACTTTTCCTTAAGCGGTGAATCAAATGGGTAGTTTGTGGTTGCAGTAACAACCAATTTGATTTACGAGTACTAATATTCTTCATCACTTAGTGTGTTATTTTTATTTTTAGGTAAACATCAAAATGGTGCGGAATTATAAAAGGAAAACCGATAAAGCATTATATCCAAAAGAAAAGCTAGAAGATGCGGTGCGAGCAGTAAGCAATTATATACTCTGTAGTCAATACATTTTGTTAGTTGATTTCAAACGATATCAACAGTTATATGTTTAATTACTTTCGTTTAAATACTTACTGTGATTTTACCGACTACATCAATAAATTGTGCTTATGGATACTTATTCTTAAAGACTGATTCAGTACAAATATTTTAAAATAAACCCATTTAATTATATTAAATATTGTTTTACTTATCTACACATTGACATTCTAACAGCCTTACCTGCCTAGTGGGTAGGTATGTATAATATGTTTACAACCCCTGGCCTAATCAATATGACGGCATTACCCCGTTTTATGATTTTACTGCAATTCAATGGAAATCGTACCTTATATCTAAGATTTGAGAATTTACTTTTGATAAGCATACATTTTTACGTATTCATATCATAAACGTACTCGATAAAACATTAAATTTCACTAAAAAACAACTATATGACGGACTTACCCCAAAAAATCGGGAAAGTTCGTCAACAGACTAAATTTTATAAAATTGTCTTTAATTTCGCAATGGATTATATTAGGGTATTGATGATTAATGGAATTTGTAAAGAAGAATATCCTTTATGACATACGTTACAAAAAAGTAAGTTAGGTTCAATAAGTACTCCTAGACGGTCAAACAAAATTAAAAAAAAATGAAATATGCCGGTATTCCCCCCCTTGACCTTACAGTTACAAAATTACATGTGCATCCTTCTTTCTTTAATTTACCATCATCATATCAGCCTATGGTCCTCCATTGCTGAACATAATATGCCTCCTCCCAACTTCCTTGTCCTTAAATAAGTAATAATACTTTTACATAGTAATGTTAATTCAAATTTCTTTATTTGTTAGAATATGGTAAGTACAGAAAAGATCTTAAATTAAGTAGTACACTCATATTCTGCCAAGAATGTTTTGTATGCCACAAATGTGTCACATTTAAGACATTCTAGAAATCTTATATTATCTATAATCTTATTAACAATAATTCAGATTTAAAAACAATAAAACATAGAAAAATACAAAAAAAAAGCTAATACATCCAATGCAACAATGAAAATAAACATGAAACACTAGTCAAATGAAAATATATACAAGTTTATCACTAAGAAAATCATTTACCTATATTGTAATAACATTTCATTAATTAGATTATGTAATTTTTTTTTAATTGTATTCTGTTCCCTGTAGAGCTGAGGTATCTTATTGTAAATATTTGGAGCCATGCCAAATGCTTTTGTTCATTAAGGTAGTCCTAGAGGCATGCAAGGTTAATTTAGTATCCTTATGTTGAATGCGTGCACAAACATCTGACAATTTGTAAAACCCATCCTGGTTTGTTGTTACAAAAACTGCTGTTTCATAATAAATGTATAATGATGCCAGAGTAAGGAGTTTATATTTAACAAAATATGGTCTACAGCTGTCTGTATTTTGAAGCCCGAACATGCTCCTAAGACATTGATTTTAAAAACCATATCCTAATTTACAGAATTTCCCAAAAAAATTATACCAAATTTAAGTAAAGATTCCATCAGTCCATGATAGACCGTAAGCAAAGAATTTTCATTGACTACCTGACCAAGTTTATAAAGAGCAATGATCTACTACTTATTTTTTCAGATAATTGTTCTATAGAGCCTTTCAAATTAGTTTATCATCTATCGTTAATCCTAGAAACTTGAGATTAAGAACTGTATTGATGAGAACATTTTTATATTGAATACTTACTACTTAATATTGTAATTTTGATATTTCTTTTTAGATTTAAGAAGACTGCACTGACATCCATAGCATGAGCCAGCAGACAAGGTGGCAATGGCATTGGTGTGGAAAAACTTACTTTAATATTACTAAAGAAATGTAGATAATTTGAAGCGATTTGTGTTCTTCAAGGGATACATGGTGCTATAGTCTGCATGCATATTAAAATAAGAAATATTGTTATTGAAAATAATAAAAATCTATTATCACCTATGCATATTCATTTAATAAAGATTCACTATTGACATTACACAAATTATAATTGTTAAAATCAATTATTAAAATAAAAATGTTACAGTTGTATAATCATCTTTTATTTGAGACAAGCATTTCTTCCTCCAGCAAATAAAAAGTTACAAAACAAATACTATTTATAATAGATCATGTGTTACATTAATCATATTTGCCTGTGTCGAGTAGGTTAAAATACATTCAGTAAGAGTAAAGTTTACACAAATTATTAAAAACGACATCAAAAAGCCCCCAGTGGACTGACGACCTGGCACAGGACCGAGTTCTGTGGGCATGTTGGGAGTGGCCTATGTCCAGCATTGCGATAGATTAAGCTTCACTTTTCATTGTTGTTCAGGTGAATTTGACGGGAACGCGTATATTGGAGACAGGAACAGCGTGACCTCGATGCCACCAGCTATTCACCATCACAATGCATATTTCATTATTATGATTAAAACAAATAGTGCTTGAATTATAGTAGTTTTTATACTGCACAAGCTAGCTTTAGTAAGCAGTTACAAAGATCGTTGTGGGTTACGGATATTGAATTATAAATTCATAGATTTAAAAATCCATCCAGTTTTGGCAACACAAAATTAAATAAGAAATAACTTTGATATTATAATTTTTAAATTCTTTTTATAGGTTATGTTTTGAAAATCTTATCTGTCAAAATCACGATGTGTCATAATATCGCCATAGACGTAGAAAATCCAATTTTTCATAGAGAATATATCCGATTTTACGAAAATAGTCGACTTTTTCATCAATTATCTGTGGTTACCGCATTTTGTATCGTTCTTTGTTCTTTTACATCATATCTTATTTAGGCAACAGATTATCTGTTTTTATAAGTAAACAAATTTAGTTCATTGTTTAAATGCTTAAGAATTGATCATGTAAGAGATGGCTAATCACTTGCTTTAGAGATTTTTATAAGTAAGGGGGTTAATGTAAAATGTACCCAGCATTTAATTTAATTTGATATTCGTAGAAAATGTAAAAAATAATCAAAATCTCGCCTGGTGGATTTCACTTGCTGATCTCACTTACATTACTTCTGATACAACTATTTACCCAGTCTAGTGACCCGATATTGGCTTACAGGCTACTAGAAAAAAAGAAAAAAATATAAGATATTGATTGAAATAGGTTTGGATCGAAACTGACTATTTAATTTGAAGAAATCGGGTCCGACTACCTCCTAAGTTTATATCCATTCCTAAGGCCAAAGTCCTGATGCTCAGAAAAAAGGAAATAATCTAATTCAAAAGTTCATAAACGACTTGCATGATTGTTAATGAGCATGTTCATGCTCCGACTCGTACTTAGCCGATTTTCTAGTAGCTGTGACCACAACCTTTTTTGAGGGCTGGATCCGCGCTTGACCACAGGAGCTGTGCACCTCCTGAGGTATGCGCGCGGCGAGAGGGGGGTGGACAAATAGAGTACATTATTGATAAATACTGGGTGACTGGTATAGAATAAACAGTCTATGATGTCGCTACTAGCGACATCTGACGCAATATACTTAAGTTATTTGGCTGGTCGCTGCACGAGCGGCTGTAGCAGTTTTCTATTAAAAGACAGTTTTTTTAAAAACTCCAAGAAAGTATTTACATTGTTGTTTAGTTTTAAGCGTAAATAGGAACATTATTTGTGTTTTTATAATGTAACTTTGAGAAAAATGACATCTAGCGGCATGTATCAAATTTTAATACTCTAAGAACATGAAATTCTTAAAGAAAAATATAATGTTCGAATTGTTATGACACTGCCGTCAAAACTCGTGACAGCAGGTAGGTGTCCGTTATGGTAGCATCAGGGGGAGTCAACTCTGTTCTACACAATGTTTCTATTAGGGCTGTTAGTCACGACAGAGAGAAAGGATGAAATAGAAAATGTTATGTCATTTCCTAGCAACCACCGTGTCCAGTTCGACCGCGCGGCCATAGCGTTTTTTTTTAAAAAAAACCATGTCAATTTTTTGTAAAAATTTGTAGAAGTTGATTCCCAAAACCATAAATTTGTCAAAGATACGGTTAAAAAGTTATAAGGGTTTAAACATGGCCGCGCCATTGAAACGCGGCGAACCGCGCGGCCACTGAGATCTTTAAAACTAAGCCTTGTAGAGACCTGAAATTTACGCAAATGCAAGATTTAATTTGTAAAAAATTTGTAAAAATATAAAAAAAATACTCAGGTTTATAGTTTAAGAGCTATAACACTAAAACCGAATGGCCGCGCCATTGAAACGGTGGAGAAAACGCTATCGCCTGTATCTCGCTGAAAAAAAATCGCAGAGGTGTGTAGTTTATTGTAATTACCCAGATTTGAATTTGTCGAAACTAGGAAAAATACAACAAAAATTCCTAGGTTTATATTTCAGGAGCTATAAGACTAAAACGATATGGCCACGCCATCGAAACGGTGAATAAAACGTTATTTCGCCTGTATCTCGCTGAAAAAGCATCGCAGAGGTCTGGAGTTTTTTGTAATACCTAGATTTTAATTTGTCAAAACTAGTAAAAATACAATAAAAATTCTTAAGGTTATATTTCAGAAGCTGTAGAACATTATCAGTATGTGGTGCGATAGGGTGACCATGTCTTATTGTTTACAGAATACTTTCTACTTATTGTTACAGAAATTATTTTATTTATTTTAATGGTGTATTTTTAAATTGTAATACAACAAATAATAATAATATTGTACTTCTGGTTTTGTAAAAAATAATGAGTGAGAGGAAAAGGAAGAGAGATTTTACCAGTGGAGTTACAAAAAAAAACTGGGGAAGTACGAGTCGGACTCGCCCATGAAGTGTTCCGTAGTAACAAGCAAAGTTTTGCTCTTAACTTTGTTTTTCATAGTGTTTGTATGAATTACAAAGTAACGTGTGCGGTTTTTGAAATTGTGCTATATCTCAAAAACTTATGATTGTATCTTGTTCAAACCAGTTTTCATTGAAAGTTTTTATTGACATTTACATCAATTTTTTTTTCCAACTTTATTATTTCAAAAGTTAGAGGCGGGGGGGGGGGCTCATTTTACGACTTTGGAAGTGTATATCTTTCAAATGATTGACTTTAGATTTTTTAGTAATTTTTCCATTCATATAATATTACGCTTAAAGTAAAAACATATATCTACATCCCTGCTAGTTATGATTGTACTTATTTAAAAATGTGGAATCAAAATGATTTACAATCATTTCAAATGTTCTAAGTAAAGTTCTAATTACCTATATGATTTAATAAAACATTAAATAATAATAATCCAGCCTATTATTGTCCCACTGCAGGGCAAACATTATATATTATTATTGTTTTTGTTAGTTATTAGATAGTTTTTAGTATTTCATATAAGTTCATATACATAAGATTGTAAATATTTCATAGTAAAATATCTTAACTACACGGTCATCCATACAAATAAAGAGAGAGCTCTAACATAATCATAAAATATTTAAATGCAACATACCTTAATCACTTCTGCTGAATTGTTTACATAATTTACCGAACTGACGTTACACCACAGTACAACACTTAATCGTAATTACACACGAACTGAACATTTTAATAATCAGTAGATCACTTTTTTATCGTGTTAACATCACAACGACACACTGATAACGAAACTCTTACGCTTACGTCGCTGTACCACAGAATAATAAGTACTAACGGCTGTACGCGTCGCACTGACCTGCGGAGGCGCGCGGGGGTGGCGCGTGTGAGATGCAATAGTGTGCATTACTAATCACATAGCTTAGGGGCGGAGTTGCGTCATTTAAACCAATCTTAGGGCTAGTTTTTCGTAAGTCCACGCGGACTGTAACTGTATTATTGACTTTTCAAGCAATAAACATAATTGTTTTTATATTTATGGTTTCATTTTAATTTTATTTAGAATCCTTGAATTATAATTTCTGTAACAATAAGTAGAAAGTATTCTGTAAACAATAAGACATGGTCACCCTATCGCACCACATACTGATAATGTTCTACAGCTTCTGAAATATAACCTTAAGAATTTTTATTGTATTTTTACTAGTTTTGACAAATTAAAATCTAGGTATTACAAAAAACTCCAGACCTCTGCGATGCTTTTTCAGCGAGATACAGGCGAAATAACGTTTTATTCACCGTTTCGATGGCGTGGCCATATCGTTTTAGTCTTATAGCTCCTGAAATATAAACCTAGGAATTTTTGTTGTATTTTTCCTAGTTTCGACAAATTCAAATCTGGGTAATTACAATAAACTACACACCTCTGCGATTTTTTTTCAGCGAGATACAGGCGATAGCGTTTTCTCCACCGTTTCAATGGCGCGGCCATTCGGTTTTAGTGTTATAGCTCTTAAACTATAAACCTGAGTATTTTTTTTATATTTTTACAAATTTTTTACAAATTAAATCTTGCATTTGCGTAAATTTCAGGTCTCTACAAGGCTTAGTTTTAAAGATCTCAGTGGCCGCGCGGTTCGCCGCGTTTCAATGGCGCGGCCATGTTTAAACCCTTATAACTTTTTAACCGTATCTTTGACAAATTTATGGTTTTGGGAATCAACTTCTACAAATTTTTACAAAAAATTGACATGGTTTTTTTTAAAAAAAAACGCTATGGCCGCGCGGTCGAACTGGACACCAACCACCTAATACTTGTTTATATGGAGCTGTCAACAGTCAACACTACAAGAAAAGAAACCGTTTATTTTGTAAATTCCTAAATATCTTGTAAATAAATAAAAAATCTCGATAAATAACAAGTTTATCCTGAATTAAAAACGTTGCACGAGCATCCTATTCCTTAGTTGAAGTGTTTTTGTGAAATTGCATCCTATTCCTTAGTTGAAGTGTTTTTGTGAAATTGAACGTTATTGACTCCAGTTCTGAGAAAGTGACTCCTATAGGGTTTTTGTTATGTTACAATGAGTTTCAATGTAGAGAAGAATGTTTCAATAAAGAATGTGAATATTTTTTATTATGAATATTATTTACATAAATAAATTGTAAAAGAAATGAAGTTTTTTATTATCAAATCCAACTCTAAATACAGTCATCCTAATTTAAACCTTCAACAAAATAAACAAATAGATATATTATATAACGCCCTAATAATGTAGGGCGTAATATAATATATCTCTTTGTTTTTATTAAATAAAAAAAATAATACAATTTCCCGCGCTGCTGATTTTAACCGCAGTTTTGGCTCCCGATAGATGGCGCCGCACGCTTAGGAAAAGTTTCCTCACGAATTTTATATGAAGTTGACATTCTTCTCCTTTGAGTATAATTGTTCTGTGGGTAGCATACACAAGAGCTATATCGAGTTGGTTACTATGCCAAAAAACTCTGCATAAATAAAAATAAAAAAAAAATCTAATTGTTAAGATTAATGATGAGGAATTAGAAATCGTTAACACTACAGTATTCCTAGGAATTAATTTATACAGATTACCCCCTTACTCATAAACGCTTCTTGTTAATTGATTACCTTAAATTCTTACGGTTTTGTTTAGTATAAGTTTGATTTTACAAATAATAATCTCGCTAAACAGTGATTAAATTTAAGAGGCGTTTATGAGTAAGAGGTGAGTTCTTATTTATCACCTGCATAATAAAAAAAAAAATGAGTGTATTTGGGTTACATTGTGATCTACTAAGTAAGTGTATATATTACAGACATGCCTATAAAGTCGTTAAATTTGTGGTTTTTATTAGTTCATTAATCTACAATAAACTAATACTGACTTACGAAGAACAATGTAAACAATGAGTAGGGTAAATCAAAGTGGCACGCGGGAAGTGATTTTTAAAGTTATAAGGCGATGTTAAGCGGAGCACGATTCTGGTCAACTTTTATGCGATTTGGATGATGTTTATGGGCGAACTGCAACTTTGATGTAATCGTGTTACTGTTTTCCGTAATCTGTCTCAAGTAATAAATTCACTCCATTTGAGATCTAGAGATCAAAAACAGGCATTGTGTACATAGCACATTTTTAGGTTAGATATTCATTGTAAGTAAGAAAAATCATAGTACGACCATTTCTGTTGATACATTATCAGTTGCATTAGTATAATTCAGTCAAGATTTATCCCAATTTGAATTTGAATTAATTGCTTTATGTCTATATTACGGTTGATATTGATAACTAAACTATGTCACTTTCGCATCGACTGGTCTGTCTACAAAAAATAATTAATTGCAATATTTTATTAAATTTTATATCATTTAGCTCTTAGTGAATCCATGTTAAATGATATCTTGTTGGTTAATATTTAACACTGAATAAATTTTAGTTAGGTATTGTAGTTATTCTTTCCATTCCATTAGAATTATTAAATATAAAAATAACAGATTGAAAAATAATGAAAAGCTTGAAACTCCTGGTAAACACAGGCAAGGCCGGCCAAAGAAAATGTATGTTTCTATATTTCTGCTCTCCCCCACAAAATACAATTATGTCCTACAGTAAAAAAGAGGTATATAACATTTTTCTTCTTTTACATGTATTTTGTTTCTAGTTATGCCTAAAGGAGAATGAAACCTTCACTAAGAGTTTTGGGCCAAGATTATACAGAAATGAGAGTATTATCAATTTATAGCTTCACACTTATTAGTCTCGTGCTAAATCTTTTGTTAGTTTTGGCAATCCGAAATCCAAGATAATTTTTTTTTTGAAGGAGATGGAAACTTCTGGGCTAAAGCCTGTACATTACTGTACAGAGTAAGGATATGCCCTAAAAATCTTTTCTATTTTTTTCAAGTTCGAATCTTAATAAAATTGAGTAATTTTATTATTATTTTATTAAAAAATAGAAAAGATTTTTAGGGCATATCCCAACTCTGTACAGTAATGTACAGGCTTTAGCCCAGAAGTTTCCATCTCCTTTATTGTAGATCAAATGATCAATTTACATAACTTTTGTAAAATTTCGAGTTCCAACCCTCAGAAAATTGCAGATGATAGCTAGAACTGAGATGGATTTTATTTGTAGTCTTGAAGCTCTACGCAAAACTTTAAATGCAATAGGCTTACCTACAAGAAATGCCCTAGTATTATGAGTGCTCTAATCACTATTAGAGCACTCACTCACGTAGTGTTATTTGAACATAATTGTTTTGAAAACTATTTTGTCAGACTAATGGTTGCTACGTGTAGCACAGTGGCGCCCTAATTTTTATAAGGACTTTATAGACAGACTGTACCTACATTTAAGAAAAATAGTTGTTGTAGTTTTAATATTATAGCTTATTGAAATAACTCCAGCCCGGCCCCAAAGAACCGTTAATATCTCCGATAATATTGAATTTTGTATTGAAATAAAGTGTTACACAGGCGTTATTTCAGGGTTACATTTCTACTGTATTAACAGAATTACTGTACCTATGTTTTGTAGTTCTCGAGATATTCAAATCACTTGTGAGCATATTATCTGTACCAGTACTATGAACATAAATTAACATGGATTTTTGACATATTCCACTGTGAATTCGCTTATAGCATTTACCTACACTAATTCAGTCAGAATTTCACGCATTATTTTTACATAAGGATTTATCAAAAGAAAAGTTCCCTTTCTATCAGAACTATCACGTGTACGCTACCATAACGGACACCTATTTTTTCTTCGTCCCCCACCTCGCCGCGCATACCTCAGGGGGTGCACAGCTCCTGTGGTCACACTATAACGAGAAGCTATCCGCTCTAAATGCGCCAGCTAAAACATGGCGCGACTTGTGCCCGCGCTCTCCGCCAAAGTGTAGTGCGCCGTTTCTTCGATGCAGTTTCCTCAGTGGTAACAGATGGACGTCTCCTCTCAGTCGATTCGATATTGTCATTTGAAGAGAGGGCTCCATGCCATGAGACGCTTCTCTAGAACCTCGTGGAATACGGGACTTACAAAAATGTTTATGTTGTTGTTGTAAGCTATTCTTAAAGTTATTATGGTTGTTATTGGTGTTGCCATTTGGCTGTTGGACTTCCTCATCGGCTGAATAAGCCACTGTCTCAGACCTCTCTCAGATGGTATGATCTTTCTGGTCTATGGATATAATTCGCTGAAGAAGTATGTCTCACGAACGTATACTATAACAGGACAGCGCACTGCCTATATCCTTTATTGCCCGTGGACCACCTCATAGTTCACCCAGGTGAGCCACGGGGATTTTTTTTACCCGTAGTCCACCAGCATAGCCATATATTTCTAACAGTAAATTATAAAATAAAATTATGGATCTACCTGTGACCAATAAATCATATTATATTTTTTTAAATCATTTATTACTTAAGTAATTGATACACGTAGTATTATTAGCGTATTTTTTCTAAAGCGACGCCTACAGAAATATCGTTATTAATTATCTGCATCTGAATATCTTTTATATAATCATCGTTTTTAACATCTAATTTGCGCCTTTTTGATTTAGCAATAGTTATTGTGCTTAAGACAGTCAAGAGTCGTAATAAATTCGTGCTGTTTTTATTAATTTTTTTACTTAGTTTGGCATGAAAGCCTTACAAAACGTTATTAGTTTTAAACCTTTGACTGAAAACACATAGGAT
Source organism: Schrankia costaestrigalis (assembly GCA_905475405.1). Classification (NCBI taxonomy): domain Eukaryota; kingdom Metazoa; phylum Arthropoda; class Insecta; order Lepidoptera; family Erebidae; genus Schrankia; species Schrankia costaestrigalis. The sequence continues at coordinate 10,015,841 of FR997826.1, forward strand.
GGCCTTAAAATATCTGATTTTCCTGAAGCTTTCTACATATTTGAAAAATTTGTCCATATTTAAAGTAGAACTTTAGAAATGATGTAATGTAAGCCATTTAGCATTTTATTATCTGGCAGAAGTGGCAGAGCTGCTGTAAGACCGACAATTCTTTTTTGGCCAATGATAGAAACATCCACGAACTTCAACTTTTGAAAATACCATTAATATGCCATTGATTGCTCCTTGTTTAAAGTCACAGTGGTATATCATGGGATTAGGTAAACTCTGGCAATTGTGACCTAATCAGACTAAACATAATAGGTAGTATACGTTTGTTACGTTATAGACTGCAGAGAGTCGCATAAAAAGGTTATCATACTTGTGAGTATTGATAAGAAGAGCGCTAAGTGTCAGGTGGACCACGGGAAAAAATATTTCCCGTGGTACAACCAGGTGAACTACGGGGAACAAAAAAATTCCCGTGGTACACCAGGTGGACTACGGGTAAAAAAAAATCCCCGTGGCTCACCTGGGTGAACTATGAGGTGGTCCACGGGCAATAAAGGCAAAAAACAAACGAGCCGAAAGAGAAGTTTAGAGTCGTAGTGCGTCCTTTTCTATAGGCCGACCGTTTAACTCCACGAACGTATACTATAATATGTCATTTTCTAGTAGGGTATGCATAAAATATAATTTTCTCGGAAAGTCTGCCATGATATTTTTCTTTAATTATGTAGGGATGCTCTACAATGCTGTAAAATAGATTGTCAGTGCGAATAGGTACTACTGCTGCCGACGACTGTAGGTGTGATTTAGTTTTAGTTATTGGATGGGATTGCCAAAGGAAATAAAACAAGAAATTATTGACAGAACTTTATTAACAACTAGCTATTTTATAAATGATTATTAATAAACCGGTCAAGTGCGAGTCCAACTATCGCACGATGGGATGATACTGAAGTGACCTACCTATCATAAATTATCTATTGCAGCATCTATTTCTAGCATTATTGTAATACCTTTTTATTTAGTACGAGCTGTAAACCGCGACTTCGTTCACGAAAAAAATGTACAAAAGTTAACCATTTTTTATTTTGCGGAACCCTATTAAAAGGCCTATGACGTGACATAACGACTGTATCCTACAACGACAACTGGGACCGGAGTTTTGTCCCCTCCGAAGCACGGTCAAATGAAATACCACTGAGTGGTCGCCCATCTATGGAATGATCGCAACAGGCTGTAAGTAGCTGCCGGAAAAAAATATTTTAGAAAAACAACATTTTATTCTGTGGAACCCTAAAAAAAGAAGCATTAGTCCATCACCACCATCTGATGTCAAACATCGAACAATTATATTAATTTCGGCTAACATTCTTAACGCAGTAGAAATTAATTGTGCCTGAATTTCAGCAGATATCTTATCTACAAAAAAATATCCTATTGGACATTTAAATTTTTTTACAGTGAAACGATTTGAAAAACTAATACTTCTGAGGCTAACTTCTCAGCATTAATGGGAACGATACCACCAATATCTATTTTACCCCACCATTTGTCATTTTTTTCGTCATATCTCTTGATTGACATTGAATCAAATATAAGAGCTACATTAATTATATCCTTAGACTGGTCTGCTTTCACTTTAAGAAAATTAAAGACTTCGGACATGAATCCTACATTACAGTTATGTGTTGATAACATTCTTCGTAAAGTTGCAGGGTGCGGAAGACTGATTTTATTTCTTAAAAACATGTAAGCTTTTCCTGAATAGTAGTACAAACTCAAAGCAAATGACTTTAAGCCGTCGCTGTATCTAATTCCTCGGCTAGATTTTGTTTCATTTATTTTTTCGTGAATATTTCCAAAATTCAGTTCGATCATGTCTTTTACTTCCAAGTAACTATTACATTTCTTTTTTATTAATGAAAGTAATGATTTTAGGTTATTAATTTTACTATTCCGCCTTTTCAAACGCTGAGATAGAATTTTGATATCCCTTTTTAATTTCTTTTTTCGAGGTGATGATACTAAGTCAACAGTTTGAATAGATTTTTCCAATTTTTGTTGTATTTTCTGCTTTTTCTCAGGAGGTTCCGAATGTTCCGATGTAGAAGGTTGGAATAATGTTATGTTACTAAGAACATTAATAGTCTTCTCAGCAGCAAAAACCTAAAACAATAAATTAGATAAAGTGACTTTAAATAAAAAAAGAATTAATCAATTTACAAAGTATTTTATAATAATATTATATTGTTTTCTGAATAAAGAAAAAGTTTTGAGATTTTGAACCAGCGCTAAAATTTCACCGTAATAATAATAAATAATAATAAAATAATATTTCACCGTAATAATCAACTTTTTATGAAGAAAATGTGGTTCCTGCTTACCTTTGGAAATACCGACGGCATTGCGTTGTTTTTCAAACGTTTTTTTGACTCGCTGACAAAATCTTCATCTTTAAAATGCAAGTTGCATACAACTGACGTTTTAGTTAATTCTCTGCTACAGACTCATTCTTAGGAATCCTGTACAGCAATAAAATTTACATGAAGTAAAAGTATAATATTATCCTTTTTTGCGCGATAGTGTGGTCACTCTACTTCAAACTAACGATAAATCTTAATAACTGACTTACCTATGGAAAGATACGCCACAACCTGGATACCATTCTGTTTTGCAACCATTCACGCAACAAAAGTGCACCATTTTCACACGAAATACGTCAAAATAACACAAAATCGCAATATGTGCCGACCGAAAGGTTTTAGGTTAGCCTGACGTAGGGGAGGTGGACCTAAAACGGGTACCCCGCCTAAAACTTAAGTTTTTTTTTGTAAATAAAAATAATAATAATTGCATTGCATCCTTTGAGATGCACTACAATAGTTTTTGCACTTGGCAGGGACCATCTCTGGGTGTATCATATTGTGCGTTCAGATATGGTATCTGCCCTGCCCATTACCAGATTAAATATCAGTCTCTTAAAGGGCCTCTTTGTCTTGGCTTCGGCCCGATGTATGCCTTCCAAAGAACCGGGTCTCCAATAGACCCGAGTATTATGGACAAGAGAAACATAATAATAATGCATTTATTTGTCAGAATATGGTTACAGAGATATTAGGTATAACAATATTATAGCGCCATGATATTCTGCTGTTTCCAGCGTACAAATATTTGAAAACATTTAGCCTTATTTAAATTAATTGGAAATATAATTAAAGGTACATGTCAAATATTGAAACAAATTCTCGTCAGTAGTAAGTCATATAGATTTGTCATGAAGAAAGTCTTTAGTACAATAATAGCATTTTTCAATAAGTAATAGAAATAATTTATTTTTGAAGGTGGTCAGATTCAGACATTTGTAAAAATCAGGTAACTTGTTATAAATACGGATTGACATGCAATACACATTGTTAGAAAATAGGTTGATTCTTTGTTTTGGTACATTTAGTTTATAAATTCTACGACTAGCTCTATGGTTACCACGTCATTGTGTTTTTCAAATAAATATCCATTTTTATGTACAAATATACAGGTTTCAAATATATATAAAGATGGCAGTGGCAGGATCTTTAGTTTTTTAAATAATGGTACACAACTATCGAGTGGCTCTGATCCACAAATTGACCTAATACATTTTTTCTGTGCTTGAAAGGCTCTATTAAACTCTACGGAATTACCCCATATCACAATGCCGTAGCGCAGTACAGATGATACATAACCATGGTAAGCCAGCAATGCTGCGTCTGCGCCTGCCACACTGAATAGTCTATGTAGTACAGTACATACACAAACCTGTGAATTCTCGAGCATAAATCGTCGATGTGCGCTTTCCAGTTGCAATGCCTCTCCACCACTATGTTTTATGTTTTTGTTGAAATTATAAAGATAATGTTTATGTTTGTTCTTATTTTAGGTTCTTTCTTAATTACATTTTTGAAAAGTAAAAACAGAAGTTCTAATTTTTTTTCTAAGATCTTTTTATTGTACTTCCCCTTAGCGTACCCGTTTTAGGCCCACCTCCCCTATTGTTTTTGTCTAACGACAAATTTTGAAAGAGGTAATTCTACAAAAAGTATCAATGAGCTTATTTTTATTATATGTTTCGCCTATGCACATCTACATAAGTGTAAAAAAATGTATCAATTTATAGACATATTTTATTGGTCAATATTAATTAAAACGTACTATTTCCGATTTTGAGAAATGTACCATTCTACCACAACAGTTTTTATTTTACACTGGCATACTTGCTAGACAAGGACGCATTACGACTTCAGTCCTCTCACTTGGCTCGTTTTTCTACTTTTACAATTGATAGCGGAAAAGTAACCATATGTCTATCAACTTAGAGATCAAATTTGTAATCAAAAGAAATAGTAGTAAGCGATCCAGTTATAGTATACGTCCGTGCTATGTCTCTCTCTTGTCTTGTCAATGTCATTCATTTGTCATGTCAAAGTAGGTAGCGTTTGTTGGTTTCGGTATTTTCAATTCGTCTAATTTAATTAAGATTTCAATGAACAGTTTGTTTCGGTTATTAAGTATATACGTGAATGTAATTCTCACTATAATTCAATTGTCTACGTGTAAATCTATTTTTATTTAAATATTGGAGTTTAACAATATAAAAATACGACCGTTTGTGTACAAATTCACCTGGTCCCAATATAATATTCGAATTTATTTGTAAATATTGAGATGCTTGTGGTTAGTTCATCACCGTACTCTATTTGGTAGAAACATCAGCTGTACAAATAGAATGGATTTATCTGCAATTAATTTTGCTGGGCTACTGCATAAGTTATGTTCAGGATTGTCATTAGATCCAGGTAAATTCTATTTTCAAAAGTAAATAGTTATTGTTTATGCATGCTTTATAGAGTTCATTTGAGATTTAATATTAATTCGCATTACTGTCCAATCACTTTTTTACACTTATTTGTAATGAATAATATACATGATTATATTAAAAATTACATTACTAACTTTGTAAGCAAAAATCTTAACAATTGTTGTGAGTACTTTATTGTTATTAATTTAACTGTCTCTTACATGTATTACATGTACTTATTTTAATTCTATTGGTTAGTTAGGTTAGACTTAGTTTGTTATTAATTTAACTTTTATTTGTAGATGGTGCTTATGAGTTAGCAGTGTCATATCTATCATCAACTTCTGAGAAGAGTCAAAGTGTTCAAGATGAAAGACTGCTATGTCAAAAAATTCAATCAAGACTGGCAAGTGTATCTTCTAGAGATGTTGAGAAGTTTAATGAATGTTATTCAAAATTAAAATCATCTGTGAGTATTGTTTAAGTTTTAAGTAGTTTTGTCTTAATACAGTTACTCTTGCCACAGTCTATTGTCATTATACACCCTTACTCATGAATGTCTCTTAAATTTTAGTCAATCGATTAGCTTTAATTCTTACGGTTTTGTTTAGTATAAGGTTGGTTTTACTTATAAAAATCTTGTTAAACAGTGATTAAATTTAAGGGGTGTTTATGAGTAAGGGGGGTAATGTTAACTTTTAAATAAAATACAGTTGAATTAGCTCAAGAGAGCACAGGATTACAGAAAGTAGTCACATCTGAAAGGAGCCTATGTCCAGTGATGGCGGATCTGGTGATATTATTATTGCTAACTTTATTTAAAAGTTACACAATATACTTTGATTATAAAGCAAAGATTGTGTGTATTTTTATAATCTTATTAATATTAAGTTGTAGGCAATTATATTTGATACACATTTAATAATTTGCAAAGGAGATTTAAAACAGGTTAGACTAGATTTCATTATGGTATCTAAAAACAGAATAAAAACCTGTCATTTGTGCAGAAAAAAGTAAATAAGTTAATGAAAGATGATCTCGTTTATATTTAGAAAGAAAGAAAGAAAGATCTTATCTTATACCTAAGCTATTTGCTATTATTATTTATTAATTTTAATTTATTTATTTATTTATTTAAAGTATGGCACACTTACAGCAATACACACAATAAAACTTACATAAACATAATATTAGGTATGTTTGCCTATTAAAAGTGGACGTAGTTTTGCAAACGGGAACCAACCCACAACTACACTCAAATTTAGTTAAATATACAGAACGGCTCAAAATTTGATGCTCTGTCAGTGTAATGTAAGAACCAAGCTGCTAAACAATTGTTTGTATGAAAAAAATTATGTCAGCAAAGAACTAACTCACTTTTTATGAGATTTGTATACGGTAGAACAGAACCACGCTGCTTAATCTAAAAATCTAAACAAAATACTTTGTTTTAAAAAGACCTGTACCGCTTGGTACTTTTTATGAACAAGATGCTAAATATTTTTGAAATGCAAACGGGAACCAAACCGCATGACCTCGGATTTTAAAGGAAATAAAATACTATAAAAAGATCTATCCATCTTGGTACCTTTAGAACGCACATTTTTCATCTTATTTTATTACGCAAACTAGAACTAACCCACTTGGTTCTTTTATTTAATTAAAAATTAGAGCTTTATGGAAATATTAGTAGGTACACGTCACAAAATTAAAATTTTTATTTTATTTTAGATAAAGTATTTACTTTTTTTTAAATATTTCTTTTTTATTTTATTTATTTAGGTACAGTGAACAGATAGTTACAAAATTTATTATATTTTTATGTTGCTAACATTTTTTATGTCCTAGCAACACCGCTCACCGTTCGCGACTTCTTGTTCATAACTTTGCGCTTGCGGTACCGTTTCTCTAAAGTTTGTATCTACTTATTTTGCTACAATAAGAAAATGAAAAAAGCGAGTGCAAGAACAAGAGCTCTATTAGATGCTTGTATTACTAACTATTCAGAAGAACAGGATGACAGCGGTAAGTTTTTTATTTTGATTTGAAACTTTAGAAGTACATACCTAACCTCAAAAAGTTTTTACTTTTATTGTTGATTATATTCGACACAGAGCCTAATCAGATTATGTTACGTTTAATTGAATACGTGTCCAACAGAAAAGCATTTCACAACAATGAAATCGTTTAATCTGTTTATTGTACCTAGTAGGTACAATTTTTCCAAAAAGTTTTTACCTACATTGTGAAATAGAGAACTGTTGAATAACTGTGTCAGCCGTACTCAGAGTCACTTATCATTACTTAAATCATTACTTAAATGGATTATAGGAATGGGATGGGTACTGGAAGGCATTTTGAAGTTTATTGAAAAAAAAGCTCTAACATAATTTTATTGTCCATGAAGGAACCTTGTTGAAATAGGTACAAAAAATTTATACCCTATAGTTTTATTACATCAATTAATAAGTTTAATCCTAATAAGCAAATCTGCCAAATAAACCTACCGTCTAAAGTAAAAAGAAAACCATAAAAATAACCATTTGAAAATTAAATAACCTTGTTAAAATGAAGTCAGTGAAAAATGTTAGGATCCGCAAAAACATTCTTTCCAAAAAATAAATAAGTCAATCAGCTGTGGGGCTACAACATTAGAATACCTATTGTTACTGCCAGACTTCCCTTGCATACCCATGGGCTATGGGCCACCTAGAGAATTGTGAGTAAAAAAGTATATATGGTTAGTTAAATACCTATATAAATGTGTGTAGTTAAATTTTTTGTTTTAATTTATTTATTTACCTATGTTATTTTAGTTAGTTACTTTAGATTTGTATATTATAATGTTATGTTTTAAAATTTAAAGTTTATATATAAATGACTTATTCAATTTTTTGAGTTCCTATTATTCAACTTCATGATTTTCTTTTAATGTTAAAAATTAAGTTTATTTGGCTGATTTGCTTCTTAGGATCAAAGTTATCAATGGGTGTCATAAAACTACATGATTGTAATTCAACCGGTTCGATTCCTGGAAGAATTGAAAGTTGTATCAAAACATTTCTTAGTTTTTTTTATAAAGGTATGTCTCCAACTTAGTGCGACCAAATTTTCCTTCTTATTAATAGTAATGGTCCTTATAATTCCTTACAGATACAATAGAAGGCACCCCTCAATCAAGTCCAATCCGGTTAAAATCAGGTATTGCTTGCAACATAGCTTTTTTGAACTTTTCACGTAATAAGTAATGCTATATTCGCTACGCTATGGGTCGGTGGCAAAAACCGAGTGGGTATGCGGTATTGATAGTGATAGTGAATATCGCATGGCTTTTTTTCTTTTTCCAACACACTCAATTGGTTTTTTCTTCCTAGCTCTACATGGTTGTGGTGAATCGCGCGATAAAAATAAGCATGAATCTGAAAGAGTGTTACCTATTGCTTTATTAACTTGCGAAGAAATGCCTGATGCTGGACTTCAAAGTCATGAGACCATCTATGAAAAGAGTATTGAAGCACCTCCCTATTCTCCACTAACTCCCCGACCGCTTGTTCAATTCAACAAATCGCATGGTAACATTAACATTTCAGCTACTGATGATAACGTTGACAACAATTTATCGGAAATTGAGCAGCTATCTACTAACGTTAATGCTCCGGAAACAAATTCAAACTCTTCTGCTCAGCACTTTCCTTCACCCTTGCCTGTAATGTCACCAGAGACTGCCAGACTCTTCAATATTTTAGCTAATTCAATAGATACCGACTGCGAAGAAGAAGAAAATATTTCAAATACCAATATGCCAGGTTTATCTACAAATATTAACTTTGATGAAATAAACAGTGATGATTCAGTTCAGGATCCTGATTATATATTTAACGATAATACCTCTAGTAGTAATGAATCTGACAAATCTATTTCGCTGCTCACATCACACGCAGAAGTCCATCAAACACGTAACTCGTCCGATGAAATCGAAAATAGTCCTTTAATTTCAACAACATTAATATCTACTTCTGTTATACATAACAATGAGGAACATCAGCCTACAACTAACATAGAATCTCATGTTACCCATGCTGATGCCGGTGACACATCTTTGGTTACAAATTCGGTAGGTTTACAGCATCAGGAAGCATCTTTAATTGAACAAGAGTTTTCAGGCAGACCAAAAACTGGAAGAAAAAGAAAATTCGGTGGCTGTACAAGAGAGGATAGAAAAAAAAGAAAATATAAGAACTTACCGTATGTTAATTCTAAAAAACAAGAAGTTGAGCCTAAAACATTTTTAAATTTTACTTGCCATTGTGCAAAAAAATGTCACGAGGTAATATCGGTGGATGAAAGACTTGCAGAATTTAAAAAAATTTATGCCTTAGGGACATATGATGCTCAGACTATGTACCTTGCTGCATCGGTTAAAGAACGGCCAGTTAAACGGAAATACATTTCAGTAAATACCGGTAATCATTCCAAAGCGAAGACATTTTCCCGTACTTACTATATAAAAGGAATACCTGTATGTAAGGAAATGTTTACAAAAACGCTGCAAACTTCTTCAAAGAGAATTAACACTTCGCTTGAGAAAAAGAGATCTGACGAAGATAGTATTACGGACAGACGTGGTCGCAATGGTGGACGTAATAAAACCCAACCTGAAGTTGAAACTTTTTTAATAAATCTTATTAAGAAACTGCCTACTTACGTTTCCCATTACCGAAGAGCTGATTGCAATGATGCTAAGTTTTTGAATCCTGATATGACTTTCCAGAAAATTTATAATCTTTATTGTGATGAGTCAAAGAAGGCTGGTGTTCAAACTCTTTCGTTAGCTAAAGCTAAAAATATTTTCATGACAAAATTTAACATACGTATTAAGGCTTTAAAAAAAGATACATGCAATAAATGTGACCACTTTGCAAGCCAGATAATGTCCGAAATATCCCCAGAAAAAAAAGCTACATTACAACAAAATCATAACTCGCATTTAGACAAGGCAAAAGACTTGCAAAGTCAAATGAAACATGATATGGTCCAGGCAAAAGAAAATCCAGCCATTGAAACAATCACATTTGACTTACAAAAGACCCTACCTTTACCAAGAATACCCACTAATATAATTTTCTACAAAAGGCAGATTTGGGTGTACAATTTAGGCATTCACTCTGGCAGTGATGACCAAGCATATTGTAATGTGTGGGTTGAAGGAGAGGCAGGTAGGGGTGCGCAAGAAGTGGGTTCCTGTCTTATTAAATATATCACTGAAAGGGTTAGCGAAAACGTGAAACAGCTGATACTCTGGAGCGATTCCTGTGGAGGTCAAAATAGGAATATCAAATTAACGTTGATGCTCAAAGCTTTACTTAACGATCATCCGACTCTAGAAGAGATCAAAATTAGGTTTTTAGAGTCGGGTCACAGCTTCCTGCCCAACGACACGGACTTTGGGAGGATTGAATGTGCCCTAAAGCACCAGGAACGTATATATACACCCGAGGATTATATTAGCATCATGAAAAATTGTAAAAAGAAGAAGCCTATGCAAGTGCGCCGAATGGGATCAGAAGATTTTTTATCTTCAATGAAACTAGAGAAAAATATTGTAAATAGAAAGAAGGCTGTTGACGGATCCAAAATTTCCTGGTTAAACACCAAAGAAATTCTATTAAAAAAGGATAAAGTACACATAATATTCATGAAGTCAGCTCCTGATCAGGACTACATTGAATTAAACATTCAAAAGAAAATTCGTGGCAGAGACGCTCAAAGTCCTATCACCATGTCTCTAATGGAACAGTTGTGGCCTAATGGGAAGCCTATTTCCCAGCCCAAACTTGACGATATCAAAAGCATAATGCATCTTCTGCCAAAGAACGAGCAAACGTTTTATTCACGTTTCTTTACTAACGGGACTGTGGAAGATGATATTGATGGTTTTTCTGGTACACCGGACTTCGAAATTGATTTATCTGTAGCTGAAGAATACGACTCTTAATATTATTTCTATTGTAAGGTCAATTATTTTGAATAAAACTTTAAAAATAACATCCTTTGTTTTAAAATGAGTTCAATTAAATTTTCACAACAAGAACCAACCCTCAATAAACGCCATTTTCATTATTTTGCAAGAAGGAACTATCCGGTATTTTAACATATTATTACTATTAATAATAAGATAATCTATAGTAAATAAGCTGTTTTGCATCACAGACAATATAATCCAAAATACCATATAAGTATTTTTCATAATCAGGCTTGCATGGCCTTTCAATACACATTTTAACTAAAAAGTCAAATATCTCAGAAGTTACATTTTGTGGGTTGGTTCCCGTTTGCAAAACTACGTCCAAGTGTACACAGCATTCTTCGTTATAATAGGCAACATTTTACATTAGGTACATTTAAAAAACAAATGATAATTTTAAATTTAGAAACAAAAATAGGACACAACACAAAATCCAGATACAACGTATGTGACATAATACAATACTAAAATATAAAATAAATAACCATGATGATATTAGCAGTCAACAAGGCTGTTTTTGCAGTGGAGTGTATCTGCAGTAATATTGTTCATTAATCATAGTACAAGCACTAGGACTAAAGCGTATTGTGTTTAAAACTAAGGGATTAGGTCTTAAAATTTTTGATGGCTATTTAAATAGGTACATTTTTTATGGATCAAATAAATGTTTTATTATTATTTAGTGCTATCCTTTTGTTTTTTATTTTCAGTTCATTTTGAAGCAAAGAGTTTCAGTGCTAGCTCTACTTCTGGCATTGTCAGAGACTCCACAACAGAGTGAATTAACTCAACAGCTGTTTCCTTTACCCCATCTAGCTACAATTGTAAGTAACAATTTAATTGATCAATATCTATGCGGGTTTGTGCAGAATGCTTCACATTCTAATCATAACATCTTCCTTTTTGTTTAAGTGTGTCTTAATATTATATTGCCTTAAGGAATAAAAACAATAAGTTTATTAACATTATTATGTGCATGCATTTGCATTGCAATGCATTTTATTTTCATTGGGTAAACATAATAACATAATAATATTTTATTATGTTTACCCAATGAAAATAAAATGCATTTATTCCTTGAACCAACATTTTAAATTTGTTTTATTTATTTTCGACATGTATTTATATTATTTGTTAATATGAATTTTCAGTATCTTTAATGCATGAAACCAGCTTCAATTTAATGAAAGGCTAATAAATGTATAGACACATCTCATGATTTTGTTTTAGAACTCAGGAAACTTTGGTTCTGCGTCAAGTACAAGTAAGAGTACAATTGCATCAGCAAGTTGGAGTAGTCATGTGCCTAAACAGCAGGGGTCCAACCAAAGTCTACCTGACAACATGGTAGTTGCCTTACAATCCAATGGTATGTCTAATTTTTGTAACTGATTTATTTTTATTTTGTCATGTTTTGTGTAGATTTTCAAAGTAAATGAGCTATGAAAAAATCTAATATTGTTGGGTTTGCCTTTTGACTGTGTAAAACCTGGCCTGCACTAAATTACGTGCCTTATTTTTGATAAAACATAGTCTCAGATGAATATGGAATGTTATGATGTACAGATCGAGCGAACGAGCGCTCCTGCGTGCGCGACGCAGTGCTGGCGGCGACAGGCGTGCGCTCCCGCGCCGCCGCGTCGTGCCCGCGCCCGCACGCCGCCCTGCACGCGCGCGTGGCGCACCTGGGCGTGCTGCACAACAGACTCAAGGAGTTCATCGATCCTACACACAGGGTTATGCCACAAGGTTACTTTACACTTATGATTGATGTGCCAACATTGTGTATGGTCCTTCCCTGCCTAAGACATTAACTTGTTTTGCTTATATTCTGTGTGAGAGAGAAAAATATCATTTCATTAAAAGACCATCCATATGAGCTAATGTTCGTCCACTCCTGGACATAGGCCTTCTTTAATTGTCTCTACCTTGCGCAGTTTGTGTCTCCTTCATCCATCAGTGTCCCACCATCAAACTAACTAGTCAAGGACATAATAATATACCATTCTCTCTATTCCTATTATAATATCTATATGCCATTTTTACTGCTGTATGTAGTACGAGTATGATCCCTTTACATTATTCTTTTTATGTCTCTCTATTCTCTTTATTTGCATTTTTCACTTATATTTTCATAGATATAAAAATAAAAACAGTTAAAAATATAAAAAAAGGTAGACCCACCAGGCTTGGGTACAGGGACCAAGCTACTGGTGGTTAGGGCTCCTGAGATAGGAACCTCCTCACAATACATTACTATTATTATTACACATAGTCCAGCTTTTAACTCATACATGATTATCCTACTTGATTAGAATATGACTTTTATTTAAATTTCCTAATGTCAATTATTATTTTTTAGGTCTGATGGGTGAAGGTCTTATTTCATCAATCAGAGATGAACTCACAGAATACTATAGAAGTGTTGCCCTATTGCAATCACAGGTATAATATCACCGTTTAATTGTTTTTTTTTAATTTTAACCCTTGAACAGGACTGACAATTACAAAGCTATAAATTTTACCTTTTTTATTGAACCTCTTTTCGATTTGAAGTGGGGTAAGTATATTATATCCAATTTCATTAAATATATATATTTGTTTTGTTACACTTAGGCATGTGAGAGTGACGGGGGCGGCGGTACTCTGCGGCGCGTGTGCGTGTGGGCACAGGAGCCGCTACACAGACTCACGTGGCTCGCCAACATTGCACACGCTGCACAGTATAAGAAAGGTAACAGGCGGAAAGTTTCTTCTATTTGGTTGAGGGCCATCCGCCCCACCACAGCCCGTGTAAAGTAGTAACTGTCGTCAGAGACAAACTATTCGTCCTCAAGAAAATAAAAAAAAGTTTCTTCTAATTAAACTATTTAAGTTAAAGTAAAGTTATAAAATGATTTTTGACTAAAATTAAAAAATATATATACTATATAGATACTTTTTTTATTCAAAACTTATTGAATTCACCTTCTTTCTTTTATTATAATCGATTTACTACGGTAGATCCAGGCTGACATAAATATCTTTTTTAGATTAAAACCTCTAAATTAATATAAAATACTTACAAAAAAATCTTTCATAATCCTTTAATAATTTAGGTATCAACTAAAAAGGTAGTAAACCTTTTACTTCATTGTAAAAACCACGTGGTATTATTAAATAGAACCTTCCATATTTGCCCTACAGGAGGAGAGCTAGCGTCATGCGTACACAAGTTCGTACGCCACGGCGACGATCGTGTGTCCATGTTGGCGCGGCGACTGCTCACCGCGCTCACATACCCCTTGCTACTTATGCTTACTAGGTGGCTACTACATGGTAAGATACCAGGTTTTTTACCTTAATAAAGGTGTTACTAAGTACAATATCTATCGATCGATTGTGGATGCCATTGATCGATCGTAAAATCGATTAGTCGTCGTCAATCGATAATTTCAAAAAAAAAAAAAGATGGATATCTTGAAATTTAACCCTGTACCAATCCGTCTGGCCTGGCCAGCGTGGTATTAGTAGGCCAAATATCTCTCCGTTACGGCAGGAGGCCCGTCCCTGCAGTGGGACATTGATGGGCTGTTATGATGATGATGATGAATCGATAATTTCTACCACACTGACAGATCGATTGTCGTTGCATAAACGGTAGAATGGATGAGTCGTCGTCGATCGATTGCATGCCATGGATGCCATCAACCGATTCATAAGTCTATGTCTTATTACCATAAAACGTCCGATCTAGATTGATGCCATCGATCGACATTCGATCGATTGATAGCACTCTAAAACACCATTAAAAATTATGTGTCTTGTCCTTTAAGAATATAAACCTAAATAATCACTTAAAATAATGTTTGTTACAGGTGAAATAGATGATCGGTACAACGAGTTCTTCATAGAGAGTCGTAGTGGAGTGCCTATAGATAGAATGTGGCATGACAAGTACAGAGTTAGGTAAGCACTATTCTTTTTAACCTTTTTGTTAGTGGCCGATCACCCGATACCTTAAAATGGTTAAAAATTCGGTTAAGTTAACTTTAGTTGTCAAATTGTCACACAATAGCTAAGACAATTTGACAACTAAAGTTAACTTAACCTGACATGCTGGTGTCTAAAATTGCTCCAGTCCCGTTTATAGTACGACTACGACTTGATAAAGTTGGCGGGAGTTCATTGTAAACATTTAAAGAGGGGCTTCGTCTTTTACATGATATGATGATAATGAAATTTGTAAAAATTTTTGTCTGCTACGTATCATCATTCATGACAGCCCATTAATGTCCCACTGCAGGGACGGACCTCCTCCCGTGACGGAGGGATACTTGGCCTACTAATACCACGCTGGCCAGACGGATTGGTATAGGGTTTCATTTCAAGTTTTTTTTCCTTTTATTTCGTAAAGATAATATTCACAGATAGTCCCTTAGTCGGTTTTTACGACACCCATGGGATGAGATGGGGTGGTGTCATATTGTATTCTTACTCCGTCACCACACGGAGACCGTCACCACACGGAGACCGTCACCACACTGCTACCTATACTATAATTTATTAGAACATTCTTTTAGAGAATGGATGGTACCGTCGTTCATGTCCCGCGAGCTCGCAGCTCAGATCCTGGCGACAGGTAAGAGCGTCGTGTTCATGCGTGAGGCGTGCCAGGACGAGCCCGGGCACCAGGACGAGCCCGCTGGGGATCATACGCAACATCTACAGGATCTGCTTAAACCGCAAACTGGTACGTTTCATATAAATTCATTTGTCATATTGTTTGTTATCAAATGTTTACGAAATTGGTTGTACTGTTAGTCATAATTTTTGGTGTGAGATTGGATGATATAGATGAGTCTACGATACAAATTATGTTCGTTGTTTTGTTTGTAGTTTTAATGTTTGTTAGATCTCTCCTTAATGGAAAAAAATAATTTTAATCGCCAGACGATTCATTTCGAAACGTAAACAAAAGTTATTAACGGACTCATAGTAGCACATAAATTATTATGCTAGTAAAAGTGATACATGAATCAATCAATTTTCTACTAGACTAGCGGCCGCTCCCGGCTTCGCCCGGGCATTATTTTCCCGCTTTTCTGTACAATTTTTTCCTGAATTTTCTTTGCTATAAACCTAACGGAGCCCGAGACCTTTCTAACAGATGAAAAACCGTGTAAATCGGTTCGTGCGTTCTGGAGTTATAGCGTCAGGAAGGAAAACCCGACTTATTTTTATATAGTAGACTCAGACCAAATAAAAAAATAAAGACGTAGCGCTGCGAACACTTGATTGAAGTATTCAAAACTACGCCTCGCTCTATACATACAAGTCACACGCACACATTTACTACCCAAACTACGCCTAATCGGTCAGTTGGCGCTAGTTTGTCAATAGAGTATGACATATAAACATTTTTTATTATTTATTCTGGAAAATGCCTAATTGTGACGTAAAAGGGTGCAAAAACCAATCTTCAAAAAATAAAAAGCCAGATGGAATCACATCTCATACGTACGTAAATATAAAAACTCGTAATTTTAATTATTAATATTATTGACTTATGATGACGGCCTGGAACACAAAACCTCAACAAGTGTTGCCACTAGTAAGCGTCAGAATTTTCCCCGTTTATGGGGTAAGTACTTGTAAGTAATAGAAAAAGTAACATTAGGTATATAAATAAAAAATAAAAGAAAAATATGGCAATGCATTTTCTCTTATATTCTCTTTTATCATAATAAAATATTTACAAGATAATCCAATGCCGTATTTTTCCATCACCTTTTTTTGACAAGCCTCATGTCAGAGTCTCTTGTTTTAGAATAAAACTCAGTATAGGAAAAAGGTTCGTTTTGCTTATTCTCGGATTAGGATTGTTACTAAAATCGGTACCATATCAAGAATTGATCTAAATGTGGGAGTTGTTTAAAGAAAACATGTACATTTTTATAGTTTCCTAGTCAAAATAAGATTGTAGCAGAGAAGTGGATTTGAAGTCATTCGACTTAGCCGGAATAATGAATATAATAAGGAATCCTAAGGCGCGCAGCGTACTTTGACCGACACATTTTGATAATGGTGACTTATATTATAAACAAAACTGACTTCGTCGTGTGCTTAAACATGGATATCCAAAGGATATTTCCAATATGTCTATTATTGGTTATTTCATTTAGTAACAGAAAAAAGGGAGGGACATCTTTTCCTTTTGTTTATGTTTTTCCAGATTTCCTGAAATAGTTTAAAAATTGCTAGTGCGGTACTTTTATTTTTTAGTAATCCAAATTGATTAGTATTTAAAATAGAATAACGTTCAAGAAATCCACATAACTTATGTATAACTTTTTTAAATATTTTTGTAAAACTTGGTAATAGGGCTATGCTATGGGTCTTTCATTATTAATGTCATGTTTTGGGCCTTTCTTATGTAAAGGTTTAATAAGGGCTACCCTGTCTGGAAGCACTCCAGTTTCTAACATACGATTTGTTGTGATTATTCATTTATTAAATGGTTTTGGAATAATAATTGTTTTATTTTTACCCAATCTTGTCGGAATAAACATTCTATTAAACCACCACTTAAAAGGAAAATACAATTTGAAAATGAAACCTATCCAAGAACTCAATCAGTCTGCCAGTACTTAGACAAATATTAGGGTAATTAGTTTTCACTGCATGGCAGCACTCCTTAAATGCACACACGTTTACAAAACCTGCATCATTTTTTTGTTGACAGCGCTACGTCTTTATTTTTTATTTGGTCTGAGATAGTAGATAAAAATTAATCGAGATATATTTGTCAAAAGAATAAACATGGAGGGTTCAAAAATCTATTTCATCAAATTAAAACATAAGAATACAATGAATAATGATCATATTTATGTGTACCAGGTGACTCAGAAACAGCATGGTGGGAAGCGGAAGGTCTCCGCACAGGCGTGGCAGGCGCTCACCTAAGCGCGTCCGCTCGCTTATTAGCCGCTCTGACGTCACACCATCACCTACTCGACCATCTCGCCGCGCATCGAAGATACCTGCTGCTGTCACAGGGAGACTTTGTACATCATTTGATGACTCTTCTACAGTACGTATTATTGCTTGTTGTTTTGTATTTTATAGATGACACTTTTCATTTTTCAAAAGACAATTTTCGCGCTAGGGACCATGCCCTTTGGGTCCGTTAAAGATCAATTTAACGAACAGAAATAACATCCAGACTCAGGACAGTATTTTTTTTTGTTATTTTACTACCACGTAAAAATGATAAATGATGACAAAAAATGACATTTTTTTTTCCGTTGCTTTCTTAATATTAAGATCTCCGCGTATTTGATTTATGCCGTAAAACATTTAACTGATGATGGTTCTTGTTGTACAGAGAGGAGTTGAACAAGCCGGCGTCGTCCCTGTACGTACACAACTTGTCGTGCACGCTGGAGGCGGCCGTGCGCGCCACCAACGCGCAGTACGAGCCGCCGCACGTGCTGCAGCGACTACACGTCAATCTGTACCCTAACTGTATGTACTTAAAGCTTTTAATTACTTGCCCATGAAATGTTTCATATTGTGTGTATCTCACCAAGCAACCCTGCCGCCCGCACCTGTCTCAGTCACCTTTGTCGTCATACTAATAAAATAAATATCTAAGGGCATATTTTCGGAAAATGATTTTTGACAGTTGAGTTGTGCCGTCACAGAATTTTTGACAGATGAGTCGTGTCGTCATTGCATTTCGGCGGGAAAATAAATAGGTTTGTACGGAACCCTTCCCCGTTTATTTTATTATTTCTTAATGACTGATTTTAAAACAAGCTAAATATATTTATCCATTATAATACTTTGAATATTGTTGTAGGCGACGGTCGCGAGGACTGCGGCTGGGACGTGTTCGCGCTACAGTACCGCGTGGACGGGCCGCTCGGCACGTTGTTCCCGGCCACGTGCGCCGCCCGGTACCGCGCGCTCTTCACGCAGCTGTGGAGGATCAAGCGCATCGAGTATGGACTGCACGAGGCTTGGCGCGAACATGCCATACTGCAGAAGAGATTGAAGTATATACCAGGTGGGTAATTGACAGTTCACGTCCATGAAGTTTCGTAATACTTCTGCTTATTTTTCAAACAAATAATATTGTATTTCAAGGACGTACCCATGTTTTTTTCAGTTACCATGGTTACTTAGTGATGGACACTCATAACGATTATCACCATTATGAAACAAATTACAAATAATCGAAGAAATAAATGCTATGAATAAACCTGAACTCTTCATAATACGTTTATTAAATGTAATAAGTATGATATTTTAGATTAGCTATAACCCGCGAATGTGTCACGATCAATTATGTAGGTATTTTAAATAATACCTAAGCTAACTATAATTTTATCATTTTAAGCTATAGGCTAATTCTCTTATCATAGATAAAGAAAGAAACAGTAATAAAATGATAATGTAAGTTGATGTAAGGATCCAAATGTGTAAAATAAAGTAATTTGAAAAATCGCGAAATCGCTTACAATCGAATGGCATTACATTCGAGATACTGCTGAACGTCACTATAGTCTTTATCAGACAGGAAAGGTACGGTGACATTTGATCTTTTCCATGTTACTTAGTTTACTTTTGCAGAATTTAAAAATAAAAGCTATTAATTTATGAATCCGAACTGATAAAAAATTAAAAATATTATTTAGACGTTTATATATAATTAAATTATATGAAATATTTGTTTTGTATTCCATCTTCAACCCTAATATGTAAAATATAAACATATAAATTTTAAAATCGTATGCGCGACTCGGAACGAATTTCAATAGAGATTGACACAATAAAATTGTTAAAATCGAATGTTTTTTTATAAAATTGATTAAATCGATTAATCCTTTTTTTATAAGCATAGAAATTAATATAATAATTTCAGTTGTCTTATAATAACTCAATATTAGTTTTTACGAGGATAGGCAGCAAGTTTTTTTTTGGCGGGATTCGTACGTCATAGCGATAAAATCTTGATGATGTCATTATTAAAAGAGGCCTGTGACCTGTGACCACTTAACTGCCGATCATTGGAAAAAACAAAAATCTAATAGTTCATGACTGAGGGAGGAAGAGACATCAAATTAGACAATTCAGTAGATTTTCACTTATTATGTCATGTAAGTGACGAATCAAGTAATTCATCAAGCTGTTTATCAGATGAATCACGCATTGATTCGGCATAATTAATAAATATTTTAAAAAAGATTAGTTTCTTCTTATTTTGTACCCATAATCGATTTATTCTTGTTTGTAAATTATATCGGTTAGATATAGAATCGGTATTTTTAAAAACGATTTTAGTGTTACTACATCTCTAGTAATGACAAATACTAAACGTCACCGTACCCATAAGATCTGAAAAATAGTATAACGTCAACCTGTCAAATGTTGTTAAATATAGTGGCAAGGGTATAGTAGTTTTATTTTATAAAAGCTGACCAATAAAAATATTGTATAAATATATTAATTTGATCCTGTGCATTTTATTAAGCTCTGCTCTTCTGTACTACTCTACTAACATAGTGAGTACCCAGCTTTAGAGACACAACTTTTAAAAATCGTGAGAGCGTAACATTGTCGAGACCATTCCAAATTTGAATATGTTCCCCGTGGGAGCTTATGTTCTCGCTGTTTTTGACATCATTACTGACATCTAGTGTATTGTCAATCTATGTTGATGTCCAATAAATTTTAAAATTTTGGCATACTTTTTGTGTGGTTTTTGTTTGTACCGCAACAGCATTTTGTGGAATCAAACGAGAAGTGTCTTTCTAAAGACTTCTATGTGTTTTGTTTGTAACGCAGAGGTATGGAGTCTAATGCGTCGCGTGTCATGCTTGCGACTGGAAGCACTACGTCTGTGCGGCGCACTGCAGGAGGCGGGCGGCGTGGGCGCGGAGCCGGCGTGGCGCCAGCTGCTGGGCGCCGCCGCCGCGCGCGCTGACCTCGACACGCTGCTCAGACTGCACCACAGCGCGCTCGACAGACACTCCATACATGCCATGATACACACTACCACGCAGGTATGTTACCTGCCTTCAAATTTGCTATCTAACAGTGAATATCCCATCTAAATCGGTTCAGCGTTTTTGGAGATTAGCCGAGACAAACAAAAATGTTTAATACGATATATCGCGCTGATCTGGATAAATTTATGCAACATTAAAATTTTTAAATTTTACATTTAAATTTTATTTATAAGTAAAGATAAATATATTATAATGTTGTAGGAACTTCAATCTTATTTGGGTAATGTCTTGAATGAGACATTGGCGCTGTGCAGTTTTGAATCAATACTACATGCAGGGATCAACGCTGAACTAGAGAGAAGAGAACGCATCGAACAAATTAAGGCAGAAAGGCTCGCTCGAGGTTAGCTTAAAAAATATCTGTCCTTTTTTTAAAAAACTATAAGGATTATTATGCCCTATAACGGCGGGGATTTACAAACATGCATTTAACGGATGCAAAGGATATCTTGTATTATGACAGTGATTCATAGATTGGACAATAAAGAATATTCTACATGGTAGAAAGACTCGAAAGCGCGATCATATACTTGGCAGGCAAATATATTATATACCAAGACTATCGTACCCCGTTAAAGCCATACATTAGTAAGTAAAGACATTAATTTGTAAATTGCTATAAAAACTGTTTTGAGCAAGTTCTGCTTAGTTTAAGACTAAATGGCATTGTGTGATGAGCAAGGGATATATTATATTATTATGGTATTCAAAATTTTTAAGAGGTCTGGAAACCAAGTAAATTACCATTACTTAAAACGAATTCTTATACCTTGTGTTACTTTCAGGTGAATATGCATTCACGGCGGCTGATGAGGCGCACGATAAAGAAAAACGAAAGATCTTCCACCAGTTCTTAGCGAACCGTAAGGCTGATTTGAATGTATGGGCTATTACATATAGGTAAGTTATGAAATAATTTACAAAATGTGTTTTTTTTTTCATAAATGGTTGTTTCATTAATTCTAGAGCCGGCTGAATGAACAGTATAGACTTGTAACATCATAACAGTTCAATTTATGTCCTACTGCAAACACACTTTTACTAGGTTTTTAGGTATATCGTAGGAAAACCTGATCTACTAATACCACACTGTCTGAATGATTGGTTCAATGCTAACTTTTTCTTAACCGTCATTACGACTTCCATGGAGCGAAATGAGGTACTAATGTATTCTTTACTCGTCATCGAGCGAAAAACAGATGCAAAATCTTCTAAAGCCTTCGAAAGAAAATTAAGAAAATTCATGAAAATTGGGATACGAGACGGGACTCAAACCCGATCTGCGTGTTCTATTTGTGAAAGTGCCGAATTTATAGTTTTTGACACGTTCTTTTTAACTTTTTATCTCTTCTCTTTCCCGTGGTAATTTACCTGCGTTTATGGTGTTTTTGTGATTAATTAATTAAATAAATATTCACGGAAATTTCTACACAGCGCCATCTGTTCCCAAAGTAAGCTAGGCTTAACCTGCTTAGATGGTTAACAGAATAACAAATATAAATACTTTTATTGCTTTTTTTTGTAAATACATACATTGTTATACATAGCCACACCCAGACAAAAACAATCATGTTCATGCACACAAAGATTTGCATTGAGCGGAAATCGAACCTGAGACCTCTGTGTAGCAGCCATGTAATATGACGACTACGCCACAACCGTTACCAGCTACGAGTTGTTATTAAAGAAAGATTTTTTAATTGTTTTTCTAAGTTAACTGAAGTCGAATCGTTAAAAGTAGATCGTCGATCAAATTACTGTTATAGTGGTGTTTGTTCTTATTTTGTAATTATTGTTCAACAACGACGATTTTTACGGTAAATCGAGTTGCTCACGATCACGACCTCTGCACTTGTCTTTTTGTATGTTTTTCTAAAATTCATTCGAGTGACAGTGTCTTTAAATAAGTTAGGGTAAAATACTGAGAATAAAATATTATGTCCTCTAACTGTCTCATTTGAATTACTAACATTAAGACGACGCTTTGAAAATTTTCGAGTTGAATTCGGCCGTGGCCAGAGGGGCGCGCCCCTCGGCGCGCGAATGAGACGGATATACTCGCTCACGCGCCGCCGCGCCGTGTGCGCCGTCGTCGTCCCGCCGGCCCTCAAGGACACGTTATCGCTCTGTGCCATAGTACAAATATATACAGTATTTCAATTTCATAGAAACGGACGAAACGTAAGTTTATACCTACAAGCTCACGATCGCGGAGGGAACAGTCGCTACTGTGCCGCAGTAACGAGCGGACTGTGTGTTATAATTTGAAACTAAAAATATTGTTCATATGTCAATTTCAAACAAACATGGCTGATATAAATACCTACCTTACTAAATGACTTAGGTATTTATTTAATACTATAATATAGTATTTTGTGTATATTACGAAAACGGTTTGCTGTACTTAGGTCAATAATAATGAAAATTTAGCCCCCCTTTATGAAATCCCCCATGCGTGTCTTTCACTTTGATCTAGGTAAATTTAAGCAATGACATCGATGTCATTTTTTGATTGGATTGGTCACCCATCCATAAAGTGACCTCGATGCCTTTATTTTGACATTAAATAGATCTAATAGACCTGTTTAAAGTTTGGTTTTGGTTATCGATAAATTCAATTTCAAACAAACATGGCCAATATAATAAATAAGTACAGTACCCGGCCGTAAATATTACACATCGTCTTTTTCTCTGACGCTCTACGAAGCCGAAATTGACCAATTGTATTTTTCTACAGGTTACGAAACGGCCCGGTACTGTACCTACTTTACTGAATAACTTGTTAAGTACCTTCTTAATATTATAATTTAGTATTTTATTTATATCACAAACATGGTGGATATAAATACAAACATATACATGTTTCTTTAAATTAAATGTATCAATCATAAAACAACACGTTTTTTACAGAACACTTCCTATTTATTTAAATATAAAATAGAAAAATGAAAAGTATTAATTTACAATTACAAAACTAAATGGAAACACAAAGTAGATCGCATGTATACTATTGTTTACGTACTGCGCACCCGTAGGCATTTATAATAAATATTCGGCCTAGTTAGACTACTGGTTATACTGTGACGTCAGTCCGCGGTAGGTAACAGAAAATTCTGTTACAGAAAAACCTACTATCTACCGGTCTATTATGTCCATACAAGTAGCCCCCATTTTTTTAAAATTTACTCCCGCACAAGGTATTATCAAGGCACAAAGCACATCCAGATTCAGGACAATAATTTGGGGATCACAAAAATAGTTTGACCGCCTCGGGGTAGCGGTCGCAGTGCACGAGGTCGCGGGTTTGAATCTCACGCAAAATAATAGAACTTTAAAAAAAATACAATAGCCTCACTATGTATTGTCCTGTGTCGCGGGGTATTTACAAACATTTACTTAGCTGACACAAAGAACATTCAGACTCAGGACAATAATTAGTGGATCGCACAAATAAAATTGTCTTACGTGAGATTTGAACTCTAGGTGATTTTCCACCAGAGGGGCGAGACGAGGCAAAAATTGAAATCTTTATGTAAAAATGAACCGTATTGCTTAGGAAATAGAGTATATATTAACTTTGTAACAAAAACACTCGCTTCTCGCGATAGGCCTATTGTTGTTTGTTGCTACGTTTTGTTTGTGTAAAAATGAACCGTATTATTTCTCGTATAGAGTTCAAAATACATTAACATGAAACACGCATGTCGCGATATCAATTTTTGGTTCTGGGCTGAGTCTGGACTTTCTTTGTGTACGTTTCTTTCATGTCTGTAAACGTTCCCGCGGTGGAGTGCATGAGAGTTCAAATCTCACTTATGACATTTTTTTTGTGTAATCCACAAATAACTGTTCTGAGTCTGGATGTTCTTTGTGCCTGCTAAATTGATGTTATGTTCGTTTATTTCATGTCTGTAAAAGTTCCCGCGAAAGTAAAAAGTATTATTTAGATCTTATTAGTAAGTACCTAAGGTAGGTACTTATTTTTTTGAGTTTCACACAACTCCTAGGTATTGTCGCGGAGACTTTTACAAAAAACATCCGAACTTAGGACAGTAATTTGTGGATCGCTCAAACAACTTTGTTGGATTCGAGCCCGCAACCTCGTGCACGCAAGCCACTACCGCGACCGCGTCACACTGCCCGCGCCACTGAGGCCGTTTCAATTACGTGATCTTGACGAAAACGGTAATAAAACTTATTACACTTGAGCATATAGTCTAAAATCGCTTATAAACAAACGCTTGCATTATCAAAAGGGTCAACAGTAACTAGGTAGTTGAGTTAGGCGAACTTTACCTAAGTTTTGTAAATGACATAACTACGAAAATATTTTACCAAACAATGTTATAAAATAATACTATTATTTATTTATAAAAGAGAACAAAGTATTAATAAAAACTTAGGTATAAATATTTTAAATCTAACCTATAATATTATATACCTACGATTAAAAAATACGCGATAATATTTAGTACGAACGTTGAGTCGACATGCACAGGTCCGACGTCGAAGAGGGCCATCGCCCGACTGATTCGTCGACCGTATTCATTCTGTATCGATCGTTAACTAATCGGTATAAGGTCTAAAATTACGATGCGCCCGCAACGATCCAGAGCGCTTTGATATTGCTAAAATCTTATTTTCTTAATTAAGGTTGTAAGGTTGTAGTTATGTAAATGATATTCTACAGTAAGACTAATATTGATGTTACGAATGTATTTGAGTAATTCCTAAGCATAATGATAGTGTACTTTCCGTGTTATATGTAAAAAGCTGTTTCTTTAGAGGTGTTTTCAAAATTAAATATGATCGAGCCAAAATCAAGCTATCGCGTTTTCGTAACTACAAAAGGCTAGTTAAAGGTATCAATTTACCTATATCAAAATTCTAGATTAATAGGTCTTTTCATATTCCTGTAGTAGTTGATGAAAGATAGTGCATTTTGTCAATGAGTCCTCTTAAAGCCTACTAACGGCTGATATCATTAGTGCGACAAACATAGCAATGTTGTTATTAAAATTGAATTATAGTCAATAATTTTATTTTGGAATTAACATTACATATAATGTACTATTATTTATTTGATATCGCTACTTTTACTGACTACTTTTCACTTTGTTTTGACTCCAATACGTGTATAAAATCACGCAGTTTAACGAAGAAGTATTACCTTCTGTGAATCCCCTTTTTAATGTTATATATTTCTTCTCTCAGTCCGTTTAGAAGAAGTCCTATATCTTATATTAGAGAGTCTCTATCTCGGGATGAAAGTTTCTAAAAAGTTTTATCCGAGAAATATGTATTAAGGGGAAACAATTCAATCGCAATTCCATACAAACAAAGAAAGTTAATTCCTCCTTCATTAGATAATAAATACTCAAAACTATAGATGATATCGTTTTGTCTCGTTATTATCTAGTCTTATTGATTAATAAAACAGTAAAAAAAATATTCATTTACAAGTTATGAGGCTTCAAAGTTCATAATTCTATGCACATTTTATGACAACTTTTAGCGTAATAAAATAGGATTAAACGTTTATAAAGGTAAATATATTTTGGGACTAGGAATAGATTATTTATTCGAAAATTCAAATTATTTTATATTGACTAGATACATTCTAAAGTTTGTACGCAATTACCTTTTTCCCAAAACCATTTTAGGAAATTTTACCGTGCTCGTTTTCGCCATCGACATCTTGCATCTCGCCTCCACTTTCTGCACCCCTCGCGTCGGCGGAGGGGAGGTACGACAGCGAGCCGACCGTCGTCGAATGTTACCGAATATTTTTTTTTAAACTTCAATAAACTTTAATTTATGTCATTTATGACAATTACGTATCGCTTGCCAATAAGAAGTTTCGTAATTTCTTTTATCAAAGAGATCCAATTATTATCAGATGCATAACCAGTTAAATAAAATACCTACATCAGTGACATTCTTGACTAAAATGAACTGTCAAAATTCACCTATTATTACAATAGTCAATAGAGCATAGCTAAGGCTGTCACATTGCACAAACTGTATTTTTTTTTGTATTTCATTTTGTATTTTTTTTAAATATTTACGTTACTCACCCCCGCCCCGGTATCTGAATGACTGATCAAGTATCATTTCTTGTCAACTATCATTTCCAGATTTTATGATTATTATTTATTTTTAATAAAAATAATCAAGTGTTAGAACTGGTCAGATCCTGGAGACCACCGAGAGTCGAGGGAACACCTCAACGACGCCGGGTACAAACTGACAACATGTTAAAATGTATAAGGTATCAGATAGCACGAGTGTCAAAATGTACAATACATCATATGACAAAACAGCCTTGTGTCAGAATGAACTAATGCTAAAATGTTCAATCGACAATATGTGTGTATGACCAAAATGAGCAATGGTCAAAATATACAGTTGCTAAAACGTTCAGTACTTATGATGTAAAGTTCACGCTATTGGTAATTTGTAACAAAGTCAAATTATTATTTTAAAAAGAGTGGCTTGAGTTTCTTGGCCACGTTCTTCTCAGAGCTCTTCTATAGTCGTCTGCGAAAGTGGCAGTAGTTTGGCAGACTTTTTCTTATAAACCAATTACTATTATAAGTGCTACCTTGTAACTTGTGTATTAACACTAAGTTCAAATTAAAATTCGCAAAACTTACATACTCATTTACTTATTATTCTAGATTTTTTTAAATTTTATTTTACATTGTTTTTTCTGATAAGAGAGAAAAATATGATCTCAGATTCAATAGTTTTCTTCCTTCCTTAGTGGTATCAAGTTCCAGTGATTGACCTTTACGCCAAATTGCACGATTATAATGAAAGAAATACCCAGAAACTTCACAAGTTGGGAATACTTCCCGGATAGTCCCTTAGTCAGTTTCCGGCGTTTATTTGTGCTCTCTCAAAGTCACCATTTTGATTAGTTAATTTTTGTTAACATTATTACATTTGTGCATTTTGACACTCATCCATTATTACATTTGTAATTTCTAACAACTCTGCAATCCTACATTTGATCGTTACAACACTTTGACGATTTGAAACTATTTGACGTTTGTACATTTTGACACTCGTGCTATCTGATACCTTATACATTTTAACATGTTGTCAGTTTGTACCCGGCGTCACCTCAACGGCATATAGCAGCTACCTTGTGTTTGGGCTTATTTTAATTGTATTGATGAAAACTTTACACAACTTTACACAAACATGATCTGATGATGAAGACGACTGAGGGTCGAGGAAACTTTTCAACGGTATATAGCAGCTACCTAGTGTTTGGGCTTATTTTATTCGTATTAATGAAAACTTTACACAAACATGATCTTATGATGAAGACAACTGCAGAAATTTATTTAATACTAATCTTAGAAATTGTAATCAGCATGGTTTTTAACCGACTCCTGTTGAAGTCGGTTTTTTAATTAGAAAATTATATGATTTTTCTTCTTTTTTTTTTAAATACAGCTAAAATTACCTTCATGTACTGTATGTGAAGTAAGATATTATTGTGTACTGTATGGAACCCCTATTAACGATGCACGGTCTAAAAAACTGCCTCAAGAATAAACAGTTTAACTTAAAAAAAAAAAATTATAATGTTTTACGGTGTCATACCTACACCACTTACAAGGTAAATTGATGTCTCGCTTGGTGTGTCTTCCGCAACAAAACTTACAATAAAATATTTTTTTAAAACCCATTTTAGTTATCTTTATTTACTCCTGATTTATTACTTTTTGAGTAACTACCTACAGCTAGTATTAGTGTCAACCCTAACAATCAAGAAGAACAATATTTATATTTTGAACGACATTTTGATTTGTAATAAATACAATCGAGCGCGTGTGCGTGTGCATGTTTCTTACTGCTTTTCTATGAGTTGTTCTCTTTCTCACGCGATGTTTGGTGAAACAACAATGTTTTAGGCTTCGCCGACAGCTGAGTTGGTTTTGACAGAATGAGCCTTCTTAACTTAATAACATAGACAACTACATCATAATAATGCATTCCTTTTTGATAGTAAATATATTTGGTCATACGATGTTATCGGTTTTAACGCGCCATGCATTGGCCGCAATTCATTGAATACAATAGAATGCCTACCTTTTTTTATATCAGAGGCGAACCGTATAGAGATAATGAGCCGTCAGTCATTTTTTATAATTCTGGTCATAGCAATCTCGGGTTTTCATACAAATTAATTATAAGCAATTGTCAATCGAAATTAATAGCTATTTAGATTTATGCATTTTAACTTAAAGACACCAAAGGAGCACGCAGTGTGACGCGGGGATTTTAACAAACATAAAAGATATTTTTTTTTGGTATAAAGTCCCGCGTGATCACTGCAGTGTTTTTACTGACAGATAACCCGAGCAGGCAGAGGATGTTTATTTGTGGTTTGCACCATCGCTATTTAGGAACAAAAATACTTTACTATAATCGTCTTTTCGCGGCCAAAATCCTGTACGTCATCTTGATTGTAATTATCAAATTCATCATAACAGCACATTAAGTATAGGGTTTAATTTCAAGTTTTTCTTCTTTTTAGTTCGTAAAGATAATATTGACGGATAGTCCCTTAGTCGGTTTTTACGACACCCATGGGATGAGATGGGGTGGTGACATATTGTATTCTTACTCCGTCACCACACGGAGAATTACCAAATTATATGAGGTTAATTAAAAACACTGTTATTGTTCCAGGGGACACGTGACGCTTTTGATATTAAACCTCGCCCTCCACACAGAAGTGTCACTACAAACATTGGCCTTCCGTCTCGACTACAGCGACTTTTACAAGCGAGGAGATGCCACGCTACAGGAACCACTCACATATCAACACAAACGACTTAGCGAGATTGGTCTTACTACTAGCAAGGTATGTTAAAATGATTATACCTACGGTTGTAGTCATTTGTGTAACGTAGATTTTTTTTTTACACACGGCAATATGACTATATCGAACCTGATGGAAAGCGCGATTACAGTCCACAAATGAAGCCAAACGGATAGAAGTCTAAATATAACTTCAATCCGTCGTCATCATCTTGCCGGTTTGGCCAAATTCACATTGCGTTTGAAGGACCCAATATCATACGATGGAGGAAATACGTGAGCCGGAAACTGGTTCCACAACTTAATGGTTCGGCATAGGAAGGAATTCCCAAACCTTTTGGTGCGAGCCGATATCCGACATTCAGACAACTTATGACGAAATTATTTTTTAAAAAAGTTACCAACGTGGGAGAGACCAACAGAGACCACAGAACACCATACACTACGATGCCTATAAATTGTAATGTTTAATTTTACAGACTTCCATGCTGATGTCCAAAGTAACAGATCGTTCAAAGAAGAAATGAGACAATAATTTATTGATGACTTAGTTTTGCTGTCTCACGGCCGTCACACGCTGGCTGCATCCGCACGAACTAACTTACACTGGCACAAACCATTTTTATAAGTAATAAGGAACCAAGAGCAATCTCGAATTATGTTAGATCTTTTTTTAAACAGACCGGCAATTCTCATAATTATATTTGTTTAAAAAGTTTCATGTCAATCAATTTCAAACGTCATTAATGTCAAATTTGACATTTCATTAACCAATCAGACAATGCTAAACTCTAATCATAGACTGTAGAATTGTTGTTGACCATACCAAAACGGAATCATAGCAATACATTTACGAGAATTAGCCAGCAGTTTAAATACCCTTTGTAATGTCTTCTCATACTAATCACTGGAATGTTTTAATATACTCATTCGTCTTGATTTAAAAAAAACATTAAAAAACAGTTGACATTGTTAGTACAGTAACGCAAACCCAATTTAGTTTAGTTGGTTCATATTGTTTAAGATTAATCAAAATTACTGAACCAATTTTAATTATCTTGCCACGTCAAAAGATATTTTCAAATAAAAAAAGATGAAATTCCCGAAGAAATAAAGAAATGACTGAATTATGATAAAATTAACATTTAATATAAAATACGAACAAGTAAAAAACCGCCTCCTGAACATAACTTAAGTCACAAGGTTTTTATAATTCATATCTACCTACTAATTTTGTATTGTCCAAATAAATTAAATTATTGTTTTCTTTTAATAACATAATTTTTACTCAAACTACTCATAACATTAAGTAATAATATGTTTAAAAATATAATTTTAAAGATGAGAAGTTCTGCTTGCGAAGATAAATGAATGTAATTTTATAACAGTGTTGTTAATAATGCTCTCTACGGGCCTGTTGTGCCATTAATGCCGTATAATATACATTTTTTAACTAAACATGTTTTGTTTCATTGTTTTCCTTTATTTCCATGTTTTAGGTTAGTTGTGAATTGTGATTCATTTTTTGTATCAACGTTTTTTTCTGATTCATGGTTATGCATGTTTTATTATATAGTTATGTATCAACTAGTTACTAAGATATTCCTCATATTATTGCCTCTGAGGAATATCTTTTTTTTTTAAAGCAATGGAATAGTTTTATATATTGAGTTTTGTTTGTCCTCCTTCTTGAGTTTTGTTTCAACTCCTAAACTGTTGCATGATAACTTTTACATAATATTAGAAGATCTAGATGTACACAAGCTTTTCAGCTCATGGTTACGTATTACCTATTTCATAAGCAAATAGATTCATCTTTACTCATAACACTAGCGCAATACAACGCCTTGTAATAACACAATATCATCATCATCATAACAGCCCATTAATGTCCCACTGCATAGACGGGCCTCCTCCCGTGACGGAGGGATATTCGGCCTACTAAAACTGCGCTGGCCAGACGGATTGGTATAGGGTATACCTAACACAATATAGTCCAACGAAAATATATAGCTTCATTTGTTGCCGTACTTAGACAAAAATAAAAATCAATTTTAAGTATAACACAATTTATTTACTTAACATAAAACATTTTTGGTAAACTCGTTAAAATACATTATTTGAAATTGGTCCTTTCGAAGTCTAATTAGACTAGAAGCTATTATAATCTGTGACATGGGACAGTCTACAACTTACAATTATTATTAGTTGTGAAACACGTTCGCATCGTTACTAATTGAATAACATTTTCCTGTTACATATTACACAATGCGTGAATTAAAAAAAAAACAGTCCAGTTTCCAGTCTCGGAAAAATACTGATTCAGTATATTTTTATATGAAATGTATTTAATTTATTGGATATCAGGTGTGCCGGGGAAATCCTTGTCAATAAATGACGTTATTGATACTAGACTGTATGACTCCTAAAATTGTGATTGATTTACGTCACTTGCCGTCTACAGGGCACGTTTAAGTGATAAATGCTTAGTGCAAATATACTGCCGTGTGTGTAAATAAAAAATCATACTTCATGTCAATTCACGTACCTTAAAATCGTTAAAAATTCGGTTAAGTTAACTTTAAATTGTCAAATTGTCACACAAAAGGTAAGACAATTCGACAACTAACGTTAACTTATCCGAATTTTTAACGATTCTAAGGTACGAGAATTGACATGCTGAGTAAACAAAATTACACAGTACATTGTGTATGGCAGTGTTGTTCTATTCATACAAATAATAGCTTGCAAACAAGTATTTAGCGTCCTAATTTAGGTAACTTAAGTTTATCGTCACTCGTATTAAACCATACATAGCAAAATAAATCATTTTTAGTTACAAGTTTATTAAAAACAATGATGCAATAATATATTATTAAATTTAGACAATTATTTACAACTTTTATTCAAATATACATTTTTCTTTATGAAATGATTGTAAAATATAATTTGTACAAAATATCATAAATAGGACTACATTCGTTTAATACTAACTAAAATCTCGTTTTAATAGCATTTTATAACATCTAGCCTTTCTAGAATTGCTTTTCATGAATTGCTAATAATACTTAAATTTTCAAAGTTGATCTTCGCATTTTGTGTACCTAGATAAGTAGAAGTATTGTATGCAAAATAAGTTATAGATATTGACAGGTGCGTTTGTGTACAGGCTTCTTGCGCAGTGCTGCCCTCACCGCCTCCTCAAACACCTCATTCATATTTACTCTTTCTAACGCCGAACATTCCACCAAATGAGCAGCTCTGTAAAGAAAGCAGTAATTAGGAAATTTCCTATAGTTTATACATTCCTATTATTAACTAAGGACGACCGAAAACTTGCAGGTCAGCGACTTTTTTCACTATTTCCGCTTAATGCAAACGGTATTGTTTATTTGCCCACATAAAACATATTTATAACAGGTGTTGAATTTAATAATGATTTGTGAATCGCAAAAATAATTGTCTTGAGTGGGATTTGAACCCGTATACTTAGACCGCATCCTCCTCAGCTTCGTCACTAGTGCAGTTTCGTAAATAGAATGTTCTAACATTCAGCCTAAACGCAGCTTTTAGTAAAAGTTATTGTTTTAAAAACATGTAAAAAAATGCTGTAATGATTAAATAGCTTGATTTATTTAACAAATTGTTCCTGTGTCGTCATATCAGCAAGTTGTCGCAGTATTATCAGCGAGTGATAAGCGGTGATAGCGCAGCTGGCAGCGGCGCGAGCGCATGATAACCCTTGTCACTTTTCACTTTTGTGTCGTTATAAAAAATATTCAATGTCTATTTGACTGTTAAATAAATTATTATCGTTATACAAATATTATCATAAATGTATTAACTTACCGAATTTTCTTTTTTAATTTCTTTCCCTCTTGAGTTGTTATAACTGTTTCATCTGAACTTCGCAAATCTATTTTAGTTGCTGAAACAAAAGGTAAAGGTTTAGTTTTTTTTGTAAAATATGTTTTATATAACATATTGCTGAAAAGACATGTAGAGTTAAGTAGTAGGTGAGTACACCTTCCAGAAACAGGCCTTTCATTAATCTAGTTTGACTTGACACGCTTGTGCTGTACCGCTACTTATATTTTCACAGTCTAATGGCTAATGTTGGTTTATTGGAGATTAACACCATGCCTATCTTAATGAGAGAACATCTTCCGCGACATTGGACCACGATGATTAAAATTAAAAAAAAACGATTTTTGAAAATAACCAGTACGTTCTGCTAGAGTATCACAACGCAAAGTATATGAAATCAATAACAACTCTAAGCTAAGTAAGAACTTAAAAGTAAGTAAAGCATCACTAAGTAAAGGCAAGTAAGCAAGTGCAAATTACAACATTATTCCTGAAGTAGCAATTATGTTCTTCCTGATTAACTCTCATTTAGTTAATAGAGCTACAAATTGCTGTCCATATAATTAGCAAATAGAAAAAAAACTGCAGTTAATTGTTACCAGGGGCTATAATTTACTAACGTACGGCTCCATTAACCCTTCTTGAAAATATGTATATGAGAGCGTTAAAGTTAAATTTTATAGATGAATATATCTATAAGGAAATTAAAGTACCTACTTCCGTAACGAAAGCAAAACCCTATTAACATAGGTCGGTACTAGATGCCTCTATTTGTAACAGGTTTTAACGTAGGTACTGTATAGGTAGTAATATAAAGTCTAGCCTAGTCAAGTAATTTTCTCTCCATTTATGATTATTAGAATGCTCATTTTAATTTAGTTATTCATCTCTTAAGAGACGCCATTACAGCAAATGTAGCTTTGGAATGGCTTGGTCTAGTGAGTTACATGAACATAAATCTTCTGCACCTAGCATGTACGTAAAGACCAAAATCTAAAAAGAAAAATATTTTTTAAACAGGAATACACTATTCCAGAGAAGCAAAAGTAAACAACGGCGGCTAACTATATTAAGTTTAATAGATATACTTAATTAAATATACATAATTAACAAATTCAACTCACCAACTAAAACAATAGGTACTGATTGACTAAAGTGTTTTAGCTCAGGATACCATTTGTGGATAACATTTTCGTACGATGAACGAGTGCCCACTGAATAGCATACCAGGAAACAGTTTGTCTGCAATAAAGATAATACTTATTGTACTTAAAACAATAACTCTCTCAACTATGATAGAATAACTAATTACAATTGCGATAAAGTGATCGTAATTTATTTCAAGCTGTGACTTTGTGAACTCATTCAACTCGACATCAAAGAGCGTTCTCAATGAGAAACGCTTGGCTAATTGACAACATGCTGGCCAGGCGGAATTGTACTAGGTTTAGTGTTATATAAAAAAAATACAGAGACACGATTAGATAATGTATAAAAGAGGTAGGTATTATCAGAGACAAAGATGTAGTCAAAGGTTTAGAAGCAAGTTGATGAACGAAGAAGGTTTTCGTCAATGTCTGTTCATGGTTATGCTTCGTAACTTTCTTCAGTAATATAGTATGTGGTTACTTACATGTGTATAAGATAAAGGCCTTAATCTTTCATAGTCCTCCTGTCCAGCTGTGTCCCATAGCGCCATCTCTACATCTTCACCGTCGACGGTGATGTGACCAACATAATTGTCGAATCTGTAACATTAAAAACAATTTTATAGTATAGGTAATGTAACCTTAGATCTAAAACTACTTATTTTTAAAATTCTTATTTTTGTAAGAGAAAAAGTGCCTTTGAGATAGAAATCTATACTTATAATAAAACTGTAGAGAGATCAATTCTGTACATTGAATATATGTTAAAAATTAATATTGGAGGATGAATGGTGATCGATACTAATGCCAAAAATGCAATCAATAAATTTTTTGTCTGTCTGTCTGTCTGTCTGTCTGTCTGTCTGTATGTGCACGCATGGGTCAAAAACTACTGAAGGCATTTTAACCAAACTTGGTACAATTGTAGTCCATACTTCCGGGCAGGTTATAGGCTGTATAACATAACGCTAAGACACATAGGAGCTGAGCAGTGACGAAAAATTTGAAGCAAGTCGGTTGAAAAAAAGCGCGTTCGAGCTCTTATCATCGCATACGTTGATCATACGCCAAAAATATGTATTACAAAAATAATGGTCTTCAAACGATGAACAAAAAAGTCCTGAATAGTATATATCTATCTTTTATATATTAGCCACAATAACCTGTTTAATCGTTAGGGTTTTCTTCAAAGTGTATTAAATACATAAATATATTGTAATTTGCAAAGACATATCTTTTTCAAACTCCCATATTTCAAAAGTACACTTTAATACCTTATTCATAAAAAAGAATTATAGAAATCGGTTTATAAACACACAAGATTTAGATGAAAGAAAATTTCCAAATGTCGCCGCGCCAGTATGAGTACGGCTGTACGGTTGATTTTTGTTTAACGTCCGAAACGGCCAACCGGTAATTTCATTCACATTGACTCTTAATGCGAACGGACGTGGTTCTTATTGACTCTTCTCGGAATAAGCGCGCTTTAGATATTAAAAAACATAGATACGTAGTTTTTAGGTATTAAGTTTAAAGTAGGTATCTATCTATCTATACTATAATAAAACAATCGGAATCGGATAAGTAATACTCGAGATATCGCTAGATCTCTTTATTAGAACAGTCCGATACAAATCAGGGGTCATGAAAAATGGATTTGGTTCAATGTTGAATGAATTTAAATTTAGTTTCTTTTGTTCACGAGATGGCGTTACCAGTAGTAATCATAAAATAAATGAGTTTTTAAATAATATATAACTATTTATAATATTAATTATTCATAAGTTATTCCTTTTAAATGTTAATAAAATTAACCATGAATCGTATGTGTAATATCAATTATAAGTCTTCACACTAGCCTTTAAAAATATCAATTTAACGGACACAAAGAACATCCAGACTAAGGACAATAGTTTGTGTATCACAATTAATTGTCCTCCATGGGAATCAAACCCGAGACCTCATGCACGCCAGCCATGTAATGCGACCGCCGCGCCACCGAGGCAGGTAATTCTGCCGCACCATAACGTGGCGTGCAAATGTATTCATTCATAATTAATTAGCGATTATCCGTGTGGTGACGGAGCAAGAATACAATATGTCACCTCCCCATCTCATCCCATGGGTGGCGTAAAACCGACTAAGGGACTATCGGTGAATATTATCTTTACGAAATAAAAATGAAGGAAAACTTGAAATTAAACCCTATACCAATCCGACTGGCCAACGTGGTATTAGTAGGCCAAGTATCCCTCCGTCACGGGAGGAGGCGCGTCCTTGCAGTGGGACATTAATGGGCTGTTATGATGAAAAAGCAATGTCATTTATTTTTAATTACAAATTTGACAACAGATGGCATTGTGCCTGTGACGTCATTTTCAGTATCGCGGTATTAAGATTTTACTTGAAAGAATGACGTTCGCTCATGTCTTTCAGTATAAGTTTAGACACAGTCTTCATAGATCTGTCTTTGTAAAGATCTGTTTTTGAAAAGGTTTTGGTTCGTTCGTTAATTTTACAATTCGTGTGTAGGTATATCTGTTTGTTATAAGGTTTAAAAAACGATTTTTCAGTATTAAATCGAATTGCGAAGTAAGTAACATCCGCCACGCGAACGAAGTCGCGGGCACAGCAGCTAGTCTATCATATAGTTTAAGTGCCGCCCATATTACTTTTTGTAACGTATAAATAGATTACTGCCTATATAACTACTTACCTACTCTACATATTTTTTCACGACTAAGTTTTCGAAAATTTTTAGTGAACACTTATTAATAATATTAGAAACAATTTCGTAGTGAAAAACTGGGACTAAGGGTACAGGATATGATAAGAGCCATTACATTACAGATTAACTGCCAACCCGTATAAACACTTCAACACTGTTTTTATGTGTTTCTTTGTCCCGAAACGTGTAATCTATCCTTAGTTCTTAATGTACATTAGGTACTACTATCTAACACCTGCACTACCTAAATAAATAGAGATAAACATCATAACAAAGATAAACAACTTTAGGTAACTCTACATCTAAAATTAATTTTAACTAGAATGTGTGATTTCCTGGGTCAGCCATTAGTCAATTAATTATATCCATGGCGCATACATAGGTGAGTAATCGATTAACATATAACAATAACGTGCTATTTAGCTAAGTATCCATAATAGATATCTTTATCTTCAATCAGTAGGTATACAATATAATTTACATTAGGCATTTATTATATAATAACGAGTTTTATAATCATACACTACAATAATGATATAGGTAGGTAACTTATCAAATAAGAAAAAGGGAAACATCGAGAAAATATAACAAGTCTTATTGTGTTTGTTGCAGATCGTAAGCGTGCCTAGTATGACTAGCAATGGATAAAATAATTGTATATGTAAATACGTACGCGAATATCTCGGGTTAAATCGAACCCGAGATATTCGCGTAGCAGTCATGCATTTACTGTGATTACTACGCTGTTATTTC
Organism: Schrankia costaestrigalis; assembly: GCA_905475405.1. Classification (NCBI taxonomy): domain Eukaryota; kingdom Metazoa; phylum Arthropoda; class Insecta; order Lepidoptera; family Erebidae; genus Schrankia; species Schrankia costaestrigalis. Next base: position 10,054,080 of record FR997826.1, read on the forward strand.
TAATAAAATAATTTATCGCAAACAATATACCTACTCAAACTACGACAACGGTTTTATATAGCGATACTATTTCTTCACAGCCCGTTTGATGGTCATCAACTAGTTAGAAGAGAAACGTTACGTGACTATTATTATTGTATTTTATGAAATTTTAATAGTATCTAACAAATATTAATTGCAACATAATGTTAACTTCTTTTTTATTTTATTTTTAATTTTTATTTTGTCCTTAATAATGTAATTAACTATAATGACATAAGTGTATTAATATAATTAGTTATTTAATTTAAATTTCGCTTGACATAACTATGACATTTCAAGCAATATTTTGTATTTGTATGTCTGTACTGGACAGCATGTTGAAACTATTGTTACTTTTTTAACACCATTTTGTACATATGTCTGGAAACAAATAAAATGATTCTTATTCTTACTATACCGCACTAGGGAATGGTTTACATTTTCTGTCTCTCGCAATGATAGAAGAAGCGAACAGTTATGTGAATCCAGTACGCTTCTTCAATCCTCCTTCATTGACTTCTACGTGCGGGAAGATAATAGCAAAGTTTTATCAATCCAACTCTACATTCATAATAACACCTTTTTTTAAACGCGTAGAATTCCCGAACTGGCATAGTGACGCTTAGGGCTGTTAATTAGGATCACGGGCATGTCTACCGTAACTTAAACCATGCAATGCTCTTTCCAGTTTTTATGTGACGAAGGCTACAGGTAAGCCTTTAAAAGATAATGCTAGAAACTTTCCGGCTCAATTAAACCTAAGTCCATATTTATTATAAGACCTGCTGAACATACGTAGGTACCTATTAAATACGTACATATTCTGACAAATAATAAATGGATAATATAATTGATTTACCTATTAAATGCCTATCCTCAAACGTAGGTACTTAAGTATAGCTGATGTTTAGTAAGCACCTTCCGATTCGTATTTCCGATTAGTCAGTTTGTATTTCTACAGTTAGATAAATAAGTATAACAGGAAACTACATAATCAGCTGCTACATTTTCCTCTAGAATTAACAAATATATCGAGGATAACATTTACGTTTATATTTACTTGGCAAGACCGTGACGTACGACTCTACGTTTACTTACGTAGTTTACATACCTTATTTAATAGTTACTGGTTAACCCATTTTAACAAAATGTAAGAATGGAAATAGATCTCCTTGTATTTCCCAATACAAACACGCTGTCACATCTATTTATTTGTAGGTAAGGCTATTTATCGATTGATCTATAAAATAGAAAACGAACCCGAGATATTCCTGTAGCAGCAGATATACTTACTGTGGCTACTACGCTGTTACTTCTTAAACAAATATTCCCTCGCAAATAATGTCTATCTAAACTACGACTGCGTTAAATTCTACAGGCATACAAATTAATTATCAAAGATATTATAGCACTCCACTAAAATAGCTTACTGAAAAGTCAGTCAATCATGAAGAATGACGTCGTTAAGAATCCGTTACAATAAGTTAATAAGTAGTGACTTACATAAAATGATTAATTTAACAATTAAATTTAAAAAGAACTATTTAAATTAAAAAGACACTATTATATTTTTCTTCTCCAAAATAGGACGAGTTCCCAAATACAAAGTAAACCAGTACAGTACCCTAACCACCAAGCGTCTTAAGCAAGTTCGATATAAGTAGGTTCGGAATAAGACTAAGTATTATGTACTTATACTAACGAGAGCGTCTTCCATTTCTAGTAATTTGTGTAGGCAAGCTTATAGATATACTTACCTAAGATTAGATAGAGCTAGATGATAAGCCCGATTTACACATCGACAAGTACAGTAGCGAGTTAAGTAGTAAGTTGCTGATTATGTTGATTTAAATAGATCTCCATCCTATTTTTTGGCAAGTTAAGTTGGCGCGACTCGAGAGAGAGGGCTACTTCGTACTTAACTCGTCAAAAAATAGGATAGAGATCTATTTAAATCAACTTAATCTTAAAATACTACTTAACTCGCTTGTCGATATGTAAATCGGGCAATAGAGCTTTAGAGTTGGAATTCTTTACACTTTACGAATCTACCCCAGAATAGTTTACGTCAATATAATGTAAATAAGATAGTCTTTGACTTAGTTGGATAATTTTATTTAGGTCTTAAAAATTGGGAACTGTACCCTGGACCTGTTGTGATTTTATTTTGTGGCTGCTATGGTGTACCTTCCGTAATTATTAAATAAATCTACCTCATAAAATCGTAAGATGACGTAAACCACAGCGTTTAGTTCAACTTCCTATCTAAGTAAATAGTTTATTATTCTGCGGAAGAGTCAGACATCACAAACAACACATGAATAACAATATACCTAAGGTCGTAAAATCTAACCATGAAAATAAAAACGTGTACTTTATGTTTATAAAGTTCTAATAGTTATCAAGTTTAACGTTAAGTTCGAATCTACCATAAGCATAACTGTTCAAGGCGATGAATAGTTCATCTTTACCAACTAACCGAGAAGCAGTATTAGGAAAGCTATAAAGCTACTGAAGTTACTAAACAGACATTCCACATTATAGTGACTTATCCTTCAACATGATAATTCATTAGAGAATACAAGACAAAATCTAATATACGAGTATAGGAGAGGTACATGCGTACATAAGCTATCGTTACTTTAACCACCTACGCTTATTCCTACCTGGTACCTAAATAGTTAGGCTTTTTTAGTAGGGTAGGTATCTATAGGACTCGATAAGTAAAAACTGATACCTAGATAAGTACATTCTCTAATTTTACATATAGATTATTATGTGTAAAAAGTATGATTTGTTTATATAGTAAACCAAAATCAAACCTACTCATACCTATATGATACTAAATATATTTTACTTAAAACAACGACGATTCGCAAGCATATCAAATTGGTGTAGGCGTTCGTCCAGTTTCTTGAAGAGGAAACGACAATGTGCAGATACAATACAACAATGCTCGAACGTACCTATTTGACTTTATAAATAGTGCAGCTCGCAATGCTAAGTAGGTAGGTACTGTTCGTCGCAAACACATCTAAATTATCATTCAAAGCGACACTTACAATTTTTAGACAGCATGATTAAAAATGGTGATATTAAACGCCAGCGACCGTAGCCACAGAAATTAAAGATCAATTAAAACTATAATAAAACGTTTGATAACGCATACTTAAGCGTTGATGTTGATATATTATTATTCTTGAAAACAAAAGACAATAAAATATTGACATCTTATCTTACGACAAACAAGATAAACTAAAGTAAAATGATTATCTTCTACCAACTGGAAAAGGTGTGGGTGGATATTCTAATCTAATATAGGTAAACCATATAAATTAGATCTAAGTACGTAAGATTATTATGTAACTTCAATGAAAGGCTTAGGTGTTTACTTAGTTCATTAAACCTAGTTAGCATACAGGTTCTGGAATGTGACGACCACGCACCGGAAGAGGATACACCAGGAACTTGCTGCGTCGTGACGTGTCTAGTAGACGGAGTGAGTTGTACTGTGTACTAGATAGAAACCTATATTTAGCTATGTACAACCAGCGACAGAATTATCTAGATATTTTTGGCTTTGGGCAGATAAGACTGATTCATTGATATTATTTTATTTTCAATTTTACTTTTAAGTTTAGAACTTTCTTAATCTAAGTTTTTTTTTGTTTAATATTAGGATTCACTTCAAAGACACAACACGACAAAATAAAATAAAACAAACGCACGGTGAAATAAAATTAAACATCTGTCCCAACAGGTGTGTGTTCGTAACACCCATTAGGTTTACGTATAATTTTGCGGACATTCACGAACATTACAAGTAACTATCGGTGATAGCGGATAGCGACTTTTTTTAACACTATTGACCCGCTTAAAACTATCACAAACCTGAAGCCGAGGCTAAGTAAGATCCCTTGTGTTGAGTGTCGTTGCAATTCGAATATTCAAGATCTAACTTAACCAAGTAAGAATTCTAGTACCTACGAGTATGGTAGGCTTTACCTCATAATAATCATAAATATCTAGGTGGTTGGAAGCAGCTAAACCGGTTAAGTGTGTATGTATTTTCATAATAAAGTGATCTCGTAGGTATCTGTTTTTATCCGGAATCCATCTATCGCATTTTACACTTCCGTACAGGACAAAGCCTTTTGTATGGGCTGCTGATATAGTGTGGATACACATTATTTTTAGTTGACGGGAACTGTTCTAAAATTACCAACGAAGTGGTAGTGTATATCTTTTTGAGTTAACTTAACTTTTTATTGCAGGGCGAGCCTGAATGATTCATAAACAGTTTGTAAGAAATTCAGTCATGATTGTTTTTTTTTATGTAGCCTGAGTCTGAATGTTTGCATAAAGACTAGTCATCGAATGTAATAATAAGAAGCCGAAAACTTATTTGTATTTTATGGAAATGTGAGACATACAAACATCTATGAATTTTTCGCATTTATTAACCGACTATTTTATTTTATAAAGACATATCTAATAATAATTACTACATTAATTAGAAATTTATTGACCGGTTTCTTATTTTGTTTGATAAGTTATACTTTCAAATTGGTCACATAAAAACAATGTTACTTGGTTTATTAGTAAAATTGCACAAGGTTCTAGATTTAAGTCCCGTTTAATGACTTCAATTGTGGCTAATCATACTTAGGACTATTCTACAACGTATTAATTTTAATTGCAACTTTAGTGAAAACCTCATCCTCTTTTTGGAGTCGGTTAAAAATTAATTGAAATCCATTACTTGCTTTTTACGATATTTACAGGACAATATGGGGTGGTGCATTTTGTACCCATAGTCCATCATCACAACATAAACAAATCTATAATACGAGTAATAGTCCAGTCAAAATAGATATCCAGTTTGCATTAATTCCCAACAAGCTGGATTTTTGTGCAGGCCTTGAATACGTCATTACAAATGATATGTCAAAAGTCCCCATCGATCCCGCTTGTGCGTTGTTTTTTATTCGAGGTCAAAGGTCACAAATTTGCGTTTTTTGCGTATATCTCTGAAACAACGAGAGCTATCGAAAAATGGTTCAGACAAAGTTTGTAGACCATAAAATTATCTACAAAAAATATCTCTACACTTTTCTCCTACAAGGCATCGCTTTCGAGATATCGTGACTTTAGAGCGCAGGAAAGTCGTATTTTTGACTACATGCACACACTTGCTTTTTCCCGCGATTTCGCTCGCGTTTATAAGTATTATTAAAAATAAGGCTTATTTCAATATATATTAGCAATATGCATGCTCGGTCTTAGCCTAATCGGTTTGAAATTGACAAAGTTACATACAAACTTTCATCCCCTATCTTATCCCTTTAGGGGTAAAATTTATCAAAATCCTTTCTTAGCTGATGCCTACGTTATATCATCTACCAGCATGCCAAAATTCAGTCAGATCTGTGCAGTAGTTTGGGCTGTGCGTTCATAGATCACTATGTGGTAGGAGTATTCCTACTGGAGAAAACACGTTAAAAAAAAGCGCCGTGTACTTGATTTAATGTACTGTTGTATTTAATTCAATGTACTGTTGTATTTGATTCAGTGTTGGTGCAAGATTGGCCTTACCTACCTCAAAAGTGGTGCGGAAATCTTCTATATTTATAAAACTCAAAGGTGACTGACATAGTTTTCTATCAACGCACAGCCCAAACTACTGGACAGATCTGACTGAATTTTGGCATGCTGGTAGATGATATAACGTAGGCATCAGCTAAGAAAGGATTTTGATAAATTTTACCCCTAAAGGGATAAGATAGGGGATGAAAGTTTGTATGTAACTTTGTCAATTTCAAACCGATTAGGCTGAGACCGAGCATGCATATTGCTACTATATATTGAAATAAGCCTTATTTTTAATAATACTTATAAACGCGAGCGAAATCGCGGGAAAAAGCAAGTGTGTGCATGTAGTCAAAAATACGACTTTCCTGCGCTCTAAAGTCACGATATCTCGAAAGCGATGCCTTGTAGGAGAAAAGTGTAGAGATATTTTTTGTAGATAATTTTATGGTCTACAAACTTTGTCTGAACCATTTTTCGATAGCTCTCGTTGTTTCAGAGATATACGCAAAAAACGCAAATTTGTGACCTTTGACCTCGAATAAAAAACAACGCACAAGCGGGATCGATGGGGACTTTTGACATATCATTTGTAATGACGTATTCAAGGCCTGCACAAAAATCCAGCTTGTTGAGAATTAATGCAAACTTTAATCATAATTTAGTCTATTTTGACTGGGCTATAAATAATATCGTATTTTAGACATCCTCTAAAGAATGACGTAAGATGAATTGATTTAAAACAAATGTCAATACTGAATTTTATTACCAGTTCTGTGTTTACATAATTAACGGTTGTTAAGTGTCTGTCTGAATAACGTCGTGGTCAATAAAAAATATTTTTATTCACAATCGTCAATATACAACTTGAATGACTCACTTACGCGAAAAACATTACACATAGATATTTATACGGTAAACTATAACTTAGTGATTGGTTACGAATTTATAAAAGGAAAATGTTTTAAAATCATTGAGTTTATGTAGGATTGTTAAGAACTTATAGTAGTAAAGCATATAATATAGTATGAATAAAACCTTATTTTTATATAAGTCTACATATCTTTCTCAATATATGATAACTACGGTGACGATACCACAGCGAGTTGCTAATTCAGCTTGACATAGCGCTTACCTACCTGTCGTAATCAACCTACTGACTTGGCAATGCAACAACTAGTTACCGTTTAAAGATTCACTAGAACTAATTAAAACTATTAACTTAATTCATACTTACACTGTAGGAACATATTCTTCAGGAAATTCATTTTTCGTATATACGTAAAGTAAGCAGGTCTTGCCGACCATACCATCGCCCACCACTGTGATCTTCAGTCTCTTCGTCGTCCCCATGTTACGTGCAGCGACATCCGACAAATTGTTAAACACAGTATTCACACTAACCGATAAATAAATACTATTGTTCTACACTTGTTTTAACTACAGCTGTTGATAGGGTAAAGTAGCTGTATACTGATCACCAATACCTAGTCCTTCAATCTTATCACTACGTGATGTAACGCTCTTATCAATCTTGTAGAAATCCTAATGATAACGATACTATTGTAATTGAAACAAGGCGCGCGCGCAGTTTCGCGGTCGAGTGTTAACTAGCTGAGTGAACTGTGAATCAATTCGGCTCAGTGCGTAGAGTCGCGTACAGCGAGCCGGTGACGAATGACCATTAGTACGCGACTAGCTAGTGGCGACTGATAGCGCAAGTCGCATTCAGTGCTCTCCGCAAATGCTGGCATCAAACCAAACTAATTAATTCTATGAACGTATTACGTACAAACCTCGTTCGTAAATGAGTAGCGTCACGCTTCCCATATTGTTTACTATTCGTCTCAATGAGCGTCATCAATGGCGTATTTAATTTAAATAGATTCCATTAATATTACATGGCTTATGTACTTATTAAAGGTAGACGATACATTAATGTATAAGGTACTTTACTAATTTATAAATAAAAGGCAAAATATTATTAGTATTTTTTATTTAATAAAATAACAAGTTCAAGTTACAGTAACAAAGCATGCTTATAATTAGTTTTAACATTGTTTTAAGTACTTATTAATAATAATAATAATACTGATTTATTATCACAAGTCATAAATGTTTTAGTTATATACTTTTATTAAACACTTAGTTTGTCAATTATTAGCTGTTTTAAGGCACTGTGTATGGCAAAATGAGTTTAACATCAAGAATCAGTCTTGATCTGTGTTTAAAGAAAAGTTATCCATCCCTTTAAAAATAAGTTCCTCCTTCAGTTTGAGAACTTCTTGTACAAGTGTGTGATTATTCTTCTCCAATTTACAAATAATTTTTTTCAAATGATTATTGTGTTCTTCTTGATCTGATTTGATACTTCTGCATGCAGCATAAGTTGCTTTAGAAGAGTGAGTATGGAAATCTGAAAATATTTAAATAAGTTATAATTCAACTGTCTCTGTAGCAAAATGGTTGTGTAAGCAGCTGTTGTTGGGTTCGAATCCCATGCAAGACAATTATTTGTAAGGTTCTCAAATTGTTGTATCGTGTCAGTGACAGAACTTGCTACACAGAGTTCGATAATGCCTAGTATGGGAGATGTATCCTTTTTGAAATCTTTTACGAATAATATCGTCTCGTTGATTTATTCCCATGACCCCTTAAAAATAGCAGCTAACTAAGAACTTACGGGAACATAAAAAATATGTTTCTAATGGACACTTAAATATGTAAGTAGTAATATTACTTTGTACTTCTTTTTTATTCCTAAACAATTACATACATTAGAAGTGTTCCTCAAGGGAGGCCTAATGATGAACCCTGTGGCAGCAGATTTTTTATTCTAACCATCACAATAGTAGATGAACCCAGGAAAGTTGCATTCAACTAGCAACTTAGAAGACAACAGTAATCACAATAATGGCTCACACTTGGCTAACACACTTAACAAAAGAATGCTAATGAATGAAATGTGTAAACGGTACCCTTCACATGACAGGCATAAACATTTATGTGGGAATCCCAACAGACCAGTCTACCATTCCACACTGCATACTTTTTGTTTCTATTGGCAGGGGTCAAAAGGGGCTAATTATATTTTTCTTTGTATGTAATAATTACCTTTATCTCTTAATCTGTCAGTTAATTTATCATTTTGTAGTTTAAGTCTTGTTATTTCATTGTGCAGGCTTCTCTCATTGGCTGTCTTCTGTTTCGTAACTTGTAACAACTTAGCTCGAGTATCATTTAATTTCTGTAACATATCCTCTGAATGATCTGCAATTCTTTGAGCAGAAGCTACACAAGCCTTTGATTCATTTTTCTTATGACTTAAGTCTCCCTTCAATCTTCCAACTAATCCCTATTATAAAAACAATTTTTATAATAAATAAACTCACATGACATAGGATCTCACAGACAAGGTAAGGTCTTGTGTGGGCTAAACTAGATATCCGACACACAATACAAATTGCCTAACTGCAGTGATGATCGTCTACGGAAACCTCATTTGGAACACAAACATCAAGAAAATAGACATGAACTTTTATAAAGTAGGTATACCTTTTCCAGAAAATACATTTAAAATGAGTTCTTGGTTTATTAGTACTTATTTACTTAAATATTATAAATCGGTACTTACATTGAGATGTTTATTATCATGTTCAAGTATGTGATGTTGTTCTTCTAGATTCTCAACTTTTAGTTGTAGATTTTTATAACTATGTAATAGCTGCCAAACTCCATTTACAAGATTGACGACGGCTTGTGGATTGAGTGTATTACCGTCTACATCCAAGTATGGGTTAAAAACATAGTTTATATTTAGTAATCCAAATTCCTATAAAAAAACAAAACTACAAAGGTAATACTAGCACGCATAAATAAGTACGCTGTATCGTATAACATAACGGAGTAATTAAATACACTTTGGTATAACATCTGCAATGACAAAGACTTACTTCATACAATCCAATTAAACACTCCTTAAAATTCTTTATAGTACATGGTTCATAAGCAGTTGCTTTTTTGTGTTTATAATTTTGTAATAGTTCCTTTACTTCTTCATCCAAAGTATCAAACTCTTCGACCGTAGCCATTGTGTGACTAAACAAACAACAGCTGTTAGCTGCTAAGTTTCTTTTCGTGTAACAATTTTAATGTTCTATAAAATAATGTTGGTTAATAAACATTTAGAAAAAAGTGTACCAAAGTATATAAATTAATTAGCAATGATAAAAAAACAACCAGGATAAGTTCAATTTAAGTTGAGTTGAAAAATTAAATTCGCGGGAAATTACTTCACCTCAAAACTTCAAGTTCAAATTCTTTGATTTAAATTGGCTCCATTTATTTGCCAATGATTCTGCCAACGTCAAGGAAGAGTGAGAACAAGTTAAATAAGAAGTTGTTTATATGTAACCAGTATAAATAAGAATAAAATACGAGATACACTCTGTCTATAAAGTCCTGAAAATAAATGAGGCCGCCACTGTGCTACACGTAGCAACCCTATTTAGTCTGAGAAAATAGTTTTCATACTAGTAATTTTTTGAAATAAAATAAGTTATTTTGAAATACATTACATCTAATACTCAAGTAAGAAATTCACACACCTCATAATGAGATAATTCATTTCATTGGTTGAAACCCTAAGTGATTGAGAAATTTGAATAATTGTTATAACATGACCCTTAAAGAAGTAAAGTAGTGTGAGCCCTTTAAACATTTTAGATGATGATGTTTTATTTCTGTTTTATATGTTTTGAGCCATAGAATGTAACATAATTTAGTGTAAGAATTATGAGCCATAACGTAATTTTTGACTTCTGCAAAACAATTATGTTCTATGGTTTTAATTTTAGTGCTGCTACTATATGGCTGATGCCACATGTATACCAAACTTAAAAAACTAAACTATAAATAAGAATCGATTATCGATTAATCGCTTATTATCTAAATCGATAAATCTCTTAATCGATTTCATACACCAACCCTAAACTACATGGGTCAAAATTCACCTATTAGAATGGTATGGGTATTAGAATAAATTAACGGATTGAATCAGAGTAATAAAAACGCATGTACACAGTTAACAAGGAGATTTATTCATCGCTTTCATCATAGGATTTTTTAAATATTCGATGTTGAGATAACTTTCGTCGCCACCTTCATCGTCATCACTAAAGCTTTCTTTGCTGCTGCTATTATCGTCAATATTTGCCCACAGGTGACGTCCTCTCTTGTAGTATTCTGATTGAAGCTTCTCAACGCGATGGCAACAGTTTTTCCAAGTTTCAGCTGTGATGCTGCTAAAGGCCCTTTTTAGAAATTGCCAACATTTTGTGACCTGCGAGAACATAAATAGTTACTTGTTAGTGATGATTTTATAAAATATTCTGTTATTTTATATATCAATTCATCATCATCATAATACTTGGCCTACTGGTACCACGCTGGCCAGACGTATTGGTATAGGGTTTTATTTCAAGTTTTCTTTCTTTTTATTTCATAAAGATAATATTCACGGACAGTCCCTTAGTCGGTTTTTACGACACCCATGGGATGAAATGGGGTGGTGATATATTGTATTCTTCCTTCGTCACTACACGGAAACTACTGATTTACTGACTATACTAATATTATTATTGAAAAAGATTTGATTATTGGTTTATTTGGAGGGGCGTATAGGGGGCAAAGAGGAGTAGAAAGGGAAAATAGGCTAGAAACTATTATTTTAACTATTTTATACAGTTAATAATGAGAAAAATTACTATACAAAAGAATATGCTTTATTATACAGTTTACCTTGTATGAAGAATGATAAATAATGTCTTTCCTTAGTTCTTCAGGCAAATCTCGATTTTTATATTACTAGGGCATTTCTTGTAGGCCTATTGCATTTCAAATTTTGCGTAGAACTTCAAGACTACAATTAAAATCCATCACAGTTCTAGCTATCACCTGCAACTATCTGAGGGTTGGTTGGAGCCTGAAATTTTACAAAAGTTATGTTGATTGAACATTTGATTATACTTTTACAATAAATTTAGACATACCGAGACACAAAATACAGGCAAAGAATGGGATGGAAAGAATAACTGCAATACCTAACTAAAATTTATTCAGTGTTAAATATTAACTAACAAGATATCATTTAACATGGAGTTACTAAGAACTAAATAATAAAAAAATTAATAAAATATTGCAATTAATTATTCATTGTTGACAGACCAGTTGATGCGAAAGTGACATCCTTATTTTATTTATCAACCGTAATATAGACATAAAGCAATTAATTCAACTTCAAAATTGGGATAAATCTTGACTGAATTATACTAATGCAACTGATAATGTATCAACAGAACAGGTCGTACTACAATATTTCTTACTTTCAATGACAATCTTACCTAAAAATATGCTATGTACGCAATGCCTGTTTTTGGTCTCTAAATCTCAAATGGAGTGAATTTATTACTTGAGACAGATTACAAAACACAGTAACACGATTACATACCCATTAAAGTTGCAGTTCGTCCATAAACATCAGCCAAATCACATATAATTTGACCAGCTTCGTGCTCCGGCAAACATCACCTTATTACTTTAAAAATCACTTCCCGCGTGCCACTTTGATTTACTTTACTCATTGTTTATGTTGTTCTTCGTAAGTCAGTATTAGTTTATTGTAGATTAATAACATAATAAAAATCCCAAAATGAAAACCGTTCCGCAATTTCTACTCGATGACAGCTCATGTACAAGTCTATTTTGAATTTCAGTGTTGCCAGACACATGAACAATTTAGTTCCTCAAACTTTAATTTCTTAACTTTATAGACAAGCTGTACATTTGATTGATTTCTTTAAGTTAAACCAAAACATAAACTTAATATATAAATGAAGTTATAAGGAATCAGAAGACAGGTAAAATTTTCTTCTAGACGAAACAAAAAAACAGGACATAAACAGCTATCGATGGAAGAGAGTTTAGATTGATAAGAATATAAGCGCAGCCAAAAAGGTAGAGATCTAAAATTGTACAGTTTTGACAACAGCCAACAAAATGTGACACATGTGACAGATTAAGTTCTGCTTTTGTAGCACAGAACCAGTCCTAGTACGCTCCCTAACAATGGCCAGAGACAAAGAAAGTAGTGTCATCTGTTACAAGAATCGAAAAACAAGTTTAGCCAAGTCCTCGCTAGATAGCGTTAAATGGAGTAGATTATTTCAATATGTGATTTTTACCAATATAATACTTATTTGATAATTCTAAAATAAGAACTATACTTTATCATGATTTGCAATTACTTTAAAATATATATTTTATATTAAAATTATTACATAAATATTAACCATAGACAAATCATCTGGTATGTTTGTGAAGAAACCATAAACTTACAAAATACAAAATGGTGGATGTTTGTTGTGTGCGCACGCGATCATCTTTCTTTTTTATGAATGTACCACCATGTTTGTGTTAAGTTGATACAAACACCACAAAATCACACCTCTATCATGTTAGATCAGCAAGATGTGTACAGTTATTTGAAATAATTGCAATAATTTGCAATTATTTCATAAAACTGTATAAGTAACGACATTAGTATAGGTACCTATATATATTTATAATGGTTTGTTTGTACCTACCTATCTATGTATATAGATTGACAGCTTAGTGTCGGATTCTGATACCAGACAGAGCCACCATTCAAAGCTAGGCTACGAAAAATTTTGCGAGAGGGCTCTCTTCTTCCTATATATTACTTTACTCTGTGCACAGAACAATTATACTCATATGTTTTGTAGCGTACCACAATTCTGTTTGATTTTGTTTCGAAATTAATGGCTACCTGAAACTATGTTATTGGCTACCTCCGAGTGATAAATGAGTGTTTTAAATATACATTAGAGAGTTTATAATCACTACGCTTTAATTTGAGTAGTTTTAAAACAACAGGACAATTACTGCAGCCTAAACGTCATGAATTCTGCAATTGAAATAAGTTCCTATCGTGATCAACATTTTAAGGTTTAGTGTTTATTTATAATATAATTGTAAATAAATTGCTAATGTAATAAAACGAGTCACAGCTATTATTTACGACAGTTAAATTTATTTTTTCTAAATTTAGGGATCCAGAAGCGAGCAAGAAAAGTTATTGCGAGCATCATCTACTTTATATATTGGAAACTTATCATTTTATACAACAGAAGAACAAATTTATGATCTATTCTCAAGATGCGGTGATATAAGAAGAGTTATTATGGGTTTAGATAAGTATAAAAAAACCCCTTGTGGGTTCTGCTTTGTGGAATATTATACACGACTGGATTCCGAAAATTGTATGAGGTTAGTAGTTAGCTGTACACGTCGTCTGTTTACTTATTTAGATATATTTAAGTAACAATCGTTTTCCTTTTCTCTTGAATGCCCATCTGTACTAAGTGATATCTAGTGGTAGTGGAAACATTGACAAACTAATAAAACCAGGTCAACCTGCTTTTATTTAGTATTTTTTATCAAACCTTGCTTAGCTGGCTTCTCATATGGGATTAAAACATATTGGCAAACTTTTCTGTTAAGATGAGAAGAAGAGACATGAGTTGTTGATAAGAAATTAAAATTTTCTTCCCATGCAACTAATTTCTTTGATTAGATGTCCTTAAAAGTATTAATTAGATTTTGACAATAATAAATACTTGTTTTAACATTTATATTCCAGATATATAAATGGTACCAGATTGGATGACAGAATCATCCGATGTGACTGGGATGCAGGTTTTATTGAAGGAAGGCAATATGGAAGGGGCAAAACTGGTGGACAAGTGAGTTTTATATTATCTTTGAATATAAACCATACTGTAATATATAGTTAGTGTTATAAGAGTCTAATTTGAACATTTCCCTATAATAAACATAGCATATTATTATGTCTTTTAACCTAGTTATTAATTATCAACAACGGCAGCAGTTGCCTTTTCAAAGAAAAAAAAAACCTAGTTATATTATTGAGGTAATTTACCTATCAATTTGTTCAGTGATATTTATAAAATCTAATGAAATTTCAATATGAATATTATGTTTTTAGGTCCGTGATGAATACAGAACTGACTATGATGGTGGCCGTGGTGGTTATGGGAAGATTATTGCTCAAAAGATAACTCCTAATACCATGGAACGTTGACAAACAATAATGTGAAGTGAATAAAGTGTGATCTAGCTTTAAGATAACTGTGTCCAAGAATAACTGTAACTATTACATACAACATCTAATAGTTGAACAATTTTGTACATCTAAGGCTTGTTTTATTTACTGATGGAGAACAAGAAGTGTTGATAAGTGCCACATATTCCACTTATAAGCAGTTTCCTAATAGTGCTCATAATGTGTTTTTGAACTACTTAACACTGACTTTGATGCGTATAGTGTTTCATTCACTTTACATGCTATTACAGAGTATCTATGACACATGGGTCTATTGTTTAAAATGCCTTGGTTATACCCATTACCTAGTTATATTGAAGTGAAGGTGTATAATTATACTTATATACCCAATGTCAAGTTTCATACAAAACGTTAATGAAGCACTAGTTTTTTCTGACACTAGTTGTGTAAATGGTATGCGTTTCGACTGCTCGGCCACGGCACGCAAACAGAAAAAAAATTAGTCAGGGATTCTGTCGAAATTTGTCGAAAACGAATGGCACAAACTAATAATTTGTCGAAGTAGAAATAAAGAAGTTATAGGGGTCTAAACGTGGTAAGCGTCAGAACCTCTGAACCAAGTACAAAATTGTGTATTTAGATGGAATCAAGCTATAATACCTTTTTGGTACTATTTGATACCCAAATTGATTTTTTTAATACCTCGACGAGCTGTTGAAAAACATTAAAAGAAAGTGGCCAGACATTCTGATGTCAGGTTGTCTGGACCATATTTATTTCATATAGTTGGAGACAATATTTCTTAATTATTTCATTGTTAATATTTAATACCCTTTCAGTACCTTAAAATTAATATTTTGTTTTTATTTTAATGCATCCCAAAAAACGTTACGCGTAAATGAAACTCCTTAGAAGGCTGAATTATTTATTCTACTCATTCTATGGCTATTTAATTTGCAATATACACAATTTAAGTATATTGTAAGGGGAGCATCCCGCCGTCACGAGGGCCGTGCACCATTAGTGTCCTACTGCAGGGACGGCCCTGCAGCGGGACACTAATGGGCTGTTATGATGATGATGATATGCAATATTGTGTAAAGAAGTATTATTTATCGGCAGTATTTTTAACATGTAAATTGTGTACTATATTAAGTAAAGCAGCGATAGATCAGTCAGTAGGGAGACTAACAGATTGCCATGCAAATGGTTTTGGGTTCCAATTCACGGGCGGCGTGAACCTCTGACTTTTTGAAGTGATGGGCGTATTTATATTTATCTGATAATTTATTAGTCCCACCGTTTGTCATTACTGGTAGGCCATAGGACGCATTGGTATAAGAAGACTTCAGACTTCCCCCCGGAAACTTTCGAAAACACCACTCAGATCGAGGAAGAGGTAAATCACCTAACCAGATCTATAACGGACAGCTACCACATAGCATGCCCGGAAACTTTACCTCCTAGTACACCGGGCAAACAACCATGGTGGGGTCCCGAACTAGAGCGCAAGCGTAAGAAGGTAAGAAAAACGTTTAACAGGGCTATGAATACCTGTGCAGATGAGGACTGGGACGCTTACCGCTCAGCCAAATCTAGCTACAAAAAATGTATAAGATACCGTAGTAAACAAGGCTGGCGCAAATTCTGTGAAAGTATTGAGTCATGCCAACAAGCAAATAGGGTAAGGAAAGTCCTGTCACAACAAAAGTCGACAACTCCGACAGCCATCCGCAAACCCGATGATACACTCACAACATCGCCAGAAGAATCCAGGCGCACTCTAATAGAAACACTTCCCTGGATGTGTCCTAACGACACAGATCAACTGGCTTGATGAAACCAAAACACCAGACATCCAAGACTGGCGGTATGCTGATAAAGTAGTAACCCTGGAAAGAGTCCAGTGGGCCATTGGCAGCTTCCACCCCTTCAAGGCAGCCGGTCCAGACGAGATTACCCCTGCGCTGCTGCAGTGGGGTAACCTGCCAGTAGCAAGCAGACTGGAGCGTGTCTTCAAAGCCTGCCTGGTGCACAGATACGTTCCAAAGGGCTGGAGGGAAGTGAAAGCCATTTTTATCCCAAAGCCGGGAAGAGGTGACTACACAAACCCTAAAGCATACCGACCAATAAGCCTGACCTCCTTCATGCTCAAAACCTTGGAACGCTTATGCGAAAGGGAACTGAGAGATGGGGTCTTAAAACAAACACCTTTACACATTAACCAACACGCCTATAGCTCCGGAAGGTCCACGGAATCAGCCCTCCATCTGGTGGTCAGCCGGATAGAGGAGGCAATTGAACAAAAGGACATTTGTCTAGGAACCTTCATCGACATCGAAGGAGCTTTTGACAAAACCAACTTTACAAGTATCAAGGCCGCACTGTCCAGACACAAAGTGGAGCCGATACTAATAGACTGGATAACAAACATGCTCAGCAAAAGGGTGGTCCGCCTGGGAGAGGCTGATGAAACAGCCCTAATAGCCAAGGGTTGCCCCCAAGGCGGAGTGTTGTCCCCACTCCTATGGAACCTGGTCATAGATGACCTAATCACAAAGCTGAACAAAAACCGAGACTATACTATAGGCTACGCAGATGACCTCACCATCCTCATCTCAGGAAAGGCAGCAGGAACAGTCTGTAATCTCACCCAGCAAGCCCTACGCACCGTGGAAAAATGGTGCAGGGAATTTGAGCTGTCGGTGAATCCAGCAAAAACAGAGCTAGTGATGTTCACTAACAAACGAATACTAGGACAGTATCAACTGCCAAAGCTCTTCGGTACTGAACTTCAACTGTCAAAAGAGGTCAAATACCTCGGTGTCATTCTCGACCACAAACTAACATGGAAGAGCCACCTTGACAAGAAACTAGAAAAAGCCGGTATCACCTTCTGGCAATGCAGAAGGATGATTGGTAAAAAGTGGGGTTTAACGCCAAAAATCATCACCTGGCTTTACGAAACCGTGATCCGCCCCACGATTGCATATGGAGCTATCGTTTGGTGGCCAAGAACTGAATACACCACATCAACTGACAAACTACAGCGAACCCAAAGACTGGCCTGCATGGCGACCACTGGATGCATGAAGACTACACCCACAGCGGCAATGGAAGTCATGCTTGGCCTACCGCCGCTGGACCTGTTTATCCGACAGGAAGCGACAGCTGCAGCCACACGTCTAAGGGCGCTAAACTTATGGAAGAACAATAACACTAAGCACACATCATTACTCAGAGCGCTCACAGACGAGCTACCCATAATTGGAGCAGTAAATGACCGTGTGCCCAAACAGTTTGTCTTCGACAAAAAATACAAGATCCAACTTCATGAAGACCGCCACTGTGAAGCCACACAACAACAGGCGGAACTACACATCTTCACAGATGGATCTAAAACAAGTACAGGCTCCGGGACAGGCGTCTTCTCGGAGGACCTGAACATCAATATTTCAAAACCACTGGGAACTCACAGCTCAGTATTCCAGGCCGAATGCGTGGGAATCACACTGGCAGCCTCAGCGGTCATTGCAAGAAAAGTGGAGGGACACACAATCCGCATCCACTCGGACAGCATGGCTGTGTTACAGGCCTTAAACAGCCACACTATTAATTCAGGACTTATTCTGGAATGCCACCACAAACTAAACCAAGTAGGTTATACAAACAACATAACCTTGCAATGGATCAAAGGCCATAGTGGATCACGTGGCAATGATGCTGCGGATGAACTTGCAAGAAGAGGATCGGATACGGTAGTGATGGGCCCTGAACCCATAATACCAATCCCCTTTATATACCTCCGCACCACAATACACAGGCAAACAAAGGATAGCCACAACACTCGATGCAGACAAGCTAGAGATGCACTCCCTATGCCCGACCATAAACTTACAAGGAGCCTACTACAACTGCCCAAACGGCAACTACGAATGGCTACAGCCGCCATCACAGGGCATGGCTCCTTTAACAAACACCTTTCAGTTCTAGGTATCACAGACAGCCCTCTCTGCAGAGCCTGCATGGGAGAGGAAGAAACGGCGGCACATGTGCTCCTACACTGTCCTGCGACCGCCACATACAGGGCTAAGTACTTAGGAAATCCAGGTACGCTCCGAGAAACCATCAGCAACTTGAAGGGCCTGTTGGCGTTTTTCGACGAGCTGGGGTGGATCGAATAAATCACCCACCCTAACGCAAAACCCGCGCCTTGACGTGGAGTTGCGGAAAACAGCCCGCTATACCATACCATACCATACCAAGAAGACTTCAGGCATTGCGGTAAAGGAGAAAAGAACACTCGACGTATCTTGCTGAACAACCTTACTGGATCCTGGCAATCGTAGTTAGTGTAGGGCGCCCCCAGCTAGGTGGACCGACGACCTAAAAAAGGTATCTGGGTCGGACTGGGTGCGGACGGCGCTGGACCGTGTTCTGTAGCGCGTGTTGGCAGAGATTGATATCATTGTGAATTCGAAATAATACACTCTATTTGAAAGAACAATTTATTGTATTATACATATTATTAACTAGCTGTAATCCGCGACTTCGTCTACAGTTCTTAAAAGCCCTTGAAAAACATTATTAAGTATATTGACATTTTTTATAAATACATTTCTTTATTATATTTTTAAAAACTAAAGTAGCCTAAAGTTACGTAAAAATTAACAATATTACTTGTGAAAGATTTATGTAAATCGCCCTAGCGGTTTCGAAGGTTACCCGGAACAAACAGACAGACACAAAAATGATTAAATGTCATTTTTGGTATTGGTATCGTGTTTACATTGCTATAAAAGTAGTGTAATACACTGGTTTTTATGTTACAAACAGACACTTTAATTTTATTTATATGTTTAGAGGAACTGTAACCCGCGACTTCGTTCCCGAAAAAACATATATTTTAGGTAGTAGTTTACCAACTTTTTTTTCTGCGGAACCCTATAAAAGTAATAAAAAACTGGGACCGGAGCTTTATGCGGCTTCCGAAGCACGGTCAGATGAAATACCACTGGTCACCCATCTATGGAATGACCTCGCCGAAGTTGCTTAACCACCGTTATCGTTTCTAAATCAGTGATCACAATATTCATCATTAGTGTTTATGATATTATTTAATGCATAGTTGTCAGCAACCCCAACAGCAATCGTTTGTGCAACAGCATCAAAGGCACATGTAAGTATTTGAAACTATAATATTTTTATCAGCAAATGTAGTTAAAGGACCATTTCTCAGTAAAGTTATTTTTTTTATTATTTCTTTATTTTTGTTTTCCTTTTTGCCAATTGCTAAACCTCTCCAATTCTGTCATTTTTTGAGTTAATGCTTGAGTTATCTCTTGAAACACTGGATCACATGGTGAAGGTAAATCGTCTTTACCAGGGAAGTAGTTTTTAAACTGATTTAAAACACATTTTTGTTCTTCCAACGGAACTGCACTTTTCCGACCTCTTTTCATGGCTTAACATAAAAAATATTATACAACCACTGTCAATAAAATACTCAAACTTGATATGTATTTTCGAAAACTGATAAATTAACTACTACCTATTTATAAAATTGTACTTAACTTTAACACTTTTATGAAAGTTTTAAACAAGTCATAAAAAAAACCTTCCCTCCAATTTCTTTTTTTTTTGTAGTCAATTCTATTCTGCCAACATTTTCAGCCCGCGAAAGTTAGTTTAAAAAAAGGGTTAGCTTAGTTTAACCCTTTAACGCACACCTTCACTTTTTTTTGAATTTGCTATATTTTTTAACAAATATATGCTGTAGTGGGTTTTTTAAAACAACATGTTTAAATATTTTTTTCCGTAACTTTTTATTTTTCGAGAAAATTCAGAAAATATAGTGGCCACTATACTGTCCAGTGACCGTTCTACATCAGTAACAATCTTTGTATGTTCAGTGGCCAATAAACTGGACACTTATAAAATCAGGGTTTTTTCAGTTTATATAACATAGTAAAATAAAAGCATTGTGTATTTCGTAATCAGTCTTTAATTAGCCTCAAAAACATAACATAAAAAAGTCATCACTTCTATACAAAGAGAAAATAATGTTCATTGGTGACCTTAGGTCAACTTCCTCATTTATACATATGTAATTACTAAATTTAAAACTGGCGATTTCTAAATTTTTTCTAGCTCCATTTATTTCGATTTACGGGGGTATCTTCAGGAGTCTTATTCGTAACTATAGGTAGGGACTAAGAGGGAGAGTGCATGCGATGGTGCTATAGGGGGTGTTGGGGAAAGCTGATGTGGAGGTGCTGGTGGAAGAATTTTCAGATTTACGTGTACAGGTTCTGAGGAACATGACGCGAGATTGCTATGGTTACTAACGGTGTTGGTATTGGAGACAACATCGTCAAAGCAGTCATCCGCGTCGGAATCGCCACCAATTTCCGAGTCGAAGGCCTGGTCATCAGTGATGGCCATTATTTCAGCCCATTGGTCACCATTCTGCATCTTCAGATCCTTATGAATAAATTCCTTCCTAAAAAACAAAAAACAGCAATACTCGAAAAGAATAAAATAATAATAATTGTACATACCTACAAATCGGCATAATTTGATCTAAAAAATACCTAAGAAATTACGAAATTAGGTTATAACTACCGAACCTGAATATTTATGATTATTATGTTTTCATATCTTATAAATTAACTATATACCTCGTGTGAAATGATACAGTTTATATGTGATAATCTAAAAATATGATTCTGAGACTACGTCAAACTCACGTGTGCAATTTCTAGGCTAGGTTTTTTTGACACACCGGTCTGTGTGTAATTGCAAAAATAACATATTTATTGTACGGTACTTGATTATATTTGTACATATTTATAAAGAATATGCAATAACTCAATCATTTTACTCACCTTTTACTTGAAGACTTATTTTTTCTTTGCACTACACTTAGTTGAACTTGACGTTTGCTTGCGATGTTAGCTAACATTAGGGCGGGGGTGCGCAGTGGCCAGTTGACAGGCCACCGTAAAAAAATATGCGAGTTTTTGGCCGTACGCGACGTACTTGAATGCTGGCTTGCAAACAGGCAGTGTGTCTTATCGACTATCGTTTATAATCATAAGTGTTGCCATTGTTATAAAAGTCTTTGAACTATCGACCTTAAGGTGACTGTCCAGTTTACTGGCCACTTTGTATGGACCGTCCTATAAAGGGTTAAAAGCATGGCAAGGAAAACTTTCGTGGTATACAGGGTGGCTCATTCAAAAGGGTCAGTATGGGAAAGTCTTAAACTATAAGTCATACGAAGATTTGTTCTTAGGAACCATGTCACCGATTTTGATAAAAAGAAAAACTGCATTCATACATTTGAAAAAGATACTGTACCCAGCTGGGGAATCGAACCCGGTTGTTTTGCAAAAATAAACTTATACTTTTTCTATTTAAATATCGATTCTGTAGGTCTTAAGCAGTAAATATCTCTATGAAACATTATGTCTTAAATGAATAAAATGCATTGTTTTCACATAGTTTAATTTATCATAGTAGGTGTTCGAAGTGACCACCATTACAACATTCAACAAGTTCAGGCATGTAAAATTGTCCCTATGGTTGTTTGTACCCCTCTACTATACCCTTTCCACTATATTTAACAACATTTGACAGATTGACGTTAGTAACGTTCAGCAGTATCTCGAATGTAATGCCATTCGATTATTGCGAGTTCGCGATTTTTCAAATTACTTTATTTTACACATCATTGGATCCTTACATCAACTTACATTATCATTTTATTATTGTTTCTTTCTTCTATGTTAAGAGAATTAGCCTATAGCTTAAAATGATAAAATTATAGTTAGCTTAGGTATTATTTAAAATACATAATTTATCGTGACACATTCGCGGGTTATAGCTAATCTAAAATATCATATTACATTTTATAAACATATTATGAAGAGTTCAGGTTTATTCATAGCATTTATTTCTACCGATTATTTGTAATTTGTTGCATAATGGTGTTAATCGTTATGAGTGTCCATCACTAAGTAACCATGGTAACTGAAAAAAACGTGGGTACGTCCATGAAATACAATATAATTTGTTCGAAAAATAAGCGGAAGTATTACAAAACTTCATGGACGTGAACTGTCAAAAAGCTAAACTTACGCTGGAAGGGGTATAGTTACTTATACCGTGTTACATAATCATGTGGCATTGCATTAAACTATTAAGAAAGTTTTGTTATCTACAGTAATATTATTATTATGCAACTACTTACTTCTATTAATCAAACACTAACAATCAATACGGTATGTAAAGTTTTTTTTTGGAATTTTTTTTATATTTTTATTTTAAAGGTTTATTAATTATAAACAACTAATTTGAGTATTTTTGCTTTCTTACCTATAGTTTATTTGTAGTAAACAGTTAAAGTTAGTAATTTGACCGCATGTGTGACGTCACACATGCGCTCGAATTACTTACTTTAACTGTTTACTACAAATAAACTATAAGTAGGAAAGCAAAAATACTCAAATTAGTTGTTTTAATTATTGAGTAATGAAAGCAGAAACAAACTTCTGTATTTTTTAGACAAAAGTTATCATTTAGACAAAAAAAATGAAAGACAAAGTAATTTATGTTTATTTGTAAAAATAAACACAATCTTGCGGTTTTTTGCGCTAAAAATATGATTTTATTACTTATTGATCTAAAATCTCTAAATGGTTTTGGATTCGACATAGGTTAACTTTTACTTTACATACCGAATTGAAAAGCCCACATAAAGTATGTAGATATTGTAGATAGGTACAGAGACGTGTTAAGTTAAGCCTCATTTGAAAATGGAACGTTTCAGTATGACTGGCTGCATGAAGATACAAAATGCAATAAGAAGATCTTTACCTAAACGTGTTAAATATTGTATTAAACAAAACGGTGGCCACCTCGAACACCTACTATGATAAATTAAACTATGTGAAAACAATGCATTTTATTCATTTAAGACATAATGTTTCATAGAGATATTTACTGCTTAAGACCTACAGAATCGATATTTAAATAGAAAAAGTATAAGTTTATTTTTGCAAAACAACCGGGTTCGATTCCCCAGCTGGGTACAGTATCTTTTTCAAATGTATGAATGCAGTTTTTCTTTTTATCAAAATCGGTGACATATGGTTCCTAAGAACAAATCTTCGTATGACTTATAGTTTAAGACTTTCCCATACTGACCCTTTTGAATGAGCCACCCTGTATACCAAGAAAGTTTTCCTTGCCATGCTTTTAAACTAAGCTAACCTTTTTTTAAACTAACTTTCGCGGGCTGAAAATGTTGGCAGAATAGAATTGACTACAAAAAAAAAGAAATTGGAGGGAAGGTTTTTTTTATGACTTGTTTAAAACTTTCGTAAAAGTGTTAAAGTTAAGTACAATTTTATAAATAGGTAGTAGTTAATTTATCAGTTTTCGAAAATACCTACATATCAAGTTTGAGTATTTTATTGACAGTGGTTGTATAATATTTTTTATGTTAAGCCATGAAAAGAGGTCGGAAAAGTGCAGTTCCGTTGGAAGAACAAAAATGTGTTTTAAATCAGTTTAAAAACTACTTCCCTGGTAAAGACGATTTACCTTCACCATGTGATCCAGTGTTTCAAGAGATAACTCAAGCATTAACTCAAAAAATGACAGAATTGGAGAGGTTTAGCAATTGGCAAAAAGGAAAACAAAAATAAAGAAATAATAAAAAAAATAACTTTACTGAGAAATGGTCCTTTAACTACATTTGCTGATAAAAATATTATAGTTTCAAATACTTACATGTGCCTTTGATGCTGTTGCACAAGCGATTGCTGTTGGGGTTGCTGACAACTATGCATTAAATAATATCATAAACACTAATGATGAATATTGTGATCACTGATTTAGAAACGATAACGGTGGTTAAGCAACTTCGGCGAGGTCATTCCATAGATGGGTGACCAGTGGTATTTCATCTGACCGTGCTTCGGAAGCCGCATAAAGCTCCGGTCCCAGTTTTTTATTACTTTTATAGGGTTCCGCAGAAAAAAAAGTTGGTAAACTACTACCTAAAATATATGTTTTTTCGGGAACGAAGTCGCGGGTTACAGTTCCTCTAAACATATAAATAAAATTAAAGTGTCTGTTTGTAACATAAAAACCAGTGTTTTACACTACTTTTATAGCAATGTAAACACGATACCAATACCAAAAATGACATTTAATCATTTTTGTGTCTGTCTGTTTGTTCAGGGTAACCTTCGAAACCGCTAGGGCGATTTACATAAATCTTTCACAAGTAATATTGTTAATTTTTACGTAACTTTAGGCTACTTTAGTTTTTAAAAATATAATAAAGAAATGTATTTATAAAAAATGTCAATATACTTAATAATGTTTTTCAAGGGCTTTTAAGAACTGTAGACGAAGTCGCGGATTACAGCTAGTTAATAATATGTATAATACAATAAAATTGTTCTTTCAAATAGAGTGTATTATTTCGAATTCACAATGATATCAATCTCTGCCAACACGCGCTACAGAACACGGTCCAGCGCCGTCCGCACCCAGTCCGACCCAGATACCTTTTTTAGGTCGTCGGTCCACCTAGCTGGGGGCGCCCTACACTAACTACGATTGCCGAGTCGCGGTCTGCTCCCGCCGCCAGTCTTTCGACAGATATGCCCAGCCCATTGCCACTTCAGGTTGCTAATTCTTCGAGCTATGTCGGTAAGTTTGGTTCTTTGTCGGATAACCTCGTTCTAAATTGTATCCTTCAAGGAGATGCCGAGCATAACTCTAGTCGGATAGTCGAGTGTTCTTTTCTCCTTTACCGCAATGCCTGAAGTCTTCTTATACCAATGCGTCCTATGGCCTACCAGTAATGACAAACGGTGGGACTAATAAATTATCAGATAAATATAAATACGCCCATCACTTCAAAAAGTCAGAGGTTCACGCCGCCCGTGAATTGGAACCCAAAACCATTTGCATGGCAATCTGTTAGTCTCCCTACTGATCTATCGCTGCTTTACTTAATATAGTACACAATTTACATGTTAAAAATACTGCCGTTAAATAATACTTCTTTACACAATATTGCATATCATCATCACCATAACAGCCCATTAGTGTCCCGCTGCAGAGCCGTCCCTGCAGTAGGACACTAATGGTGCACGGCCCTCGTGACGGCGGGATGCTCCCCTTACAATATACTTAAATTTTTTTTTTTATTTTTTTTTTTATTTATTATTGGTTTACCAGCAGTTGTTACAATAATACAATCTACAACATTACACATTTGTATGCTTAATCTAGTGGTGTTTTCGAAAGTTTCCGGGGGGAAGTCTGAAGTCTTCTTATACCAATGCGTCCTATGGCCTACCAGTAATGACAAACGGTGGGACTAATAAATTATCAGATAAATATAAATACGCCCATCACTTCAAAAAGTCAGAGGTTCACGCCGCCCGTGAATTGGAACCCAAAACCATTTGCATGGCAATCTGTTAGTCTCCCTACTGATCTATCGCTGCTTTACTTAATATAGTACACAATTTACATGTTAAAAATACTGCCGTTAAATAATACTTCTTTACACAATATTGCATATCATCATCATCATAACAGCCCATTAGTGTCCCGCTGCAGGGCCGTCCCTGCAGTAGGACACTAATGGTGCACGGCCCTCGTGACGGCGGGATGCTCCCCTTACAATATACTTAAATTGTGTATATTGCAAATTAAATAGCCATAGAATGAGTAGAATAAATAATTCAGCCTTCTAAGGAGTTTCATTTACGCGTAACGTTTTTTTGGGATGCATTAAAATAAAAACAAAATATTAATTTTAAGGTACTGAAAGGGTATTAAATATTAACGAAGAAATAATTAAGAAATATTGTCTCCAACTATATGAAATAAATATGGTCCAGACAACCTGACGTCAGAATGTCTGGCCACTTTCTTTTAATGTTTTTCAACAGCTCGTCGAGGTATTAATTGGGTATCAAATAGTACCAAAAAGGTATTATAGCTTGATACCATCTAAATACACAATTTTGTACTTGGTCCAGAGGTTCTGACGCTTACTAAACGTGGCCGCGCGAACGAAACGCGGAGGATTGCGCGGCCACGAAGATCTCAGCAACTACTTGAGCTAGAGATCTAATTCTTTTTGTAAATGAATGGCTGAATTTGTCAACAATTGTCGAAAAAAGAATCACAAGCCCTAGATCAATACTTTACTAGATATTCACCTCTGAAGTCATGGCCGCGCAATCCTGCACTTGCGATTTCTTTAATGTTGATTATTTCTTTAAAACTAAGACTTTAGACAGTAAAATTGGTGTTGACAGCAAGGTTTTAATTTGTCGAAACTAATGAAAGCAATAGACTCTACTAGAGTTTAGCCATATAGACGAAATCAGAGGAAAACAGAAAGTTCATGGCCGCGCAATCGAAACGGTACTTTGGACGCTGATATCTCAGTAACTATTATTGCAAGGATATTCGTGTTTACATTTATTTATTCCATATTTTAACCTTATTGTAATGAGATATCGTTTGATCCTCAGAACAGTTCTCAAGCCGTGTAATCTCAAAAATAATGATACCCTGTACAATGTTCGAGCAGAGTAACCATAATTTCGATTTCATGAGGATATTTCTTTTATGGGAGACTATAATTTTTATTTTAAAAAACAATAAAATTACTCCTTTAGTGCGTGCATGTAATGAATATAATAGGTTGAATGGTAAAGTCGATACATTCCATACGATATATCCTGTCCCATCACAGTTCACACATAAAAATATGATAGTCCGTTAAATGTGAATGTTTCGTTAAAAGCAAATCACTTAAAATTAACACACAGCATTTATACACAGTATTTATCTCCCGATTCAAATCGACACAAAGCTGAGTTTTAAACGAGAATAACGTTCCTCTGCAACTAAACAGTGTTGCAAACTTTATTTTTCCACGGAGTACAAAAGATTGTATTAAGCTCGAATGTAAAAAAAAATAATAGTAGATACACTCTGTCTATAAAGTCCTGAAAATAAATGAGGCCGCCACTGTGCTACACGTAGCAACCCAATTTAAACTGACAAAATAGTTTTCATACTAGTAATTTATTGAAATAAAATAAGTAATTTTAAAACACATTATATTTAATACTCAAGTAAGAAATTCACATAAGTCATAATAAGATAATTATTTCATTGGTGAAATTCTGAAAAACAATTGTGTTCTATGGTTTTAATTTTAATGCTGATACTATATGGCCGTTGCTACATGTATACCAATCTTAAAAAACTAAACTATAAATAAAAATCGATAAATCGATAAATCTCCTAATCGATTTCATACACCAACCCTAAACTACATGGGTCAAAATTTACCTATTAGAATGGTTTGGGTATTAAAATAAATGAACAGATTGAATCAGAGTAATAAAAACGCATGTATCATACAGTTAACAAGGAGATTTATTCATCGCTTTCATCATAGAATTTTTTAAATATTCGATGTTGAGATAACTTTCGTTGCCACCTTCATCGTCATCACTAAAGCTTTCTTTGCTGCTGCTATTATCGTCAGTATTTGTCCACAGGTGACGTCCTCTCTTGTAGTATTCTGATTCGAGCTTCTCAACGCGATGGCAACAGTTTTTCCAAGTTTCAGCTGTGATGCTGCAGAGTGCCTTTTTTAGAGATTTCCAACATTTTGTGACCTGCGGGAACATAAATAGTTACTTGTTAGTGATAATTTTATAAAATAGTCTGTTATTTTATATATCAATTAAATCTATACTAATCATCATAACAGCCCATTAATGCCCTACTGCAGGGACGGGCCTCCTCCCGTGACGGAGGGATACTTGGCCTACTAATACCACGCTGGCCAGACGTATTGGTATAGGGTTTTATTTCAAGTTTTCCTTCTTTTTATTACGTAAAGATAATATTCACGAATAGTCGGTTTTTACGACACCCATGGGATGAGATGGGGTGGTGACATATTGTATTCTTACTCCGTCACTACTCGGAAACTACTGATTTACTAACTATACTAATATTATTCTTAAAAAGGTTTGATTATTGGTTTATTTGGAAGGGCGTATAGGCTATAAATTATTATTTTAACTATTTTATACAGTTAATCATGAGAAAACTTACTATACAAAAGAAAATGCTTTATTATACAGGTTACCTTGTATGAAGAATGATAAATAATGTCTTTCCTTAGTTCTTCAGGCAAATCTCGATTTTTATATTACCAGGGCATTTCTTGTAGGTAAAGCCTATTGCATTTAAAATTTTGCGTAGAGCTTCAAGACTACGATTAAAATCCATCTCAGTTCTAGCTATCACCTGCAGTTATCTGAGGGTTGGAGCCTGAAATTTAACAAAAGTTATGTTGATTGAACATTTGATTATACTTACAATAAATTTAGGCATACCTAGACACAAAATATGGGATGGAAAGAATAACTGCAATACCTAACTAAAATGTATTCAGTGTTAAATACCAACAAGATATCATTTAAAATGGAATTACTAAGAACTAAATAAGAAAATATTGCAATTAATTATTTATTGTCGACAGACCAGTTGATGCGAAAGTGACATACTTAGTTTAGTTAACAACCGTAATATAGACATAAAGCAATTCATTCAACTTCAAAATTGGGATAAATCTTGACTGAATTATACTAATGCAACTGATAATGTATCAACAGAAAAGGTCGTACTACAATTTCTTACTTTCAATGACAATCTTACCTAAAAATATGCTATGTACGCAATGCCTGTTTTTGGTCTCTAAATCTCAAATGGAGTGAATTTATTACTTGAGACAGATTACAAAACACAGTAACACGATTACATACCCATCAAAGTTGCAGTTCGCCCATAAACATCATCCAAATCACATAAAATTTGGCTAGCTTCGTGCTCCGCCAAACAACGCCTTCTAACTTTAAAAATCACTTCCCACGTGCCACTTTGATTTACTCTACTCATTGTTTATGTTGTTCTTCGTATGTCAGTATTAGTTTATTGTAGATAAATGAACTTGTAAAAATCCCAAAATAAAAACCTCGATCGAACTTCTACTCGATGACAGCTCATGTACAAGTCTATTTTGAATTTCAGTGTTGCCAGACACATGAACAATTTAGTTCCTCAAACTTTAATTTCTTGACTTTATAGACAAACAGTACCTACATGTTGAAATCTTAATACCTAATGGGTGTATTATTTTCTTTAATTTTTTATTTTATTTCAGTAAGTTTTAGCGACTATCGACTATATGTATTATTTCATATTTAAATTTAGTTTTGATATTATTTCGTTAGATGTGTTAAAATCAATACCCGAATAATGTTCATTAACAGGCTACTAACAGAGACACTGTACATTAAAATGCGCGATACATCATGTCATTGTTTCAAAGGCAAACTGATAGAAAAGCTGATGTTTTAAACTGAAAAATGTAACTTTTATTGTAATATTATTCATAATTGGTTACGAAAATGATGATTTTGGAAAGAACGTAGCGTACGATTTTGAGTTCACGGTCGTGTAACGTACCAAAAAGTCGTATGAGTACGATTTAAATCGTACGGCTGGAAACACTGGATCAAAGCCGTCTACTATTCGGCCGTCCCGCCTGGTGCGGTGGCTCGCTCGCCAACAAATGTGCGATTGAGAGATCATAATCTTAGAGTGAGAGCGCAAAAGGCTAATTTTCGCTTGATCCTTCCGGTTTCGTGGCTTACTCTAGCGCAATCGTAGGCAAAATTGCTTTAAATTAGACCTTGAAGCTTTTGGGTTATACAACTGTTGTAAAGTAATTATCACATTTCAATTTTTATTTTAAAATAATAGGTATTACAATGGGTGTAAATAAAAATGTTTGTGTGGTGTTATAAAACCATGATGTAAGTAAATCTTGTAATGCTACACGGCACAGAATATCTTTAAAATATCACTACACACACAGTAAGTTCGTAAAGAATCATGCGATCGATGTACGAAAAATAACTAAGGCGATAACAAATAAACCGGTCAAGTGCGAGTCTGACTCGCGCACCGAGGGTTCCGTACAAACATATTTGCCAAATTGTGATAACTTCAGGACTCAGCTGTTTAAATACTATTTTTCCCGCCATAATTCAATGACGACTCAGCTCTGTTAAAAAAATTTTTCCCGCCAAAATAATATGACGTCACAACCATCTGTCAAAAATTATGTGACGTCACGACTCATCTGTCAAAAGTTAAATGACGTCACGACTCAGCTGTCATAATATATTTTCTCGCCTAAATTCTGTGACGTCACGACTCATCTGTCAAAAATTCTATGACGTCACGCCCATCTGTCAAAGTGACGGGTGTCTAAAATATTTTCCCTCCAAAATAATATGACGTCACAACTCACCTGTCACAAATTCTGTGACGTCACGACTTATCTGTCAAAAATTCAATGACGTCACGACTCAACTGTCGTAATATATTTTCCCGCCAAAATTCTGTGACGTCACGACTTATCTGTCTAAAATTCTATGACGTCACGCCCATCTGTCAAAAGTGACAGCTGTCAAAATCAGTCAAAGTGACGGGTGTCTAAAATATTTTTCAGCCAAAATAATATGACGTTTAACTCATCTGTCAAAAATTCTGTGAAGTCACGACTTATCTGTCAAAAATTCAATGCCGTCACGACTCAACTGTCAAAAAATGTTTTCCCGCCAAAATTCTGTGACGTCACGACTCATCTGTCAAAAATTCTATGACGTCACGTCCCATCTGTCACTTTGACAGCTATCAAAATTCTATGACGTCACGAGACTCAGTTTTCCTGCCAAAATTCTTTAAAATCAAAATTTATTATGATTGTAGTAAAAATATAAGGTTTTCGGAATTTTCCTATTACATGTACTATAAGTCCTTGCTCCATGCCAAATTTCAAGTTTGTAGGTAGACTGGAAGTACCTTATAGGTTTTAGCCCTTACCCCTCTAAATTTTGCGTCAAAAACGGCTATATCTCTTGATTGCGTTGGATTAGCACTTTAAATATTTTACAGCACTAAGAGGCAACAAGCCTTAGTATTTGGTGAAAATTTCAGCGTGATACCTCCACGCGTTCCTGAGATAAATGGGCTTGACAGACAGACGGACAACAAAGTGATCCTATAAGGGTTCCGTTTTTTCAAAACTGGTACGGAACCCTAAAAAGTACAAATACATACTTATTAAAAATCTTTCGTCTTTAAAAATAATTAAAGAACAATGGAGTCAATAGTTCCTTGATAGTTTAAGATCTACAAATACACACATCAAAAAAGTCTAAGCAACATGCATGATATTACAAATTTACCATTTATATTAATTTATTTTACCATTTATTTTAATTATAACGTTGTATTTTATTTTTAAAATAATATTTTTAGGGTTCTATGATGTAAAAATAACAGCTGTTTTCTTTATAAGTTCTTTTAATAACAGAAATTAACAATATTAGAATATACAGGTACATAAGAAACTAAACATTTTTTTTACAAATTGAAATTTCTTAAGAAAATGAATTTATTGTGAAAGAATAGGACAATTTAATACAAAGTATGGCCTCCTCTGCTATTCAGAACTTGTCGGCAACGATTATTCATTGAATTAATGAGACTGTTTATGTCATCTTGCGGTATTCGCTCCCAATGGAATTGTAGCAAATCCTTCAGCTGTTGGGTTGTTGTCACTCCGTCCAAGTCCTTCATAACACGTCTCTGGAGCATGTCCCATGCGTGCTCGATGGGGTTGAGGTCTGGCGATTGTGCAGGCCAGGGCAATACCTGGATGTTCTCCGTTGCCAAGTATTCACTGGTTCGCCGAGCTGTATGTGAACGCGCATTGTCATGCATTAACGTAAAATCGGAGCCAAAGGTTTGTGCAAATGGATGGACATAAGGTCTGAGAATATCCTCAACGTAATTTTCAGCGTTCATGTTTCCATTTACAAAAACGAGCTCAGTTCGCCTGTTCTTCATAATACCCGCCCATACCATAACTGTTGAGCCGCTGTATGGATGAACTTCCTGAACGCACCTGAGTCTTTCAGTATTTCCGGGTCGACGGTACACTCGCACCCTTCTTGTATCAGGCCTAAACCCGAATCGCGACTCATCGGAAAACATAATTTTATCCCATTGTTCCTGGGTCCATGTTATGCGTTCTCTACACCATTCATTTCGACGAGCGCGATTCCCGTGACGTATCGGTGGGCACCTGATAGGGCGTCGAGCTCGTAGGCCGTACTCATGCAGTCGATTTCGCACAGTTTGGGGACTTACATCAACACCACTTGAATTTTGTAGCCTTAAACTTATCTCTCGAGCGGTTAACATCGGCTGGCGTCTTGCAGTCAGTTGTATGTACCGGTCTTGCCGAGTGGTTGTACTCCTTTTACGGCCTGGATGCTGTTCAGCGGGTTCCCCTGTATTATTGTAGCGCTGCCAAAGACGACAAATAACACTTCTATGAATACCAAAATGTCGAGATACCTGAGATTGATTACTTCCCGCTTGCAACATCCCTACAGCTCTTTGCATTTCATCTGCCGTCAAATGACGTCGCTCCATGACGTAAAGAATATCTAACAATTCAATTTTGTCGCCAACTGTATTTAAATGGTTGGT
This sequence comes from Schrankia costaestrigalis, assembly GCA_905475405.1. NCBI lineage: Eukaryota > Metazoa > Arthropoda > Insecta > Lepidoptera > Erebidae > Schrankia > Schrankia costaestrigalis. The sequence goes on from FR997826.1 coordinate 10,087,552, forward strand.
AAAATTATAAAATCAAGACTAAAACGTAGCAATTAACATGCACTCAAATTCAAACAAATTCGCAGTCATTTGAATTTTATGAAAAAAAACAAAACATAATCGAAATTTTTTTTTTACAACCAGCCAGTGTGTCATCAATAACAAAAAAGTTTACTTACATAAACACTTTGAGTGAGTAAATACGAATATCCTTGCAATAATAGTTACTGAGATATCAGCGTCCAAAGTACCGTTTCGATTGCGCGGCCATGAACTTTTTGTTTTCCTCTGATTTCGTCTATATGGCTAAACTTTAGTAGATTTTATTGCTTTCATTAGTTTCGACAAATTAAAACCTTGCTGTCAACAGTGTCAACACCAATTTTACTGTCTAAAGTCTTAGTTTTAAAGAAATAATCAACATTAAAGAAATCACAAGTGCAGGATTGCGCGGCCATGACTTCAGAGGTGAATATCTAGTAAAGTATTGATCTGGGGCTTGTGATTCTTTTTTCGACAATTGTTGACAAATTCAGCCATTCATTTACAAAAAGAATTATATCTCTAGCTCAAGTAGTTGCTGAGATCTCCGTGGGCGCGCAATCCTCCGCGTTTCGTTCGCGCGGCCACGTTTAGACCCCTATAACTTCTTTATTTCTACTTCGACAAATTTTTAGTTTGTGCCATTCGTTTTCGACAAATTTCGACAGAATCCCTGACTAATTTTTTTTCTGTTTGCGTGCCGTGGCCGAGCAGTCGAAACGCATACGTGTAAATGGACATAACAATTCATTTTGAAAGTGAAATTACTATATATTAATTTATATATAAGGATAATTAACATGCGAGTCCACCTTCCTGTATCTGACAAGTCTGTACTGGATGGTAAATCAAAGTATAAATGCCAAACTAAGCAAACATTGCTTCAGATTTTTATCAGCAGGTATTTAGTGTTATTTTATTATAACTTATATTTTACTATAACTATGGTTTTTTAATAAGTCCTCAAAACATGTTCCATTTATTTAATATTCCTACTTAAATCAATCTGTGAGCATCTGTGGTCAATACCTACCTAGTGCCGTCCAGTAAAGATGTGCCTTATTTTAGGGTTAGTACCTTGAATAATAATAAAATTTAAGGGAAATGCAAAGCAGGGAATGTGTAACTGAATTCTTTCACACATAACACTGGAGATGAGATACAGAGTGATGCTCTGCATTTGTGTTTACTTAAAATATATAAATCAGATTTTAAACTGATCTGTTATATGTCCTGGTTAAAATAGGACTGCCCCGTATCTTCCCGTGGGTGCCGTAAGAGGCGACTAAGGGATATAACAACCCTGTGCATACCACGTAGCACCTCGGGTCAACCTACTGGTGGGGTAAACCTCCAACAACAGCATTCCCAAGGAGGGCCTTAAAATATAGCCAAAACCTTTAGTAGAATGAGGAAGAAGACATGCTGCGCCGACCCCAAATAAAATTAGGATAAGGGCAGGGGAATGATGATGTTATATATTATCCATTACAAGGTAGACATACCTACCAATTTGATGAATTTTAATAAATATACAAGTATACTTAAAAATCTTTAATAAAGAATAAAACAAAATAGAAAGGTCATAAAAACAGAATTTTAAAAACAAGTTTCTACAAAATATATTCATCTTTTAATAAATGCATAATAAACTTAAAAAGCAACATTTACACTTAAGCAACAAGTTGAGAGTTATAGTTCATTCATAAAACATTGCAAGCTCATAGTAACATTGATAAATAAGGTTTTACTCTATTAATAAAAAGCTATCTATTATAACATCAACAACATGTCAACATGTAAATACAACATTTCAAAGGCCTTCGTATAATAAATCCCAACAGAAGAAACAAAACCAAATAATATTAAACCTTATTTTAGTCTAATTAGAGTTGTTTCTAACATTGTTCATTATAGGCAGTTAATTTAACAAATCTGAGAATTCGCAGTCAGATCAAATTTCTTCATGAGATAAGCATAGTATAAATAGATTCATAAGTACTTTCATAACTATCGATATAATGTTAAAAATTTAATCTCAATATGGTTTTTGACTTTAATCTCTAGGTGAGGTTTCCGGTATTAGATCGAACCAAAGAGTTTTTGCTTCACGGAAGTCGTACTGATTTAAATGTACTATTACCTGAAAAATAAAACAAAACAGCATGTAATTTATGATATTCAAAGCATTTCATCTAATTTTACAGTGATAAAGACTACATACTTGTCCTATTACAGGGCTTCCTGCAAGGAAACCTTTGTGTGTAGCCACTGTGACTTCCACCTGTCTTGAATGCAATTCTGCTAATGGGATAACCCATTCAAATTGCTCATCATATTCGGGCATACAGCTATCTTTTACTACCTGTGAAAACATGATTTACAATAGCTATTAATTTTCGTGACACTCACATTATATGATAGGTATCTTAGGATATCTAGCAAGAATATCAGAAATTAAATGTTTATTGAGACTTGTAGAAGTTCAGTAATATTTTTTTTAAATAAAATGTAAAAATATAGAAACTTGAACATATAAGTAGTAAATACTTTATTTAAAAAAAAAATTTATTTATTTGGAAGACCAACAGCAGTTTGACAATATGATTAGAAGAATTAAGAAACATAGAGCCAATTATAGGTCCTCACAAATAGAGAGATATGGGATTACTAAACGAAATTGTGTAATTTAAATTGTAATATAACTACTACTTACCACTGTCTTACGTTTAGAATCCTTGGAACGGCCGGGCAGTAAATATAATTTGACGTATGGGTCAGGCACATTGGTAGGGTCCTTCAGCGGTATATGCCTAAAAATTAAAGTTTTAACGGTAAAATTTGAATTACACAACATTAATAAAAAAATCAATTATAACCTTTAAACTATCGCAGTTTCAACGGGCTATACATATAATATTAACGCGCATGGTTTTTTTCCTTTATTTTGCTTGCGGTTGCAAAAGGTTGCGACAACGGCCAGCCTGCAACCTGTACCGAAACGTCAAGTAAAATAAAAGTAAAGAGCATGCGCGTTAATTTCCCGTTTATACAATATTTATTAAAAAAAAACAATTCGGAATATGGTCAGGAGAAGACAGAATTGTACTACTTTATATAAAGCCCGATTTACACATCGACAAGTACAGTAGCGAGTTAAGTACGAAGTAGCCTATAGTGTGACCACAGGAGCTGTGCACCCCCTGAGGTATGCGCGGCGAGGTGGGGGACGAAGAAAAAATAGGTGTCCGTTATGTATGATAGCGTACACGTGATAGTTCTGATAGAAAGGGAACTTTTCTTTTGATAAATTCTTTATGTAAAAATAATGCGTAATATTCTGACTCAATTAGTGAAGGTAAATGCTTTATGCGAATTCACAGTGGAATATGTCAAAAATCCATGTTAATTTATGTTCATAGTGGTACAGATAATATGCTCACAAGTGATTTGAATATCTCGAGAACTACAAAACATAGGTACAGTGATTCTGTTAATACAGTAGAAATGTAACCCTGAAATAACGCCTGTGTAACACTTTATTTCAATACAAAATTCAATATTATCGGAGATATTAACGGTTCTTAGGGGCCGGGCTGGAGTTATTTCATTACGCTATAATATTAAAACTACAACTATTTTTTTTAAATGTAGGTACAGTCTGTCTATAAAGTCCTGCCTGTGTTTACCAAGAGTTTCAAGCTTTTCATTATTTTTAAATCTGTTTCTTCATTTACTATGCGCCTAAACGTGCTCTTTGATTTTCCTAAAAAAAAAGTAATAATTCTAATGGAATGGAAATAATAACTACAATACCTAACTAAAATTTATTCAGTGTTAAATATTAACCAACCAACAAGATATCATTTGACATGGATTTACTCAGAGCTAAATGATAAAAAATCTAATAAAATATTGCAATTAATTATTTTTTGTAGACAGACAGTCGATGCGAAAGTGACATAGTTTAGTTATCAATATCAACCGTAATATAGACATAAAGCAATTAATCGAATACCACTACCAGCGAAAGAATTACTTATTTTATGGAGCCAATGTGGAGAACAGCAAGTTTATTTTTGTTTCTTGTATTACATTATGTATGTCACTCATGTTTTTATATTTATTTATAATTCATGGACGTACATCAAATTTTCAAATATATACTGGCAATAGGCTAAATTTTTTAAATTTAATTTGCTAGAGAAGGAAAACTCGAAATAAACCCTTTACCAACCCGTCTGGCCAGCTTGGTAAAGTAGGCCAAATAACCCTCCAAAACAAAAATAACAACACAACAATACCGACGACCTGATTAGAACGGCGGGAAGCCGATGGATGAGGGAGGCACAAGACCGCGCAGAGTGGAAACTTTTGGAGGAGGCCTATGTCCAGCAGTGGACGGCCATATGCTGATATTATGATGAGGCTAAATTTATATTATTATTTAAGTATTTTATGCATTAATGGGCTGTTATGATGATGATGATACTGGCAATGCAGTCATAATTTTACTCATTTTTTCGTGTCCAGTTCGACCGCGCGGCCATAGCGTTTTTTTTTAAAAAAAACCATGTCAATTTTTTGTAAAAATTTGTAGAAGTTGATTCCCAAAACCATAAATTTGTCAAAGATACGGTTAAAAAGTTATAAGGGTTTAAACATGGCCGCGCCATTGAAACGCGGCGAACCGCGCGGCCACTGAGATCTTTAAAACTAAGCCTTGTAGAGACCTGAAATTTACGCAAATGCAAGATTTAATTTGTAAAAAATTTGTAAAAATATAAAAAAAATACTCAGGTTTATAGTTTAAGAGCTATAACACTAAAACCGAATGGCCGCGCCATTGAAACGGTGGAGAAAACGCTATCGCCTGTATCTCGCTGAAAAAAAATCGCAGAGGTGTGTAGTTTATTGTAATTACCCAGATTTGAATTTGTCGAAACTAGGAAAAATACAACAAAAATTCCTAGGTTTATATTTCAGGAGCTATAAGACTAAAACGATATGGCCACGCCATCGAAACGGTGAATAAAACGTTATTTCGCCTGTATCTCGCTGAAAAAGCATCGCAGAGGTCTGGAGTTTTTTGTAATACCTAGATTTTAATTTGTCAAAACTAGTAAAAATACAATAAAAATTCTTAAGGTTATATTTCAGAAGCTGTAGAACATTATCAGTATGTGGTGCGATAGGGTGACCATGTCTTATTGTTTACAGAATACTTTCTACTTATTGTTACAGAAATTATTTTATTTATTTTAATGGTGTATTTTTAAATTGTAATACAACAAATAATAATAATATTGTACTTCTGGTTTTGTAAAAAATAATGAGTGAGAGGAAAAGGAAGAGAGATTTTACCAGTGGAGTTACAAAAAAAAACTGGGGAAGTACGAGTCGGACTCGCCCATGAAGTGTTCCGTAGTAACAAGCAAAGTTTTGCTCTTAACTTTGTTTTTCATAGTGTTTGTATGAATTACAAAGTAACGTGTGCGGTTTTTGAAATTGTGCTATATCTCAAAAACTTATGATTGTATCTTGTTCAAACCAGTTTTCATTGAAAGTTTTTATTGACATTTACATCAATTTTTTTTTCCAACTTTATTATTTAAAAGTTAGAGGCGGGGGGGGGGGGCTCATTTTACGACTTTGGAAGTGTATATCTTTCAAATGATTGACTTTAGTTTTTTTTGTAATTTTTCCATTCATATAATATTACGCTTAAAGTAAAAACATATATCTACATCCCTGCTAGTTATGATTGTACTTATTTAAAAATGTGGAATCAAAATGATTTACAATCATTTCAAATGTTCTAAGTAAAGTTCTAATTACCTATATGATTTAATAAAACATTAAATAATAATAATCCAGCCTATTATTGTCCCACTGCAGGGCAAACATTATATATTATTATTATTTTTGTTAGTTATTAGATAGTTTTTAGTATTTCATATAAGTTAATATACATAAGATTGTAAATATTTCATAGTAAAATATCTTAACTACACGGTCATCCATACAAATAAAGAGAGAGCTCTAACATAATCATAAAATATTTAAATGCAACATACCTTAATCACTTCTGCTGAATTGTTTACATAATTTACCGAACTGACGTTACACCACAGTACAACACTTAATCGTAATTACACACGAACTGAACATTTTAATAATCAGTAGATCACTTTTTTATCGTGTTAACATCACAACGACACACTGATAACGAAACTCTTACGCTTACGTCGCTGTACCACAGAATAATAAGTACTAACGGCTGTACGCGTCGCACTGACCTGCGGAGGCGCGCGGGGGTGGCGCGTGTGAGATGCAATAGTGTGCATTACTAATCACATAGCTTAGGGGCGGAGTTGCGTCATTTAAACCAATCTTAGGGCTAGTTTTTCGTAAGTCCACGCGGACTGTAACTGTATTATTGACTTTTCAAGCAATAAACATAATTGTTTTTATATTTATGGTTTCATTTTAATTTTATTTAGAATCCTTGAATTATAATTTCTGTAACAATAAGTAGAAAGTATTCTGTAAACAATAAGACATGGTCACCCTATCGCACCACATACTGATAATGTTCTACAGCTTCTGAAATATAACCTTAAGAATTTTTATTGTATTTTTACTAGTTTTGACAAATTAAAATCTAGGTATTACAAAAAACTCCAGACCTCTGCGATGCTTTTTCAGCGAGATACAGGCGAAATAACGTTTTATTCACCGTTTCGATGGCGTGGCCATATCGTTTTAGTCTTATAGCTCCTGAAATATAAACCTAGGAATTTTTGTTGTATTTTTCCTAGTTTCGACAAATTCAAATCTGGGTAATTACAATAAACTACACACCTCTGCGATTTTTTTTCAGCGAGATACAGGCGATAGCGTTTTCTCCACCGTTTCAATGGCGCGGCCATTCGGTTTTAGTGTTATAGCTCTTAAACTATAAACCTGAGTATTTTTTTTATATTTTTACAAATTTTTTACAAATTAAATCTTGCATTTGCGTAAATTTCAGGTCTCTACAAGGCTTAGTTTTAAAGATCTCAGTGGCCGCGCGGTTCGCCGCGTTTCAATGGCGCGGCCATGTTTAAACCCTTATAACTTTTTAACCGTATCTTTGACAAATTTATGGTTTTGGGAATCAACTTCTACAAATTTTTACAAAAAATTGACATGTTTTTTTTTAAAAAAAAACGCTATGGCCGCGCGGTCGAACTGGACACATTTTTTCACTGCGCATGCTGGTGAAGAAAGCCTACCTGACAATCTTTTAATATGGATGCCCCATTGTAATTTACTGTCTAAAGTAATTCCTAGGAATACTGTAGTGTTAACGATTTCTAATTCCTTATCATTAACAATTGTTTTTTTTTTTTTATTTATGCAGAGTTTTTTGGCATAGTAACCAACTCGATATAGCCCTTGTGTATGCTACCATAACGGACACCTACCTGCTGTCACGAGTATTGACAGCAGTGTCATAACAATTCGAACATTATATTTTTCTTTATGAATTTCATGTTCTTAGAGTATTTGATACATTCCGCTAGATGTAATTTTTCTCAAAGTTACATTATAAAAACACTAATAATGTTCCTATTTACGCTTAAAACTATACAATAAAGTAAATACTTTCTTAGAGTTTTTAAAAATGACTGTCTTTTAATAGAAAACTGCTACAGCCGCTCGTGTAGCGACCCGTATCAGCCAAATAACTTAAGTATATTGCGTCAGATGTCGCTAGTAGCTACATCATAGACTGTTTATTCTATACCAGTATATAACATGTACTCTATATGTCCACCCCCCTCTCGCCGCGCGCATACCTCAGGGGGTGCACAGCTCCTGTGGTCACACTATAGTAGCCTATAGTACTTACTACCTAACTCGCTACTGTACTTGTCGATACGTAAATCGGGTTTAAAGGTTAAAAACACACTTACATAATTTTATGTACAACAACAAATAGCGTTTGGTTCTGCATGCTGTAGCGCAGTGATAACAGAATGCGTCCTAACCCCGCCTCACCTGATGAACTGAAAAAAAAATGTTTTATAAAAAAGATTTTATACCATTTTGAGGGTATTAAGAAGATTACAATGTGTTATTAAATGATTTAAAATTCTTACGTGGTCAATGAAGATGTTCTATGTACAAGCTTTGGTGAGTCACGGCCTTTAGGCGGCGAGTACTCTTGTGGAACATCTGAAGAAATAATAAGGGGAAATTATTTACAGAACTATCAACATTTATACCTTTTCAAAAAAAAAATTGATCAAATTGATGTAAGATTAATAACTTTTTAATTGCGATAAAAATTTATATAGATTTTTTTACATACGAAAATATTTACTCGAATTTAAATTTCAAATTTAAAATAAATCTTGTTGATTTGATTGATGATATTTATAATTATGTATTTTTCTTAATTACTTGACTGTACTAATCATAAGTTGGAGCATGGGACCTAGCAAGTCCTAGGTGAAGCACGAGTCCGGACCCTTTGATTCATACATAGAAATATTGTTATTGACTCTCAGTAAAGAAAAAAAACATGTGTTTATCTTACCAACTTCCTTTTCTATATGTTCTACAGGGACTGACTTCTGAGAGCCGCTGTCTGGTTCACCGTCGTCTATATTTTTCAATTCAGGTTCCAGTTGAACTAGTAAATAAAAGAACGTTAGTTCAGTAGTAAATAAATTTCCGTACTCTGTTTTAATTTAAAATTAACTTAATAAACAGAGTGGCAGTGTTATTTAAGAGTAACAATAAGTTATTATATTTAATTAATAATAACTAGATAATAACATTACTAATGCATTTTTGGGCAGTTGTTGTAAGATTAGTGGCATCGGAATCAGTCACGGAAAACGACGTAAAAAACGCCTATAATAATATTTTTAAGAAATGAAAAGTATAATATAATTATGTAAACTGTCATGGTCACATTCATTATTAATAAACGAACTATCGGGATATTTACCATGTTTAGAGTTGTTGAGTTTCCAAAATTTAGACGCTGTTACAAGCATAAAATACCTAGTTCATTGACTGTTGCCTCCGGCGTGTGTCCGTCAACAGCATCGATGGTAGGTGGCATAGGCGCCAGCGGAGTTGTGGACGGAGACGGTTCGGCGGGCTGCACCGGTGTTACTTCTTCTTCTACTATATCTTCCTCTCTTATGGCTTCTTTTAAGATCTGCAAATTATTATTTATTTTTATTATATAATAGCTGACCCGTTCCCCCATTCGTTAGGCCGCGAAAAAAACGCATCACTTGTTTAAACATATTTTATTACTGCTCCACTCCTATTAGTCATAGCGTGATAACTTTTTTAAACATATTTTATTACTGCTCCACTCCTATTAGTCATAGCGTGATACTATATAACCCATGACACTCCCCGATAAATGGACTATTCAACACAGAAAGATTTTTTTTAAATCGGTTCCGTAGATCCAGAGATTACCCCATACAACGTCACAAACACACAAACCTTACCTCTTTATAATATTAGTATAGATTATAAAGAGACAACTTTGCAAACATCAATTTAACATTCACAAAGAACATCCGAACTATTCTTAACTCAAGACAAAATATTGTTCACTACACAAAGAATTGGTAATGTAACTGTAGCTGATCTGAACTCAACTAAATAGGCAATGGCTGAAGTGATAGTAATATCGGGCAACGCATACGCCTAGGTCTTTAAGGCTGCGGTTACGAAACTTGCGACGAGTTCAAGTCAAATGCATTAAAAACATTAGCGCTGTGTACAAAACGGGCGACGGCGGACAGTACTCCGCCCAGCCCCGCCGTCGCTCCGCTCGTCGCAAGTTTCGTACCCGCAGCCTTAGTGGGTGCATATCTTATACAACCCCAATGTCTTTCCCGGACTTTGAAGGTAAGGGCATTTTACCCATTTTAGGCGACTGTAACCTAAACTCTATATTATTCTTTGTATTATTTTTTTTCTGATTGATTTTGTATAATGTAGTCAGACTCACCCTCAATTGCAATGACATGATGATCTTCGACTCTGGTCCAGACTTCTGCAGCATGAGAGGCTGCGTGATCATACTCAGATCTTTCTGTTTCAATAAAGCCGATACACCATACACTAACTGTCCCAGCTGACTTCCAGTTTTAGAATCTAATACCTGAAAATATCATAAACAACTAAAATTAATTTATTTGTTAAATAAATATTTCCGAGTCATACGACTCAGGAATAAACAAAACTCAAAACTCTCAAGAGCACTCTTATTTCTTAAGAGGACAGTTTCATTTTGATACTCTAAAATCTTAAGTGAAACTAAAAATCAATCGTTTCACAGTATTCAGTTATTCGGAGCTCTCGGGTTCGATTCCCGCTTAATGCAAATCTTTGTGTGCATGAGCATGATTGTTTGCATTGGTCTGGGTGTTTTCTAATGTATGTATTTACAAAAAAAGTATATAAGTATGTTTATTCGTTGTCTAGGACCCATAGTACAAGCTCTGCTTAGTTTGGGACTAGATGGCGTTGTGTGAATGTGTGAGGAATATGTAAGGATATATGTGAGTATCAAAGTTAGGCTTAGTGCAAGTTTAAAAAAAAATCACTGACATACAAACCTTAATATCCAAGGTGTCAATCTCGGGGTTCTGCAATAGGAAGGAGTATCCTATTTCATATACTGGGTCATCGGTCCTCATTTGTACTGCAGTGTTCTCTGTCTTCTTGCCAACTGTCACTGTTAAGTATGGGTCTGGCCGTGACTGCGAACGCGCGTTCTGCAACAGTTCATTAAATTCCTGAATTTACTTTAACATCCAATAAAACCAAATATACAAGATTTTAGACAAGACTTCATTTGTATTTAAGTTGTTTAAAATGTCTAACATAGCAAAGAGCGCTTTGGACATAGCTTACCGTATCGCATCAAGAACACAGACAAAAACACAAAGAGCTGTACACAGTGCGCTTCTCGCCGTTAAACCATTTCGTTTGGCGAGATTTGTATGTTGTAGATTTAAGTATAATTTTTTAATAAACATAAATTGAAAAAAAAAAACAGGCAAAATTAATTAACAACATACCGGCAACTTCTTGCATGAATCTATGTATACCGATAGAACAGCTGATGATAGGTCACCTGTCTTTATTAACAACGTCTCAGTCAGCGCCTGTAAAAAAATATAAGATAATCGTTTAAAACTTGATTTTATAGAAAAAACGGAACATATTTACAAGAAAAGAGAAAAAACGTGTTTACTTATAGACATTGCTGCAACGAAGATACGTTACGTACGTAGAAAAGGAACAAAGAGATGAAAAATAGAGGCACTGTGGTTGTCCTACGAGGCGCTTAAAATAAACTGTTAAACATAATCTCATTTCAAAGGGCATAAAACTCGACATACTCTCTGTTCTAACACACTTGCCCAGCATTGTAACACAAGCAGGTTAAGCCTAGCTTACTTTGGGAACAGGTGGCGCTGTGTAGATATGTCCCTGAATATTTATTGTATCAGAAGGCTAAATTCCCCTCCTCTACTTTAAAGAACTGATAAGAATCTATATTGTAACACTCATAATACTTACTCGACTAAGCTCCGTAACATCTGACGTCAAACGGTGCCATGACAGACGAAGCTCTACTTTTCCATGCTTTGCTTGTTGAAGTGTTTGCCACTAAAAAAAAAAGAAGCAAATTATGAGCTTAAATGAAATCTCATGATAATATGGCTTTCGACAACAGATAAAACGATAAGCTATAACGGTATATTGACAAATCGAAAATTTTTAAAATTCACTTACGGTATCCAAACGCCCAAAGCGAACTACTTGTGAAATATCCAAAGAGCACCTGCAACGAAAACATTTTAAAATTAGAACAACATATTAAAAGAGAAATGTTTGTATATTTTGAACAAAAAATATTAGCACAAAACAATCACTTTGATCAAATCACATTTAGATGCCATAACATAAAAAAGAAGAGTGCGACAAACACCAATCAGTTAAAAGCAAAGCCATGTTTGTAAAGAAAAAGAAAATATAATAATTATTAAGTTGATTTAATTTAGACAAAGGATGATGAGAAATTGATTACCGAATGTTCAACTGCCGATTAAGGATTCCGAATTAACAATGAACAGCCTTTCAAAAATAATTAAAAGCTTCTTTCTAATAATTTTGTAATTCAGAGATGTAGAAAATATTCACTAGCTTCTAAAACAAACAATATCATTCTACGCATAGATATGAGAATGATGAAGCGTCTCAATGGTATCTAACGAACGTAATGTAAACAAAACTAAAATAATCCAAAGCAAAATTAGTAATATTATAACTGTGTGTTAGTTACGTGTTATGCCCAAATAATGGTTACCCTTGTGCTCATGTAGTTAATATGACGTTTAAATAAGTATGTATATTAGCATTTACACATCAGTGCTGTCGATGATCATACGCGCTGCTTGCTTTCAGTGGCAAGTTTGTTAGTATACAGTGTGATACGTATATTGTATAATACAATATATTATTGCATTTGGTGGTATTGACCGACCTTCCCAGTTTCTCATCTCTGCCCGTACGGTCCCAGTCGTAAAGCTTGATGATCAATTCCGTCGCGCTGCTTCGTAGCACAGACTGTTACAACCCACCAGGTTATACACACATAACAAGCAATAAGTATTAGTGCTGTTGATATTTACAGATATATTGAGTAAGCTGAATTTGTTTTATTATAAAAATAGTGTAAATGTTAGATATATATTATATACATTATAATGTATAAGTAAATAAACTTGCCACGTCAGTTAATACACATAAATATATAAGTGTTATACCCCGCTGTCTGGTAGATAATCCAATTGTAAAATAAAATAAAGTCGCACACACTTGTTGCACACATTAGCTGTAGATATCAAACAGAACACAGAATTACGAAAAACCCATTTAAGTAACAAAACAACAATGAATCTTATCATCACTTGGTAATGATTTGTTTTAAAGGTGATAAAAAGATTACAATTACAACAGAATATAAAAAACAAAACACAGCAATGAAATGTCGCTAATGTGTCTATGCACTAGTAGCGGCGGAGACGGACCTGCCAAGATAATCATCGTTCTGTATGCCCATCCCCGGGTCCCAGTCCCACAGCTCGAGTTGCACCACTTGACTCGTCCGCGAGCTTATTATCGCCTTCGGACAAAATCACAACATAATCTCATGTTAGTCTTTAGATAAAAATATAATTATTTTAATGGAATTCTAAAAGAGGGTATTTGTAGTCTTTGTTGTTTATCTGGCAAGTATATCTTCTACAAAAGACACTTACATTCCCATCATCATAATCATAAACTATTACTATTGCAGACAGAGTGTAGTAAATAAGAATATTAGAGAAATAACAATATATTTTGTATTAAAATAATCAAGACAAAGAAACTCACCTTCACCTGTATAACTTAAATAGTATGCACATGCATGCAACATTCAATGAAAAGATGACAATGACTTGAAACCAGAGGCTCAATTTACTAAATACATTTATGAATTTACATTACATGTTTGAAAAAGTTTGTGTTGGATTTTAGACGGGGATTTGTACTTAGATAGTTTTTACTAAACGTATTTTAAAATGTAGCCTCTTGTTTCAAATAATATCGAAGGCATTATTTCTAATCTAGCTAAAACATTCATAATTCATTCAATAATCAACACTTTTGAAATAATGCCAAGTATTTTCGCGATTAAAATGAATGACTGGCTTCTAGAAAGCAGTACCTATTTAATACTCTCATAAAACTAAACTAAATCAAATAAGTACTGTCAACTATCAGAGTAAAAGCTCACTAGACTAAAGCAAGGGACGGTTACGATGCGTGAAGCTAGTGCAACCAACAGCATAGCTTTTAATAACATAATATCTTCAATTTGCTTCCAGTTCCTATATCCCGTTTCCCCTTCACCCGTGCAAGTACTTACTTGCCCAATTTGTCGTCATTATTGCCTTCGTCCTTGTCGAATACTTCTATTTCCAACGCTTGGCCGAGAGATTGCATTATACGCGCCTTTATGCCACACGCGCATAGTCCGAAGCAAACATAAGTAAGGAAAATAAAATGTAATTCATAACTATATACTTACGTGTGCATTATTTCAGGAACATTTTTCATTATTAATTTAGCCAATTTAATTAGATAATACAAACATTTAGCATGTAGATTTATTAAAGACTTTGTAGTCACTGATCAAAACCTCACAACGTATGTGAACTCGTAACGTAATGAACAAGGGAACATGATTTTTATTTAAAAAACATGCATTGTGTTGTGTACTCTAGAAACATTTGTAATATACATCTAAATTCGTGGTATAAAGATGACATATAGACTTGACAATTTATATGTAAAACTTAAGCGTACCTATGTTTAGTTTTTACCGGTATAGGCACGATAGCATTTTTTTTGTAACTCCTTACGTTGAGAAACACTGAGCCACAGAGTTGGAAATATCTTAGTGTTAGAGACTCACAACATCCTCGTTTGGGGTTGGAACTTGATTGGGAGTTTGGACAGTGACCACAAAATATTACAAAATTTTGAATATTTATTATTATTGCGGCATAAAACTGATTTATTTGTATTTGATTTCAAAATCTTTTCATGCAAATTATGTATTAATTTATAAAAAGTGTAAATTCATGCCATAAAATGTTCCAAAAATTAAATTGATAATAAATTGTTTTTCGAAGCATGTTTACTTTTTTATTATTATTTTAAAACAAGTTGTTGACAAACAATAAACTATTGTTTATAGGACATATTTATACCTACAGTAAACATACTTCGACAAGTGATAGAATAGAAAAAATTGCTTATTTGTCTTTGGCCATGCTCATTCCTGATGCGAATAAAATAGCAACGTGTAACTTTGAAAAGTATCTCAAGACCATCATTGCCTCATTGGAAACATCGCCGGTGTCTGAAACTTTAGACTGGAACATTGGTTGATTATTTATAGAACATAAAAACTCTTATAGATTCCTCATGTCTGTCAGTCTGTACGTCAAAGCAAAACTACATAAAAGAACTATACAGTTGAATGAAACTTAGTAAGTATCTAGATGTATTCTGTACTCCGATTTACACACAAGAATAGAAACAATTTCGGAGTTCCTCATACTTACAACTGAAACTAAATTTGTTTTTTTTATCAAATCCTTACGTGTCTATCTATGGCTGATATTGCTTAAAATAATATAAGGAAGGACCATCTTATATGTATCTTGACAACAATAAGTCACAAATCGTTGCTATTTCACTTTTATTCAACCAGAGTGTGATAACTGTAGTGATTGTGTAGATAATGTAAACATCCATAAATCATTCATAATAGTGGATACATGTGATGAACTTTGATATATCAGAAATGAGCAAGGAGAACAATTTGCTTATTGATTTGATTCCCAAGTAAAATATAAATATGCAAGCAAATCTTTAGGTTGATTTCAGAAAAGAGTATTTAAGACATTTTTTAACGTAAAGCGTTCAACTGATTGGTCGCTCACAACTTTACAACAATTTACACATTAAGTTATAAAATGTAGTCTTTATGGTATAAAAGAAAGTATATACAGCGTGCTTTAAGAGCATATTTGAACATCGGAACGAATTAGTAAGCAGTCAGTTATCTTCTAACACATTAAAAAAAAAAAGTTGTTCTATATATTTACGTAAATATTTACCTGAACTCTGATATGGAGATTAAGTTTAATATTGAGTTCATTTCGTTCAGTTTTAAATCTTTGGAGCTGATGAAATGGTTAAGTGTATTCCAACATATTAAATTACGTTTACAAGACATGTTGAAAATAAAATATTTATCATCAAGCAACTATAATAGAAATTCCTTATTATATTCTGAAATCATCCTAAAACAACTAAATACAAAATTTAAAAAAGTAGCCTCGTATACAATGCGACAACAATCAATATATTATGTAATTAGTTTAAAATATCTTATTAATTAGGTATCACTTGACACACGAGATCCATAAAGTAAGTGTTCAAAAACTATAATTTGTTTAATATAAAGTTAAGAATATAAACATTACCCAGAGTGCTACAGAAAAAACATAGACCATAAAAAAAGGTTATAAAAGTAGGTTATCTTACCTCGCACCAGAAATCCCATCTAGGGTTTACGTTATTGTCAATGTGTTTCGTCTTCCATTGCTGAGCGCCCACTGTTATTATGGCGTATGGATCTGACTTACCCTTACCTGGAATTTACATAATTTTATCAAAAATAACTAGTACTGTATATAAATTTTGGATGTTATTTGTAGCACAGTTTCGCTTGCGTGATCAATAGTATAAACAAATTTTGATAATAATTCGCAGATAGTAATACAATACGTACCTATATTGTAGGTACTCAATATCTGGGTATGTGCAGGTAATTGTTTCATAAGTCATAAAATTGCGAATTATATACGTTTATTAATATACAACAAGAACAACTCGTTGTATTCTGTTACAGCGGTTTTACAAGCAAGCACTTAAATGCGGTATCACTGATTCGCTCCCCGCAAATTCAATAGTTTAAGCATTTGATTATATTAAAGAAATGAAACATTAATTTATATGCACAATTAGAATGTTGCTATTTACAAAAATTAACTCACCAATCATGGACACATCTTTCCTCATGAGATTCTGTGCTTGGACTAGGTGAATCCGAAGTACACCCTGAAATAAATATCATTATTGATTATTAATATTTTTATACGTCAAGAGAAATGTGATACGAATCGTCTACATTTATTATTTTCTTATTCACATTTGAATAATAAAGTACTAGTATGAAAAAATCAAAATAAAGTTATTGAACGCAAAACTTTCCTTCTCTATAAAATTCTTTTTGTCTGTCAAAATCATTAAAGATATTGGATTCAGAATAAAGAACTAAGTAGTAATAATAATTACCTCTGGCTCAGGCATTCTTAGATCAACAGTGGGAATTTCGTCGCTCAGCTTGATCGGCAGCTTATTAGGTAGCACCATCAGTTTAGCTACCTGCTCTACAATGCAGCGGCGTAATATATCACTGGAAGAAATTAATACGATACAATTATACAACATTTTAAAATTTAACATTATTATTGGCCAAAATTGTCACTGATAATTTTGGTGGTTATGATAATTTAATGCCAAGTAGTTGAAACTATTTCGATACAATTTAGTGTGGTGGTTTTTGACACCATGGATTAACACATAGTTTATTGATTCCTAAAAGACGACATCCAAGCGACTAGAGCCCTAGTAGTTTCGCTCGCTGCGAGACTGTGACAACAATATTGTTACAGCATTTCATGACATTTTTGGCACAAATACTTATAACATGTTAAAAGTTTATGGTCGTAAAACATTTTAATGTAAGCTACGAACTAATTCTAATATTATGCAGTTTATTATTATAATAGGCTAAAGAGCTTACCTAAATCCAGGCATATCCAAAATATCAGCAGCACCAACCAAATTGAAGTCGATAGAGGGATTATTCAAGAAGAATATTTGTAGGCCACCAACTAAAGGCATCTTTGTGATCAGGGGTTTCATAACAACGCGTATCATTCCGTGAATCTGTAAAATATTTTGCACATTAGCTTACTTCTATCTAGGCCTTGTTTAAAAGGATATCTATCTAAAATGTCTAGGCAACTCGTACATCCTTAATATTATAAATACGAAAGTTTGTATGTAGCAATGGATGTACGTTACTCAATTGACGTTAAGCAACTGGACCAATTTCAATGATATTTCGCATGGACGTATCTCGCACCTTGGATTAACTTAAAGGCTACTTTTGATCCAGAAAATGACATTCAACGCGGACGGAGTCGCGAGCATGTTATTAATTATTATACTAGTCAGTAATCTATTTAACATACTCAGATGCCTAAACTAGGTAAGTAGACAATATTCCACCTCTTTAAAGTTATGTCGTAATCTTTCTCATTAGCCTTTATCTATCAATTCATATTGGAGTGTTGACACTTGACTTTATCTTTATACTTGATCCATGATGATTACATGACAGTATCAATTCTTGATGAATCTTATTTAAAACACTACACGAATAGTCAGTCTCTTTGAATGCGTTTTGCAGCCAGGCTAATAAGAACTCAGCTACATATTAGGTTGGGGAAAAAGTCTTTTCGTATTTTTGTATGAAAAGTCAAGACATTTTTTTCAAAGTTTATTTACATTTATTTACAATATATATGTACCGTTTTGTTGAACAACTTTCCGCCATTTTGTGGGCAGAGACATTATGCCGTTACTGTAGAAACTTTGGGACTTCTGATCAAAAAAACGGGACAAATAGTTTTGGCAGTCCTCTCTTGAGGTCAACCTTACAGAACCTAAAGAATTCTGAAGAGACCGAAACAGGAGAAACTCTGAAGGCGCAAGGTCAGGGCTATATGGTGGATGCACTAGGACCTCCCAGTCGAACTCTCTTAATTTTTGCTGAGTGGCTAAAGATGTGTGTGGTCTAGCGTTATCGTGATGAAAGACCACACCCTTCCTGTTGATCAATTCCGGCCGTTTTCTCTCGACTGCTTCCTTTAATCTTGTACGGAGTACTTTGTTCGTACACGTATTGCAATTCAGCAATTTCGCTCTTAGGT
Source organism: Schrankia costaestrigalis (assembly GCA_905475405.1). Lineage (NCBI taxonomy): Eukaryota > Metazoa > Arthropoda > Insecta > Lepidoptera > Erebidae > Schrankia > Schrankia costaestrigalis. The sequence goes on from FR997826.1 coordinate 10,106,292, forward strand.
GAAATAAGCACAGCGCTCGCCAGTTACTGCGCACTGGTCACGCTATACAGTCATAATATATTGTAATACAAATTGTAACTGATAATTATTAGTAGAGTCTTAACTTGAGGAATAAATCATATTGTTTTTATATTACCAAATGAGTTTTATTTGGAGAGTTGACCAGTGGCAGTAATTCCAGTTGTGAGATCCCGTACTTGGTGCATCACGCATAAATCGAGCACGCACGCCGCTATCGTAAGTATACGTAAGTAGAGGTTATATAACCTAGAAATAGTAAGGGCGTGCCCCTACATCTGGTGACCCTGTACTGTTTTATGTGTGCTGTAGTAAGTGCGTGGATTAGAAGCAACTGTTAGGATTACGTGTAGGTTAATAAATAATAATTTATTTTTATAATAAATAATTATTTATTAAAAATTAAAGACTATAAGTGCAAGTGCGGTGATGTTCCAGACACCGAAGAAGATGGAAAATAGTGACGCGAAGATACCGGACACAGGTATGTCTACCCCTAGTATTGAGTTAGCAGCGATAAGCGTACAGGCACGAAGTTTATCGATTATACGAAGAGTACGGCGATCATCTTAACTCTTGTCAGCGCAAGCATTTGGAGAATCATGGCTTATGTAACGCAGTAGTATGCGGCATAATCCGATGATGCAAGGCATGGGAAACGACGGCGACACTCTTAAGTATAGTGTGCGCGTCGTATGTTGGCATCAGACTTTGGTAGCGTTAAGGAAAATAGGTACGTACCAAGTGCTGGATGGCCCGACCTGCCACATTAGAAGACACGGAGCTGACAGAGCAGGTGGACGATGGAAACCGCCGCAGACATAGGACGACTCACGACAGCATTGCTTCTTCGTACGAAAAGCTAGATCATATTCAGCGTCATACGAAGAGCAAGAATATACGTAAAGGGTATTGTGAAAGTGTCGTTAGTGTTAAGTGCAAGTGCCGGTCTTAAAAAAGGTTTTAAGGTAGATTTTATTTTATTATGGCAGTAATTATTTGTGTAATATTGTATTATACGCATATAACCGGTAAAGTGTAAGGCATGTTAGTGGAGGTATGATGAGTAGTGACGAATGAAAGAGTTTCCAGGCGTTGTCGTGACGAACGCTGAGGATCCTAAGGGATGCAATTTACTATAGCAGAGCGGGTCGTCATGGCAACTACCAATAATTGCAGTATGAAAGGTCTAGTAATAAGTAGTTATACATAGTGATAAGTAGGTTAAGTAAGGTAAAATAGGTCTTTGTTATGGCCACAGTAACATGTTGAGCAACATAAGTATCAACATGCAAATTGTTTTGAATAAATGTAGAAGCAGGATGTTGCGAAATCAATTCGCAGTAAGCAGTACATAACGAAATGTAATATGAGACATAGAACTCTTATCGGTCCTAACGTGAGTGTAACAAGGTAGCTTTATTTTAATATAATATGAATCAATGTAATGATAGGGTGACCATATATTTTTTTTTGTTTTGTGAATAAGAGAACATGTAAGTAGAGTGACCATATTCAATGTATAATTTTTAATTTTGGCATTTCAAAATTTTGTAAAAATTGGGGGAAGTAGTGTACGGAGTACTTTGTTCGTACACGTATTGCAATTCAGCAATTTCGCTCTTAGGTGAAATAAGCACAGCGCTCGCCAGTTACTGCGCACTGGTCACGCTATACAGTCATAATATATTGTAATACAAATTGTAACTGATAATTATTAGTAGAGTCTTAACTTGAGGAATAAATCATATTGTTTTTATATTACCAAATGAGTTTTATTTGGAGAGTTGACCAGTGGCAGTAATTCCAGTTGTGAGATCCCGTACTTGGTGCATCACGCATAAATCGAGCACGCACGCCGCTATCGTAAGTATACGTAAGTAGAGGTTATATAACCTAGAAATAGTAAGGGCGTGCCCCTACAATCTCATCAGTTGCTGGCAGTAAAGATCAGAATCGATGGTTTTGCCGGGCGTAATGAATGTTCATAATGAACAATGCCCTTCCAATCCCACCATACACACAGCATCACCTTATTTCGTGTTAGGCCAGATTTGGCCACAGTCTGTGAAGCCTGGCCAACTTTCGACCACGACCTTTTTCGCACGTTCTTGGCGTACGTGATCCACTTTTCATCGCCAGTTATCAATCTCTTCAAAAACGGCTCGGTTTCATTACGTCTCAATAATGAATCGCAAATGAGTACACGGTTCAGTGTGAGTGTTCACGAGTGAGCTCGTGTGGCACCCAAATATCGAGCTTTTTTGTATAACCAGCTTTCTTCAAATGGGTCAAAACTGTTTTGTGGTCAATTCCCAGTTCTTCAGCTACATCGTAACTACTAATATGCCGATCTTGCTCCACTCTTTCAAAAATGGCGTCCATTTTATTCGTAACAGGGCGACCAGAGCGAGGTGCATCTTTAACATCAAAATTTCCGGACTGAAAACGTTTGAACCAAATTTGTGCTACTCTTACTGACACTGCATCAGGTCCATAAACATCACAAATTTTTTTCACTGCTTGAGTTGCATTTTTGCCTTTTTTATAATAAAATTTTAAAATGTATCGAATTTCTTCATTATAGTCACTCATTTTTACGGAGAGAAAAACAAATGAAAAATAGCGGGAAACAACTTTTTTTTATTTTTTTCTTTTCTTTATAATGTAACCTTTTTAATGTTACCAAAACCAGCCAGACACAAGTAGTACAGTCAAAGAAATTTTATAATAAGTTTATACCTACGTTATGCGAAAAGACTTTTTCCCCGACCTATTACTATAAAGGCTGATTTACACAGGGTCAGTAGACAAGTCAGTCGCAGCGCCAATGTCGGCGCCGCGACTGACTTTAACTGTTTACATGAAGTAAGTAGAAGTGGTGCGTTTCTCACGGTGACCACATGTGTGTGAAGTCAGTGGGAAAAATGAATTCGCGAAAACAACTGAAACGAAGATTTAATTACTTATTTGTTAAAAAAAAATCAATTTTGCTGTTCAATGAGTTAATAGAAATGGTAGAAAATGAGATAACTAAAAATAAACGACCGTAGGTAAGAAAATGGATTGACGATAGAAACGAAACTGGTGGCTCTGCTTTGTTGCTGAAGCAATTGCAATTTGAAGATCCTGCGGAGTACAAACTGGTTATGAGAACTTCATTTTGAAAAAAAACGTGGTTACTCTACAACGCAGCGGCAGTGACAAGCACGCAATGACTTGTCTGTTTACACGGGGTTTATTTGGCTGTCACGTGGGTGCGCGGGTGGCGGGGGGCGCCAACTGACTTCAAAATATTCGTGTGCGAATATTCAAGTCAGCGCTGACTTCAAGCCACTGTACTGACTTCAAATCAGTTTACACGGGCTTTTTTTCGAGTCAGCACTGACTTGCCTCGAATTTGAAGTCAGTTACTGACCCTGTGTAAATCAGCTTTAATGAATGAATAACAACGTTAGTGCCATAATACCTAATTCATTATCGTTCTCTTTAAATTATTAAACCATAGTCGTAAAAGCACCGAAAACAAAAATAAGGAAAGCTATTATTAACTATACTAATATTATAAAGAGGTAAAGTTTGTGTGTTTGTGACGTTGTAGAGGGTAATCTCTGGATCTACGGAACCGATTTTAAAAAATCTTTGTGTTGAATAGTCCATTTATCGGGGAGTGTCATAGGCTATATAGTATCACGCTATGCCTTATTAGTCAGTACACCTATTGGAGTGGAGCAGTAAAGAAATATATTTAAAAAAGAGACGCGTTTTTTTCGCCGTCCAACGAAGTGGGCACGGGTCAGCTAGTATAATATACAAGGGCAAGGTAAACTAACGACATAGTCAATTAGAGTTGGTTATCGTTCCTAACACATTCGTGTCAACAAAACAATTAAACTGACCTGTAGATCTTTGATGCCTCCACGAATTCTTTGTAGTACAAATGATATATCGCAGTCACCGGCGTAGCTAAAATGAAATAAAATAATTAATATAAAAACTGAAAGGTATTCGATTCACAATAACATTTTTTTTTTCTATACTAATATTATAAAGAGGTAAAGTTTGTGTGTTTGTGACGTTGTAGGGGGTAATCTCTAGATCTACTGAACCGATTTATAAATTCTTTCTGTGTTGGATAGTCCCTTTACCGGGGAGTGTCATATGCTATATACTCGTAGTATCACGCTATGACTAATAAAAGAGGTTGGTGGCGTTTTTTTCACGAAGTGGGCACGGGTCAGCTAGTATTTAATATAGAACTAGGTAGTTAGTGTTAAAATACTTACAACAAATCAACGTCCATGATGATTTCATCCCTCGAGAGATTCTTGTCGTATACTTTAACACCACCGACGCGGGGCGCCTGTCAATATTACATTCATTACTCATCTAATTACATACAAAGATCACGCTATGCCTGTACCTCTAAACAAGCCTTAATAGAAAAACCTGGATAATTAGCATGACCAGTTGTTATAGAAGCTGTACTTTTTTCACGTTGATGAACGTCTCGTTGAAGTCCCGGTGAATCTAATTATACCTTTAAGAGTGATAACTGAGTTCTATCGTACAAAAAAAAAAACAATATAACATGGCTACATACTCCGTGCGTCAACGAGATCTAGTGTCTAAACTGCTAAAGAAATTATTCTATGATTACTTCGGACCGTATTTTCACGGACTATGATCGCGAGTACTGCGCAAACACTCTACCTACAAGGCTTTCAACTACAGGGACAAGATTCAGTTTCCATGGAACAGACAAAAAGTTTATACTTACAATAGTACCGAGTATCATTCGTTCAAACTTGAACCCATTAAGTTTGTAGTTAGCCAAACTCTCTGCTACTGCCGGCTCTATGGACTCTTTGAGAAGGTTGCGAGCGAACTGGTTCACGTTGGGCCATACTTGCAGCAGTATCTATGTAAAATAATACAGGTGTAAGTTACAATATTATCAGACGTGATTATCATACCTGGATCTCTCTAGATTCAAACAAAGCTAGCTTTTTTTTTTTTCGAAAAAACACAATTTGTGCTTTGAAATTACTTATTCGTGCACACTGCTGGTGAAATGCTTTTTTGACAACGTGCAGATGTAAAAATCAGATTATGATTATTATCGAATAAATTCAGATTGACCAAAATCTAGTAAAGCTTCATGTTGCAAAACCATAATAATATTAAATTTACTATCCTACGTCAAAGGAATAGCAGACATAGCATAAACATATAGACAGGAAATCTAAGGTACCTAGACAAAAGTAACAACAATAATACGTGATGTGGGTTCATTTAGTAGTGACTCTATAATAAATACCATTACGTGATTGACCACCGAACTAAAAGTGCGTAAACTCATGAACAATATTTCTAAACGGCCCACAGTCCGAACATGGTATCGTCACTAGCACTTACAATATCAGTATTTTTATCGCTTTTTGTAATCCTAGTAATAAAGTAGATTAACTCAATAAGAACAATTTTGGTAATCGTCAAAACAAACAGTAATTAATTATTATCTATATTGCTGTGGTGGTAATCTCAGATTACGCGACCATTTTTAACCTAGCACAGCTGGATTACTATGCCAAAATGATCATCTTTTGTTGTAAAAGAAAACAATTTCTTCTTATTTACTTTAGAGCTAACTGTATTTATTTAAGTTGGTGTGCAATAAAGTATTATCTATCTATCTAACTAAAATATTACTAATAATGAGAAAACGAATCATTTTACAGGCATTAAAAACAAGTGAATTGAGAATCTCGCGCTCCTTTTTTGGAGTGTACCTAATAGATACGCGGCCAAGAATTTAATCCTATTTAGTACTAATTTATTTTAGTAACAACACATCAATCAGTTTCATCTAGGTAGGTAGGTCATTATATTTGACTTTGGCGTAATTGAATGAGGCCGCAATCCAAGAAAATAGCTATATCGTAAAAGCAAAATGTTTTTGCAAATTAATCAATAATGGAGCAGTGAACTCTTTAAATAATGTAGGTGGGAAAGTAGTCGGTAATAGGCAACTATGTGTGCGTGGGATAGATACTGGAAATTTAGATAAAAGAAGTTATAGATACATACCCTGTTTAGCCATTCAGCCCGCTCCACATCAGGGAAGAATACCTGTAGAAATACCATAATTTACAAAGTTGTTCTGATTTGGAATAGAGGAATCCATAGTTTGTAAATTGCCGTAGTTCCGTTTTTGTATATTTAGGTAAAAAAATTATTACATAGTTTATCTGTATTTAATTACACTTTAGTATCAGCGATTACCTATGCATGTTTTTGCCTTTACAATAACTTTACTCCATTTGATGCAGATCATGCACAAGGCAGCAAAATATTACAACATAAACAAGACACATATAAAAAATTGTTAGTGTTCTCTCATAAATAACGACATAAATGTAAAACGTAGGTTAGTACTTAATACCGTAATTTCTATGTTGATTTTACGATGCCGTTAATCATAACAAAAACTCCGTCGTTAGGAATAATCTAGAAGACTTTAAATATTCCAGCTACTGTAAAAGTTCTGACCTAATAGTCTGATTGCGGGACACCTCAATAGCCTTTAGGCGCACAATGGGGATTTCTCAAATAGTGGATTTCGCAAAAAGGGGATTTCGCAAAATGGGGATTTCGCAAAATGGGTACGTGTACACTTAGCACAAAAAGGGGATTTAAAATAAAATTGCTTCATTTTGTACATAACGTATATCTAATTGAAAACACAAACTGAAAAATTGCTTCACTTTGAACATAACATAATATCTACTTGAAAGCACAAACTGAATTCAATTAATCTTAAAAAAAAACTTCCTATAAGTTTTACAGCAGTAATTTCATGTAAACTAATTGTTTAAAAAATTTCCTGAAAGATAAGGTTCCCTTCTTTAATTCTTTAAGAAGCCTCTTGTATTTTCGGTCGAACCTAATTTCCCTAAACCTCCTTTTTTTGGAATGCAAAAGGGCGTTTTTAAGTTTTTTGGCTTGGTGTTTCGCTTCCGTTTTTAACTTACTTAAAAATAAATAAAAAGTAGGTTTCGATGGTAGCAACGAGTTCAGGCGTCTGTGCCAACCTTCCAATGTATTATTTGTACGAATTAATTCATTGGCGCAGGACAAAATTGACGCTGGCATTTTCGGGTACCATTGTGCTCCAAAATAATCGATGATTATTAATCGATGATTTAAGATTAATTGAATTCAGTTTGTGCTTTCAAGTAGATATTATGTTATGTTCAAAGTGAAGCAATTTTATTTTAAATCCCCTTTTTGTGCTAAGTATACACGTACCCATTTTGCGAAATCCCCTTTTTGAGAAATCCCCTTTTTGAGAAATCCACTATTTGAGAAATCCCCATTGTGCGCCTAAAGGCTCAATAGCGAGTATAACTTTTGGAAATGGCAAGTAGATTTTACTAATACTTGTCTATTGTTACAAATTGGATAAAAGTTAAAATCAGAATGGTTATTTGTTCGTTGTAGCTACTTATATAAAATTTATCGTCCGACGCAATAAGTATAAAATAATACATTCTGTATTTGTTTATTATGCCATTGTTAGTTTTATGTTTTTGTACATTATTAGAGAGTAATAATGTTGTTCTAATGGAAAATACTTTTGCTTATAGGTATGAATATTTAGTTTCATGTTTTTAGGTCTAATTTTATACAGAGTTTGAATAGGTAGACTAGTAGTTATTCTGCTTTATTTCATCCTTTTCCTTCTCTTACCTATCCCCTTTTACTAGTACAAGACAGTATGAGTTCGAAAACATACGACCATAACATCCATTATAGCTTCAAAATGTGCTATTATACATTGTAGTTGAATTCTCATACCTAGTTATAAATACGTACAAGCGATTATACACGACTAGATTGCGAAACAATAATAGGAAATGGTGATTCTATGAGTATGACGTAATGTTATATTGGTAGCAATGACCTATAACGTCTACAGCGGACAAGATCGATACAAAATTATGTTGAGTAACAAATACTGCGTGGGGTAGAGTTATCTTCTATACACTTATACTAGTAATGCGTGCTATACAATCACGCATTAAAATATAATACAAGGAATTATGAACGATTTAGTTTTTTTAACGCTTAGTTTACTTATATGATGAGCATTACTTACCTAACAGTAGATTAGTTTACTTTTTAATGGTTATACAAGTTTTACGTAAATCTATATTGAAGGATAGTGTAGATAACAACTCGTTTTCGATACTCTCTTTTTTTTTTAAATGGGCCTTCACCTCATTTATAATGGTATGATAGGGGAAAATTTAGTCTAATAAATCTTAATCATCAGAGAAAACATTTTACATAACATAGGGGATCGAGTTTGCTTTTTTTATGTTGATTTTGTAACTTTCACTTTAGGCGTTTCCGAGTTTATTCAAGCATTTTGTGTAAATTGGTTTGAACCATGGTATCATCATTCTATAGTTCTACAACACTTCGTCTATTGTTATACATGCTTCTTACATAAATACTAAGTATAATACTTCTTATCGTTGATTAGATATTCGTCACGGTATTAAATAGTGTGAAAGAATTGTAAACGAAGTTAGAACATGTGTGTGTGAACATGAACTGTTAATCTATAAAATATGTCAAATTTACCCAAGATGGTAGCTCGTCGAGTTTTGCCAAGACGACATCTTTTTCCGAAGACAAAGCAGCAACCTTCGCCAAGTTGCGACGAGCTTCGTTCTCTTTACGCCACTGCTCACGGAGCACGGACAGGATAACGGGACCGATCAGCCAAGCTACGCTCCATTGCATGTAACCTACGAGATACACAGCTCCAACGACCGACACCTGCAGCAATAGTCATCAAACCATAATATATATTCGCATAATTATGAATGCTAATATTAAAGTGCAAACATTAATAAAACGCTATGGGGATTAAGCCCTTGAACCTTGTTACTTTTATCATTGACCTCCTAAGCGGAAATCAAAGACGTGATCTCTATGCATTCGAAGTGGACCTAAAAAATATCATATCGATCAACAAATTTGACAGTGGACGAAAGCTCCTCATTCTTATGGGTCGTGGGGAATCTTAACGTGACGGGAAATCTTGATTGATCTCCCATATCCTTTAGATCGTCGCTCTACCGCGTAAGGTTTTTTCTACTTTGCGCCCAATACATGGTCGTCATTCCAGAGCCTTTCTGTCGTATCGACAATCGGTTCTACAAGCTCTGTGCCTTGCCTGTTGCCACATTGAGATTATAATGTTGAGGAATATATCAAAAGTAAATCATTGTATTTAATGATAGATCAATTAACACAATTAGGTACTAATCTTCTTTAAAGATAGCAAGTTATAGTTCCTTTAATGACAATGAATATAAGTTTAGCTATTGAAAATATAATCAACACAAATATTACACTAGCCTCTTAATATTGCTATTAGTGTAACCTGACAAATTATGTAAAAAAGATTATTTACACTGCTATTTTAATAAAAAATAAAAAACATCATATTCCAATGCTGTACTTTTAATTACAAATACATAATCATAAAATAGATCTAAGTCAAAGTAGTAAAAACTAATCCATAATAGAAAAAAAAACATTTAAAAGTATATAAGTATCTTAGACCTGTTTACAATTATTAATGCATAGAATTTTTTTTTTATTCTGTTTCTATGTAGCTTATTAAAGTAGTTTTCATAATATGTTTCATAACAATTATTACCATGACAAAAACACCTTTGAAAATTTGGTTAATGCCTATGGGAATTTATTATTTTGATGACATCATACAAGTGTAGGGCAATGGCCTATGTCAGCCAAATTATACAAATGATACCTTTATACATTAAGTAATTGCTTAGAGTGAGTTAAGTAATTACTTTAAAATATGGCTTAACTGTTAATAAATTTTATTATTATTTCTTTTAATGTGAACTTGTAAATTTATAAAAGAATGTACTTATATATGTAAGTGAAGCACACAGTAAAAAATATATTTACAAGCCCAATACTAGTATAACTGGTACTGCTAAAAATCTGTATTTACAGAGACCAAATAGAGAAATATGTTTAATACGTTGTAACTCAGGTAATTCATACAAACCAATTTAAAATACTTTACTAGACATAAAGTAAAGTACATATTACATACCACTATTTATAATAATACTATCATTATGCAAACAATACCATACTAAATACCATGATAAACATACAAAATTATTATACTGTACTAACTTAATACCATTGTGGAATGCAAAAAAATTTTGAGTATTGAGTAATATTAACAGAAGGTCATAATTAAATAGTTGAGTTATCATTATCAAGACAAGTGGTAGTAAGTACCTTCTACAAGGTCAACGGTGAGTCACTATTACATCCTATTTTGTTTGGACAATGCAGTCACACTGCCAACACAGTTTCAAGGAATTTCAAGGTTGAATTGCTCATAAAACACATTAACTAAAATGTTTACTTAGCTTCTACTTACTTATAAGATAAAATTTATATTGAACAAAATAATACATACCTTTTTTAGAAATTTATAAATCATAGATAATACATTCCCATTTTCATCATCAGAGCTTGGAGGAAGGGCAGGTTTACTTCCTGACACCATCTTCTTCTCATCACTTGCCTGTATGAAATACAGAAAATTATTAAGTATAGGTACTACAGTTTATTAAATTTAAAACTTAGATTAAAAATGTTCAAATTGCTCCCAGTAAAAAAAGAGTACCATTATTTCTTATTGTATTATATCATATTTTCTTATTGTATTGCATTATATCTTTTTGTAGCTCCTTTTACGTGGATCTCTATAGGATCAAGTCATGCTTATTTATAGAAACTAAAACGTGACACTTATTTTCAAACACGAATAAATATTAAATAAAACAGAACAACACATACCATATTAAATATACCGGTGTTGTGGTTGGGTGTCACACAAAATAACTAAATAATACAAAACAGGATCAACAAAAAACACAAAATATAGTCTGAACGTGAGACTAGAACATTAGAATATTGGATCTATACTACACAAAAACAACTTATGTCGTTAGTTTACGAATACATTACTTCTCATTCAATAATTCTGGTACGGTCGAGTGAACGTAGTGATGGTCAATAAATGAAAATATCACATATTATTTAAAAACGTGACGTAGCATTAGCCTGTTCCGCATCAATTTGACTAATGTTTTGATTTTACATGCATGCAATGGGCATTGGGCATTAAATTGTTCGATTTGACATTTGAATTCCAAGCGATTAGCTCATTTTTGGCACATGGAGCTGACAAAATATGACAACAACATTTGACAGTTATTCATTGTAAGAGCTTCGGTAGAACTGCCATTGCTACACAAATATTAGTGTAAATTAATTCTCATTAAAATGGCCGAATTTGACTGACAGTACTTAAACTGAGCATGTAGTAAAGACCAATGATGTTATATTAAAATAGATAAGTCATAGGCGCAAGCCTCATGGAAATTCAAAGAGAAAATTCTAATTTTGGTCTCTCGTCGACGTGCAACTGTCGTGCTGGTCAAAACGTAGAGCAAACAAACGTAGAACGTTGAGAAAAACAAATAAATGCCATCGAGCGTATATATGTAGACACAGCTGCACCAACTATCATACTAACATTAATCAGTAGCGAGAAAACATGAACTTGAAGTCGAATGTAGGTAGACATAGAATAGTCTGCCCCGTTAAATTGGATCGTTTTTCTCTAATGATAATTAGAAATTCTCGTCAATTTTAAGAGAGCCGGACTCTTGGCGGGCACTCTCTTTAGCCTGGTATCGACTACGTTCGGGAAAATCTTTTGCGAATGTTGCAACGAACGTGCACACTGAAGACCCACTGCACATGTGAAGCAGTTGCAACAACGCGGAGCTTCGCTCGCAAACGTAGTGGATACGTGGCAGCAGCTAAATTAGGTACAAGATAGCACTTATTCCAAAAACTTCTAATCAGTTGACAAACTCGGACTAAGGTTAGATATCTGGGTAGGTCTCAATAGGTTTCAATGTAATAAAAAATTAAAAGTGTAAGGCCCAATTCATTTATTTCCAAAGATACATTAATATCACGAATTATCAAAACATTTCTTCATGCGTACAATTTAAAAAAATGTAATTATCACTCATTTTCTAGCGTCATGAACTAAGAACTTACATAATTATGATTAGTTACATAACATTATTATCTTGGAATGATATTCATAAGTAGGAAAAAATAAGGTTGTAGGTATCAAAACGGTAAAGTCGACATTTTTATAGCAAGCAACGAACAAACATTTATTCCATTTGTATTTTTACTATGATAGTTTTCGTTGGTAAAACTATGTCTTTTATATACATTTACTATTTACGATTATTTCCACCTAAGTAGTTACTAAATGCGTTAAACTTGTATATGAAGGTGGAATGTTACGTGTATCAAGGTCTTATTCTTCGATATAATCTCAAAAAGATGTTATAACAGAATAAAAAGTATAGAGGTATATAAAATCTCAAATATTTTCAAAGTAAAATATGTACCTACATGTCATTGTGTAAAACTTTAATACATTTACTTCAAAATTCCATTAAAATCTTAATCATAATTTCAAATGTAGCTTAAAGATAGACTAGCTGATAAGAGATACAATGATCATAAAAAATATACCTACAAGGCACATTCTTGTTTCAGTGCATACGATTACATAACCAATTATAACGTTACTTTACATAATTATCAATAATTCAGTCCTAAAATATATTTTTTAATTTTGTTATAAATTCTATTACATAACAAAAATATGTACTTTTTAAAATCCAAATATTTTAAATTTATTACAAGTCTCTAATTGTTAATATAGAACATTAAACAGACACAGATAAAATATAATATAGGTGTATAGATAAATCGTCACATTTATTTCTTAAAGTAATATGGCGTCTTCTTACTGACAGTCTTTAAGTTAACAATACGGTAAATGCGATCTTATTTGTGTAGATTAATATTGTTACAAAGATCGTAAACTCATTGAACACCTAAATTAGATCGTATTTAATGGATTAACTATATAATGAGCATAAAACACATAGCACTTCTTTCTTTACACGTAGTCCGGTTTAATTCAAAAATAATTGATTCTATTTTAATATTCAATAAAAAATTGTATTTAATTAAGAAAAAATGCATTATTCTATTACAAAAAAAATAGGAAAATGAATACAACAGCAGACAATTTTATATCGGTTTGATAAGATTCTACGAACAATTATATAACGAAATGAATTCAGTATTGTAATATTTAAAGACAGTTTTACAGACAAAATTTCATTTCGCTATAATGTACTTTATTTACAACCAAATAAGGAGAGAACTTACTAGATGGATGAAACAGTACCTTATATAAATTTAATTATGTTACTTTTAAAAAGATATGGAGTTGCGATATTCAGTATACCTACATTATTTTATAATTACTCGGCAATACGACCTCATTAAAACTGAGGGAAAGCACGAATACAATCCGTTACTTACTTATAATAAATTTTATTATAATAATTTATAATGTAGCATTCGCATATCCCTTAATAAAAGTATCATCGTAAAGCCCTCGTGCATACCTAACTTGTTAAGTCTGTAAGCCAATATAACTTCACTAGCTACTGTAACCATTCACCTACCTCATTTACACAACACTAACCCGCCCCTGTTTCCGAATGGCTGATCAAGTTAAAATCAACTAATCAAGTGTCAAAACTATAATTTTCAGGAGCTAAAATAACTTTTATAAAATGTGTTTTATTCACCCAGTCAGTTATTATTAACCTTATTCGACGTTAATAAGTTTATATACATCTCATCAAACGATATAAATATTGTCATTTCCTATAAACATGAAATGCATTTATTAGAATATTTTAGGTTATCTTATTAATCGGTGAGATGTTTGATACGATCTAGAAGAGCATCGCATGTCTTCTTGGCGTCTCCGAGCAACATGGCTGTGTTGGGGTTGTAGAAGATTGGGTTGTCTACTGCCGCGTAACCAACGCCCATAGATCTCTTCATCACAACGACCTGAGGAAAAATTATAAATATGATGTTAGGTACAGAACACAGAGTACAAGTAAGGTGTAGTAATATACTCTTTATTGACAGCACTGCATCTCATGTCGTATTGTTTTTTGTGGAGATTCATTCGGTATATAAAGTGTGATTCTCTTATAAAGTGACTTACCCCCCCTGAATGACTGATCCAGTAAAAATCAACTAATCAAGTGTCAAAACTATCATTTTAGTCTAAAATGATAGTTTTGACACTTGATTAGTTGATTTACTTGATCAGTCATTCGGAAACCGGGGGTGAGTAACTGAAAAATTTATTTACCTGATTTGCTTTCCAAACTTTAAGTACAGGCATGCCAGCGATGGGAGAGTTGGGGTCCGATTCAGCTGCGCTGTTTACAGTGTCGTTAGCACCTGAAAAAATTATATTGACTAACATGAATACACCTATCCACATAACAACAAAAAAATATTCGAAGATAACTTATATACAAATTCATTACTTCCTAAAGGAATAGTTATAACTGCGTACAATCGTTTAAGATTTATGTTGAGACATGCCATTAGATACAACCGTTTTCTTTTTCACAGCTTATCCAATGACATCTCACATTGGATACCGACTACTAACAAGAAATACTAAGTCTAGAAGAATACTGAACAAAAACATGCACTGAAGAGTTGAACTGTGGGACTTATATCCTATCCAGGCACAGTACAGTGATTTATCTACAACTTACCAATGACTAGGACGAGATCAGTTTCAGGGAAATCTTCATTAATTTCTTCCATTTCAAATACGTCATCATATGGAACTCCCGCCTCGGCCAGAAGGACATTCAATTGTCCAGGCATACGACCTTAAATAAAATAAAAATATAAGTAATCATTATGTTATTTGTACACACAGCAACACATCAAGTTAAACATTTTCATTTGAAATTGTGTCTTATTTCAAGGTATTAAGGTACATGAGTGTCTAGGTTAATTAGTTGCTGTGTGTACGTAAAGAACAAAAATATGCCTGAATAAAAATAATAAAATGCATACCTGCTACTGGATGAATGGCGAAACGTACTTTCTTGCCGATTCCTTTCAAAATCTGTACGAGCTCAGCGATTGGATATTGAGCTTTAGCTACACAGAGACCATACCCTGAAATAATAAAAACCGATATAGAGTAAATGTTCATAATTCATAATTCATTTAATCTTTACAATTAAAACCTTATCTATACAATTTTGTAATGTACATTAGTATCTTATAATCTAGCCTGAACTAGGTAATCCTGTGTTTCAGGCTGACTGATCTAGTAATACATTGATTTAACAATAACAATTAAAAAACTAGAGAATTTGTAAAATAGCTTAGGTAAGTATTACTACAAAAGAAAAATCCAAGCTATAGCTAGCTGGACATTAAAATTACTACATATTATTATTTTACTACAATCAATAACTTTTCTGTGTCTTCGTAAGTTGTGTCTTGTAGATAATTTTTAATTACCGTTTTACATTTGTTAATATTAAGCGGAAATATATTTGCAACAGCATTCATCCTGTTGTAAAGTAGCGTACCCAAGAAAACATAAAATTTGGCAGTAAAAGCATGTGCTGTAGTTGTGTGCGTGCAAACAATATCTTTGCGTCTTTTGTTAATAAAGTCCGTGCTGTAGGGCAGGGAAGCGTGTCGTTTTAATATTATGTTCATTATAAATAGCTGTCTTACAGTTAGTACTTTACATGATCTATATAGGAGGTTAGTAGGAAAAAGGTATGGTCGAAAAGTAGAAATTTTGAGTATAGCTCTTTGAGCTCTTTCCAGCGGCAATAATATTGTTTTCCCCACTCCACCCCATGAAGATATGCAATAGGTTATAACCGATTGGCATAGTGCAAAATATACTTTTTTAATGATATTTATGTCTGCTATATGTCGAAGTCTCTTAAATATAAAGATTAATTTACGTACCCTACTAGTTAAATTACTTATATGATATTTAAAGGATAGTGTTTCATCTATTGTTATTCCCAAATATTTAGTTTTGTTAACAGACTGAATTTTAAGACAGTCACAATTATGGTCATTTGATGGAGTTTGGCAATAGTGTGCCAGCAAAATTGAATTGCAAGGGGTCGACAATGATTTCCGCATACTAAATTTGATATAGTTAGTTTTTTCGACATTTAGGGTTAGTAAATTTTGCTGAAGCCAGTTATTTACAATATTCAATCCGTGTTGCGCATGCTTGAACAATTGTTGTTCTGTGTCAGCAGAAAACAATAGCGCAGTGTCGTCTACGTATGCTTTAATTGTACCATGGTCCAATTTCAAGTTGCACAGGTCATTGACGTATATTATGAAGAGGGTACTTCCTAGAACACTGCCTTGTGGTATACCAAAATTCGAATTTTTCTGCTCATTACTTATAAAATTACTGATCTTTACGCACTGCGTACGATCTTCTAAGTAACTTTTAAATAACTTTAGCTGAGTGCCTCTTATACCTATGTCTTCAAGCTTACGCAACAGGAGTGAAATGGATACTGTGTCATATGCCTTGGCGAGATCTAGAAAAATGCCTAATGTGTGCCTACCTTTATCTAGTTCCTGTTCTAGGTAGTTTGTAAGATCATGTATGGCGTCATCCGTAGATAATTTTGATCGGTAACCATACTGATTGCTAGACAAAATACGTTTTGTTTCTAAATATCTAATCAGACAACTATTAATAATTTTTTCAAAGATTTTTGCCATAGCCGGTAGTAGGGAAATAGGGCGATAGTTCGTTATGTGTTCTTTGCTTCCAGATTTATACACGGGAATTACAATAGCTTTTTTTAAACACTTAGGAAAGTATCCATTATTTAAATAAATACGGAAAATGTAGGTTAACGGTGATATAAAAATATGTCTATGTTGCTTAATAATCTTATTTGATATATCGTCCCATCCGACTGCACAATCATCTCTTAATGACATAATTACCCTTTCCACATCTTTTTCGTCGACATCCAGTAGGACAAAAGAGGATAAGGTACAACTAGGTCTAGGAGATGTTTGTAATTGGTTTGCTTGGCTCTGTAATTTTTCTGCTAGGTTCTTACCAACGTTAACGAAAAATTGATTCGCCATATTAGCCGCTTCAATCGGGGTTGAGCGTGGTTGAATTAAACTTAAAGAGGACTCACGCTGCTTACTATTAAATGTAACTTTTTTAATACAATTCCATAGCTGTTTATTATTTGAGCTGGCCTTCTCGAGAGAAGATTTATCGTAATTAATCTTAACTTTTCTTAATAAATCGTTACAAAAGTTACGATATCTCTTGTATGTTAACTGTATATTATAATTATCAACGTTTAATTTAGCTTTCATGTGAAGTTTATCTCGATGTCTCATACAACGTATGAGACTCGGTGTAATCCAAGGTTTTATATTGTGGTTTTTTATACATAATCGTTTGTGTGAAGTATTTTTCTGAATTGCACTTTGTATATTGTTTATCAAATATAACATACAAAACTCTGGGTCAGCGGAATTATATATTACATCTAAATCGATATTGCGTAAGTCTTCTTCAAGGTTATTTGTATTTAATGTAGAAATTATTCGTGTGTTAGTTTTTCTAGGTAATTTACAATTTAAGGTTAGTAGGACAGCTTTGTGATCTGTTATTGTTGAGTTAATAACAAGTGTAAGCGAAGGAAAATATGTTTTTATCATTATGTGGTCCAGACAGGAACCGCTCTGGTGTGTAGGTAGTGAATGTGCAGGGAGTAAGCCATGAAAGGACAGTAGATTTAAGTAGTCTTGGGCTGTTGTGCCTAATGCTTCAGGCATAATGTTGATATTTAACTCACCAACTACAATTAAGTTTTTAAACAATGATAGGTTCTGCAAAGTCTCATTTAAGGAAAGATTAAAATTACTTATATTCCTAAAAGATGGCGGTCTATACAGCGCTACTACAGCAAGATCTTTCCCAATTTTTATTACCAAACTGTTACATTCTAGCATCTTTGGTTCTTCTACCGTTACATTTAGTGTCTGCTTTGCAAAAACCACTACACCGTCGTTTTGGTTCAAATGTCCCATAGTTCTATACATGTCATACCCGTGCATTATAGGTATATTATAATTATTGTCTAGCCAGCATTCTGTTAGTACAATGATGTCACATCCAATGTTAAGTCTCTGCAGGAAAACACAAAAGCTATCATAATTCCTATTTATACTTCGTATATTTTGTGTTACTATGGTTAATGGATTAGTAATTGAAGCTATAAGTTGTTGACTTACCTCGACCTCACAATTTTTTGATTCAGACACAGAAAAGTTATCCAATTCGTTAATAAAATTGGAAATCATACTTATTTATAATTACTAGACAAATAAAAGTAAAAAGTAAGGTTGTGTAAAAGTCCAAAGGAAGAAAACTTAATTAACGACGCTCTTAGGCGCCTCCATAATAATACATTAAATGTAATCATACATTAAATGTATGAAGAGAAACAATTTGATATTTTATCGTCAAGATAAAAATTGCAGTTGTATGGAAGATATAAATAAATGATATTTATGCATGATCCACTACCCACCCTTGCTTTGTCCCCGCAAGGGTCGCTATAGAGCTTTACATGAGTGAATGTCATGAATAAAAGACATGTGGTATTCCACATGTCATTCTGCTTGTAAAAAAGTAAAGTAAAAAGCGTTTATTAACAAAAAAAGAAATAAAACAAATTGTACAGTATCCTTTGGCCCCACACTAGGCAAGCCTGTCCTGTGGGTACCAAAACAATAATGTTTTCCATGTCGTCGAACGGACGGCAACTATTCCTACCAAACCAATTCAGAGCTTTAGTATCTTAGTCCCCTATATTGTGGCTGCCAGACACTTTTTATACTACAACTTTGAAATGTATTTGCAGATTCCTTATCAGCTTTTAAATCTCCCACTGCAGGGATGGGCCACCACCAGTGACGTAAAGAAATTTGCAGATCTATTAGTGGCATAATTATCAAGACAATGTTTGTTTAAGTAGGTTATTTATGAAGATGTGTTACCAGGTGTGATAATAATATTAGAAGCACGATGTATAAGATCGGCGGCGGAGTCTACGTTCACTTCAGTGTGCGTCGCGCCGGCGGGGCGTGCGGTGCCGCCGCTCACGACACCGTATCCTCCCAAGATAACGTTTGGTAGAGATCTGTTCATTGCCTGCATGTAAAAAAAATCTCATAAATGGATTAAAATCATTAATATAACAGTATTTGTTTGGTTTTATTAAACTTGCAACATTAACACATGAAGTGTGCTTAGTGAATTTAAATCAATGTGATGTCAAGAGTGACAAACACTTCTTTTCTTTCTTATCCACTTTACATAGGTAGCCAACGCAATAGGACAACCTGATGTTATAGGCGAGTTTCGCAACTCAATTTCCATGTGACCCTTACGCAAGTTTGAGTTATGTATGACGTACAACTCGCGAAATCTAACATGGCCCGCCTAAAGTACTAAGAAAACACCTGCTTCGCCACCGCTATTTAGTCCAAAAAATAACATCTGCGCACCAATTTGCAACAACTTCAAGCCGGCCAACTTATATTGCGCATAATTTAGCTTTAGTTGTGTTATTGATTAAGTAAGGAAGTATTAAGCTTACCTTGCACATAATGTAAGACAGAATAGCTCCGGAACTTCCTATGAGTGCTCCGACGATGGTCATGAGAGAGTTGTTCAACATGAACCCTTCAGCGCAGAGAGCCCACCCTGAGTAACTGTTGAGAACTGTGATCACCACTGGCATGTCGGCACCTGAATATAAATAGAAGCTTGTCAAAAACAGCTGTTTTTCATTTTACATGTTTTATTATTCATATTTAAATAGGCTCTCGAACCTTTATGTGGCGGAAATAGATATGAAATTAACGAAAAAAGGAATATCCAGGATCACATATAATTATTTTGTTTGAAATACACACCCGCAAACTTGTGAACGGTAGCGTGTACAGTACCCGGGCGTTTATATTACACATCGACCTGTGGAAAGAGACAATCGGCTCATTTCGGCTTCGTAGAGCGTCATCTCTGCTGCACGAAATACAAATAGTCCGATATCTATTAGGAGCTGTTAAAACAAACGATGATTTGTTTTTTTTCATATAATTACATTTGGGGGTGTTAACAACTCTCAATATAAATATATTTTGAATTGTATTTACGTGCGACAGAGATGACGCTCTACGAAGCCGAAATGAGCCGACTGTCTCTTTCCACAGGTCGATGTCTAATATAAACGGCCGGGTACTGTACCTATTACAGCTTTCCTACAGAGGTAATTAAAATAAATTTTATGGCTGGTTAACATAATCGTGAAAAGGTCAAGTTTTAAATACTTGTACATCTCTCTTTTATTAAAACCATAATTTTCATTCATGTTCTAAGATTCATATTATACACTAATGCTTAGTTTATATACAGACTGTATTATCTTACCTCCAATAGCAGCCGTGAGCGTAAGTCCCTGTATACCACTAAGTATAGCGGCGGCGGACAGTAGTGGCAAGCCTGGCATATCAGGGCAAGCGAGCAACGCGCCTCCACAACCCAGAGAACCCGCTAACAGGCCTGCGTTGATCGCGTGGCGGCCCGGCAGTAACAGAGGAGCTGATGATAGAGAGCCCTGCAGCTTGCCGTAAGCTACCAGTGAACCGCTGTCATGTGAAAAAGACTCGTATAAGATTTCGTTGGACAAACAAGTAGACAATAGAAATTGTAGATACTACTCCTACAATTTGTTCAACGGTTGAACATATAGTTGAACATATTGGAGTAGAGGAATTTCAATAGTCCAAATAGTAACTACATTTTGAAGTTGAAAAAATTGGAAGAAAATCGTTCAATTTGTTCAACTGGTTGAACAGATAGTTGAACATATTGGACTAAGTACTCCATACTGGTCATGGTTCTTTTTTAATATGGGATATTATGTTGTCAAATCTATATGTATGTATGGTGCACTAAAGGTTTAATTAAATCCTGACCGTTTAAGATTTGACACCAGCATATTTTATAGCTAATATATTAGCAGAATTTTACGACAGCCTTAAGATGTGAAAAGTCTGTAACATGTTGCATTCTTTCCATTACCACACAAACAAAATAACTTACGTGAATGTGATTCCACCGATATATGTACCAAGGAACAGTGAAGTCTTAAGTGTAGCTGCTGTCGGGTCTAACGCCATCGCGGGAAAGTCGTGCATGTATGTCGCGAGGCACGTTAATACTGCAGCCATACCGACCAGACTGGAAAGAATTATAGTAAATTAGACTTTATTACAAAAGAAAAAGGGTTCAATTTAGTAATCATGTCTCGGGTTCTTTAGAACAATTTTTGATATTGCAAATTTTAGTCAAATATTTAGAGTTACTACTCAACATCCAGGAGATACAAATACATTAAGGATTTCTTTTATGTGACCTAAACGGTTATAGGTCCAAGACACGAAATGGTGCAACGCTAAAATGAGTAGAAAGAAGTCAAAAAAAGTTAAATAGATTTCATTGCAGAAACAACAACTGCAAAAAAATATATGCAAGTTTAAGTAAGGTAGGAGAAAAATATTCATGTATACCTGTGGAAACCAGCCACAAGTTGAGGTAGATCAGTAATTTCAATCTTCTTAGCGATGGTGCCGCCAATAAGACCACCAATGCCAGCGACGGCCAACATTTGAGCCAACACTTCGTTAGTAGGAGTGAGGGCGCCCAACGTGGCAGCTATACCACCCGCTACACCTATCTGAAAGTGTTACGGAGTAAAAATTTACCTATTGCATCGCAACTCTTATTTATGCGTCGATGTCACAAGACTCGGTTAATAAATAGTTGAGCTCTACGGAAAAACATAAACGATTAAACCTTGTTATGAAGCTATATCAATTCGTCTGGACATTATGGTACTTATTAGTAGTTCGTAATAGCGTTTCATTTGGTATGATCCATTCCTAGCTTGTCTATTGTGGTCAGTCAGCATTTAGCTTCCTCTCCGTTCTTTGAGTTTAAACACATAACAAAGCGTAATAAATTAGTATTATTTTTAAAAGTTAAGTTAATACAGGCAGTAGTAAAATGACTTTATTGGTAAATGCTTCCCTCTTTCTATCCTTCAATATCTAAAATGATTTATTGATCTAAAACTTAACATACCATTCCTAGATAGTTTCCTTTACGCGCTGTTGTCTGCGAGCTAAGTCCTGCTAGAGCTCCAACACAGCAAAGCGACGATGCCAAGTACGCCATCTGGTGTACTTCAGGGTAACCCTGTACAAAATATAATTTATAGAGCTAAACTTTTATCTTTTGTGGTTTACAACTCTCGACAACAGGTTGAGTGGCCAACCTGTTGTGGACAGTTGTTCAAGCCCTCTGACATGCCTTAACGCCTGTGTCACTATGACGACCGACGGGATTAATATTTTACGCGCTCTTCTAAGCAGCCCGGAGAAGCTCAAATGAAATACCACTAAACGGTAATCCATCTGTGTCATGACCTCGCTGACGTTGCTTAATCAGCGACATGGGAACTAAACTAATATACGTAAATGTCTTATTAAGTATATTATACCTGCATAGCGGTGGTAATATAACCACCCAAAAGAGCAGCAGCCGGAATACCGTAGAGGTAGCCATATTCTGGTGGGTCGCCTGGCCTAAGGAAGAACAAGAGAATATTATTGTTTGTGAACGTAAGATGAAGCATAATTAATATAAGATACTAGCTGACCCGTGCCCACTTCGTTGGGAGGCGAAAAAAAGGCGTCCTTTTTTTTAATATATTTCATTACTCCTCCACTCCTATAAATCATAGCGTGATACTATATATATAGCCTATGACACTTCCCGATAAATGGACTATTCAACACAGGAAGAATTTTTAAAATCTGTTCAGTAGATCCAGAGATTACCCCCTACAACGACACAAACACACAAACTTTACCTCTTTATAATATTAGTACAGATAACCGTACTGACTAATGATAAACTTCATAAGTTGTGACTAAGTTTTACCTAGCCAATACCGAAATAACAAAACTTTTTTTAAAGTAGTTGATTAGGTAATATCGTATTTCATTCTCCTAACATAAAGGCGAACATTTGTAAGGTGGTATGTTTGTTACTTCTTTACAAAGGAATTTATTTATCGGACTTTCGGTAGAGTGTAGTGTTATATCATGGCTATAAAAAAATACTGAAACAACAGTTTTATTAATTAATGTATTTTCATTTAATGAATAAAAAGCTGAACAATCTGTAATTATGTTATTAAATATACCTAGTATGTGTGCAGAGATACCCTACTTTTTAAAGCGATAACCGAGTTTCGCGAAGGCTAAGGCCGCGAAATTAGCTTACATTCAGTAGTTAATGATTTTATTATATTTAAGCAATTGTTTGAAACGTGGACACTGACGGCGGGACTGATCCACAAATTCACTCAACAATGGAGCAAGCTACGTCAGAAATCACCCTCATAAATAAAATCAGAAGCAGGTAACTCATATTAGCTCTCAGAATTAGTTCTGTTAGTCACGTCTGTCGCAGGACATGGATGGCCTCGATGATCTGAGAAGGGTAGCCGAAAGTAGCTGGATAAGACAGGCAGAGGGCCGGATAAAAAAAACATGAGCTAGTAGGGGAGAACTATAACCAGCAGTCGACCGCACGTGGCTGAGAGAGAGAACTGTATAAGCTGTAGAATCAGAACAACCAGAAAGTATTAGCTCTACCAGCAGCACATAGTCCAAAACTAAGCTTATAAATTAGAACTAGATGGCGTTGTGTGTATGACTGCGACATAACATTACTATTAACTACGTACAGATAACCTTCTCGGTAGTTTTTCACTTTGAAAGAGTTAGGTACCTACATAGTGCGTGACATTTCTGTTTTGTTGTCATTGATAAATGATGAACACTATTGTATACTACACGGGGTCAAGAGCAGTGACGAAACGAAAATGGGACACTATTTAAATAATACAATCTCTAATAAATATTTTCTGAGACAAACAAAGTTGTTTACACCTAAATAAACATTTGTATGAACAAATATTAATAAATATATAGGTCAGTTTATTTATATAATGACTCGGTACTGTTACAGTATCGAAAATGATGACATACAGTCAAGAAATAAAGTGGTGGCTGGCATAAAAGGACTTCTTCCTTCTAGATTTACAGAAATTTCTTTGTTACCATGACCACATCTAGTAGGTTTAGTTACGTGTATAGATGATACTAAATGTTCTTATTATACATACCTTTTGAACATGTCAAGCATTCGCTGAGTAACCATGAATCCACCAAAGACATTCACGAATGATATAAGAGCTGCAGTACTCGCTAACCACTGTGAACAAAAAACAAAATTTGTAAGTAAATTTCTAGTAGATAGTTAATTTTGGTGTAACATGTGAACTAAAATATCACTAGTCAGTATATTAACTAGTACTTGTTTCAAATATATTACGTATAGATCGGACTTGCAAATTTTAAATTTATCTTTTTACGAACCTACTTATATCAAAAAGTCACTGTAGGCCGACACAGTCATGTGAAGTACGAAAATTAGGCAACTATTACCACGTTGGTCAGGCCGCTTACTTAATAGTTTCGTATCAAGTTTTCTTTCATTTTAAGTAAATTACTCAATAATAGTTCAAAACTGATATCAAAATTAGCCAATTACACATTGACTACAATATCAAAGAAAATAATTGACACAAGGCACTAACATACTTATAAAAATTAGTACCTACTAATACGATCATATAGTAATTTAAGGTTTGCAGGAACTTACCTGTACAGGAGTCTCAGGAACTACACCACCTCCCATGAGCAACAGTCCACCGACGGCCGTGATACCTGACACGGCGTTAGTGACGGACATGAGCGGCGAGTGTAGAGCGGGGACCACGCCCCATACTGTGTGGTAACCTACCACTCCTGTTCACAAAAAAAACATGAAGTTAGTTTATGACAAAAAATTACCATTTTATGGACCTAAGGAAATAAATACTCAGATTTGCTATTATACCCTAAGATTAAATAGTACAAATTACAATACTAACGCGACCGGCTTGAAGTTGTTGCAAATGGCTGCTCAGATATTCAGTTTGGTAAATGGCGGAGAGCGTCTGTTTTATTTGTTAATGTACGGTCAGGAAAATTAATTGTTTAGCAGTTTGCATGATTTTGAAATCGGTCAGGTTATCATTTTATGTCTATTTTGAGGTGTAATATCTTTCAAATTCGTTATGATTATTTCGGTAGGCATATATTACGACTAAATTACGTAGGTAGACAACCTGCTAAACAATTAATTTCCCTGACCGTACATGCGTGTACTTCTCTGATAGTGAGCTTTAGTCCGGCCGGTGGTTACCACGTACGGTAGTTAGTTAGAGTACCTAAGCCCCAGACTTTTGGGCAAACGCCTCTCCCCTTGACACCTCTCGGTTACAAATACACAAAGCAAATAGAAGTTGAATTTATTGCAAATTAGTATTTTGTTAATATATTGTACAAATGATAAAACAATGAACATAACAAACAAAGGATTGTACAACTAATTGTACTAAGTGGGGGCAAAGACATACCGTGACTGTTTGTGACTATAAAATATAACAAAAGTGTTTTCAGTATTAGCGAGCAAAATAGGCTTGTTGCTAAAGTCGACAGACGTCAAATCGGTCAGTCTTTTTGTAAGAATTCCAATAATAAATCGGACTATTTTAAGGTCATGCTTGTAGAGAGGTTAGCGTTCCGTGGCTAACACCATTTTATAAGGACGTTTCGAGATAATTACATAATTTGTAAAATTTCTAATGTCTAGGAAGACATAATATTAATTTACCTGATAATGCCAAAGTTGTTGTCATCGTAGTGAAAGCTGGGTTCGGTGACGCAATACCAAGACTAATTAAACTAGCCATACCTGTAAATTAAAAATACAATTAAATGACTAATCATTTACACAAACACTAATCATAATTAACAGAGATCTAACTGTGTAGAGATATTGTTATATTCATCTGAAAAATCATATGCGCTACGTAATACATAACAGCCGAAAAACATTGTTACGGTCCTTAAGGGGAAACAATTCAATCGCAATTCCATACAAACAAAGAAAGTTAATTCCTCCTTCATTAGATAATAAATACTCAAAACTATAGATGATATCGTTTTGTCTCGTTATTATCTAGTCTTATTGATTAATAAAACAGTAAAAACAATATTCATTTACAAGTTATGAGGCTTCAAAGTTCATAATTCTATGCACATTTTATGACAACTTTTAGCGTAATAAAATAGGATTAAACGTTTATAAAGGTAAATATATTTTGGGACTAGGAATAGATTATTTATTCGAAAATTCAAATAATTTTATATTGACTAGATACATTCTAAAGTTTGTACGCAATTACCTTTTTCCCAAAACCATTTTAGGAAATTTTACCGTGCTCGTTTCCGCCATCGACATCTTGCATCTCGCCTCCACTTTCTGCACCCCTCGGGTCGGCGGAGGGGAGGTACGACAGCGAGCCGACCGTCGTCGAATGTTACCGAATATTTTTTTTTAAACTTCAATAAACTTTAATTTATGTCATTTATGACAATTACGTATCGCTTGCCAGTAAGAAGTTTCGTAATTTCTTTTATCAAAGAGATCCAATTATTATCAGATGCATAACCAGTTAAATAAAATACCTACATCAGTGACATTCTTGACTAAAATCAACTGTCAAAATTCACCTCTTATTACAATAGTCAATAGAGCATAGCTAAGGCTGTCACATTGCACAAACTGTATTTTTTTTTGTAATTCATTTTGTATTTTTTTTTAAATATTTACGTGACTCACCCCCGCCCCGGTATCTGAATGACTGATCAAGTATCATTTCTTGTCAACTATCATTTCCAGATTTTATGATTATTATTTATTTTAACCGACTTCAAAAAAAGGAGGAGGTTCTCAATTCGGTTGTATTATTACCTGATTTCTCGAAAACGGCTAGACCGATTTGAAAAATTTTTTTTTGTTCGTATGGGTATGCTTCCCATTTGGTCCCACTGTCACCAGATCTGGATCTGAATGACGGGATCCCAGAGAAATCGAGGGCATCTCTTGAAAATTGTAGGGACGCATTGTGTAAAATCTTGTCATACATGTGCATCTCTGACGTCACTACCAAATAATCAAGAGTTAGAACTGGTCAGATCCTGGAGACCACCGAGAGTCGAGGGAACACCTTAACGGCATATAGCAGCTACCTTGTGTTTGGGCTTATTTTAATATTGATGAAAACTTTACACAACTTTACACAAACATGATCTGATGATGAAGACGACTGAGGGTCGAGGAAACTTTTCAACGGTATATAGCAGCTACCTAGTGTTTGGGCTTATTTTATTCGTATTAATGAAAACTTTACACAAACATGATCATATGCCCGATTTACACATCGACAAGTACAGTAGCGAGTTAAGTAGTATTTTAAGATTAAGTTGATTTAAATAGATCTCCATCCTATTTTTTGGCAAGTTAAGTTGGCGAGACGCGAGAGAGGGGGCTACTTCGTACTTAACTCGCCAAAAAATAGGATGGAACTCTATTTAAATCAACTTAATCTTAAAATACTACTTAACTCGCTACTGTACTTGTCGATGTGTAAATCGGGCATTATGATGAAGACAACTGCAGAAATTTATTTAATACTAATCTTAGAAATTGTAATCAGCATGGTTTTTAACCGACTCCTGTTGAAGTCGGTTTTTTAATTAGAAAATTATATGATATTTCTTCTTTTTTTTTAAATCCAGCTAAAATTAACTTCATGTACTGTATGTGAAGTAAGATATTATTGTGTACTGTATGGAACCCCTATTACGGTGCACGGTCTAAAAAACTGCCTCAAGAATAAACAGTTTAACGTAAAAAAAAAAAATTATAATGTATTACGGTGTCATACCTACACCACTTACAAGATAATTGATGTCTCGCTTGGTGTGTCTTCCGCAACAAAACTTACAATAAAATATTTTTTAAAAACCCATTTGAGTTATCTTTATTTACTCCTGATTTATTACTTTTTAGGTAACTACCTACAGCTAGTATTAGTGTCAACCCTAACAATCAAGAAGAACAATGTTTATATTTTGAACGACATTTTGATTTGTAATAAATACAATCGAGCGCGTGTGCGTGTGCATGTTTCTTACTGCTTTTCTATGAGTTGTTCTCTTTCTCACGCGACGTTTGGTGAAACAACAATGTTTTAGGCTTCGCCGACAGCTGAGTTGGTTTTGACAGAATGAGCCTTCTTAATTTAGCACTCTGAACAATGAGCGTACAGACTGAATTGGTAGTAGAATGTGTTTATAAGTTTTTCCTTCGTCCCTAGTAGTTTATTTATGACTTAGTTTCTCTTTATTCGGTTTTTACGACACCTACAAGATCTGATAGAGTAGTGACACTTTTCGGACTAATCGATCATCCCACAGACTAACAAAAGTAATTTACGAAACAAAATAAAAACAACAAACAGACACTAGATATACATTACCAGTAGAATACAGGAAGGCATCTTTCAAGGTCTCATTGAAAGGATTAGGCGGTTCAACTTTGACGGCGGCTGTGGTTGTAGGAGCAGATTGTACGGCCGCCATGCTTGGTGGGGGCGGCGCCGGCCATAGTAGCTCACCAGCCTTGAGCACTATCGCGCCGCGAGCTACTTCGTCTTCCAAGTTTATGTGGAAGTGGTCGTTTGTTCCTGGGTAGAGAGTTAATACATATAACAATTATTAACTTCCAATACTTGTTGTATGGTAAAAGGTTTAGTATATTATTACCATATTGTTTTATTTGATATTAAGAAGTAGAGAAAATTTAATAAGTGAAATTAGGCTGGTTGATTTAAGAAATTTGAAGTCGCAGTTGACAATGAAGTACATTTGTAGTTTGCATAAACAATATTTATCCTGCGTGGGATTCGAACCCTAGCCCTAACACGCAACAGTAGGCACGCATGTCCAAATGGAAGTTAATGATTTTTTTTTTAAACAACTTCCACGTGCGGTCGGGGTTTATTGTGTTTCGCGAAGTCTTTCACAGAGTTTACGAGCAAAATACATACGTTCAGACTCAAGACAATTTGTCGATCATACAAAAAAAATAAGAATTCGACCCCGCCATTTAGGCGAGGCAGTCCATTATATACAACTTATTAGTATGACATACTAACCTAAACTAAACAGAAGTCCAGATATATTATTAGCGTATAATGTAGAGGCATGAGCAGGCATACGACTAGGCAGGTCAGTTAGACCGATATGTGTGACGCCGTGAACTTTGGTGATCTCGCCTTTTTTAGTCGTCTGAATATTGCCGCCCATCTCGGCTGCCAGATCTACTATTACACTACCAGGGGCCATGTCACGAATTGCATCCTGTAGTAAAAAGAGTATCACCATTAATTTATACTATTTTAGATTAGACAAAACTCACATAAAAAAAATTATTAAAATGTGTGTTAATGTAAAATTACTTATTATACGCAAAGTAGTATTAGGAACAAAAAAAATGTTGGTAACATGTGGTGTTATTTGGAAGAAGGTCTAATTTGTAATTAGTGTAAATGTTACGTAGAAACATAATAATTATATAATATATTTATGTATTGACAAGAGATGCAATAATCAGATGTTAATTAACTATCTTAATAGCGATAAAAGATTTTATTATAACTAGCGGTTAAAGCGTTACGAGATAACGGACTGATTCGAACTGTTTCTAGACATAATATACTTAATCAGTGTGAAAATTAAACTGTATGGCAGATGACACAGTTTTATACCAATTTGTTAGTCTGCGGATAATATAAATAGAGACATTCAATTTCTGGTGTAGTTTATTTTTAAAATCATGTTTATTGTTAGAAAAACCTGATAGGTTTATTCCTTTCCGCACAAGATGGAAATATTTAGAGGAGTCCTATGTTCACCAGTATTCGTCTATCTATACTAATATTATAAAGAGTTAAAGTTTGTGTGTTTGTGAGTTTGTGACGTTGTAGGAGGTAATCTCTGGATCTACTGAACCGATTTTAAAAATTCTTTCTATGTTGAATAGTCCATTTAGTATCACGTTATGACTAATAGGAGTGGAGCAGTAATGAAATTATGTCTACTGCACCTAAATAGAATCGGGCAAAGTAAGTAGGTCCTAGGTAGTATGCATATTTAGTACCGAAACTCTATACCAAATCTTACAATGGTCAAAACAGATTCACCTCTATCAGTGGGAACCCATAAAGACGTTTCTGGTATACCTACTCATAATATGAAATACGTTACCTCAAGAATAAGTACGGGTGCCGGTTTCCCGGGTATGAGGGCAGTACTGATGATGACGTCAGAAGTCCTCGCCTCTTTCCCGAGTAAAGCTCTCTCTGCGTCCAGGAACGATTGGCTCATCTCTTTAGCGTACCCGCCTTCTCCTGCGCCCTCCTCCTAAACACGCAAACGATATTAATTAATGCGGTCGTTCAACCTAGAATAGTAATTGCTTAACTAAATAACATGGTGTTACTCTACTAAACAGGTTTAAGTACTGAAAATTGATGATATTATCTAGCTTTATGATATGTACCTATGAAATTGTCTTTTATATTAATAATTTTCATTTATATCTTTAGTTAGATGTTGGTTATATCCTATATTTTTCAAATAATAAAAATAATTTAAACAATATAATATTATGTTTTTAAAGAATGTAGAGGCTAAAGACTGCGTAGATATAAAACGGCAATTTCATAGGTAAAGACCTATTATTTACG
This sequence comes from Schrankia costaestrigalis, assembly GCA_905475405.1. Lineage (NCBI taxonomy): Eukaryota > Metazoa > Arthropoda > Insecta > Lepidoptera > Erebidae > Schrankia > Schrankia costaestrigalis. The sequence continues at coordinate 10,137,317 of FR997826.1, forward strand.
TCAAAAAATGTCATTTCTAAGGATGTATTTGTTCAATTAGTTACTATTTATAGTTTATTGTTTCATATGCAAGAGTGTATTCTTCATGTGTTTATTGATCTGCTTACGTCTATACACCTACAATTAAATAAATTAAGGCGCTTGGCCACGACTACATAAATTATGTCAAGAGTTCCCAAGGTCTTCAACTAGCAAACACGTTTGGAAAAGTCGTTATCAACTGCTTGTTTTGGCGAAAGAATTGTATTTATTATGAGTGAAAACCTTTTGTAATGATTTAAATGTTAAGTTTTAAAACTTTAAAGTTATCGCATTTTCAAGGTCTATCTATTTAAACTTAAATATCGTTGTAAAAACGTTATATTGATAAGGTTTATCATAATTATTTTGTATCGCATCGGCAATATACAGTTGAATTATTAAAATGCAATAAGTAGGATTATTAAAGTCTTTTAGCGTGTAAGTGCACATATACGAGAATATTTTAAAAAATTGTAGATTGTACAACGGAAGAACAGCGGCGCTGCTGAGGCGTTCTCTAAGTCATAATAATACATTATGTTCTAGTACACACAGCAACACATCAAGTTAAACATTTTCATTTGAAATTATGTCTTATTTCAAGGTATTAAGGTACATGAGTGTCTAGCTTGATTTGTTGCTGTGTGTACAAACCTAAGTACTAGCAAACAGATAAATTAAGTAGGTAAAATATAAAGCCACAGAGCTTTCATCATAACTTATTAATATAAAGATATTGTTTTTATTATTTATTATAATTTTCCTGTAAACATAAATAAATATTGTAATTGTTTACATAAAACTAAGTATTTAATAAGTAGGTATACAAAATTATTCTAAATTACTGAATATAAAAATATTTGTGTCAAAATGGTATTATTTAACGACAAAACAACGTCAAGGTGCTAGTGTACTGATTACTGTACTTTACATAGGATTTAGCGAAACAAATATAGCGGGCAAATATTACGTGACTACGTAATACAGCTGTCATTTTCACTAATTACCATTGACGATAACGGCCAAGGCTAGCGAAGACCCTTACACCCAAGTCACTGGGACTAGCCTCACTGAAAATTAATAGAATAAGACTTAATCTTAGCAGTCCATGGATTCAATGATTAGTACATGGATTTGGAACAGCGTCTGGGACTTACGACCCAGATGTAGGTTTAAGGAGGCCCTCTTACAACGCGTTAGCGGTCACCTTCACTGTCTGCTATGTTCCTTCCTCTACCTATCCAAATTTGGTAAGAACCTAACAATGCCGTTTTGGACATTCGTGACATTAGAGAGCTTACTGAAGTTCTCTGCAGTCCTAGTTCTTTTAATAAGCTGTATTTTTGAATACGTCAAAACGTTTTACGAATACATTATTGCCATTTCTTCCCAAGAGCGTACGATATACGCCATACAAATTCGGCAAGGCAATTAAGGCAGCGGCAGCGTACTAAAAGAAGAAGTGACCTCATGAAATAATTACGTGGATTAGAACTCATTACTATTAGGCTATAATTTTCTTCTATATAAGACTGTACCTAATCGAATTTTCAGGATTAAACACCTAAATGATTAACTATATTGGTTGATTCCTTTGTTTAAAAGTGTAAGTTGTTATAAAATAAAAACTACTTCTAATCCCTCATCGGACCTACCGATAAAATGGATGAGGGATGTATAACGTTTGGACAGACGTAGTGGAAACGGTTCACAAGGCGATATTTTACGTTAGAACCTTTCATTCACAATGCATATGAGTGCTCTCATTGCACATCTGTGTCATGTTAATGACACACGATACGCATACAATCATCCCGCGATTACGTAACATACGTAACACAACGTAAACTTTGACCGCAGAATCAGTCTATATACAGCATACACAAAGTGTCTACTTATGTAGACACACATAGTTCTACAAGATTACTTTTACAGTCCTGAAACCCCTGTAGCCCTAGCCCCTACAAATACCTATTATGTAATTTTATAGGCCGTGCACTTGACATTGGTGTGAGCGGAAAGACGTTTCGCTTTCGGATTGCTGATATGCGTCAGCTGGTTGAACATTAGGCGCGGGACACACAGAACAGACGTAAGACACGGACCCGTCGCAGTCGCGACGCCCGTTTAATCTACTTTCATACAAAATGTATGCAGCCGTCGCGACGTAAAACATACTGAAAAGACGGGACATGCCGACGACGACGTTACACGTCCGCTCTCTATTGGATGGCGCGATGTCTGCATCGGGTCCGCGACGCGTCCTTGTCTTACGTCTGTTCTGTGTGTCCCGCGCCTTAATGTTAGATCTCTTGAATTTATAGTCTCACAGGCTTAAAAGCAGACATATTTCTAAAGAACCAAGTAAACAATTTAATACAATAAATATTATCTTGATTACAAATTTACACAGATGTGGCAATGATTCCAATGCGCTGATACTATATCGTCATACAGGCATATTTTTGTATTATTGATGCACATGATGATTTGTTACAAAATTTTTAGCACATAGCATGCAAAACCGAAGCCTAGAACTGATGGGGTAGAAAAGTTCTGGAATGGGGACAAGACGACGTAGAGTGGGCAGAGTCTGACGCCATGGATCGACAGCCTAAAACTGCAGTTGCAGTTTGTTTTTTTTGCAATTGTTCAAAAGATGATGAAGCTATTTAAGTATATGCCAATTTTAAGAGTACCTTAAATAATAATTTCTTTTGATAATCGACGTCAGTCGCTTTCCCTTTGTGTGAATGTTTTTTAAAGTCATGCAATCTGTTCACCATAATCTCTGGGAGACACTCCCACACTACAATGAAGTACCAAAACTTTTAGCGTTTCTACCATATATTGTTGGAGTCGAATAAAGCTTACTGATGATATAGAACCTCATATGACTGAAACGCGCGCAATTTAAAGTCTTCTCCGTTAGAATAAATTTTGGCTGATAATGGTAAATAAGTATTGCAAAATTACAATCGCAACAATTTAGGCCGATTTTCACGGACAATCTGTTCTATTTCGATATTGCACTATCGCTACAATGCAATCAAAAATGATGTATGTACCGATAAATAATTGATTATAAAATTAGTTTACAATCAAAGCTAATACTTTACTAAAAATGTAAGAATGTATTTTTATTTGTATGACTACTCTCTTTGAACAACGTAACTCTTTAGTTGTTATTTCGTGAGACTAGGGCTTTGTTGGCAGTAGTTGTATATTCCTACAAATTTTTCTACCAAAGCATTGGACTCTGCTGCGACAATCAACTTGACATATTTTATGCATTGCAGATTAAAATTCAATCAATACTATAATTTGTAGAGCTGATAATAGTGGCTCCTACCTAAAATGAAGAAGATACATAAAACATAATTTTATTTCAAGCAATTTTACTTCATAATTATATTTTAATAACAATCCAATATAAGAACACTTTATTTTTTTTGGTTCAAAAACTTTTAAATTACTTATTTACTTACTTTACATTGTTATGTCTTATCTTTTAGCTATAATAACAAATCTTCGGCAATAAATAGCTGCTTTAGTAAGTACTACGTACTTTCATATCCATAGTGATAAACTGTGCCCCGAGACTCTCAATTTGTTCCCTGACAGCGGGGCGCGTGTCAAACGCCCTGACCGCGGCGCCCATACAACGAGCCTGCGCTGCCGCCGCTAGTCCTGCCACACCTCCACCAATGACGAGTACACGGCAAGGAGGTACGCGTCCAGCTGCCGTCATCTGACCTACGAGGGGAGATCTTATTATATTACCAAACCATAATTATTTATCACTGTTTTACCCAGACTCTTAGTTCTATCCAGTTCTAGATAAAACCTTTACTTTCTGATTCGTAGGTATATATCTTGGCTTGAATACTGCAAAGATTTCATCGATCATCATCGTATCAGCCAATCGACGTCCAAGTATTGACACCTTGTGCGGTCCTGTACTCCTGTGCCTTCATCGATTTTTTTTTAAGTATTGGGATTAAAGTAGACTAGACTTTCAGTGGAACCTAATTTCTTTTATTAACATTGAACAATTGAGCTTTAATCATATAAATACAATTAAGATAAAACATCTTTTGAATTTCGGCCAAGAACATTCCAAAGCGTGCACCTAATTGATAACTGTATCTTAGTATTCACGTGTCTTTAATATCTGTTAAATAGCACTAAAAGTAATCCTTACCAGAAAAGAACCTGGGGAAATGAGCGGCGGCTTCTATCACAGCACGATACCCTGCCACGTTCGCCATGGAGCTGAGAGCATCAAACGCTTGCGCTCGACTTATACGAGGAACACAATCCATTGCTAAAAATGAAAAAGAATTGAGATTTGTGATACACAATAAAGTTAATATACTTACTAAATAAGAATTAGTTTATTTAAACTTATATTAAAATAGAGCTCAAAAGATTAGAACCGATTGATTTAGAAGAGATTGTAAAATAAATTGATGAAGAGAACTTTTCTTAAGTAAACATGTTTCAAAGGAAACAATTTAGCTTTGTCAGGGGTCGATTACGTTTCGGACGTCTTGAAACAGTACAGAAACAGTTTCAAATTAAAAATGTTAGCACAGTACAGCGTTTGAGATTTTTAAAGAAGCGGCCGACAAGAACCCATGTTCTACTCTTTGAAAAAAATTACCCTATAAATCTGAGCTACCCTGTTGTCGTTAAACTTTAAAACAATTACGAAAAATGAAGCAAATTGAAGACATCAACGAATTAACAGAAATATATTTGTCCCACACATTAACGATTCATATCAATTTCGATTACAGAGCATAAATTAAGCTAGGTAAATTATAAAATATATGTCTTACCAAACGCGTTGACTTTCTTGGCTGATAGCTCCTTTATTAAGTCCTGATTTTGTGCCGGATACAAAAAAGATATAAGTGTACCTTCAGCTCTAACATTTGGGACTTCATTTTTAACTAGTGGACGGACTTTTAATATTATATCTGTAAAAAAATAAGTATGTATTAAGTGCAGGTACTTATTAATTACCTAAATATTAGAAGTATTCAAAAATTATTTAGAAGAGAATTAGAATCATGTAGGTAAGTATAGTGTTTTATACAATAAGATGTTACAGCATTCTCATGTCACCTATTAATAAAGACGTATACGGACACAGGCCTATAGCTTTTTCGTTGCGAGGGAACCTTAGCCTCTCTAATCCATTCACCTTCCGCGTCCTTTTTCTAGTCGTCAATTCACCGCGTAAAGGGTCTGCTATTATCTTCAGTTACCATACACATTTTAATATAGCAACCCCGTAACTCTACGAAGAAAAATATAAAACTAATTACCAGACTGGAATGTGTCCTTTAAACTGGTAACTTTGGCTCCTGCCTCTTCATATGACTTATTAGGAAAATTTGCTAATGCTCCAGCATTCTCCTCAATATTGACACTAAAACCTTTTTTAACTAATTTGCTAACTACCGCTGGTACTACGGCAACCCTGGAAACAATTACACTCATACAATAATAGCTTACAGAATTCGTGAAAAGTGATAATTACCTACACTAATTTATTCTTGTGATGTGCTTATCCATAAGAAAACTATTTTTGGTTTGAAGTAGGTCTTTGTCTTTAGTCAGTAGGTACTTGTATTGTTTTCTTTCGTTAAATTCGACACACCAAGATATTGAGGATCGAAATAGCGGAAGACTTAGAAACAAAAATCACTGATCATCTTTTATCGGTAATCTATTATATTCGTTCTTGGACCTTACACTACGAATTATTGTTTAAGAGTAAGCTCTTATCTTCTCGTAAAAATGGTGCGTAGTATTCGTTAATTTACTTAACTGTGGGAATTATTCAGTAATAAAAAGACTACAATAACAACGACTCTATGTCGAGGGGCTATATATTTTGCCTTCGAAACTTGAGCTTGATAACAATGTAGGGTCAATGCCCTGCTCTATTCAATTCTTGTTACATATTTGGCGTCTTATTTCGATTTCATAGCTTTGTTATCACCATTTGTATTCGATTCGCGGAAATCCGTTGCGTGCTTTGGGGGTGCTATTTCACTATGAGTGTGATGGTATTTTTCCAAGATATTTTGCTACATACATTCATTTTATTTAAAATTTAGCACACCATGCTTTCAGGTACAAGATTTAAGTACTTCCTTTCGTAAGTTGACGACTTAAACTGACATACTTGGGATCCGCAACATAAGCCTGTTTTAGTACATAAATGTAACTAGGCAGGGCTACTCAGTTAACATTTAAAAAATAAAAGTTTCAAAATGAACAACAAATAAATGTATCATACCTTCTTTCATTGTCCCAAATTTCTTTAGGTACTCCAATGCTTAGTTTTGTGTAAGGCACTCCAGGTGTTGGAGGAGCTGCTGCAGAGGAACTGGACAATCTGAACTGCCATGATCTTTGTACAGGTTTAAATCCATGTAGCAACCTAACTGACCCACTCATCTTGGTTTAAACTGAAAAATAAAACTTTGTTGTGAATTTAAATTATTACCTACAGTTATATCAATGCAACATAGAGAAAACCATAAATGTTCTTGGCTCAAGTTTTTATCAGCTGATGTGTCTACTTAATTGCTAAAGTTTTGAAGATTGACTAGATGTAATGGTTGGTCTAGATTTTTAATGAAAGTATAAATGATAAAAAATATAGAACTTAGATATTTTTTTGTTATCAAACACTACACATGGAGAATATGTTTATTTCATAATAATATCCCATACTATAAAATTGCAAAGTGTATCAGGATAAAAACAAGATAAAGCATAAGCTAAAATACCATGTCTACTATAATGAAGCATGTTTTTTTAGTAACTACAGTGAACCTCATCCTAAATTTTGTGATAGTAATTAAAAATTAAAACACATTGCATGACTTAAAACTAAAGACAAATAAAAAAAATAACAGTAAAAAAAAACAGTGACAGTATAAATAAAATTAATAACACTGCTGTTACTAAGCATGGTGTTTAAGCAGGTTCAAAAGTAACAATAAAAAACAGACAATGGCTATGATGAGCCACCCACACAAAGAAAAGGAGAGAAGGGAATCCTTTTATAAATTAAAATAAAATTAGTTTTCAAACTTTACTCTCTGTTATATGAGCCTTACAAAAATAAATAAACTTTAAAAAATATATGACCGCGAATTTATTGGACTGTAATTATTACATTTAATTAATACATTCAATTTAAAAAAGGATGCTTAGTGAGCTGTAGTCTTTTAAGATCTGTTTTTGCAACATGCACATTTAAATATTGTATTCATTTACCTTAAAGCAGACCGATGTAGAAATCCAGTGAACCTGAGAAGTTTCAGATTCAAGGCGTAGAAATAGATACAAGATACCTGAACTGAGAATAACTACAACAGCTAAAATTGAAATGAGAGCACTTTATTTCACTACTCAATTAGTAAAGCACAGACACGACACCCGCAGCCCGGCGTGCCCGGTACTGCGATAGAGTTAGCATTCACAAATTGTTCACAATAACCACGATAACGCCGACTGAATTTATTACCGGACAAACAAAACCAGTGGCAAAATGAATTTACACGAGCGCGCCGCGGCGAATAAGCAAAGCTTTGGTCAGAGTTGCAAGTTTCCTTATAAATTTCTTCTGTTATTATTGCTAAGAATATTTTAGTTTACAACGATATTATAGCTTAAAAGTTATAAGGAAAACTTAATCTAAAGTTGAAGTTGGCACTTGGAAGATGAATATTATTATCATCTTTGACAGTTTAGGACGTTGACCTTGAATTTGACATTGACCCTTCAAATTACCTTGAATTTAAGGTCAATGACATGTTAATTCATAATTTAATAAATATCGTAACATCCAACAGCGTTAAAATTTGTTTTAAAATAAAATCAAGTAAGATGTTTATTAAATAAGAGTGACATTAATTCTTATTGCAATTGATATGTTTTTGAAGAACTGAAATAAAGGTTTCGAAAAATTATTGCATAATAATACCCAAACTTGAAATCTACCACAATGGTATAACATTGGACGAACGTGAACACTTACGTTCATTGTAGTGATGTACATAATAGACTATTCATCGTCAATTTAAAATAAAAAAACACCGGCTTTATGGAAGAAACAAATTAATATTCTTTCGTTTATGTATACAAATGGAACTAAGAAGTATAGTTCTAAAGTTTAAGTTGTTTATTGTCAGTGCAGCGACGGACTAAGAATACAAAATTTATCACCATATCTCATGCTAAGGGTATTTTTAAAGCCGAGTAGAATGCTGAGGATTCTAAAAAAAAACTATTTATAATAAACAAAATCACAGACATCAAAAGAAATACAAGTGGTAAAAAATATTTTGTTGATAGTAAAATGCATTTTGATTATAATATTTTACCTCATTAACGATTTACCAGGAGGAGACCATCTTCATTTCTTCGTCTTCTACTGACGTGCAATAGAACAAAATTTGCGGATCCGTAAGAAAAAAACAACTATGGCAAGTTTGAAACTTATTTATCGACAAGCCCCACTGCGAGCTATCGAGCATCACTAGTAGTAGCGAAAACTGACTTATCGTTGGTTGCCAAGCCAATGAGCGCGTACCGTACTTGGACCGTGGCCGTTGATGACATTTCTTTGCTAAAGTTCTTTGAGTAGTTGTTGCTTGTTGTGTATAGTTGTGTGAGGTAGTCGTAGGCTTGGGAGATTAAATAAAAACTTTCAAACCTTACACTCCACGTTTTTGTGATTTAAAATGGCTGTAAATAATAATACTAGAAAAATCTTTAAATATGCTGCTGATTTGTCTGCTGTAAAATCAAGAAATTGTAAGTACATAACAAATCTTTAAAATCTAGTGTTAAAACTTAATTTACATAAAATTTCTGACTTAATGTCACTGAGTTAAAAAGACCGGCACTTTAGAGTATTAAGCAGTATTGTTAGTAAACTTTATAAAGCAATGAATGTCATGTAGTTGCATGATTAGTGATTACTAAATGTATAATTAGAACCTTGATCATTGCAAAGTGCAGGTCAATGAATTCGCCAGTTAAAATCTGTTATGTTTTAATTTAAAAACATTATCTCAATTGAAAGTTTTTAAATATTTGATTTTAAAAGAATGTAATTTAATGTTTTGTATTAAATGCCTACCATTTAATATAATTTGGTTGCTTTACATAATTACACTGAGAAATTACAATCTACAACTATAGTATTACTTTTAAATTATTTAGTTATTGTTAATCTCCAAAATGTAGTAAAATACTTAAGAATTAGATAAAGCAAAATCATTTTAAGTTATGAATAAAAAGTGAGGTTACCTCTGTTGTTTCTTGTACTGTGGTATCATTTTTTATGAAATGGATTAGTAACTTGGAATAATTGTATGAATATCAGGCAAAATATAGTGATTAAATACTACTTGATATTAGATGTTGCGGTAAAAATAGAGCAAGTGTACTGAATTTCAATCAGATATGTTTTATGTGGGTAAATTGAAATGTTTCCCCTCACACAAACCTGACTAAGACTGGGCAGAGCCTCAACACAGTTCTTTTTATTAAATTTTGACTGAGTGGTAAAAAAAGTCCTTTAAAACAACATCACAAATTTCAAATCAAGAACAAATAGTTCTTGAGCAAAGTACTAAACCTAAGACAATTATATTTAAATATTCAGTGTACATTAGGACAGAATAATTTATAATACATAAGAATTTAGCCTTGTTGATCAAAGTTAATATAAATATTAGTAGACTAACTATTATCACTAGAATCAAGCATTTTGGGAAGGTTTCCTTTGATGTTATTCAATATCTTACTGTGCAATATAGTCAAAAAGCACTGCTACCAATGTTAGTTTTTAAATCACCATGCCTTTGCATGGTGTGATTTGTAACACATTGATTTATTTATTTATTTATTATTCGGTTCACCAACAGCTATTTACACTAAAACAGTTCTTCCTTAATTAGCTACGTTTAACATTGTAAGTGTAATAACTACTTATAGGCGAACACCGCATGCATTAAGTGTTTACAACTATACTCATAATAATATTAACAAAGATAACTGTGAAATAATTACATTTCTCCTAATATAAACCAAAACTAATTAAGTGACATGCATAAACCAAATTAATACAAAATATTGCTTAACATTACATCATTTCTGCCTTGTTAAAAACTTCAACTGGCCTTTTAAATGGTCACGTATACTTTGGCGGAAAGACAACAGTGTATCATGGTGTATATCAACAAGATCACTGAGACTGTTTAAAGTCCTACTAAGTCTAGGTACAGGTGAGTTAGAACCCAGCACAGTAGACCTAAGTGGCAAAGACAGTGGCGTTATCCGTTATCGAGGTAGTCGTGCAGGCGCGGTAAAGCGAAAAAGTTTAAGTAACTGTGGACAATCAATTTTGTTGCGAAGGATTTTGAAAAGCATTACGGCGTCTAATGTATATGCTTTTCAAAATCCTACTTGATTAATAACAATTGTTAACATTCTAGATGCAACAGCAAAGCGAGTGGTGGCAGCTAACCCAGTTGTTGATATGGACGGTGATGAGATGACCCGCATCATCTGGAATATGATTAAAGAGAAACTTATATTCCCTTATGTTAAGGTATGAAATATTATCTATCCTTTATGTTAGGATATAAGCATAATAGAATACCTGTAAGTATACCGTTTCTAACAAGTGTGGTCCTTGGCTAGCAAATCCAATACAACTTGTATCCAAAGAATTTATATTAGTGTCTTGAGAAATCCATGTTTTACCATTGATGTTTCCAAGTCTGAAATTCATGACTACCTGAAAATAGCACAACGAAGGCACCTAATAAAATATAAGGACAGACCAAATCCCAAAGAGTCAACCTAATCCATATTAGGTACTGCTGCAAAAGTATGATTAGAGACTTAAATGAACTAACATAGTGAACAGGAGGAGTAATTTAGGGCATAGGCCCTGAACTCAATATATTTCCTTTTAACAGCCACACCTACCATATATCTGATCATAGTCAAAGTTGCCTATACAAGATGAAGAACCCGAAAAAAAAAAATTGCCATGTCCTTATAATAAAATGCTGTTTATGTAGCAGTAAATAAAAAGTGCAAATGCCCTTCTAACTTAATTATCAAATGCAGGTTATCAAGTGTTAATGTCTTCAATTCTTATCTCGTGTATTATTGTGCCAATGCTACTATTTTTATTTGTTCTGCACTATTCTTAGGTATCAAATGGTTTTATCTCTTACAATTATAGTGCTAACAACTTGTTTCTGAGCTGCATTCTTGGTTTTAATTTTTAAGTATCTATCTATTCAAATCATCATAACAGCCCCCACTGCATGGACGGGCCTCCTCCCGTGACGGAGGGATACTTGGCCTACTAATACCACACTGGCCAGACGGATTGGTATAGGGTTTAATTTTAAGTTTTCCTTCTTTTTATTTCGTAAATATAATATTCACGGATAGTCCCTTAGTCGGTTTTTACGACACCCATGGGATGAGATGGGGTGGTGACATATTGTATTCTTAATCCGTCACCACACGGAGAAACCCTTTCAAATATCCAGGCTTAATCAACTTTTTGAAGAGGTTTGAAATAACAGGTCAATTTAGTATTTTTATTCAGTATGGAATGTCTTCATTCTACACATTGTCTTAGCATTTGCAGAGGCGACGTGTTTTTTTTTCATTGCCACACCAGAGACGGTTCTGGAATAGTTTCTATATACATTTATAAATTTCGTTTTCAACAGGTAGACTGCAAATACTATGATCTGGGACTCCCACACAGAGATGCTACTGACGATCAGGTTACAATTGATGCTGCTCACGCTATCCTTAAATACAACGTCGGCATTAAGTGCGCCACTATCACTCCTGATGAACAAAGAGTCGAAGGTAAACACTATTTGTTATCTATACTAATATTATAAAGAGGTAAAGTTTGTGTGTTTGTGACGTTGTAGGGGGTAATCTCTGGATCAACTGAACCGATTTTAAAATTCTTTCTGTGTTGAATAGTCCATTTATCGGAGAGTGTCATAGGCTATATAGTATCACGCTATGACTAATGGGAGAGGAGCAGAAACGAATAATAATAACATTTTTTTCGCCGCACAACGAAGTGGGCTAGTGTAACATAAAAATGATAGAACGTTAATTCGCTGAATTGAATAATAATTTTGGTTCGTGGCCTTGAAAATCAATAAAGACATGGCTTGTGTATTTTGATCGAAAGTGCGTACTTCTTATGTCTGTTTTAGCTGCTTATTGAAAGTATGATGTGTGGTGAGATGTTTATTTTAAAAATAGGTACAAAACTGGCCTTAAATTCCTGTCCCACTTCAGAGACAGATGTTCATAGATGAAGATTACCATAGCCTACTGATAGCTAAAGCTATACAGAAAGATTGGTACAGTCACGAGCAATAATATGTACACATTTTCACATTTTGTAATACAGTTATCTAAAGTTCTGCTAATCCAAAATTAAAAATTCGAAGATTAATTCTAAACTGTACGGAACCTCTTACAATTACCGAAATAATTTTGGTATTCTAATGTCTAGATAAGTGAACAGATAGTTTAGAAAATTTGACAATGTGTACATATTATTGCTCGTGACTGTACTGGGTATTCTGACAAGGTATTAGATCTTTTTTCTACAAGTTAATTTGTAACACGTTATACCTACAATGGCAGGAAGCTTGTGGCGATAATAAATTCACTTGTAAATTCTGTTCGCGTTATCTAAGTATTTAATTTAAATATTTACGGTTATTTTTTACTCAATACACAAGTATAAATCGCTTAGTAACAATACTAAGCGATTTTTTGTACTAGGTAATCTATATTCATTGATATGTAGTAACAACAGTGTTTATATTTTGGGCAGGTTTAAAATTATTTAGTATAATACTAATATTCGATTGATTGCAAATCCATATCGAAGATTTCTTTTTACAAAATGTATGGTATATTTCGATGTAACTGCTTCAAACTTACTTTGACATATCAATAGAGCTGCATGAAGAATCTATAAGATCCTCAGAATTAGATCCAATTAATATATTTATTTGTCATACTCATATAAAATTCTCAATTTTGCTACAAAACATTAATATGTTGTTGCATTCAGTTTCATGGTTCAGTAAATAACCTAACACCTTATGTAAATGAGAAGATGGGGATCTCGATTATGTGTTTCTAACGTCTTTATCTGAGGCTATTCCTAGCGAAAAGAATATACGCATTGTATATTTTAAATTGTTAAAATATTTAAATAGTTTTGTATCTTTTGAAGTACTCAGCTAGTTGCTCCTTTTGGAGGCGGCTAACAAAAGTAGTTAGAACAAAAAAAGTCAAACAATAAGAGACCATGCCCATACTTGCGACCTTATTGTTTGGTCGTTTGTATTGTTAACAACGAATAGCAGGTACATCACTTCCTAAAAGTATTTGAAATGACATGTTTTTTGGTGTGCTTAATTTGCCCATTTCTATGAGGAGTAGAAGCCCAGCTGGTACAATACAAAAATTCGATCTAACTTCACTATCTCGTTAATCCCTAACGTGGTAATTTGTTTAAGTTCAGTTTTTATCAATTATCGTTCGTTTGAAGATAAAAACTTTATTTTTTTTTTAAATTAAACCTTTGTAGTTGGTTGATATAATTTCAAAATATCTCAATAAAATAACTGAGCTTGAAGAATGCAGAAAGGAGGGCGTATTTGTTATCGCACGCAAATAGTGTTATTCTAGCTGATCACACTATCGCGTATGTAATTCAGTATGATTACTGCGACCTAAATCGCACTTAGCGCTTTACGCTGCGGTCATTATTAAGGTCACTGTACGATGATGTGTAACCCGAATAAACATGGATATGCCCACGTTTATATGTATAGTCGTACTCGTAAATGAATGGATGAGAAGCTCAAATTAACCAATTGTCTCTATTACAATGACAATTTATAGCTAAACTAGTTGAGGTCCGAGGCGTTGCTCGCATACGTGGTTCCTCGTATTACTCTGAAAGATGTTTACTGACGTACGCTTATAAAAAGTGTTTCTACAATGCACTAAATTACATTAACAACCGAGGACCTCCGTCATCGTCGCTTTGTTATGGGTCTGTCTAATCTGCATCTTCTGGTAGATGCGTTTTCTCTTTTTCGTAACATTTTAACACCTAAGCTGTTGATTCTGTTCTTTTTTTGATTCGTCTGTGCTCAACGCTATGTCGATTGCCTGACTTTTCCGCCGAAACTCTTAATTTGCCATTCAAAACAAAGAGAAAAACTCTTGTTCTTAATATGGTTTTGAGTATTCTAAAACTCCGCATTGTGAGCGATCACATCTTTAATATCCGTGTGGTGACGGAGTAAGAATACAATATGTCACCACCCCATCTCATCCCATGGGTGTCATAAAAACCGACTAAGGGACTAAATTAAACCCTATACCAATCTGTCTGGCCAGCGTGGTATTAGTAGGCCAAGTATCCCTCCTTCACGGGAGAAGGCCCGTCCCTGCAGTGGGACATTAATGGGGTGTTATTATGACATCTTTAATAGTATATCATGGTCACACCGCCGAACCTAAGCGTACATGTGTACTGGTGAAAAATACCAGCTTGACTGCTATTTTATTACGTAGGATAGGCAATAAATCATAACATATTTATTTAGAAACTTACAATTACTTACTTAACTTTTGTAGTACCATGTTTAGAACATGGGTACCAACTGAAGTGTTTTTTGCATTAAATACAATGTATTTACTTCAATCCTTATTGATTGATATATTCATTTTAGAATTCAAACTGAAAAAGATGTGGCTTAGTCCAAATGGAACAATTCGTAACATTCTCGGCGGAACAGTGTTCCGTGAGCCCATTTTATGCAAAAATATACCACGAGTAGTGCCTGGCTGGACAGAAGCGATTGTGATCGGTCGTCACGCACACGGGGACCAGTATAAAGCACAAGATATGGTTATACCTCAACCTGGCAAGGTAAGTTTTATGCAAACCTGTTACGAAGTTTTTAAACGAATGATTTATAGGTACTTTGTTGCCGGGGAACTTAACAAGCAAGCATGTAAGTGTAATAAGCTGCTAAGCTACCGCTGTCAATAAATGCATTTTGAGAACGAACATCAAAACAGTTTAAATTAAGAACTAATCCATGTTTTTTTTAAGAACAGAGTATAGCACCAGTAATAAATAGCACTTATTATGATCATGACAGAATGCTTGTCTACGTAAACATAGATTATATAGGTATCCTATTTATCCGAAGTCACGACCTACGATACCTAGATATCTGCAAACCAAACCTAACTTATAATAATAATAATATGTTATTTATGAAAATCTTTTATAAAGTAAGTATTGATTTTACTTCTATTTTTAATTTTTAACTAGGTGGAGTTAGTGTACACGACGAATGATGGCAAAGTAGAGAAGAGAGAGTTATTTAACTTCAAGAGTCCTGGAGTCGCTTTGGCTATGTACAATACTGATGAATCCATCAGAGATTTTGCTCACTCCAGTTTCCAGGTTAGTAAATATCTTTTGTTTTGTTATAAATCTAACACATTTAGTTTTGGGGCTATTAAGGAGCAATTTATTAATGTCAAACCAACGAACCACTTTAGAGATTGCTAAGTTTACTTCGTCAGTACTAGCCTGTTGTCGTTTCACTTTGAATAAAAGCGAAGTGTCATCGGCAAACAAGATTATCTCATGTTGATCTTTAACTAGATGTGGTAAATCATTTATATAGATAAGAAACAAAGTGGGTCCAAGTGTGGAACCTTGCGGAACGCCCATTTAGTATAACTTCTGTAAGAAGAAGTTTATTTATTTATTCTGGTATCTGACTGGTTCAACTATTAAAAGAGCAGTTAGGGTCAAAATAATGTACCCCTTTAACATACTAAGATAATTAAATTATTTACTTCCTCCCACCCTCTGTATTTTTTTTCAATTTTATTTTAGTTCTTTATAAAGCGGTTGGATTCAAGGCTTTTGAAATTGATCATCTTCATATTTATTTGTTACCACTGTTATATAAATAGTTGATTGAAGGTACCGTCATAGAATTTTTTGGAGAAAAACATGGCAACACTGAAGTCATTGCAAACATATTATGTCTTATCATCTTACAAAGTACGTAATTCCGCAAAAAGATATCAAACAAATAAAATTTAAGTTCAATTGTTTAATTACTGCAACCTTGTACATGTCATTATATAATGTCTTTATCTAACTAGTTTAAACCAGATTCTTTCAGTTTTAAATATTTTATTATTTACGTTCATCACTTGTTTTTGTTGTGGTTACTTTACGCACGATAATATAGTATTTGTATTATAATTATCCATATTTTCTTATTTTTACTTTATCTAGTTGAACTTTTAGTGAGTAGCGTTTATTTTGTAGTAGTTACTGTGACCGCTATGAGATAAATTTATTGATGTCACCTACATTGTACATATCAATATAAGTGATGCCACTTTTTCTTTCGTTTCGAATTTATACACTGTTTGTGTGAGGCCGTGTGTGCCCAAAACTCAGACGAACATCGCCTAGTTGTGGCGAATTTACGCCTGATATATTTTATGTTTATTCTTTTATACATTCAGCTATACTCTTCTTGTAATCTTAAATCTCCTTTAGATGACTTTTATAGCGCTTACGGAAATGGTATGCGCAGTATCTTTCTTCATAAAATAGGTTATTAGTCATCTTCTTACCACTTTTTACCGCAGATGTCTGTCTACTCTTTTAAACAATGTCATCATCATAACAGCCCATTAATGTCCCACTGCAGGGACGGGCCTCCTCCCATGACGGAGGGATACTTGGCTTACTAATACCACGCTGGCCAGACGAATTAGTTGAATTTCAAGTTTTCCTTCTTTTTAATTCGTAAAGATAATATTGACGGATAGTCCCTTAGTCGGTTTTTACGACATCCATGGGATGAGATGGGGTGGTGACATATTGTATTCTTACTCTTATTCTTAAAAAAATGTGCTCATTAGATATTACACATTATTGTACCTATAGCAAACTCCATTACACTGTACGTTTACACGTCTATAGCACATGTTTTGTCTATGTATACAGGTGGCGCTACAGAAGAAATGGCCTCTATACATGTCTACGAAGAACACTATTCTTAAGCGATACGATGGACGTTTCAAGGATATTTTCGAAGAAATATACCAGAGGTTGGTAGTAAATAACTTAATTAATTCTAGGTGTAGGCGGGCCTCCTCCCGTGACGGAGGGATACTGTGTACAGGATTGGTATAGGGTTTAATTTCAAGTTTTCCTTCTTTTTATTACGTAAAGATAATATTCACGGATGGTCCCTTAGTCGGTTTTTACGACACCCATGGGATGAGACGGGGTAGTGACACTGTATTCTTACTCCGTCACTACACGCAGAAGCTTGTTTACTTTAAGAAAATTAATAAAAGTACTACTATAAATATTTAAGCCGTGATATTATCCTTAGGCAATGGCATAGACGAAAATTATTTTTTATTTCTTTACTAGTGACTACAAGAAACAGTTCGAAGACGCTAAGATCTGGTACGAGCACCGTTTGATCGACGACATGGTAGCGCAAGCCATGAAGAGTAGCGGAGGATTTGTGTGGGCGTGCAAGAACTATGACGGTGATGTGCAGTCAGATGTTGTAGCTCAGGTTAGTACTCTCGTTACATTTATGTTTATGGTTCTATGTATTTTTTTTATATAATGTTAGGCAAACGAGCCAGCAGGTCACCTGATGGTAATTGATCACTGCCACTCATGGACACCCGCAACACCAGAGGAATCACAGATGCGTTGACGAACTTTAAAAAGGGAGTACGCTCGTTTCTTGAAGCTCCCCAAGTCGTATCGGTCCGGAAATGTATACTACTAAAATTGACTTTGTCTTTATGTTAAACTCTTAATGTACTCAATCAATAATGATTTTGAAAAGTATTGGAAAGAAAAGTCTAAAATGGTAGTAATAATAATATGGTGTTACCACAAAAAGAAATACAAAAACGAGAAATTGAAAAAAGTCTTAGTGAAGTTCTATTTACTTTGACATTCTACTAATATGTATCATAAATATGAAAGTTTGTGTGGATGAGTGGATGTTTGTTACTCTTATCACGCAAAAACTACTCAAAGGATTTTGATGAAATTTGGAATATAGGTAGTTTAGGGTGTAGAATAATATTCCAGCTACATAATACATATACATCACGGGTGAAGCCGCGGGCGTCAGCTAGTTTTCTATCAAACATATACTTATGATTGGTAAATTACCTAATCAACAAAAACCTCAGGTTCACCTACGTTAACATAACAAATAAAGTAAAGAAAATGATAAAAGTGACCGCCCCACGTCAATAATTACAGAAAGTAAGATAACATAATCATACAATCTATCTTCAAATCGAACTCTCCATTACGATTAGGTTTTGTTTATCTAAATTACTACAAATATAATGGTATACTACATACTAGTCAAAAGAGATACCAGATAACACAGGAGCTTTTGTGATTAAGATAATGCCATGTGTTAAGCTCAATAACTGTGTCATGGACGACATGCTAGCGTAGTATCTACTAGGAGAGCAATTAGCTTCAGGGCTCGAGAATAAATAATTATCGAAATTAAAAACCGACTCCAAAACTATTTGAAACAACAATTGTTTATACCGATATTCGACAACTTCATTTACTTTGATGATTTCGGTAAAGTAAAGCAATATTTTTTTAATTTATAACTAGAAGTTTACTGTAGGTACTCTTTCAAACAAAAAACATTGGTTAATTAATAGCTTAGTACTGAGTTACTGAGGTAAATACCTCCGAATTGACAAATGAAAGAGGTTTTTTATTTATTTTCATTAGGTTCACCAACAGCTCTCGTTTTGGAGTTGTGTAAAAAAAAGAGTTCGTTTATAACTAAGAAATTGTTATCGTAAATACGACATTTACTGTTATTTGCGTGTGGCATTCAGGAAAAAGGCGTAATCAAACGTTTGTGGAAACTATAAGATAGAAAAGTTTAGACTATTTGCACTTCTAGTGTTAAATTAAGAATGTTTATTACTTGTTATTTCTTAGGTGTAATATTTGCTGTAGGTACTAAATTCTAATGTACGTAGTACCTACCACGTACCTACTTACGATTTTAATCCTATAACGATTTTTTTATATAATAACTACCTACCACTACCTAATCAAAGTATTTGTAATTTTTTTCTGATTTGACTCAATAACGTTTTATTCAAATGTTGTAAAAAGTCAGGATTCTGTATGGAATTGTATGTTTAACTTCTCCGTGGTAAATAACCATACATTTGTCGTCTCATAAAATACATTTTATCATCCAACATAATAAACTCTATGATATTCTTAGGGCTACGGCTCATTGGGCATGATGACATCAGTGCTGATGTGCCCTGACGGCCGTACCGTAGAGTCTGAAGCAGCTCACGGCACAGTCACTCGCCACTACCGCCAACATCAGCAAGGCAAGTCGACGTCCACGAACCCCGTGGCATCCATCTACGCGTGGACCAGAGGACTCATGCATCGCGCCAAGTTAGACAACACGCCAGAGTTAGCACGATTTGCTGGTGCCCTTGAAAATGTAAGTATTGTTTCATGAACTATCTTGTTTCGGGACTTCTGTTCAAGAAATCTATTCTATATTACATTGTCATGTTCAATTTTCCCGTTTCTTCATTCCGTAATTTTCTAGGTTGATTTATATGTACTTCTAATTAACAGTGTATCTGGTAAACCAGGAAAACTTTGTATTAAACCCATCTGGTTAGCAAGGCACCTGTTTGCCAACTTTCCTTTTTTTTTTATTTACCATAGAAGACCAATTCTGCAGTGGCAGCTTGGGCAGCAGATGTGATATAATATTTGACACACATTAGATAGAATCGTGACATTAACTATGGTTTTAAAAAGGTTTCGTCTCATAAATTTTTTAAACCCGGATCAATGCCTAGCCACTGGACGTCCTTGAGATTTTTAGGCTAATTAATTATTTTCAATTCGCGACAACTGGATGAACTTGTTTACTGTGTTAAGCATCCAATCCAATCGTTTGTATCAATTTTTCACTTGATAAATCAAGCAAGCCATCCCGATGTTGATTATGCATAATATCAATTATTGTATGTTTCATTTTACGTGTATTTTAATATTCAAATATTTGAGCTCATACACAGAAATACAATTATGCTCAAAATAGGGTGACAGGGACACAAATAAGCGTCTTCAAAGTGACGAGTGCAATACAGAAGGATTATTAACATTACGTTAAAAAAAAACATGTATTTAATACATGCCACTGAAAAACAAATTAAAACTAAAACAAAGTAAAAACAATAGGTATTATATAAGTTGCAATTAGATAAATATTAATGCCAAAATAATAATTGATAATATCTTATCAAAGATCAAATGAAAAGTTACATCGTTATCTATACGTGCAGTAAATAAGTTAAGAACTGTTATCTTAAGTCTTATCATGTGTTTGCAACTGTGCACTTGAAAATAATTAGGTCTTGTGTTTTTATATCGCTAAATTAACATTGCATAACTTGATTGATATAGGGTATTATATTAATTGTTCGATTTAACTCTATGATTGATGTTTTTGATTTTATATTTTTTTTGACAGGTTTTGTAGATAAACGTAATGTGTGGTCGAATATTACAGGTGCAGGCATTGTTATAGACTTAATGTGACTTATGATGACCTGTGGCGTAGTCGGTATATTACATAGCTGCTACGCAGAGGTCTCGGGTTCGATTCTCGCTCAATGCAAATCTTTGTGTGCATGAACATGTTTGGTTGCATTGGTCTGAGTGTTTCTATGTATAATATGTATGTATTTACAAAAAAAAAGTATTTAAGTATGTTTAGCCGTTGTCTAGTACCCATAGTACAAGCTTTGCTTAGTTTGGGACTAGGTGGCGATGTGGTGAATGAGTGAGGATTATTAATGTAATGATAGGTATAAATTTATTTTTCACCCCACGGGGATATATTTTCTGGGAATAAAGTAGCGTATGTGTTAGTTTTACTACACCCACGGGATGAGATGGGGCAGTTGCATTATGTTTTCTCGATCTTCCATCTCTCAAATCATAAATCTTAATTCATCAATATTGAAACAAATGACCTTAACTTTAAATAAAAAACTGAGCTGCGTAATAAAATGGCAGTTGCTTGTTACCACTTGAGGTATAAGGCTACGGAACAAGTATAGCCTGTTTTGAAACGGGGTCGTTGACACAATTCGCAACCCACTATACTATATTACGAGCAGATAGGTTCACATGAAATGAGTTTTTTGATATTTTATTTTAATGGGAATTGCGAGAGAGTTTTAATTGTTTATACCTTATCGAGATATTAATTAGAATAAACGACGCTGAATATCATTGTTAAAAATAAAATTAGGAGCTACCGAATTTTTGCCATTGACACGAAAATAAGAAGAAGAAATCTATCGTGGAAAATTGTTTTAACTGTTGACTGTAGCGCTCCAGCTATTTGCCCAAATGTTTAACAGCGACTGATCAATTATTAATAAATAACTCCCTTTCTCGGTTCTCCTTCCATTTAGTGAAGGTTGGCAGTCAGCTCAGCATATTCTCCTTTTTTTCTTTTGCCAGATGAAAAAGCTCTTAGGTACTGGCGATCGCCGGTTTATTCTCTAATGTTATGTACAGGGTTTACTCCACTAACCTGAAATTGACTGGTGTTTTGTTTATAAGTTTTTAACTGCCAAGTGTATGATATCCTTAGCGTAGTATTTTTTTACGAGTAACAAGAGTTTACCAAACCGCTCATAAAAATGAACTCAGCTCGGCAAATGAATTTTCTGAACTCAGCTCGGCAAATTTAAATAACGGCAAATGCTCTATTTTCGGTTTGAAAGGATTAGCTGAAATCTATCAGCACGTTTACTAAGTTATTAATATTAATACTTGTCATAGAAATAACATATTACTTATGGTATTTTTTTATTTTACAGGCATGTGTGGATTGCATCAATAGCGGCAAAATGACCAAGGATTTAGTTATTTGTATCCATGGAATGAAGAACACCAAAGAGGGCATGTACTTATCTACTGAAGACTTCTTCCAAGCTATTTGTGATCAGCTAGAATATAAATTAAAAGTATAAAAACTTAGTACTTAGATAAATAAGCCAGTCATATTTCCATTACAAAACATTATTCCTTTTTACTCTTTATTGTTAGTTTGGTTAACCTTATACCGTAACTTTTTTAAATATTGTTTTTAGAAATTGGTATTACTATTTTTTTTGTATTAAATTTACTTTTTTTTGGTAAAATTACGATCAATTTTAGTTTGATGTAATTTGTATAATTAATAATTTGACAGGTGCAAATTATTAGTTCAAAAAAATATCTAAGTAATATTATCTTTGCCTAGAGCTCCAGATACTTGTTAATTTACCAATTGAGCGCTGGAAACTCCACAAATATTATTAAACTTGTACGGTTGAAGATGTTAATGACACAAACTAAGAAATAAATATTGTACTGATATTCCCATTAGCATTACAAAATATATATTAACATAATAGTATAGAAATACATATTACTGTATAATACAATTTCATACATGTATGTATGTAGTAGGTAATACTTTTTAAAGTTACCGACACATCATTGCTTATAATCATTTTTATACATATTTTGTTAAGAGCCGAGTGATTGAATTGATCTATTTTTAAATCGTGTAGGTACATTATTGAAATTGAGGTGAAATTTTGAGACTGAGTCAAGGCCATACTATAAAGACATTGTAAATTTATATTCATTT
Organism: Schrankia costaestrigalis; assembly: GCA_905475405.1. Classification (NCBI taxonomy): domain Eukaryota; kingdom Metazoa; phylum Arthropoda; class Insecta; order Lepidoptera; family Erebidae; genus Schrankia; species Schrankia costaestrigalis. The sequence continues at coordinate 10,160,287 of FR997826.1, forward strand.
ATACTGATTGATTGTTATATACATAATGATTTGATTAATATAATAGTATTCAGTATTGTGTAAATGGTCATGTGCTGTTAACATTATTGTTTAAGTGCGTATGTCAGTTCATGTAAAGTTGGTCTTAGTATGTTATAAAGAGTATAATGAGAAAAGTTTGTTTATGTACATAAGCTGTAACTGCGTGAGATTTTCAGTCATAATGCATGTGATAACAAGAGCTCAAGAATAAAAATGAAGTATATGTATTTCTTAAATAAAGACATATTTTTATTAATTTGTATATAATTGAAGCCTCTAAAAACTTTGTATCTGTTTATAGCAGTATTGCTAGCACATATTAGACATAGGCTATAATTTAGTTAAGTTGAGGCTATATAGACTGGCCTATATAGTTTAGGCTAAAAGATGATAGGACTGCCGTATTCAAATCCAAGTATATTAGTAAAAGAAAAGACCTCAACTGATGGCAGAAAACAGGCGAGATTGGTATTGATGTCGCCAGACTATTTGGTTCTTGACGTTTTTCTATAAGAAGGTACCTACATGCATATTGCTATTATGGTAGGAGGAGAAGGAGGGCATGGGAAGCCGCCGCCGCCGCCGCGTGTCCAGTTCGACCGCGCGGCCATAGCGTTTTTTTTTAAAAAAAACCATGTCAATTTTTTGTAAAAATTTGTAGAAGTTGATTCCCAAAACCATAAATTTGTCAAAGATACGGTTAAAAAGTTATAAGGGTTTAAACATGGCCGCGCCATTGAAACGCGGCGAACCGCGCGGCCACTGAGATCTTTAAAACTAAGCCTTGTAGAGACCTGAAATTTACGCAAATGCAAGATTTAATTTGTAAAAAATTTGTAAAAATATTAAAAAAATACTCAGGTTTATAGTTTAAGAGCTATAACACTAAAACCGAATGGCCGCGCCATTGAAACGGTGGAGAAAACGCTATCGCCTGTATCTCGCTGAAAAAAAATCGCAGAGGTGTGTAGTTTATTGTAATTACCCAGATTTGAATTTGTCGAAACTAGGAAAAATACAACAAAAATTCCTAGGTTTATATTTCAGGAGCTATAAGACTAAAACGATATGGCCACGCCATCGAAACGGTGAATAAAACGTTATTTCGCCTGTATCTCGCTGAAAAAGCATCGCAGAGGTCTGGAGTTTTTTGTAATACCTAGATTTTAATTTGTCAAAACTAGTAAAAATACAATAAAAATTCTTAAGGTTATATTTCAGAAGCTGTAGAACATTTTCAGTATGTGGTGCGATAGGGTGACCATGTCTTATTGTTTACAAAATACTTTCTACTTATTGTTACAGAAATTATTTTATTTATTTTAATGGTGTATTTTTAAATTGTAATACAACAAACAATAATAATATTGTACTTCTGGTTTTGTAAAAAATAATGAGTGAGAGGAAAAGGAAGAGAGATTTTACCAGTGGAGTTACAAAAAAAAACTGGGGAAGTACGAGTCGGACTCGCCCATGAAGTGTTCCGTAGTAACAAGCAAAGTTTTGCTCTTAACTTTGTTTTTCATAGTGTTTGTATGAATTACAAAGTAACGTGTGCGGTTTTTGAAATTGTGCTATATCTCAAAAACTTATGATTGTATCTTGTTCAAACCAGTTTTCATTGAAAGTTTTTATTGACATTTACATCAATTTTTTTTTCCAACTTTATTATTTCAAAAGTTAGAGGCGGGGGGGGGGCTCATTTTACGACTTTGGAAGTGTATATCTTTCAAATGATTGACTTTAGTTTTTTTAGTAATTTTTCCATTCATATAATATTACGCTTAAAGTAAAAACATATATCTACATCCCTGCTAGTTATGATTGTACTTATTTAAAAATGTGGAATCAAAATGATTTACAATCATTTCAAATGTTCTAAGTTAAGTTCTAATTACCTATATGATTTAATAAAACATTAAATAATAATAATCCAGCCTATTATTGTCCCACTGCAGGGCAAACATTATATATTATTATTATTTTTGTTAGTTATTAGATAGTTTTTAGTATTTCATATAAGTTCATATACATAAGATTGTAAATATTTCATAGTAAAATATCTTAACTACACGGTCATCCATACAAATAAAGAGAGAGCTCTAACATAATCATAAAATATTTAAATGCAACATACCTTAATCACTTCTGCTGAATTGTTTACATAATTTACCGAACTGACGTTACACCACAGTACAACACTTAATCGTAATTACACACGAACTGAACATTTTAATAATCAGTAGATCACTTTTTTATCGTGTTAACATCACAACGACACACTGATAACGAAACTCTTACGCTTACGTCGCTGTACCACAGAAAATAAGTACTAACGGCTGTACGCGTCGCACTGACCTGCGGAGGCGCGCGGGGGTGGCGCGTGTGAGATGCAATAGTGTGCATTACTAATCACATAGCTTAGGGGCGGAGTTGCGTCATTTAAACCAATCTTAGGGCTAGTTTTTCGTAAGTCCACACGGACTGTAACTGTATTATTGACTTTTCAAGCAATAAACATAATTGTTTTTATATTTATGGTTTCATTTTAATTTTATTTAGAATCCTTGAATTATAATTTCTGTAACAATAAGTAGAAAGTATTCTGTAAACAATAAGACATGGTCACCCTATCGCACCACATACTGATAATGTTCTACAGCTTCTGAAATATAACCTTAAGAATTTTTATTGTATTTTTACTAGTTTTGACAAATTAAAATCTAGGTATTACAAAAAACTCCAGACCTCTGCGATGCTTTTTCAGCGAGATACAGGCGAAATAACGTTTTATTCACCGTTTCGATGGCGTGGCCATATCGTTTTAGTCTTATAGCTCCTGAAATATAAACCTAGGAATTTTTGTTGTATTTTTCCTAGTTTCGACAAATTCAAATCTGGGTAATTACAATAAACTACACACCTCTGCGATTTTTTTTCAGCGAGATACAGGCGATAGCGTTTTCTCCACCGTTTCAATGGCGCGGCCATTCGGTTTTAGTGTTATAGCTCTTAAACTATAAACCTGAGTATTTTTTTTATATTTTTACAAATTTTTTACAAATTAAATCTTGCATTTGCGTAAATTTCAGGTCTCTACAAGGCTTAGTTTTAAAGATCTCAGTGGCCGCGCGGTTCGCCGCGTTTCAATGGCGCGGCCATGTTTAAACCCTTATAACTTTTTAACCGTATCTTTGACAAATTTATGGTTTTGGGAATCAACTTCTACAAATTTTTACAAAAAATTGACATGGTTTTTTTAAAAAAAAAACGCTATGGCCGCGCGGTCGAACTGGACACGCCGCCGCCGCCTCATTCGCTGAAGCTACAATGTCTGCCATAAGAACACCTGCAGTGCAGATTCTAACCTGTCCGTCGTTAGATAATCCAAACCTCTACATGTTTCCTTTTCAAATATATGGTTATTTGTCGCTTGGATAATTGCCATAATCTTTGTCTTAGTTAAGAACTTTATAATATTTACGACTGTTAGAAGGTAAGCCTACTAATACTACGTTATCTAGAGTTAGTAGAAAGGGTTTTCGTCAAGTTTTTCTTTTGTTAGAGATTTTACCTGCCGAATTGGCTTTATGCCTCCAAACAATTACAGTACCTGGCCGTAAATATTACACATCGACCTGTGTTATGAGAAAATCGGTCAATTTCGGCTTCGTAGATCGTCATCTCTGTCGCACACTATTACATCATAATTTGTTTTAAGGATAGGTACGCATGCCAGTCGCAACTCCATACAAACGGAGAAAGTTAATTGCTCTTTCAATTGATAATTTATTATCAAATAGTATTTATTTATATGTTAATATTATTTGTACGTAATACTCTTTCCCCAAAGTTATTTTGGGAAATTTTAGCGTGCACGTTTTCGACAACAATCTTTTAGGCTAGGCTCCGCCCACTAGCACGTTCGTGTCTGTGGAATGCGTACTAAGGGTATGGTACAGTTGCTAATAGATACCAGACTGTTTGTATTTCGTGAGACAGAGATAATGCTCTACGAAGCCGAAATTGGCCGATTGTCTCTTTACAAAAGTCGATGTGCAATATTTACGCCTGGGTACTGTAATTACTTTTAGTTAGCACAGATACATTACTGTGAAATGAATAAAGTGACATTGTGAAAAAATACACATATCTGTTTCGCAAACATTTATTATGCACAAACTGTTAATATCACACATTTTCACTTATAGTCTATGAGATTACCTCCATGTTTTCATCTTTAACAACATCATATCTAATAAGTTTGGCATATTTTTTTAACAATTTTCTCCAATAGCATTTTACATCTTTATCAGTTAAATGTTCCCATATATGCTGAAAACCTCTGTCAGCAATACTTTTAGCTAATTCATCATTTTCTTTGAAATAAGTAATGATTTCTTTTATATCTTCTTGTGAAGCCTTTGTACTAATAGGTATATAATGTACCCAAGGTTTTAGTGAGGGATAAAAGAATTCAAGCCATTGATCACCAACATGAAATACTAATGATTTACACAGGAATAAATGTTTGAACCTAAAACTGGCAGCAACTCCTCGGTAGTTGAACAAATATTTGTATTTACAGTGATCTTCAAATGGAACTTCGGAAGCCGCTGGAGCATACAGTGTGTCCTGAATATAAATAAATAGATAAATTAGATTCAAATTAATATATAGTACAACTATTATATCACATTTAGTGCACTATTTATTACCATATCTGATTTCCATGCTTGGTTTTTTGTATACTGAGCATCAACCAGATCTGGTTCTGATCTTGACAGTAAAATCAGAGCATCTCTTTCTTCACTTGTTCGAGAACCTCGAAAGAAAGCTTTGTTTTCTTTATTCACCCAGGGCCATCTGAAATTTAAAAAAATACATGAAATTGACATTGTTGTAAACTATAGGTTGTAAGCATTTCTCTGGTACTGCTTACAACCTATAGTTTATACAGACATTCATGGCAAGTATAATAATACTAACTTTTCAGCAGCAGTAGAAATTGAGATTCTATGTTTATCCCATCTTCCTATACCTGTAGGGTATAAAGATATAGCTGGACCTCCTTCCCAAAAGCTCCATGCAGGATACATTATATCATAATAGTCCTCCGTCTGAAAAGTGAACGGAATGAAAAGTCTATACACTTGATTTTTATATGGTTTTACAGTTAAAGAATAAAATTATATATAGAGGACCTTACTGAAAGAAAATACTGGTGCTTTGGGATGACCCCATTGTCTATTAATTTGTGGCCAATCTCTAGTATTGACAGATATTTCCATGTCAGGCATTTTTTTAGCCAAAAATTTCAAATAGTATTCCACTCCAGAACATCTGGCTGGAAAATGACAATCTTTTTCTCTGTACAACTTTCCATCTATTATCTGAAATAAGATAGATTAGAAATTATAATCTCATTTATTTAACAATGGGGTTTAAATTAAGTTCTTGATCGTAATACCTGGTATTTTGTTCCTTTAGATCTAGCTATTGCAAATAATTCTTGAGTGATTCCATCTTTAAATGGAACAAAATCATGTTCAATTACAGATTCATGGCAGCTGCAGTTTGAACTTTTACATGGTTTATACTGATCCAAAGAAGTTTCTATCAAGTTTTTGATTTTATGAGACCATTCATTAGCTTCTGAAAATTCAATGTAATAATAATTTAAGCAAAATTAAGCAAGCAGTAATAAAAAATATTTTGGTCATGCGACACGTTCATTACTCATATTATTATCTCTTATCGATTCTGTTTATTCACAGAGTCGATCGCAAGCTTTTTTTATAGGTCATTTCTAATAAAAATTACTTGAACCAACCTTTGCTGTATTTGTTGTGACTATGTGAACAACTTTCTTCATGATTGTTGCAGGTTTCTTTATTGGAACTAACGGCAACAATTATATATATTAAAGTAAGCAAATAAACCTTCATGTTGTTCTATTTCTTTTGTTGTTTACTTTTACAATAGTCTTCATTCATAATTTAAAAGATCTTTTGATTTTGCCAAAAGGCGTTATAAACTTTTGGTTTGGGTAACTTTGTTGTTATAGTTGCTGTCATTGTGTGATGTGACATGTGACGTAAGCAAATCCTATTTCTGGATTAGGGCATTGCACTTTTTAGTCTATTTTAATACAATTATTTCTTTGTCCATTTTGACGAAAGCAGCTGTAGTAAAATTACACGATTCCACATCTTTTTCAAAATAGAGTTCATTACTCTTTTGAGATTAGTTAATCTTGCAAGACAGCTAATTTACTAAAGAATAGCGGAGCGATGACTATTTCGCGTATTATAGGCTGGGATCCAAAACTAATTTTACGAATGAGTCTGCCCTGGACTGGCAATATTAAAGTTATTGCTTTTTTAGAAAGAAGGTTAGAGATTGTAATTAAAAATACAGCCATCGCAAAAGATAAATTATTTATCAATCAATCAACTAGTCTATTGCAGTCCACTGCTGGACATAGGCCTCTCCCAACACGCGCCACAGAACTCGGTCCTGCGCTTTCCGCATCCAGTCCGAGCCAGAGACCGTTTTTTTTTTTTTTTTGAAATTATTTATACTTTACTTAAGTATGCCGACCTCTGTCTATCTTATATTCCTGCTCGCGCAATCTTCTGTGACCGAATTGAAGTCATAATCTCAGAAACGTTTATTCATTTATAGAAACTAAAAAACTTCGCACTTCATCATTTAGTTCATTTACCTCCAAAAATTACATTTGCGTAATCATTTGCAACTTCAAGCCGGTCAATTTATATTGCGTGTACTGTACCTGCAGTTTACCGATAGGTCAAAAGCCAGACAGGATGTGCGCACGTTAGAATTAGAGGACTATTTGAGACATAATCTTATACCAATTCAGTTGTATTACTAATATATGGTTAACAAAACTTGATATTATGACACCCTTTGACCAATGTGATGAAACTAACTTACGAACTATAAAAAAAACTACCTTATTTAATGAAGGATGAAATTTATTTAGATGAACATAATATTACCGCAAGTAGATACTAAGATTATAGACATTTAGTTAAGGCTAAGTTATATACAACATAAAAAAAGAATATAGACGAGAAAAAGTTTAGCATAGACACATAATAAATCAAAAAGTACACATTAAAGATGAAAATATACTTTCTATGTCACGAGATCTTAATTTAATGATTCAATTGACTTACAAAATAATCTATATTTCTACAAATTTAACTACATATTAATTAATGAAACTCAAATTACTATAAATAATAAACAAAAATTGATTAATTTTGAGAATAAAATGCAGTTTATTGACAAAGAAAAAGAATATTAATTAAATTCTCTGTCAGGGAATATTGCTGGTGCCACCAGGGTCCAGACGTACAGACCGACGCAAACCCAGGAGGAAGTGATCTTGATCCACATAGAGGCTACGTTTTCCTTCGCAAGATGCGAGCTCGGGCTGTAACAAAAACGTTTTGTTAAGACTAGGTTTCAGTATCATTCAAACTGACCTCTTCAGGATTTCTCAGTTTATCCGTTACTTTAAAACGAAATGAGGGTATGGCCGCAATTGACAGAATCATTAAAAAAAAGTTACTGGTGTGCCTGATTGACATGTTACATGACTTTTTTAAATCAATATCAAAGAAAAATAGAATGGTCCGATAAGTCAATCGTTCGGAAACTAAAATTATTGATGTCACAAGTTTTCTTCTTTACTGCGATAAAGCCACTAAAAAAGTATTCAAGGCATTGCAGCCTCTTTCTGTATTAATGTTATACTCACTTGAACCAATTGGTGAGTGTCATCATGATGTACAGAGTGGCAAGAGCGAACACAGCGTGGAAGAAGGTCCAAGAGTAAGCGACGCCTTCGCTCTCGTTGTCAAACACCTTGGTCTCTTGTCCGCCAGACTCACCGCCGTCGCCGCCTTCTACGGAATCATACCCTGTGCTCAGTGAGCATACAATTATGCCGCATTAACATTGTTTATAACAATTTACTGCTAAATAACTACATACACTAAACATGAATATAAACAACAGTAAGGCGCCACACAAACTTGTGTTTTGTAAAGTAAACTACTGAGGATGTAAAAAGTAAACAAAGAATATGAATAAGTTACTAAAGATGTTAATTTAAGACGGATGTTAAGACATTATTAGCAATAGTTGATACCAACACAAAGGTTAGCGACTAAGAGACATATTAGTCTTGTAAAGAAGTAATGGGTGATAGTAGGTGAGAGATGCTTAGGCACCTGTCAGCCGTGTACAATTCAGCAGGCGAAAGCCATTTAAAATGTTTCCCATATAATAAACTGACTATGTTTCCCTAACATGGAAGTATACCTTCCCGTCTAATACTCATTAACAGACTGATTAATACATCTTACTCCATTAAAATAATTGCAAGTGTGGTTTCTAAAGAAATCGAAGTCGGTAATTATTCCCGCTTTCTAACGCAAACACCAGATATTTGTATGTAATAGCTTTAGTGGTTTCTCAAGAAAGTAGTTTATGTTTACGCGGCGCCTTAGTGTATTTTTTTCTAAATAATAATTAACACTAACTTATGCATAAATAAAAATAGAACAACATGAATGCTTTTTACATTTAAACTACTTATTAACAAATGATTTAAATGAAAAAAAGCAAAGCCCCATAAATTACTCTTCTTCATCATTGATGACGTAAAGAGAGAGCTCCGGAACCGTAGAAAACAAAATGTACTGACTTATACATATGCAATTAAAATACGTTAAATACAAACATACCTAGAACAATTTTGCCGAGCACACAACACAATAATGAAATAACACAAAATCAGGGAAGTATAAAGAGCACAAGACATTCTAACACTAGGCAAATGTTGCTGTTAATTTAAGCCACACTAAATATTATACACGGTAGGAAATGAACTCCATATTCTATAAACTAATTATTCCCTCATAGTCAGATATAAGAACTAAAAAAATGGTAAAAAAAGTTACATTTTAAGTATGACTACCGACTGATTACTATACTTAGTCATAACCTGGGGTCTTCAAACTAGATATAGGTGCCTGTTTTGTTTCACTTTGTTTTTTAGAAGCTGAAATTTAGTAAAGCGTTTTATATAAAAAAAATATGTATGAATAATGGGCTTATATTTTGCAACTATTTACGCGAATAGATGAATGCAAGCTGTGATGCTATGATGATGTTATGATTAAATGCATACAGTAAGTGTGGCATTACCTTCGTTAGCAATGAGCCCTCCTTGCCCTTATACGTCGCGTCGTCACGTAATGTCAGCAAGGAATTCACATAGCGTTAGTGTTTCATAAAAATTAAAAAAAAAAAAGAATTATAGAATTTCATTACAACCAGTGTTTATTGCACGAATTAGTTGTTTTTAAAATGAGAACATTAAGTAAAAAAACTAAGAATGAGCTCCGGGTTCAGTAGGCAGGTTTATCGTTACGTTCTATTCAAGAATTTTAGACGAGCTTTGTGTAGCTTAAAAGGGTCTTCTAAGACTCGGTTTTGTCTTGATATTACTCTTTGAGATTATTCAGGTACGGAATTATATATCCAAAAGTAAGTTTAATTTATCTAAGACTGGACTTACTTATTGACTGTTAACAAAAGAGTGCTAATAAGTCACATTGAATAGCACGACAGGTACCTGCTTTAGTTTACAACGTACAAAAGATCTCTTGAAGAGATGGCGTAGCACATTGATAAAAAACTCATACGAGACAAGTGGCAAGAGGACACACTGATAACGATATAAAACAGATAATTAATTATAATAGCAAAATAACGAATAGGTATAGATTAGGAACTTTTAACTAAAAGCAGTCTTTGTGTAGGTACGTAAGAGAAAATTTTAGAAACATTAGACTAGTAATACGGTATTTATTGTGTATAGATATCGGACTAAACTTGTTTTCTTGTGCCTACTCACCTGTGGAAAAATCATTTTATAATAATGATTTAAAAGGTTAGAATTTTTTGATTTGATGTTATTTTTCATATTTGTACTATTTTATTTAGCTATGTATGTACGTATGTATTTATCAAACTTTATTGTTATAAATTTTCTATAAATAAAAAGTAATTTAGTGAAAACTTTTAGGTTGCTAAGTAATGGAAATTTCTCTGTTCTAAGACGTTTCATATAGAGATTAGAATCCCAGAGATTAAAATCGACGTGTCATGCTAAATTTTATTTAATCTGTATTTACCTATAGAACTGAATGTCAAGCAAGATATTTTAAAAAGAGAATATTAGTAACAAACAACATAGAGAAATGTAACACAGATAAACAATCTTACCGAAATAACTTCTTACCAGATGATATGGTTTCTCCGTTAGTCATGTTAAACAATTAAAACTTTAGTAACATAAATAATAAAGTAAATAAAAGTTATATTCACCTCCTTGGTTCTCCTTGGCTAGAATATGTTCAGACATAGTAATCTTTGAGGAGGAGGAGGCTGTGCGAATGCTCGAGTACAACACGCTGCATGCCCAAATGATCAGCCCGATGATCGACTGCTTGTCGAAAGATGGCTATGGGAATAAATAATAAATGTATAGTTTAAATAATTTATTTAATATTAAAAAAGTGCTGGTTCAATTAGCTAGTTAGATAAAAAATTACATTGTCGTGTAAGGAATAATTTAATGCTAAGTATTAATTACTATTTTTTTATTTTTGTAAGGTCTCTTAGTTTTTTAGGTTCTACTTTAAATAGTCTAAGTTAAAAGCCTTTTGTACCCGTGACACCACCGTCTTGCACCACTGGTGGTGTAAAGGGTATTCTTTAATACCCATTACACTACCAAAAAGCTGCACCACCACCGGGTGGTGTAAAAGGTATTTTTCAATACCCATTACACTACCAAACAATAGTGCTGTGCCACCATTAACTGTTTTAAGTAAAATAAACAAAACCTGAACTTACCTACGATCATAAGAAACTGTCAAAACAAAGTAATTTGGAGGACATGTTCCCGCGTTTACAAAAAAAATACTAATAATGTCCCAGTTTATAACTCCAAAAGGATCTTATTTTTTATTTTTTTTAAACGGAATTCCAAATTAATTAATGGTAAGCCCATAATTTGAGTTTTTGTTGGAGGTGCTGACAATCTGGTGCAGTGCTAGCATTTGGGGCCTTATTATTAAAGAATATTTCGCTTTTTAATTTTAAATTAAAAAACCAGAAGTTTCAATGCATTTATTGCACTACGTAGTTCAATGTCATTAAAATGCAGACAAAATAATGATTCATACAATGATAAATAAATAATTAACAGGTACATAAACCAAAGTAACTTAGGACAGCTCTTTGGTAGTGTAATGGGTATTGAAAAATACCTTTTACACCACCCGGTGGTGGTGCAGCTTTTTGGTAGTGTAATGGGTATTAAAAAATACCCTTTACACCACCGGGTGGTGCAAGACGGTGGTGTCACGGGTACAAAAGGGTTAAAAGTAGGTATAAATTTGTTGTTAAAAATATACAATACTAGCTGATGGCTCGGCTTCACCTACCACCTACACCCTAAGCTACCCATGTTCCAAATTTCATCAAAATCCATGTAATTTTTGGTGTCCGTTACCTCAGCCAGATGTGGTCGAAAATGGTCATTTGAATCTTATAGATAATTAGTTTTGCGGCTTCTGTAATTGTTGCGCACATTTTTAAATTTGTTGCGCTTATAGTTTTTTAATTATTTCACAAAAACATTTCCTGCTGAGGTAACGTTACCCCAGCCAGACCTTTTTCTTTCTAATGGGAATATTTAAATAAATACTAGCTATAAAATTAGTTGTCTAGATGAAGTAAATGTTGTGCCTTATTTTGTATTTGTTCTTTCTTCGGTTGCGAAGTTATTCGAGATTTTGCTGGGGTATCGTTTTTGGTTTTGCTAGATCTTTGAAACGGTTAAGCGGATTCTTATCATTATTTGTACAAGACTTCTTTGGAATTAGTTTAAATTTGTTCTGCAATAAAAATACCAAAATAATACATAGCTTAAAGGTTATTTCATTAAATAGAAAAACACTTCAATTGGTCCCAGCACTCTCAATAAGAGGTCTAAAGACTTACTTTAAACATTATTTTGAAGCTTGTAACTGCCTTCAAATGTATGTAAAGTTTCATTAGTATCCTGTAAGTATTTAACAAGTTATGATGATATTCAGTTCTTCACGAGCACGGTCATGATGCGCGCGGTGTTATTTGGCAACTGATAAGCCTGTATATGGATATATGAACTGAATGTTATGTCAATTATTAGTTGTGTAGTTCAGTTGTATATCAGTAAAATTTCAACGTAGTACATTGGATAATTAATGAGATAATACGATTAAAGTCATTAGGAAGTAAATGACCGTGGTAACCCGACCAAGTTTAGATGGTTACGAAAAATCGAAAACGTAGAACATTATGCTATCTTTTGAAATGTTTAGTATAATACACCTTACAATTTCGGTACAGACGCGTACAAAGCAATAGTAACAGCACGGCATTAAGAGTCCCTCAGTGAATGCCTTAGTGATAGATAGAAGAAAGGAGACATAAGTAACTTCAGACTCTGGCAGAATTGTCGACATCGGCATAGTTTGCCAAATAAAAGAAAGAAGAAGTCTAATATTAAAATGGTAATAACAACCATGAATATCAACCTCTGGAAAACCTTCCATTATGGCAGACATTCCAATCGGGAATTTGAGACTTGATTAGACTAATAAAGAATTCTTCTTCTTGAAACTATGATATAAAACTATGTTATCTATCTTTACAATTAAAAAACTTTCAAATAATTTTATTTTATAAAAGTAGGTAAAAATTTTATAACTACCTATAATTAGTTGGTATAAATAATTAACAAACACATTTATTCCCATGAATTCGGGCGAAATATAATATAATATAATTAAATATAATATAATTAACACTTGTGTAAATGTCTGTACTAAATTTGTAACACTATCCTACATATTTTAGAAGGTAGCATAATGTTCTGCGTTTTCGCTTTTTCGTAACCACCTAAACTTGGTCGGGTTACCACGGTCATTCACTTCCTAATGACTTTAATCGTATTATCTCATTAATTATCCAATGTACTACGTTGAAATTTTACTGATATACAACTGAACTACACAACTAATAATTGACATAACATTCAGTTCATATATCCATATACAGGCTTATCAGTTGCCAAATAACACCGCGCGCATCATGACCGTGCTCGTGAAGAACTGAATATCATCATAACTTGTTAAATACTTACAGGATACTAATGAAACTTTACATACATTTGAAGGCAGTCACAAGCTTCAAAATAATGTTTAAAGTAAGTCTTTAGACCTCTTATTGAGAGTGCTGGGACCAATTGAAGTGTTTTTCTATTTAATGAAATAACCTTTAAGCTATGTATTATTTTGGTATTTTTATTGCAGAACAAATTTAAACTAATTATAAAGAAGTCTTGTACAAAATATGATAAGAATCCGCTTAACCGTTTCAAAGATCTAGCAAAACCAAAAACTATACCCCAGCAAAATCTCGAATAACTTCGCAACCGAAGAAAGAACAAATACAAAATAAGGCACAACATTTACTTCATCTAGACATCTAATTTTATAGCTAGTATTTATTTAAATATTCCCATTAGAAAGAAAAAGGTCTGGCTGGGGCAACGTTACCTCAGCAGGAAATGTTTTTGTGAAATAATTAAAAAACTATAAGCGCAACAAATTTAAAAATGTGCGCAACAATTACAGAAGCCGCAAAACTAATTATCTATAAGATTCAAATGACCATTTTCGACCCCATCTGGCTGAGGTAACGGACACTAATTTTTGCGTGAAAAAATAACAAACATCAATCCATACATCCTCACAAACTTTCGCATTTATAATATTAGTAGGATGGTTGGGTTGGTTACCTAGTTACAAAGACGTAACAAGGACAAGATTGATGTTATTTTGATTATTCCTCTGTAATTTCATAAACTATAATATATAACATTCGACTTAATTACTCATTCATTTTAAAGGTCGGAAAAAACATGGAGTGTAATTAAATATTATAAAGAAATCTACTAGTACTTACTAAAGATGTGTAATCAAAAGATTCAACGTAAGAGTAGGGTAAGAAAAAAAATGTGCAAACAGACATAGGTTAGGTTATAAAATTAGCTTACTTTAGTCCAATAAATAGTGTAGGTATATTTAATAAAAACAACATTTGTATAAAATATAAACAAATAAATATAAATAATGTCTATACCCCTTCCAGCGTAAGTTTAGCTTTTTGACAGTTCACGTCCATGAAGTTTCGTAATACTTCTGCTTATTTTTCAAAAAAATAATATTGTATTTCATGGACGTACCCATGTTTTTTTCAGTTACCATGGTTACTTAGTGATGAACACTCATAACGATTACCACCATTATGAAACAAATTACATATTTATAATCGGTAGAAATAAATGCTATGAATAAACCTGAACTCTTCATAATACGTTTATAAAATAATGTAAAATGATATTTTAGATTAGCTATAACCCGCGAATGTGTCATGCGATAAATTATGTATTTTAAATAATACGTAAGCTAACTATAATTTTATCATTTTAAGCTATAGGCTAATTATTATTCTCTTAACATAGATAAAGAAAGAAACAGTAATAAAATGATAATGTAAGTTGATGTAAGGATCCAAATGTGTAAAATAAAGTAAATTGAAAAATCGAAAAATCGCGAAATCGCTTACAATCGAATGGCATTACATTCGAGGTAAGTGCTGAACGTCACTAACGTCAACCTGCCAAAATGTCGTTAAATATAGTGGAAAGGGTATAATAACATATAGCTCTTCTAATGGGATATACAACAGACAGAAGAAAAAACTGTAAATAGATTGCAGATAAAACATAGTTCCTTTTACCATTGTACATACCCAATAACGATCCTCTTTTGTATCCTGGTGTCGCATAATAATATGAAATAGATATATAATATGTATTATAAATATTTTAGTATATTATAATGTTTAATAATAAATACGATACAGTAGAACCTTGATAACTCAAACCTCGGTAACTCAAAAACCTCAATAACTTAAAAAAATAATATGTTCCCTTCCCTTCAGAGCCCAAAACCTCTATAACTCAAAATTCGCAACCTCGATAAGTCAAATAGGTAATCTCTGTATTGGACCTCAGTAACTAAAAGAAATGTTTCCAAAACCTCTATAACATAAAATTGTTTATCAATAAGTCATTTTGAATGAGTGGGCAAAACAAATGTTTTCGGTATTTATGGCCTGCACATGTTCACTACATAATTAAATTGATAACGTAAACAATACATATGTCACCTATTGTTTGCTTCTTCGAAATTCTTTAAAGCTTTGCGGCGGCGGAGGTTAGCTTAAAGACAAAGGCTTACTTAAATTATTTAGTTTTTGATCATTGTGCAAAACAAACGTTTTCGGTATTTATGGCTTGCACGTGTTCACTACATAATTAAATTGATAACTTAAACAATACATATGTCACCTATTGTTTGCTTCTTCGAAATTCTTTAAAGCTTTGCAGTGGCGGAAAATAGGAACAAGGGGTCATACATACACATGTACATACCTACCTCTATACATATTAACCTAAACCCCTAGTAACTAAAAACTCGATAACTAAAAACCTCGATAATTTAAAATATTTTGTGTTTCCCTTGGACTTTTACTTATCGAGGTTCTACTGTACAAATATATTTATAGTTCAATTCAAGGACACATTATATTTAAATAAACTTATGTTGGACTTATATTACAGTATTAATTAGTAAATTATTGTTTTGAGAACGAGAGTTTTGTTTAATGAACTGGGCCAGAAGAAGGGTAATGTATTGAGCGAATGAAAGTATTTGACAAATATACTCATATATTTTAAGTAATTAGTGAAAAACTGTTATTTTATTAAATTACATATGAATTAAACTATACACTTAAATGTAACAAGAAAATTTCGAAAAGAAATAAATAGAAAAAATTTGGTACTTCGTACATTTGTATCCTGTTGCGAATGCCAAATTGTCCATTGTCTTTCTTCTTTTCTTGGATTTTATGTTACAAATAGACCCTTCAATTTCATCTAATGTATAGATAAGAATAATATAAGTAACAAAAACTACTTAATACGAACCTCATTAGACGCCGGGTACAGGCTGTTACACTCAGCGGGGGCATTAGAAAGAGCCGACCATGTCAAATACATTACGTAGAGCGAGACAACAGATGACTGCAGTAGTCCTGAACGAGGTTGGTGTTCCTGAACTGCGGGGAGAATGGATATTCCACTCGCAATCACTACCAGGATGAGGTTGATCGATATAAAGAACTTTGACAGCTCGCAGCCGTCAGACTGTGGAAAAATATTTAGAGTAAAAAATAAGTTAAGTGTTTTCTCGCTATGTAAAGCTAAAACGTTATTAATAGGAAAAAAGCATTAAAAAATTGAAAGCTTCTTGTCTGTTTATTTGTTTATCATTTAGCTTATTTTTTATTTTACCAGTGCATACTTTCTACATACCCGAAAACAAATAGGAAAATCTGACTCTTGGCGACTTTTTTTACATTAAAATCTTTTTTTTAGAATTAAACTAGATATTTTTTAAACTATCGAACTACATGAGCATATTACTTCAGTTTCGGTCAAAATCTACTACAAAATCTCAGCTAGAAAATTTTACACAAAATTAAATTTTTCTATTCTTCCAATCCACAGTGGTCGTCAAATGCTATAACATGTTGTATCTCACCTTCGTATAATACACGTAAAGAAGCACGATGCCAGTTATAGCTAGAGCGAAGCATGACAACATCGCAAGCAACAGTGCCGCGTACCAGCCTCGAGATTCTGACTCCTCGTAGTTTGCTGAAATATAGATAATAATATTGTAGGTAACATAAATTCATTTAATTCTGTAAAAGGTTAACAAGAATCAACAGATTTATATGGATTACTAGCTGATCCCTTCCCAGTTCGTTAGGCGGCATAATACGCGTTCCTTTTTTAAACATATTTCATTACTGATCCACTCCTATTAGTCATAGCGTGATACTATATAGCCTATGACACTCCCCGGTAAATGGACTATTCAAAACAGAAAGAATTTTAAAAATCGGTTTAGTAGATTCAGAGATTACCCCCTACAACGCCAACGTCACAAACACACAAATTTTACCTCTTTATAATATTAGAATAGATAACAAAGTAATTAACACTATTTAAAAAATTATACTCTTTCCACATTTAGACGAAATTGAAGCCACTTAGATCAAAGTCTACGGTTTATCCTACCATAATATTATTAGTAAATTGATTCCTTCTCGAAACTGTACTCGACACATAAACATTCTATGTATGTTTATATAAACTTCAAATACAATAATTTATTGTTCTACGCAATATTCTTAACTTACCACTTAAACTTAACTGTATAAGAAATCATGAAATATACTTACAAACCCATTTTTCAGCCCATGTGTGAGCAAAATCAATGATCAGTATAAGCTGGATAACAATAAATCCGAAGCCACCTATCATTCCAAACACCATCCATGTTGATGCAAATGATCCCTCTGGTATGAAAAATGCGCCAATTATACCTCCAATTACCACCAGATACTTTATGCCCCAGAAGCTAAAAACAAGAAAAGTATGTTCTTAAATGATATCATTCATCGCCAAAATCACCAATCCTCAATCAAATATTCGGGTGTATTAAGAAATGAATAAGGGAAATTAATCATTTATAATATTAATTCAGGAGAAGGAAATCTTGAAACAAATCCAATATTGGAGTAGCTGTAGTAGGACATGTAATAGTGTTATTAGACCAATTAACCAATTGTCGATCGATCGCATCGATTGATGGCAGAATAATAAAAAAAAACTAAATAAACTATTCTGCTATCGATTGATGCCATCTTACCAAACGTACCCCCGGTTTCTGAATGCCTGATCAAGTCAAAATCAACTAATCAAGTGTCAAAACTGTCATTTTAGTTCCTGAAAATTATAGTTTTGACACTTAAGGGGAAACAATTCAATCGCAATTCCATACAAACAAAGAAAGTTAATTCCTCCTTCATTAGATAATAAAACAAAACAAAACTATAGATGATATCGTTTTGTCTCGTTATTATCTAGTCTTATTGATTAATAAAACAGTAAAAAAAATATTCTTTTACAAGTTATGAGGCTTCAAAGTTCATAATTCTATGCACATTTTATGACAACTTTTAGCGTAATAAAATAGGATTAAACGTTTATAAAGGTAAATATATTTTGGGACTAGGAATAGATTATTTATTCGAAAATTCAAATAGTTTTATATTGACTAGATACATTCTAAAGTTTGTACGCAATTACCTTTTTCCCAAAACCATTTTAGGAAATTTTACCGTGCTCGTTTCCGCCATCGACATCTCGCCTCCACTTTCTGCACCCCTCGGGTCGGCGGAGGGGAGGTACGACAGCGAGCCGACCGTCGTCGAATGTTACCGAATATTTTTTTTTAAACTTCAATAAACTTTAATTTATGTCATTTATGACAATTACGTATCGCTTGCCAGTAAGAAGTTTCGTAATTTCTTTTATCAAAGAGATCCAATTATTATCAGATGCATAACCAGCTAAATAAAATACCCTCATCAGTGACATTCTTGACTAAAATCAACTGTCAAAATTCACCTATTACAATAGTCAATAGAGCATAGCTAAGGCTGTCACATTGCACAAACTGTATTTTTTTTTGTAATTCATTTTGTATTTTTTTTTTAATATTTACGTGACTCACCCCCGCCCCGGTATCTGAATGACTGATCAAGTATCATTTCTTGTCAACTATCATTTCCAGATTTTATGATTATTATTTATTTTTAACCGACTTCAAAAAAAGGAGGAGGTTCTCAATTCGGTTGTATTATTTTTTTTTTTTGTGTTTGTTACCTGATTTCTCGAAAACGGCTAGACCGATTTGAAAAATTTTTTTTTTTCGTATGGGTATGCTTCCCATTTGGTCCCATTGTCACCAGATCTGGATCTGAATGACGGGATCCCAGAGAAATCGAGGACATCTCTTGAAAATTGTAGGGACGCATTGTGTAAAATCTTGTCATACATGTGCATCTCTGACGTCACTACCAAATAATCAAGAGTTAGAACTGGTCAGTTATGGAGACCACCGAGAGTCGAGGGAACACCTCAACGGCATATAGCAGCTACCTTGTGTTTGGGCTTATTTTAATTGTATTGATGAAAACTTTACACAACTTTACACAAACATGATCTTATGATGAAGACAACTGCAGAAATTTATTTAATACTAATCTTAGAAATTGTAATCAGCATGGTTTTTAACCGACTCCTGTTGAAGTCGGTTTTTTAATTAGAAAATTATATGATGTGACGTCGTGCTTCGTCCTCTCGCCTCACGGCAGCGGCGCGAGCGCGCCGTGGTGGGGGCTACCCAGCGGCCGCTATATAAAGAAGACGCGGGGCGCGGGCCCTTCCCTTTTTGTTCCGGTCCCGGCTTACTGAAGATAAGTGTCTGCCTTTCTGAAGGGCAGCCTTCGAACCTCGTGCTCTCGAATCCTCTAACCTATAATCCTTCTGATTACCATTAGCCGGCTTGCTTAATTTACTCATTCTTAATTACATAGTGATTCTAAATTATCAAACAAGTAATTTTATATAGATTCATTTTTTCTTCTTTTTTTAAATCCAGCTAAAATTAACTTCATGTACTGTATGTGAAGTAAGATATTATTGTGTACTGTATGGAACCCCTATTAACGATGCACGGTCTAAAAAACTGCCTCAAGAATAAACAGTTTAACTTAAAAAAAAAAAAAAATTATAATTTTTTACGGTGTCATACCTACTAGTGGCGAAGTGTCCATATAACTCGATTCCTACCGGCTTACCTTTGCAAAAACCGCCTAGCATTGCCTATTAATCAATTATAAATCAATGACGCAACATCCACTCAATACAAAATAATATAAGTAAAATAAAAAAATATTCTCTTACGTAAATCGCAATAATAATACATAATTATAGTATTAGTAATTTTCTATATAATTATTTACGTACTCATAACGCCATTTAGTAAAGGTTGCTAACAACTTGTTATGGCTCAGTCAGAGAGTAAAGCGCGCATGCGCGAGGCGGCGGTAAGCCGGTCTCGAAATTAGGAATTCAGTACAACAGAATGTATGGAAATCGTACGGTCACGTGCAAAACGTT
Source organism: Schrankia costaestrigalis (assembly GCA_905475405.1). Classification (NCBI taxonomy): domain Eukaryota; kingdom Metazoa; phylum Arthropoda; class Insecta; order Lepidoptera; family Erebidae; genus Schrankia; species Schrankia costaestrigalis. Next base: position 10,180,634 of record FR997826.1, read on the forward strand.
GACACTTTGTCTTCATCGATCTAAGGTACCCTATAAGCCGGTGGCCACCGGCTTATTGAAAAGGATAAAAGATACAACTACAACATTGCGAGAGCGAGAAAGCACTATTGCAACCAGTGGACCGACCAATTCAAACGAAGTTTCATTTCACGTTACTTAATTTGCCATTGACATTCCTTTTTATTTTTATCAATTACCTATTTAAATCTAATAGAAATCAGATTTTCTTCTGAATTTTCAGCTTTTAATTATATTTATTTGTTTTTATTTTATTTATTCTCTCCATCTTGAATTTGGCAGAATCATCGGTAAACGATAGGACCATTAGAAGAAAAAACAGAATTATTTATTTTCTGCAAATAGGTTATATTAAAATTCGCTTTCTTGTTTTAGTAAAAATTAGTATGTTTAATTATTTATGTTTGTGTATTAAGTGTTGTGCATTGGTTGACTTTATTTTTGTCGTAGTGCGTTGGGTTGGGATCCTATGGAATATTTTTGTAAGTACTTGTTTGTATTATTTATCAGCAGATTTAATAGTTTGTTGTTTTATGGGACACGTTAATAGTGTTAGATAATTGTCTATCCTATTATGTTTGTGTTGTGTGATAAAACATCATTCTCGAAATTAAATTATGAATATAAGAAACGCGCGCTGTTTGGATTTATTGGCGCACTTTGGGGCGCGCCGGCGCTGTGGATTTACGAAACATTTTAATACAATTATCTCATTTCGATACGTGTAAGTAAGTGGCTTACAGGCAGTATTCTCAGATTCTAAAAGTAAGTAAGTATGTAGATTGATTTAGGATATAGCAATATAAACAATTAATCTAATTGATCAAAGAAATCTTTCAAACAGAGAAACATTTTCGTATTTGTTTTGTATAACTTTTCACATGAGTTCGGGACAACTAAAATCGAAACATTTTCTCACGAATACCTATGAACTACAGAATATAAAATAGAACGGAAGTCCACGGAACTTCGGCTTCCCTTTTATAAAAATCCACCCTTCGCCACTGATACCTACACCACTTACAAGATAAATTGATGTCTCGCTTGGTGTGTCTTCCGCAACAAAACTTACAATAAAATATTTTTTAAAAACCCATTTTAGTTATCTTTATTTACTCCTGATTTATTACTTTTTAGGTAACTACCTACAGCTAGTATTAGTGTCAACCCTAACAATCAAGAAGAACAATATTTATATTTTGAACGACATTTTGATTTGTAATAAAAACAATCGAGCGCGTGTGCGTGTGCATGTTTCTTACTGCTTTTCTATGAGTTGTTCTCTTTCTCACGCGACGTTTGGTGAAACAACAATGTTTTAGGCTTCGCCGACAGCTGAGTTGGTTTTGACAGAATGAGCCTTCTTAATTAGTTGATTTTGACTTGATCAGTCATTCAGAAACCGGGGGTTACTGTATTAATTGTCATGACATTGACATAATCTTTTTGGTCAGAGTTACCCTACCATGGTTATACAGCTTTAATCATGTAATAATATTTCATATTTTTATTCTTTTACTAACATTTAATAACTACAATAAACAGTCAAACACTCATGAATATTTATTATTCTAATCAACATCCCAGTATTCTCAATCGCAATCGCAAAAATCTCCCAATCTTTCTATTTACACAAACAACATAAAAAGCATGCCATTATATACAACTGATATCATTTCATTGTTAAGTACTAATAATAGTACTAAACCCACACTTTACAAATGACAGATCCAAAACAAACATAATACTATCAGTCAGACAGAGACTGATAACAGATAAGAATACATTAAACAACATAAATGACAATAACATACCCATTTTGAATGCCAGCTCGGGGATCTTTCGATGACTTAACTCCAATCATTATAAGTGCCATCAGTACAAAGAATAGACATGTTGCAAAACAAATCCTGCAAAAGAAATAAGTTATAAAAAATCATTACATTTTAATAAGTAGTAGACTTTGGGTTATATACGTCCGTGTGGTGACGGAGTAAAAATACAATATGTCACCACCCCATCTCATCCCATGGGTGTCGTAAAAACCGACTAAGGGACTATCTGTGAATTTTATCTTATAACTATCTGTAAATAAAAAGAAAAAAACTAGAAATTAAACCCTATACCAATACGTCTGGCCAGCGTGGTAGACCAAGTACCCCTCCGTCACGCCCGTCCCTGCAGTGGGACATTAATGGGCTGTAATGATGATGATTGGGTTATAATTTGATTGGTACACAAATAGTTTATATATTTTAGGATGATAAAGAACAGAGTCAATTTAAGTCACAAGATTTGCCACAAAACAACAGCTAAAATAAAATTGATTAAAATAATTTAAATACAATAACTGCTGTTAAATTGACCATAACAATTTTAATGATTTAATTCTTTAAACATTTATGACTGCTGCACACAATAGTTCTTAATAATAGGTTCTTAAATTTATGACCTGGCTTAATAGTGAATTATGAAGGTAGGTACTGAGACAAGTTTTTCCACTATCTGAAGAAAAAAGAAATCAAGATTTACTGATGGCAAAGATTTCAGAGGATAGGACATAATATATAGGAATAAACATGAAACTTTGCAGGAAAACCAAAAGTTTATGGACTCATTTAGGATAAAATACATTAATACAAAAACTGGTAGTTACCTGTATACAGCCAAATATCCAACAGCTTGATCACAGTCTACTTTATAGTCACCCGGTATATAGTGTGTGGAGTTCTTACAAAATGGTACCTGGAAAATTATTTAACAAACTAAGTATCAATGAGGGATTAATAATATAATCATTGTATCATAAATATTATGTAACATGGTTAGATGTTTTAATCATTCTTTAAATAGTCTGCAGCAGGCAGGCATACTATTTCTTAAAATTTTAAGAATAATTTCTACCTAGTTTTGGATGTAGAAGGTACCATGGGGCTGGCATAGTGTAACTTGAGTCCCTTTCCAATAAAATATAAAAAAAATCTGTTTACTTTTTTCATTTCTTCATGTAACCCCGGAGCAAGAGTAACGCATGCTGTCACCATGACAAGTAACAGCATGACCGTGTACATCAGACGACTTGATGTAGAGTTGGCACATGAAGGACACGCTGAGCAACACAAGGAACATGCTGCGCTTCCGCAACAGCATGCCAGCTATAAGGAAAATTATGAGTTTATATTTGTATATTTACACATGATGTGATATTCTTATAAATATTAAAAGTCTATGTAATAGTAGAATATTAATTAATCATTATAAGCTGTTATACATTTTTTAATCATTTTTTAAAATTAGTTTATGCTATATCATTTTCAGAATACCTATTAAAAAAATTTATGACTTATATAACAAAACTACTTATTTTTAAGAAATTAATCTTTTGTGCACATGGAAGCACTACAAGTGTTGTATGCTTGCTTTCTTGAAATTGAGCTAACTGTAATAGGAAGTTCTAGCACTAGTTCAGTTTAACAATACTGTATTTAGTATTTTAAGTTTCTACTTTCCATATTCACAATTTACTAGTTTTATTATGAATCAACCATAATAATATAATAATCTGATGATTGATGGTACACCTCTGTTTACAAAATAGCGAAATGTAATTAGCATATTTCACAAGTAATCATATTTTTATAAATTGTCAATATATACAATATAGAAACAGACATTTAATTCTCGAACTACAACTAAGGGAATAATCTGAAAAAGTTAACATGAAATAAGATACTGTGAAGTATGAAGGATGACTAATTAACTTAAAAACAACAATAATCACCTGTGCTGCAGAACAAAGACCCAGTACTGCACCCATTTTAAAAGAACTCGAACTGTTTACAAATGATCTTTACTGTATGTTTGCTGTGATTTATTACACTTATATCCAATAATTAATTGAAGTCTAGCTCAGCTAGAATTTTCCTCCATTCTCTGCTGAAAGTATTTATTGATCGAGAAAAGCAAACTAAAAAAGTAAGCACAATCTAACTTGATTTGACAGATGTGACAGTGACAATGACAACTCTTTTTTAGAGATGGGAAAGCCTGATTTAACAAACCGAGTTAATCGTGTTACAGTTAAATCGATTCAAACAAAGTTAAATATGTACTAACCAATAAAAAACAATTGCATTAATATCAATAAGCTCTGTAGCGGTAGCGAGGTCAACGAATAAGGAATGGTGACCGTGTACTTGATCATTTTATTGCTTTAATTCTATCGATTTAGACTGAAATTAATATCAAAAATATGTATTAATAATTGAATTAAAACGTAGTTATGGTACATTACAATAAGTGTTTTTCAAATTCGAAAATTATTTACAGCCACATCATTTACATCATATTTACAGTGGTAAATGTCAAATATCTCGTCTATGAGATACAAATTACAATCAAAGAGATAGTATACTACGGAAAGATACAATCAGGGGGAGTCAACTCTGTTCTACACAATGTTTCTATTAGGGCTGTGATGTACGACAGAGAGAAAAGATGAAATAGAAAATGTCATGTCATTTCCTAGCAACCACCTAATAGGTACTTGTTTATATCGACGCAAGAAAGCGATTTTGTCGTATCTCGAAAAATTGCGAAATTGAGTTTTATACACCATTCGATTCAGAAAAAAATACCACATCGAATGATCTCAGTTTCATTTTTCTACGACTATTTTTTATTTAGATACGACATTGAGATTTACCTCAATTTTTCTGAATCAAAACGAAAATAATGTTGTAACTAACCCAAAATTCGCGTTTTATTATGTTAGGATACATACAACATAATTGCTGCGTATACTTCACAGATTACGACATATACCTCGGCCGAAATGCATTACTTGCAAGGAGTTACACCCTTCACAGCGCACTACAATATAAATTTTATTTAGTTACAGCAAAATTGCCGCTCGGGATTTACATGCCAACTTGAGATATTACCAAGTGCTCATTCAGCAATTTACGTTATTTCTACAATTACAGCACTTTACAGTGTATTTTTCTATTAAAAAAATGTACTTAACCCATTTTAAAGGAATTAATATTTTGGCTACTAGAATATACGTGGCATTCGTTTCCCTGTCCCCCGCGACCATTCGCAGATGCAGCGCGTACGGCTTATTTGTCATTCGGCGCTCGACCGCCCAAGTGTGAATGCGATTACGTAGTGGAAAGACGACTCCTTATGTTCGTGTTTAATGTGATATTTGAACATCATAACAGCCCATTAATACACCACTGCAGGGACGGGCGTCCTACCGTGACGGAGGGATACTTGGCCTACTAATACCACGCTGGCCAGACGGATTGGTATAGGGTTTAAATTCAAATTTTCCTTCTTTTTATTTCGCTAGGATAATATTCAGAAATAGTCCCTTAGTCGGTTTTTACGACACCCATGAAATGAGATGGGGTGATGACATATTGTATTCTTACTCCGTCACCGTCACACGGAGAGAGAAGGCATACGCTAAAGAATTTAAAACCAAAATATGATAAAAAAGTTAAAGATATTCTGGAAGAAACAGACGATGAAGATAAACAGTAATTCAGATCATCTGTTTCTTCTAATTTACGACCATTTCTTAGAATTGCCCTAATTTTTAGTATGATTTGTCACGTTCCATTTACTTTAGCTAAAGTGGTTTTAAGAAGTATTAATCCAATGAAGCTTTTTTTTATTGTTTGTTTTTATTTTGTTTTGCGTATAGGCCTGAAACTCTGTTTTTACATTTTTAATTACAATAAATAAATTCGTTGCTTAACATACCGCATTTTGTTTGTGTTCCGCAAATTAAGTAATACTACTTACAACAAAAAACAAAACCATGATAAATAAATATATTCATATAAAACAAACTAACATTTATCATTTAAAACTTTTAAATAGATACAGCAAGTTTGATAACAGTCAATTAGAAGAAGTTACTGATGGTCTAAACATTTGCTTTTAAGATACAGCATAATCAAAGTTTATATTTTAATAATCAAATGATGTATCTAGTATTAAATCCAAATACAATAATCTTAGAATGACCGGTTAAATTGCAAATGGAAGGTTTTATTTTAAAATTTCATCATTGAAAATATGATAGTTTTAAGTCTACTAGTTTTCATATTATGAATTTTTTAAATAGTTTTTTAGCTCTGGTGCAAAATTGCATTTTTCGAGATACAACAAGATCGCTTTCTTGCGTCGATATGGAGCTGTCAACAGTCAACACTACAAGAAAAGAAACCGTTTTATTTTGTAAATTCCTAAATATCTTGTAAATAAATAAAAAATCTCGATAAATAACAAGTTTATCCTGAATTAAAAACGTTGCACGAGCATCCTATTCCTTAGTTGAAGTGTTTTTGTGAAATTGAACGTTATTGACTCCAGTTCTGAGAAAGTGACTCCTATAGGGTTTTTGTGGGTGTCATATGTCATTTCGAACGTCACTGTTGCGACACAACGCTGTTACGAATTAATTTTCACTGCATCATAGGTTCGAAAGCTTATGGACTCGAATGAAGTAGTCGCGAAAGAAGCTGTTTCGAAAAACATTTTTACTGCCTCATTCGTTCGAATGCTTGTGATTTTGATTAATTAGTCATAAAGCGTACAAGAAAATATTCTTTTACGTTTATTGTTGTTTGTTATAACATCGTACATGAATATACATACCAATCTTTTTACTGGAAGCCCTATTTATCCGTATATTTTATGGCTGTGTATGTATAAAACAGAGGTTTGCCTAGAATATGACATACGTGCAATTTCTCTTTAGTTCTGATATCTTTGGTTTTGTAATATCTTATTCCAACGTCGCGTCGTAAAGTGTGATGCGAATAATAGAAAAATGAGCGTCAATAGTTTTTTTCGTCCTGTGACTACTCGATATGGTAAATGTAATCTAATCAGAGATATTATGTCCCACAATAAAACAGTTAAAAATGTACATTAAAATGAAATGAATTATTTATTATTAATTTAAAAATGTATTAATCATTATTGTTTATTAATTTGTTATTTTTATTTAATAAGGGCTTGAATACTTTTCTGTACACTTTATGACTAAATTGCTGTCCCGTGCCCACTTCGTTGGGCGGCGAAAAACGCGTTCCGTTTTTTACATAAGTAGGTATTTTATTATCATAGACTTAGAAATGGACTATTCAACACAGATATAATTTTTAAAATCGGTTTATTAGATCCAAAGATTACATTACACAAACTTTCATCATCATAACATCCCATAAATGTCCCACTGTAGGAACGCGCTGCCTCCCGTGACGGAGGGATACTTGGACTACTAATACCACGCTGGCCAGGTGGATTGGTATAGGGTTAATTTTAAATATTCCTTCTTTTTATTTCGTAAAGATAATATTCACGGACAGTCCCATAATCGGTTTTTACGACACCCATGGGATTAGTGGTACTCTTACATTATTGTATTCTTACTCCGTAACCACTCAGAGAAACAAACATTACCTCTTTATAATATAAGTAGAAATTAATCAAAATCACAAGCATTCGAACGTATGAGGCAGTAAAAATGTTTTTCGAAACAGCGTATTTCGCGACTACTTTATTCGAGTCCATAAGCTTTCGAACCTATGAGTCAGTGAAAATTAATTCGCAACAGCGTGTGTCGCAACAGTGACGTTCGAAATGACTTATGACACCCGGTTGTTATCAAAGAGTATAATAATATATTGGGTAGTTGTTATGTTACAATGAGTTTCAATGTAGAGAAGAATGTTTCAATGAAGAATGTGAATATTATTTATTATGAATATTATTTACATAAATAAATTGTAAAAGAAATGAAGTTTTTTATTATCAAATCCAACTCCAAATACAGTCATCCTAATTTAAACCTTCAACAAAATAAACAAAGAGATATATCTAATGCCCTACGTAGGGCGTTAGGATTTATTTTTTTGTTTACAATAATTGCTGACATTAACCGTAGTTTTAGGGGGGCTGCCAATAGATGGCGCCTCACGCTTAGAAAAAGTTTCCTCACGAATTTTATATGAAGTTGACATTCTTCTCCTTTGAGTTTAATGTTCTGTGGATACAATGGAAAAATGGCGTTTGTATTGCCAAGACATACTTTTATGTACTCGATGTAGGGGATTCCCCTACAATTAAGGGTTTTGTGTAGCGTCACCATAAGCATTATTATTATAGAACTCTACATAGTATATCTAGCTAATATTATTAAAGAAATATAGTGTAAATTATAAACATAGAAAGCCACCTATTAGAAATTATAAAATGTATAATGAAATTCGCAAACTAGGCTAAACATTGGCCCTCAGCAAAGATTTATTTAGTTTTCATTGTTCATAACTTCTAGCATTTTGTAAATGGTGATTCTGTTCAAATTTTTATTTTCGGTTTATGGTACCGTGTTATATAATTGTAAAATAATTATAGAGAAGGAGAGAAAGATTTTTAGTACCTATTAGCTATTGATTTAGCTTAGCTTTTAATGAAATGGAAAAATGTACTTCTTCACACAGGTTTTTAATTTTTAATATATCAATTTCAGTGGACTTTTGTCTGGATATTTTTTTATTTAGTATTCTTTTTATAGTACCTATGCTTGGTCAGCAGGTTACCACTGGAACCAAAACAGATGAGTCAGATTTACATCTTCTTCATCTGGAACTAAACCACTCTTTGTTTACCTTTTAGCTTCCCCTCGTCACTTGCAGACTCGTGCTGATTGTATATTATGTATCAGTATATTATGCTGTATTCAGTTATTTGTAAAAACACAGCAAGTAGGTAGTTACATAACTTATCATCATCATCATTTGACGTCCACACCTGCCATAGGCCTCCTTCAAATATTTCCATTTTACGCAAGGACCTATCTAACCCTGTGTCCATGCGGCTTCTAATTCCAGTATACCCTCAGCCCCAACGGGTGTAAGCTCTATACGAACCGCCTCTTTAGTCGGAAAATGCCGGGGGGCATATTGACCTGTTGACAGTTTTATTGACCTTTAATGAATCATCACAATCTCGGCCAAAAGACGTTAACAGTGGTAAACACTGCTGGACATAGGACTTCTTCAAACGTCTCTATCCTCAGCAAATGAGTTTTCGTAATTTTGACTGCACAATACGATCGTCTCATAGACAGACTCCCGGTATTCACCACGCTGTTCACGACAGACTTGTAGACGATAAACCCGTCACCACACTGGGGCTGTGATTCGCCATCCCGGAAATAGATAATAATAAACGTTTATTTTGTAAGAAGACTTGAAGCTGTCTTTGACTCAAGGCCTGCCCCACCCACTCGTATACGATTGCTGCAGTTTGTTCGGGTTATTAGAGTGTCCCTTTCACTTTTTAGTCCCATTTCCATATAGGCACATTTTTGGTACGTCTTTACCAATAGCGGTACAGTGGTCTGTATGGAGTTAAAGTTGCCTATAACATTTGGTGACCTGAAGGGTAACTTACATTCTTTTTTAAATACTTATAATTTAGGTATTTACGTGAGTGCTTACCTAAATAATTACTACAATAAGTGAGGTTTGAGGATTTAAAAGATAATACCATTTTGATTCTAATAATTGAAATATATTTTTCAAGACACACAAAACTCATACTAAACTTATTGAGGTATAATATTCAGGCAAATAGTCTACTTGAAGTAGCACAAAATAAAATAATAACATTGTTTTTCATATATATTTCCTTAACCTGTTTAATATTCTTTTTTATATTGAGTAGTTAGATTTAATACGTACAATACTTCACAGTCGAATGTACTTTGCTATGAAATGCGTAATCATACATTACAGATAGAGAGCTCAAAGTATTTATAAGGCTGTTCAGTTTTGTAATAGGTTTATTTATCTGATTTTATTTAAAAAAATTACATTTTCGAGTTATATTTATAATCAACATATTAACAAAACGTTCTCATTATAAATTTGTAATATCTATCATCATAAAATCAATTTAGAACACATTCTGGACCTTCACATTTGATACGATATATAAAATAACATCTAATCTACGATGATCTCAATAAAATACTCTTCTCACATTCAACACCATAGATAAAAATAATAATTTAGAAAATAATAAATAAATTATTAATATCACAGTAGAATAACTGCCAGCTATTTTTATCAATATTAATCATGGACTCTAGTTAAAAAACTACAAAAACCATTATGTTTGTTGGCAGTTATGAAATATGAATAATAAGACGACCAAGAGCTGACAGTACCTATACGTAAACACTGCTGTGATATTGACAACTAATTACAAATACATAATATATTAATATATATCTACCGAGAGATAATCAACACCTTTGATCATGTTGGAACCTTAAAACTACTGGTAACCATTAGTAACGACGTATCGATGCATCCACCGTAACAAGAAACTTAGACAACCTATCTACATAAGTATTTTCAGAATATATGTATTTCAAACCTAATTATATACTGGCTTAACAATTGCTTATGTAACACTTCATTTGGATACCTTTTTAAACGTTGGAGATAAACACGAAATTACGTTAAATATTAGGTACTTTGTGATTCTCTTATTTTACTTTGAAAGATGTCGTAATAGTAAAGTATGTATTGTTTGTGATATTATTGGAAACGACTGCAGCTTTTTTTAAAAATAAAACATATTAAAAAAGCTTCGTTATACCTACATGGTGTTTAAATTTTATTTTCTTTTACACCATCAAAAAACCTAATTGTTTGTACTTATATAAAGTAAAGAGCGATATTCAATTTAATAGCGAAATATAATTTTACATACAGAACTTACAATGCCAATTTGTTTAATCACTGTAAGTAAAGGATCACTTACTGCTATGTACCAAATTTTGTAGCAATTTTCACGAAAGGTTAAATTTAGTTTCAGAAAATAATAAATGATTTCTTTCTTAGCCTAGATTAACAAGGATTTAACAGGTAATTGGTCACTTACAGTAGTCACCAATTAGCGTAATTTTAAGAGGTATAAGTATTATTGGTACATAGATCAACAGTATAATTGTGTCTGAAATAGAAGTATGTAGGTATATACTGAAAACGTAACTCATTAAATTCAAAAAAATATAAAACAACAAATTCCTCCAGTAGTTGTAAAGTGATAGAGACGATGTAATACAAACAGTTACGCCTCTATTTGCGTTATTTAATTAACTGTGTTGATCTAAATTTCTTAAAAAGATTCAACATACACACATAACCATACTATAATTAATTATTCTTAACAAAGTAAACAATTTATTATTCAGTCGCGTTTCTCGATGAACCTTTTTTTCAATTAAGTCATTTCATGTTATACAATTAATATCAAAGAGTTTACTGTTATTATGCATCTATAAAAAAGTTGTAATTTTACTTACGTTTGCGAAAAAAAGGCTCATTGCACGGTAGTTATGTCAGACACGTCACAAAAAAACATTTTTGAAAAAGTACTTAATACAATCTACTTATATAAATAGGAGACATATTTTCATAAACTATAATTGCCCACATAGTGATACTTAAATAAATTTTATGGAATTGCTCAGATCAAGAAAATAAGATAGTAACTGTGATGTTATAAGATACATTAGTTTGTAATAGACGCAATTGTGTACCTACACATAAAAACATACATAATTAGGTAGATTGTCGAGAACAACGTCCTAACTGATAGTACTATTAATTAACAACTAAAAATTGTTAAAGTTTGTAGTTCCGAGTACATAAAGTATAACACCTTATTTTGTTAACCTGAGAGGAATTGCAGCATATATATGTTATGTAAGAATATACATTTAAAACAATGATAGGTTTAAATAATATATTACTATGTAATATTGTGTAAATATTATTATTATTTATATATAAAATAATAGTGTCGTAAATCTATATAACATAATATGACAGTAAAATAAGTATAAAGACGATATATTTATGCAATAATAATAATAAGGTACCTATCAACTGAAGTTATTTTTACAACGTAGTATCTAGACATATTGAAATTGTTAGTGTTCTAAATCCACAAATATAATACTATATATAATAACATTTATATAATATTTTAATAAATATACTAAAAACTATTTAAGGTATAACTTGTATAATGTTCTTATTGTTTATTATTACGTTCAGATTCGTAGGATTATCAAGTGCCTACTGACAGTACAAGTTAATTATTACAGATTTCACGGCTATTATTAAACGATATTATTACTAATATCCGAATTTACATATTTACATGAGTCAATGGTTGGGTATGAAGGAATATATACACCTACGACGATAGGGACGGTTAATATACTTTTTAATTATGTAGGTATCAGATTAAATTATATTTTTTATATAATAAAATATGCACATTTCTATTGCTTTTGATTGTTTAAAGTTTCATTATGTGGGCATTTAAAAAGAAAGTTATAAGACATTTTTGTTCTTATAAAGAAATTTAAATGTCTTTGATTTATGCATTATTTTACTATTATTTATTTTTTGCAGTTAGTCTTGCGCGTTATTGTATCGTTATTTTAATACAGATAATATTATAATGCTCATATTGGTTACGTACGAGCCTAACATACCAATATTAAAACGCTTTGATTTTATTTTATATTTTATCAAAACAATATTAAAAAAAAACTGTTTAATTATGCATTTTTTGTACTGATATGTAGTTTCTTGTTTAGTATTATGACTTTGGTGTTGAGTGCATAAAAATTGAGCAAAATTTTGGCTAAATAAATTAATTAGTACGTTAAGCAAAAATATATTTACAATTCACTTATATAAAAAAATAAAATGTCTTTATTTTAAAATAATAAAACTTCCCTATCAACTATTTTATAATTTAAAAAATAAGAAAATGTTCTATTATTTATGTTCCTAAGTGTAAACCTAGTAGCTTCGAAAATAAAATTGAGATCTGCGTCGTATTTATGCATGTATATGAAACTATTATAGCATGCCATGTGGCGATCTGTGAACCTCATAAGCTAAGAGGGTTGTACTATGACAACCGCACAGGCGATCTTTGAATCACATTTTCAATAGCCTACTCCTAATTTGTCCTCCTATACTTACTATCGAATTATTGCGATTCAAATATATTAAACATTTAATGATATTACTCTACAGTGTTACCACGTTACGTTATGGAAGCAAAGGGGGCCTGAAAATAAGGCTTATCAAACGTAGTATCAAAATGACTTTACAATAAAATCATAATCACATTATTTATATGTCCAAGCCCAATAATAAATTTATACAAAGTAGCAACAAAAACAAGTTTTATAATAGATCTGTGGACCTTTCATAAAAAAAGTTTTTATATAAAATCCCATGTGTGATATAATAACAAACATTAATAATTATTAATACGTACTTATTAAATTTAATGGAACCTAACTTTATTAAATACTATTATTATGACTTCAGCTTAAAATACAACTAAGAGCTAAGTTAATTCTAAGCTGCACAATATGCATCCTTACAATATGGCAGTTGTCAAATTGCTAGCTGAGTTGCTGCTTACGACAATATATTTAAATATATGAGAGCGCGGAATTTTGTGTCGTACATTACTTTTGCTATGTATGACAACTTTATGATGCTATATCACAACCAATATTGCAATGAATATATATATATTTGGTAAAATTTGCAGGTACAACACGTAAAATAATATAATGATAGCACGGCAGCCAAATATTAATGAATAATTAAGCACCCGAATCATATATTTTATTATTTTAAATTTGGCAAGATAAATAATAATCTGTGTTACTTTTAAGTGATACAATTTACGTCTTTTTTCATAATATGTACCTATTTAATTGTAAATCTATTAGCAGATATACCTAATCAGATCTTATTAACTTTATTCAAAACTTGCATCAATGAGATTAAATAATTATATTTTGATTTGTCTTATATTTAACATTGATTTCATATATCTTATTCGTTCGTACATTGAGTAAAAATCTGATGAGGCACAAACCTGGCACACGATCAATTGTAATGTGCGTTGTTTGTATAAGCACCTGCATAATTAGTAGAACTAATTATTAGATATTACTACGATGCATAAACACTTAGAACACATTAGGTACCTATGTGTATTATATTATGATTGATTGTGTATTAAGTGATGTAACTTTTACTTAAGATTGGCACATTTTATAAAGATCTTGTTACGATCTTTATCATGGAGTATTTATTGACTTATGATTTTCGTTTGACATAATATAAATTCTTAAATACTTACAAAATATTCCCCATGCCAACAATATTTTGGTAACTATCGAATCAAGAATATTGCGCCGTGATGTATGCAGAAAAAATAATATAAATAATCTAAACGCGTCTTGCTGTCATTAATTACAGTGCCTATAATTAATATCTACATTTTAAAAAACCGTTACTACGTAGCCGTACAAAACTTTTCGTTTTAAACCATCACATTTAAGTAAGTAACAATAATAATATATTTATAATTATAGTTCTATTTACATACACAAACAATGGTGTTAATATTATATAGATACAGAATAATATCTTTTATATAATTCGCTATTTAATAGTAGATATATTATTTACAATTCTAATCAATAATACTTAAAAGTAATATTGCAGCTCGCAATCATCTTTTCCCTTTCCTTTATATTTCCATCAACGTCTCGGCACATTACCGCAAGATCATTTCTTGTACGTGAATATATTTTTAATTCACGTGTCATTTCAGTATTAGCAGAAGTACCTACCTCATTGCTTTCCCGGTATGTGATGTTTCTCTTCCAAGCTTTATCATTTCGTCGTTGTAATTAGGCCTTCTCCTGGCGTTTAAACAGTATTCTTTAAATATGCATTTACCCCGAAGGTTTCATTGTAAATGCATATGACGTCATGTCATCCCTTGTGTTGCCATCCTTTGATACAGAAGTATTAACCTCGTATGTGACTGTCGTCAGCCACAGTACTCCGCTGGCTCAGCGCCATGTTGACTCCTCGACACTTGCACTTGCGCAGCACTCATTGCGCGAGCAACTCTTGAGTATTGTCTCCTTGTTCTAGTAGGACCATCTTTGTATACAACACAGATATGTTCATAAAAATTTTAGTCTAAACATGTTTTGTAGTCTTTTCGTCGAATCTGAGATAACTTACAAAGCTAATTTCATATATATTAGAATATTTATTTATTATCTAATAAGTCAGTCAATATACATTTATTTAGTGAATAATATCACTTGAAATATTTTCGACAGGAATAATTGTATACCGTCGAATTATTTGAGTACGCATAAACATACTCTATATATGTATATTATATATAATAATATGTGTTTTCTATACTTATATAAAACAGTGTGAAAATATTTACTATTTACGTCTAATTGTTAAACAAGCGCGGTGTGGCACATTCGAAAATGTGGACGGAATTTACTGATTCTGTAGAGATTGTTTTAATAGTTATTGTAAGTCGACAGTGAATTATTCTTACCCAGAAATTATTTTCCGATCAATTTAGTATTAAATAAGCTTGCAAATAAATGCGTAACAACAATATTAATTGGTTTTACTAAATATCTCTTAATAATCTGCGTGAGAAAATAGTTTGTGTTTATAAAATAATCTCAGATGTTTAAAATAAAAGTATTAATACGTATGTACAGAATGTGTTGTAATAAATAAGTAATATTTTCGCACTGTTTGTGTCAGTCTAAACTTAGAGCTACGACTTAATCCTAATATTCACAGTCTCCGCCCGAGAGCGACACACACATTTGCATTCCTTATGCACGTCACAGTTAAGGCGAGTCTACTGCGCTACAAAAATACGTGGGCAATGTCCAATGCAGTCAAAATACGAGCCACATATAAAGAGCAAAAATATGTCTCCTTTAATTTTCTTATAGTATCCAATATAATATGTAAATTTTATCGATCTCTGCTTAAATTAAATAATTTTTCATTCATAATATATTTTCTTAAAACTAAGTCATGCCTCCCACAAGGAATAGTTCTCGTTAAATAAGAATAATCTGAACCACACAAGTCTCTTTTCAAATTTGGGTAATATATTACGCAGCCACTATTAGTTCTGCCTTTACTTGAGTTGCACTGGACGCGAGTACGCGTGCGAGCGCCGCACGCGCTAGTCTCCGAAGCGCGTGCAAGCCTTTTTCCATTTGCACTGAGTGCACCAGAGGTCGCGCTGGTCCATGCCGTATACCTTGCGGCATTTCTTATTGTCTGAGCGAGGCCGCCTGCCGGGACTGCTGGGAGAGCCGGCTGCTGAAAGCCGCATGTGTTTCTGGAAAAAAAGTTCAGTTTTTATAGGCTAAGCTAACATTTACTCTGCAAACTTTCTGATTTTTAGTAGTGATTATTTCCATATTTTTAATTATTTAAAAACACTTAATAGCCTGATAAAAAACAGAGAGTACAGTTAAATATTTAAAATAAACTTACTGGTGAATGCGAGTTAGACCAAGGATGTGTGATGGGAATACTTATTGGTCTTGCTGTGCCATTTTGAATTGCGAGAAGCCCTTGCCTGTATATGAAAAAGAAAACAATAAATATCCATTCCATAATTGAAAATTAAAAATAAAAAGTTTTGTATAGTTAGGTTGTATACCTGTAAGAGCCTACTAGTTGTCGCTGATATTCAGGATCCTCGTGCGGAGGGCGGCACATGTCTCTATGGGAGAGAGTTGGAGGCGGTGCCGGAGCTACTACCTCTCGCTCTGTGTAGTAAAACTCTTCTTCATGATCACTATCACCTTCTTTCTTTGGCCTGCAAAAAAACAAAACATATTTTATAGATCACATCCTTTTTGGACTCTTTGCACGTTCTAAAATATTCGAATAAAGAATGATATTCGTTTATTCGTAATGTAACATCAATGTTATAAATTGTAACACAAATTACATAACATTGCATACTGTAATGCATGACGCTGTAACGTTACGTAACCGGCAAATGGTTGCTGGCGAGAGAGCGAAAGAGAATTGCAATTACTTTATTATAATAAACAAGAGTACCTTGAGTGAAGTTTTAAATTAATGAGGTGACTATCTGAAGGTATAACTAGAGAATAGTAGGATAGAGTTACGTAAGTGCCGGCGGGCGACCTTGCGCTAGCGATCGTGGGCGCGGGCGGGATTGTGTTGCTTGCAACCTTGTCGTGAAGCCTCGCCGCTTCCGGGTCAGTAAGGGCCGGCTTTCAGAGCTCTATCACTACTACATATTAACCCAACTACTATAGTACGAAGGTCGATAATATTTCAATCTGTGTTTTTATAATAGACAACAACCGGTTGTTACGGGACTGACTCTTTAAAGTACTCACAGATTTCGTGCCCTTTATATTTTTTTTGATGTTATTCTTGCAAACAGATACGTAGTTAGATAATTTATAAGATATAATAAATATGTAATGATACTTTCTATATGTATAGGTACAGGAAATGAGATGTTTACTAGCATTGCCCTCAGCTTAACCTTGCCAGCTGGCTTGTTGGCGTTGCGCAATTATTACTGCACGTAGCACGTGCATTAACAGGCTACACGTGACATTTTTACACGTGCCTATTTTATTATAACATTTGAACGTTTATCTAAACGTTGCATTCTACGTTCAGATTATGATTGTAGGTATTACATTGCTTGACGTAATAGTTTAAAGATAACCTCATTGCAAAATCACGTATGCACTTTTCAAGTTCATTCGATAAAAGAGTTGCTATGTTCAAGTTTTTACTGTAGTTACCTGTAATAGGTAATCAATTATGTATACTTTGCTTTAAAAAGTAGTTGCGTCTTATGAAATACTAACCCCAAATGTGTGTTTCTAATGTGAGCTTCAATAGCTGCGCATGTATTGGTGTTGTATCCACATCCTCGCCAAGTGCATACGAACACAACGCTGTTTATCTGTAACAAATATCATTTCATTAATTTTATGGTATTATAAACATTAGTAAATTATCAAAATATTATTCAGTTATTATGTACGTTAGAAGTAGTGCGATATAAAGAGTAAAATCGAGCGATGATGTTGCAGAGACGGAAGCGGCTCTAGGTCGTGGCCTTGCTAACGCCTCGCGCCAGCGGTGCGCGCGCCCTCCTCTGTCAGCGAAGTACCACCAGTTAACGATACGTTCTATTACTACCTATGTACTTCCATGTATTGTTACCTAATTAAATGTTCACATCATATAGTGACGTCACAATCAAAGAAACGTAGAACATAAACTGTACAAATCAGTTAACCTTTGCTAAATTCTTAAACGTATTTTCGTGTTGGTAATTATTGAAAGAAGAGGCAGCCCTAAGTGTTAGTGAGGCATGACGAAGAGAACGCGCGGGGCCGCAATTGGCGTTTCTTGCCAAAGTTTCTGCATCGACCTTCTATTCAATGCCACATTATTTCGGCCAACTGGGCTCAGTTATATACTCTAACATTTAACTTACACTGACGTTAATTGAGAACCTTAGATACAATATTTTAAAAGTCTTTCTAATAATACATAAGGGCCGTTGTGGTTATAGATCTTAACCTACTTAGTTCTCCGTTGGTTATGTAAATTTAATTATGTGCAAACAAGGGAGCTAACATCTTTGACTTGTGCGGGTTCAATCTACAAGTCAAACATATGTGTGTGCATGAGCATGACTGTTAGATTTGGGGCTCTTTCCTACGTTTAACATGTACCTATGTAGGTACCAATATTTTAAACATAAGGATGTTTTTCCAAGGTCTGATACCCATAGTAAAAACTCTGTTTAGTTTAGGAATGGACGGCATGAATGTGTGAGGAATATTTTATAAAAAAGCGTGCCTATCTTTTAGAAACACCCATGAATCCATTTCAATAGCAAGACTATGTTTTTAATCGCTTCTAAATTGGTTCAATCGATAGCTAAAATTATAACAGTGATATTCAGTTTAACAAGCAGATTGTAGGTTGGTAGGTGTACATTTGCTCTAGACCTAGTATGCGAGGCTGTATTAAGTGCACTCAAAAGTAGGTTAGGTCACGGGAGAGCGAGGGAGCGGGGCGCTCGTGGAAGGGGGTAGGAAGACCGCGAACTGGGTCGCAGCACCAGGGCCAAGGGTGGTCAATGAAGGTTGCGTTTCTTTGTCTTATATTCGAGGACAATACTTTTAACGACACTCGTTAAAAGACCATCAATTTGGTTATATATTTTATATTAGCGAGTAATACCTTTGTTTGAAAAAAGACAGCCATTTAAGAAAGATATCGATCCCTACAGTATAATATTTAATCTTTTGAAAAAATGTAGAGTTCTCAAATTGTTTTATAATCATTTCATTAGATTTTGTTTTAAATCTTCACGTCTAGTTCCAACTTCTTTAGAACGCTAGAAATTTCAGCCTATCAAATGATCAATACAGTTTTCCTAATTTACTTTTAATTTAATTGATAGGTATGATATAAGAATTATAATAGGTACATGTTTCGAGACAGTTAGTGGTCTATTTTAAAAATGGTTAACCTTCCCTTTATGCGGGGTGAGAGAGGAGGCGGGGGAGCAATGTTAGTGCGCGTGTTCCGCGCCTCCCTTCCCTTCGCTGCACCACTGACCCACTTTCAGCTTCCAATAACGTTTTCATGTTGTTTTGTATTCGTTTTGTGAAATATCTGCTTTACCTAACGATAGTTACATAAAGGGATGTTATATGTAAACGTATTTAAATATAGGTCATAACTCATAAGAGAACAAAGAGGTTATAATATAACCACGAAATTATTGACAAAAAGATCTTAGCGTCTTTATTAGATACTGTATTGGTAGAGCCATTGACAAGACCGTCAATGTTTAAATAATGACCTACTAAACTATCCTCATCACACATCCGATTACTCTATTGCAACCCATAGACTTCCTTCCATTGTTTCTATTTCATGCGGTAAGTGCTGCATCCTACTCTATTACTACAAATAATGTCAGATTACATAGCAGTAAATTGCACTTATTTAAATTAAATCATTGATTTATTTTCTATTTATTTATGTTAAGATTTATATTATGTACAAAAACTTGTATAATGTTAATTTGAACAAATATAAATTATATTGTAGGTAGTACGTTTTATGAATAACCCGCTTTGTCTATGTGTGTCGTTGGTACGCTTACACGTGCCGCTTTATTTGTTTGTGTGCAATGCAGTAGTCGATGTCGATGCCAGTGTGCATAGCTATATAATGCATTTGTTTTGTACACTTCCCTGCATTATATGTACGTAGTTGAACACCGCTTTGTTATTCAGATATTTATGTAGGTACCTACTTATATAGTTTTATATGTTTTTATCTTAGGAGCAGATAACTAGCTTACCTACTTATTACATTGGTAATTTAAAGCATATGACTGATTTTTATTTAAGAAAGATTAATTTGACTGAGATTTGTCAAAAATTTAAGTTCTAAAACAAAAATGTTTGTAGATCATAATATTGTATCAAAATTTTGTTTAAATTCCTTTAAATGCTATTGACATGAAACACAAAGAAAATATTATCCGGCCGCATTATTTACGAACTCTGTAAACAACTCTACGATAAAACAAAATGTATTCTATGATAATAAGATAGAGCCTAAATTGTCATGCTGATCTTTCTAAATGAAAAGCCGGCCCAAAATGCCGGTTTGTTATTGCGCTGTCTCACTCGGACGCGAAACGCCGCGGGATGATAATATTGATTTGTTTTCACTGCGTCTCTCTTTTGCTCATGAGCGTACTAGATATGTCCGTCTCATCCGCTTGACCTTCCTTATTTACAGACGCACACACGTAGAGTCTGAACAGGGCCAGATAAGTTGTTTTCGCGTCATCTCGTTCTAGCTGTAGAAATGAAGCGAATGAGGAAGACGCTATTTAAACGAGATACGTTGTTTTACGTTGTATGTGTTGTGTTACCGGCCGGTACTTTATGCGGCGTTCCTCTCTAGTGTGCTCGCTGCTTGATTACGATATCATAAACTAGGCCACTGCTTGTATAAAGAAGGAGATGCATTTACTTCCATATTTTAAACCATAGAGGTTATGTTAGTATGAATCTTAGTAGCCGTTAACGACGTCAGTCGTTATTAGGTGTAAAACAAAGAATAAAGTAACTTTATTCATAAAAAAATATGAACGGAATATTTTTTTTTATAAATTTACCACCTACTTAAAAGTAAATATAGTTGTAAGTAGGAATAATAGTTTTGATAGTTATTTAGTTAGAATCCGTGCGTGGGAGAGGCACAGAGGGGAAGGCGTGCGGGCGGGCGGAATGATATCCTCACGTGGCTTGGCTAAGCTTGGTGGCCGTGTTTCAAAACAATCTTTGTCGACTAGTTGCATGTTTACAAAGAGAAGTTTCATTCATCTAACTGTTTAAAAAGTGAATAAATAAATTGTACCATTTCCGTAAGTGGATTTCCGTAAATAAACAGTTGATTAAATTGCTCTACGTAGCCTAGAAATGTATGAGGTTCTTGATGTATTAACCATAAAGTATCATACTTATTACAGTTATTATGAAATAAATATTAAATCATAATTATTTAATTATTAACTTTTGTTCTAATAAGTAGGCTGTTATAGGTTACGTATGTACTTAAAATTAATACTAACAATAAAAAATAATGAAAAATATTTTATATCAATTTAACACAAGAGATTATCCATAATTATCATATTATTTATGTTTATAATAATTTACGTACAATAACAAAGGGATGCAAAATTTTGATACACTGAATGTAAGATTGTCACACAAAGAAGTTAAATGAGATGGCATGAGGCTATGCAGGAAAGAGAGAGAGGTATGCCGCATGCACCCCATGAAGCCAAGGGACAATGTGTAGCATGCCAGGTCACTGACACCGAACGATAGTTTACCCCTCAATTCCATGAGACTATAACAAAATTGTAATTATTGACCTCAACCTTTTTTTTTAACTCGAAGGGATTCAAGCTAGTAAAACAAAAACCAGTTCTAGTTTTTGTACATCAAAATTTTGAAGTTGACAACAATGAATTTATAAATATTTATAATTTACACCAAGGTTACATTAGTTAATTCATTCAATAATATTCAAGAGACCCTTAAAAACAATAAAGTGATAGATAATATTATAAACAAAACTTAAGATGTAAAGTTTTAAAGGGATGTTCTACAGGTGGCGCCGCAGATGCATTGAACTCAGGTTCAAAACATTCCCCTCGGCCGGCACCCAGCGGGGAGGTGAGGGGCACTTGGTACACCCTCATCACTTCATGTTTTTCACTCAACCTACCTTGCCAACACACACATACACAGTTTAGACTATGGAGAGAACACATGAAAAATGTCTGGTGGCAAGAAACTACGCAGCGTTCGTTCGCCTCATGTTATTGTGAGAAGCAACTTGTGTTCACTATTGTTTGCAATGATCGGTATTTCAATTTATTTATTATTATCGATTAATTTCTTTCAATGTAATCGATTGAAATAAAAACAAAACATATTTGTTTTGAAAGTATTTATTTCAAATAATACCTATAATAATAAATAACGTGAAGTGTAAATGGATTAATAAAGTAGGTACTTTCATGTGTAAAGGCTCAAAGTATATAAACGTGATTGGTTAAACGGTCATAGGTGACGGACGTCATTTCTCATATGCGTTGGGTGTGTATATGAATAAGACGTCGTAACTGCGTCATTCGCGATTATGAAAAATAGGTCGTATATCTATCTACAGCCAGCATAACATTCTTTTTTCAAGATTCAAATTATTAAATGCCAGCTCTATGAATCATACGTGCACAAAAGTTTTGTATGCTGGTAACAAAAATGAGTAATCAGACGAGTGGTGTAGAGTTGCCAATGGCTATAAAGCGGCATCTACGTCTTGGTCACCGACCTCTACAAGTTCTAACTTGTTACCATTTCACTTTTTATTTCCATATAACAGGACTATCTGAGTATTAATTTATTTGACAATTTAATGGGGAAACACATTTGAATACGAATATTAATGAGGACTTTGTTTTTAGAATACCTGTGTTTATTTAATTAATTATTGTAAAGTTTTTTTTCTTGAGGAAAATGTTTAACGTTATGTTAGTTTCTGTGTGTGCCTGTATGCATATGAATTGTTTAACTCTTACACATTATGTACGCAGCAGTTATTTATTTAATTAGCTTTAACTGTTGTCGCTTTCGTTTGTTTATTGTAGTTACGTAAAGAAGTTGAAAAATCGAGTTTGTTTATTGATATACATAAATAAAAGCATTTACATTTATTTATAATAGATAGAGGTGTTGTTACATCTTACTACATAATTGAAATCAGGTAACGTGAACTACAGAGACTAATAAATAGAGAGATGTATTGATATTACCAGACTTTTGGCATAATCTCAACATTAGCAAGCGACACGATATAAAGGCGATTATTAATTGAAAGTTTCAAGGAATCTTTGAAACGTATAATTTAGTAAAATGTGTAGTTTGTTGAACCCGCGGGACTGCTCATTATCGCGTCTGATGAACTCGTCATGCCATTGTTCCACTCACAGATAGGTATTGTACGGTGCATACAGGAATGTCAAACTGTCTTTACATTTAGTCTGGTATTAATACTGAAACAGCTTACGCACTAGTGCAATGTATTTGCATTTGCAAGCGACAGTGCATAGTTACGTATAAGTTAGAACAAACTTCTAAAAGACTATATCCAGACGACAGAACAAAAGAAACGCTAAAAGGCCCTTGTCACCTCTCATAACGGTAACTTTAAAAGTAATATTCAAGGCTGTAATCTATATTCTTAATACGTAACGACGTGAAGTGTAGAGCAAGTGATCCTTCTAGATTTAAAGCCCAAGTGTAAACATTTGAACTGTCAAGAACGGGCAGTGAACCGTCCGCAGTGTCATTGCCCTGCCAATGCCGGTTAAAAAAAACGCATTGCCTCCATCTATCTATCCGCCGCCGCTACGCTGCTGTGAGACGTGCGTTCGTATAATCAAGAAATATACCACCATTAGCAATATCTAAACTATTATTCGTTTCTAAACCATGTGCCGGTAATATACCAGCAACAATTTACATATAACGTATTCAACAGCTGCTCTACAATAAATAATGAAAGTAGTAAACATTGTTTTGATCACTCAATAGTCGTGCAAATTAATTCGGTTCTCTAGAATAAAAAATACACATTAAAAAAATACTCGCACATTTATTACAACATTATTGCAATCCAATGATGAATTATATTGTCAAAAGCATAATACATGATCATTATTATCTTTACACAAGATCTAATTATTAATCATCAATTAAGTAATTGCCACCCAGTGTATGTCGTGTCACACGCAAAATTGTAACAGTAGTAGTTCCTTTGTTAATATTAATTGTGCAAGGTGGTTGAAATAATTGCCCAATGTGGTTATACACCCATAAGGAGCGTAACCGCAGCTGGTTTATTCGATGGATACTGGTCAATGTCTCGTCGGACGGAGTTTTGACCGCACCAAGGTCGACAGGATAGGGGTACGTGAACTTAAACGGGCCTTTGCACCTACGTCAAACTTTTGCCTCTAAATAGCGAAGTGATACAAAATAATGAGGTCTCGTGACGAAATTTCGCGCAAACGGTAAAATAAGCTAGTGATATGCGCAGGGTTATTAGAACGAGGGAGTTGTGTGGTGCAGGGCGATGACCCGCAGAGCGAGACGGAACAACAACAACACTGAAGTTCGTGCGGTGGATGCCGGCACCGGCATACAGACACTTTGTTTCGTTTTGAATCATATTTCTTTTACTGAGTGTAAATTGATAGTGTTCTGTGTAATATGATAACACGTATACAGACACACGAATACATTTTGTATTGTAGAAATACAATACAAAATGTATTTATATATAGCAAGCAAACACAAATACAAGTAAGCTATTACTTTGTAAGATGTAATACTTTCATTTCGATTTGAACCACACATGGTGCGTAGTTAATAGAAATGCATTACCGAAAATAATCATCCCAAGCTTAACGCTACTTGTCTATAACCTATTTCTCTATTGCACAATACGTTCTTACACAGCAGGCTTGTAGTTAAACAAGCTGTGCATTATGGCAACTGCTCCACTTATTCATACGATCAATAAAACATGTTCCCTTGCTGTCTAATTGTAGAACTTGCTCTACAACTTTACATGGCATGCTATTTGAAAATATAATGTATATTAATATGTAAAAATGTTGTTTTTTCACTGTTATAATAACTACAAGTAATCAAACTACATAACTGTTATACAAATCTAAAACAAAGGCCATTGTTTACAAATGTCCATGCGTCGCCGCGTAGCTACCAGTACCTTTTCTATTTTGGAATTTCTATTAAATTCTCTTTATGAAATGAAAAGTTATTACTTACATATATTTTCAGATTGTGTGTAGGTTTATAAAAGTAGAGACATGGCATTACACGATTTTGTGTATGTTTATAAAAGTGTAATTCAGAGCAGTTAATAGTCATAAGTAAATTATGACTCTACCTATAGTAACTCTCTATAACGTATTTCCAGATTTTGAGTACTTATGTTTATACTAGTAGGTATACTGATATACTACACGGTTTTGCGTATGTTTTTAAAGTGGAATACATTAACGTTTAGTAGTCAAAAATCATTAGTAAATTATAACTCTACCAGTAATAATATCTATCTTATTTTAAAAATGTTTGCTAATAGCTACATTATATTCTAATAAATATTTGCTACCTACATTTTATAATGTGTTTACCTTGAAAGAGTGTCAACAATTTTCGGTAAGACTATGTGAACTACGCAATTGACGTATACTAATGTGACGTAATACCGAACATTGTAAGCGTCAGATATAAATCCGTGGTAGTATTCAATAAGCTTGAAGCGTGAACGTTCTGTTATCGACTGTTATATCACAGTGTTGTTACCTAATATATATGAATCTGAATCAACTACGTGTAATTGCTTGACAAAGCACTATGCGTGACGGACTCTACCCTAACACTTCTTTGTATAGAGTAATTTTGTGACCCCTACTTTGATATGGTGTTGAATATTTATAGTTAACTTTTGACTTTGTGGCGTAATAGTTAAATTACATGATTGGTATGAAGATGTCGCGGGTTCGATCCCCGCAAAGGTTTTTCTGTGCCTTAACATGGCTGTATGATAGCCTGAGGTTTTTAACAAAAAAATAATGAAAGACGACTGTATTTAGTATCCATAGTTACAGCTCTGCTTAGTTTGGGACTAGATAGTGTTGTCTGAAAACTTGAAAATATTATTTTTATTTATTTAGGTAACAATTAGGAAATATACTTTGTTACTAAGTGCAAGTAATAACTGCATGTTATGTAAAGTACACATTACATAATTTCAATAAAACATAGAAGTCAGGTTACTATGTAGCATGGTATAAGAGTACTGTTACTAGCTGACAGAAGCGAGTATAAAACACGAAGCTCCATGCCATTTACACACCTAATGCTAGTTTATAACTGTTTACCGAGCAAGTTCGTACAGATTGCGCGCCTCAACTAGCGCGTTGTCTTCCGCGTTTTAAATATAGCACATGAAGGTCACATTATTCGCTTTGAAACTACTAACAGAACAAATTGTTATAAATGCAATATGAACCTTGAAGTAACACGTTAAATCTATTTATTATTTGTTTCTAGCTGCGATCTAACGGGGCACGACACGAACTGGTGTACAACTTTTTGCACATAATGTTACAACTTAGCGGAGAAATAATACAATCAAGGTCTTACAAAGGCTACATAAACAATTTGCGATGGTGTTGGTGGGGAGGTGTCACGTTGCGCGCGCGTTTAGTTTTCCGCTCACGTGAGTTTTGACAGCTCTGTCCTCGTGCTATCAGTACTAGAAAACTATCTGACGTTTTAACAAGTCGCTTATCGCATCGAGATATTTTTATACATTGATAGCACACGTCTCTAGGCTGTTGCTATATACTGATCATGTTGTAATCACTTCGTACGTAATGAATACCATTACAATTAAGACATCAAATTATTAGCGTGATGACGGAGTAAGAATACAAGATGTCATCATCCAACTACAGTCGTAAAAAGTTAAAGGTTTGTAATGATATCTCTACAAAATCCTTAACACTAAAACCTAAACCACCTAGCCAGGATGGTATTAGTAGGCAAAGCGTTCTTGCAGCATTAAACTGCGAAAAATTTAAATAAGCAATTACAATAGAAACATCGTAATACATGTCTAAATACTAAGTATCTGCGTGCAGGTTTATGGAGGAAGGTCATCGTAGCAAAACAGTAGGTACTTAGGCTACAATGCAATTCTTCCGTGTTGTTTTCTCCCATACAGGGACAAAGGAAATTATTCTTACATGCTTATAATGAGTGACGATTCTAATAAGTAGCGTCGAGTAAATACGTAGTGACCGTGAGCGACACGCGGAAGTCACCTTAACGCCTTTGTAGAGATAACGATTGGTATATTTTATCAGTGGTTATAAAGTGGCCTTCATTACAACACATTATATCTATTTCACAATTATCTGTATTTTCGTACGTAGGTACCTATTTTATATATTTTTTCTTAGGCTCATTATAAACTACCGATAGAGGAAAAAGCCTGGCAATTACGATGTCTTAAAGTGATTCGTACGTACTAGGAAATTACCCAGATGTCTTAGAATAATATTATTTTACTGTTTTGATTAAATAATTATTGTTGTTTAAAACTTTATGTTGCACAAAGGAGGATTTAATGCCAAATGCATTTTCTACCAGTCAACCAGTGATGTAGAGTCTTTGTTTAATAATTTTCTCTATAGAAGATAAATTTCAAAATAAGTATTTATTTTATTTTATGTGAAGTGCAGTTGCATTATGACAAAGACGTCATAACATAACACAAGTATTTACATAAGAGCAACGCACGTCACATACCAAATCAATTTCTGATCAACCATCTTATCAGATGCCATTTAGAAAAAGTAATTTAAGATTTTAACACTGGACATAACATTTTTTTTAAAGAAGTAATTAAGTACAATTAAAGATGTGCATTATGAAAATTAGTGCTACTTGTAATAGTATTATTTAAAAAATACTAATAGTATGTTATCACAACTATGTGATAATAGTAGCACTAAGATCTGCATAGAAAGTATAAATAGTTAGGTGCTATAAAATATTATTACGCGTCCGAGGTCACACGTTTGCAGAACAATAATGAAACTCGTGTAAATTTAACTGTTGCATGCAGTTCAATATCTTTATATATTTTATCGGTAATATAACTTTATCGTTAATGATAAATTAACATCAGCTTTAAGTAGTTACTTATGTGGTAATGATATTACAGTACGTAGGTACATAGATGACTTCTTTCCCCCTTACTCATGAACACCTCTTAAATTTTAGTCAATTGATTAGCTTTCATTCTTACGGTTTTGTTTGGTATAAGGTTGATTTTCCTAATAAAAATCTCGCGCAGTGATTAAATTTAAGAGGCGTTTATGAGTAAGGTGGTTAGTTTCAAACGTAATTAATTGCCTAAAAATGCCTAAGCTAGGTCTAAAGGGTAAAAATCTAGGAATAACAACAAGGAATGGCTTTTAGTGAATTATTGAGAAAACAACGACTAATGATTTTTAAATGTATCTATTAAAATTAAATGACTCCGCGTTCTGAGAAATATCATTAGATGTAAAAACCAAATGTCAGTCTACGTCGAAGTAAATAGATTGCTAATGTGAACAAACTGCATCCTGAGAACTGTTGCCAACAGAACTGTGCTAACGTTAGTAATTATTAACTTTTTTAAGTAAAGTAAAACTATAACATTAACAGGGCAGGGCTACGATGATACATATTTTAATATGCAATTTCGTTACCTAGGACTACTTTTTAAAATAAAATCCGAATCACTCAACCAATTTTGATGAAATTTTTAAGGGAGAAACTTTCAAAAATATTATTCTTGGTTAGCAATGATTAAAAATTTTAAGGAACAAATATAAAAAAAAACACAAAAAAAAACAACATAATTGAAAACCTTTTTAACTTTTTGGAGTTGATTAAAAATAAAACGCAAACGAAACGTACAGTTGTTAAAATCTTAAATAGACGAAATAAAGATTTAAGTATTGCATTGCATGCAGAATGTTAGCAAGGCCTTGCTTTGCTCTAATAGCTGTGTCCTCCGCCAAGGTCTTCCAGTTGACGTCAGGCTCCTACGCTCGGTAACAACACATTTTGCATCCACTTATATTTTTATACTATGCACGTTAGTTACTAACGCACAATGCACGTTAGTTACTAACGCACAACGTCATGGTTTCATATTACAAAATATATACGGAAGTGTTATAAAATTTAATGAAAAACCTAGAATAATTTATAAGGGCAGTTATGGATCACTGCCGTAACCGTGTAGCTTCGTTATTTTTTCAGGTAGAGGCAAAAGCGGACGGTGGGCAGTGGCCCGGTTGGCGTAAGTGGTGTGCAGGAACAGGTTCCGCGAAGATCACATGTGGGTGGGTCACTGACCCTAGAGGACGATAATCCGAGGAGCTCCAACTCATTGCTCGCTCGCCACACGCTCCGCTCTTATTCACTGCATAACTTGTTAATAAGTGTATTGATCGAATGTATCATCATGAAGTTAATCTACAAAAGGCGCAGAACTAATTTCATGAAATACAACTAAATTGATTACGTTTTGACAAAATGCTATTGCTTTTATTGTCAGTTTGCAATTACAATAGCTTATTACCAGTAAATATGTTTCCTTCTACCAGAGACCAAAATCAATTCGGCATTACTGCAATATTTAGTCAGACAATCTATGTGACAAGGTGACAGGTAATAGGAGAGTTGGCAAACGTTGACGATGTCATAATTCAGCAGTAGCGGCGACAAGACGTCTGGGGTAATGTCATTGTTCCGCTGCACCAATAATAGCCTGTTAGCAACGGCCGCCGTTTGCGTAGGCGCTTGCATATTTCGATAATTATTTTACACGTTCTCATTACCCCGGGAGTTTTAAAATACATTTTCCAGACGAGTATCTAGGCGTAAATGTTAGATTTTTTAAGTTCTGTTAATTTATTTTGATACTTACACAATCTTTTAATTAGGTATATTCATAAGTTTTTAATCATAACTTCGAAATACAAAATTGAATCAGATTTTCTTACTGAAAAAGTTTTGAACGCGTTCGAAATTGAAGCATTACGTAGCGTGCTTGAATTTTGAAATGAAACATATTTGCCTAATCACTTTCTTAACTGGGTAAAGAAGAGAGTTACATTTTAAACGTATATTATACTTTAACGTAAAATAAATTAAATTTTAAGTAAAAACAAAAAGAGGATGTTATCTTTATGCAATCGACTCTATGTAATTAACAGTTACGTAATATAACTGAAAATATGTAATAGTACAACACGCGCGACGAGTCCCTGGTCCGCCCACCAAAGCATTTGGCCGCCAACAATATGTATACAAGGTTATAAACAGAGCGTAGGCAACACAACGACAATACAATACACTATTTTATATTATATTCATTTTATATTAACTACTTAATAAAATAATACTGTTGAAGTATCAAGTAGGACAGGGCATCGAAAATATCTTTTATCCGTAGGGAGCCTATGATACCAATATCTTCGTTTCACAAGCTCATTAATGTATAACTGCAGAATTGGGTCTCTCTAGTGATGAGGCGAAATTTGACCTACTAATGCAACGTTAGCCAGAAGCCTTAAATTTGTCAGATTTTCATTCTTTTGTTCCTTAATCGGCAATTACTTTCCCCATCGGTAATATGTACTATGTTTTCTTATGACGTCATCTTAAGGAGAATGCTCTACTATCATAATGTTATCCAGGTGTATCAGATCGAAATAAGACAATTTAAACAACAGAACATTAGGTAAATATCTACGCTCATATTTTAATTAATACAAAGAACTATGCCCTTTGCATATAAAATAATACTTTGTTGAATACAGCATAGCATCAAAAGCTGTTAGCAACAATCATTACATATTTATCATAATATAATGAGAATAGTAATAACTAGCAGTAAAATATCGCCTGCACTCGCAGTCACTCATGCCAGTAATAAACATTTATGTCAATTTTACAATGGCGTTGCATAACTGCGCTGCGGTCGCAGTGCTGTGCGCCGCGCCTTGACATTGTACGACACACTGAACTGCGCACGTGGATCGTTACTTATATTTTATTACGTGCTCATATGATCTGTGAACACTCTTAAATATATCCTGGGTGACACGTTTAAAGTATATAATATAATAATATTTATTAATTATAAATTTACCCCAATCCGTTTGGCCAGCGTGGTATTAGTAGGCCAAGTATCCCTCATTCACTGGAGGAGGCCCGTTCCTGCATTGGGACATTAATGGGCTGCTATGATTCTAATTTTATAACAGTCCTTTAATGCTATGGTAGGCTACAGTTACAAGCTGTTATAAAGGGAGGCTTAGCCTGACTAACGTGACTTAGTAAGAGTACAATAAGTCTCTAGCCCTATACCATCTCTTTAAAGGTTGCGTGTTTTACAGGCCAAGTAAAAAAGAAGCTAGACTATGAAGGATAAGTTAACACCAAAGCTGTAAATCAATCCGTCTTGCCAGCATAGCAAAAGTAGAGCAAGTCTCTGTTCATGACTGGAGGTGGTTAATACTTGCAGTGGGACAGAATTTAACAGTTATGATATAGACTTACCCCCTTACTCATAAACGCCTCTTCAATTTTAGTCAATTGATTAGCTTTAATTGTTACGGTTTTGTTTGGTATAGGTAAGGTTGGTTTTCCTAATAAAAAACTCGCTAAACAGTGATTTTAAATTTAAGAGGCGTTTATGAGTAAGGGGGTTAATGTGTGAATGTATTCTTAAAAAAATATTTAATATTGATGTTAATATCGACGTGTTAATATCAACATCTTTATTGCTCGTAGAACAGTCAACCCAACCCTATAAGTATTACGTCCTATTACTGTCATTATCAAATATTACACTTTATTGTACGTAGTAAGTAAAACGGACACGTGTCGCAAATATTATGTATACATATAGGTAGGTACATCGTGATAAACTAAGTGTGTACTATGTCAGTGACTTCTTTTATCAGGGTTTGTCATTAACGCTACTATTGATGTCGAAATCTCTTTTTTTATTACAAAGTTGCATTGATGTTTTTGTGTCGTATATTTTGTTTTTATTTTTTATAACAGCATTGTTTATCAATGTCGAGCTATTGCAAGGTCGGGGCTTATTTAGTTGCGGGGTACTTGGCCTACTAAAACCACGCTATCCAGACGAATTTCACTCAATGTATTATAGTTTTATGAAAAGTTTCCTAGTCTCATTTTCGCAGAGATACTATCTTTAAATTGTTCCTAAGATTGTTTACAAAAGATAATATTTTGAGAATATAATGTTTTGCGAATGTAATATTTTGAGAATGCAATATTCTGAGAACGAGCCGCGACACCCATCTGACGAGATGTAGAGACTAGAGAAACAGCTTATTATTGCTACGACATCTCCTCTTTCATTTTATTATAGTTTAAAAGATTTTATCAGTATTTATCTTTTCAAATAAGATGTCAAATATATTGTTGAAAACCGGATTTCCTCTATTCAAACAGTTTCTGTTCCTTAGTTGTTGCTTACGTAATAGTATTTGCTAGGATGTGTTTGTAAGAAACACCTGTTGGAGAAAGTAGCTAACCACTACCTACCTCACTGGTGCTTATCCGTAGTTAAAACTTTTTAGAATAAAACTTTCATATCGATTACTATTGATTTTTAGAGGAGGCCTATGTCCAGCTGTAGACGTCAATTGGCCGAAATGATGATGATGTCTTTTAGTGTTAGCCAGTATTATCCCACAACTGGGCAAATGCCTCTTGATAGATGTGGTTTAAACAAAGAAAATACGTTTGTCATCAATGTTGCACGACACTTACATTCTAAATGTCAACAAGTCAATACATGAAGTGCATCTGAACAGATTGAGTCACAGCTGTATCGTGCGTCACAAAGGATTTCATAAAGACTGAATTATTGTCTTAAACACGTGTGTAGTTTTGATTGACTGCATTGTTGGTTGATCTCTGTATCTACAGATGCAATTAAACCTCAAACTTGTTAGTAAGTAGGTATATTGCAATTATCATCAGCCAAAAGACGTCCTAGCTGGACATATGCCTTCTTCAAACTCTACCTTTCTTCATTCTGTGCTTCCTTCATCCATTGAAAATGATGATGAAATTGCAATTAAAAATATCGTCTCACATGACGTTTAAAACAAAAGAAAATCGTAAAGTAAAAATAAAACAATATAAAGCTTTCAAATGATAGATCCGTAGTAGATATTTTCTAGTTTACGAGTATGATATATTTGAAATAACTGGCGTAGTCTTTGTAATAGGAAAGCGACCACGAAGTATGTCATGGTCTAATTGAAGTCGTACTGTTGACTGGCCACGTTCCACACGACATATCTATGTAATTTTGGTTTTGGACCGTTAACGTTGCTTAGTTTCAATCTGAGCTTTACTTTATGACAATTTGATATACAGTTCTTTGTAAAATGTAACGGAATACTAATGTAATGGGGGTAAGGGGAAGTAAAATGTAATAATTAATATAAAATAGTGTTTTTCGTCATCTATTAAATATGGTAGATTATATAAAATGTCACCAATTGAATCCCAGAGAGTGCATAATTTTATTTAAAAGATAAAGATATCTAAAATATAGTTACTGTATATCAAATTATGCAACTCAGCTATCTTGATATAATGTCGTAAAACGCTACCGTCACTAAAGATTACAGCATAAAATCAGATATAACTGTAGAAATAACTTACTCGAAAACCTTTTACTATAAAAGAAGATCATTTCAATGCATTTTCCAAGTATGATTTGACATAGAATAGTAACTTACCCTTTTCTTGCGAGGATGAATCTCTTCATAATCCATAGCGATCCCTTCGTCGCTGAAGGAAGAAGACACCGGCGGCGGTGAGGGGGTCCCTGAACGCCATGAGGACCCGGAACTGCTGCTGGCACCAGGCGAAACCGACGACCGCCCACCCCACGCGCCTGACAAACAAATCACTATTACATATACAAGTATAACTTCAGTTTACCAACATTTTAGTATCTTGTGTTAGGTGTTTGTCTTATAATGATTCCATGTTATTGTGTGTTGCAAATAAATAATACTTAATAGCTTTGCCATTTGCTACATAGTATGACTAATCGGTGATTGATACTATACAGCAATTATGATCACAGTTACTTTTTTTTTGTTTATGCAGCTTTTATGTAAAGTAATAATTAGAATGCGTAGAGTAGTAGTGAATGAATTAAATATGGTAGGTAAATTGTGAAACGGAACTTTGGTCAGCCACTTTCACTCACAAGAACGGCTATTTTCTCGCGGCACACATGCGCCGGCGCGTTAGAACATTCATGTTCTCTAGAGTAATCGTTAAGTTTTATGGGTGGTGGTGTGAAACGTCTTGTTTCTCTAAGTACATCACTGTTGCATAAGTTGTCCCAGCACCGATTCAATGCGGCTCTTGTACTTAACAGATATTCATCTAAATTAAAGTTGTAAACGCAATTAACAGAGTTTGAATTTGTTATTACATTAAGTATGATGTAATCTTTTTTATTTCGCCATCTTGCATTATTTGAATAAGCAAAAATAAGCTTATGTAGGTATAAACATAATAATTGTATTGTACAGACCTATATTTACCAAGCCAATAAATACACCCCTTGAGAGAGTTCAAAGAAAGCAATTTTCCAAACATATTTCAAATATGTTAGTCGTACAAGAGCACATTTAGTGTAAGCATATCATGAGGACGTTGTTACACCAAATACCTGTCTAGACTGTGTCTAGACTTCAGTCTAGACTCCATCTACGTTTTACAGATTTTATATCAGAATATAACCGCTCTCCCAACTGTCAAAGTATTATTAAAACGTATAACCAGAGATAATTAAACTAGTCTTTTGTTACGTTCACTGTATATATAATACAATTTTCTGTTATGTTAGATTTGTGAGTCAAAGCTTTATTACGTAAACGGTCAAACGTAGCGCAGCTGCGGCATGACAGCGAGCATAATAAAACAGTGATATGACATAAAAATATAGGTGAGAACTGACGGACTACCGATGCTGGATCAGCGTGGAGGGTCATAGCGTTGATAGCATCCGAGTCCGTTGTGTGGTGTGGTCGTGTCAGGCGACTTACTGGGACGCGGAGAGTTCGGTGAGCAGCTCAGCGACATTAGCACGAGCGCCGCGTTGCACTCGTTCATCTGGTCGTCTCGCTCCCCATAGCCCAGGTCGCATGAGCTGCTAGGGCCACGCTTGCGTGAACTGAAACAAACAACACTTACATTGTTACAATAATTTAAACGGACATAAATAAAATCAGGGACCCGCACAATAGTAGTTAAGTAGTTACAGTCATTGCATAGAAGTGCGCTCCTACCGGAACTAAAAATAGCATTCAGTATGAATAAGCCATGCCTTTAGTAAGTATTTCTAAAGGAATCAATAAATATTTCTAAGTACGGTTAGCTTTCTACGAAAAATCGATAGTAAGTTCTTTTAAGTGCCATGTCACTTTGTCCAAGGGACGTTATCAATGGACAGGTAAATACCACAATACAATATGTAATAGAAGGTTTTAAAACTTTTTACGAAATAAAAAAAAGTATCTTTCTTAATTTCACTAAACAGATAAAAACTTCTTTACAATTAATTTGATTGACAAGATCAAAGCCTACTCGTACCTTAAAAGTTGAAGTCTTTGAACAATCAACAAGTCTAGACCAGAGCAATGAACTTTAGTGCGAAAAACCCGAGGTCATAGATATGCGTAGGGTGGGCCTAAAAGAGGGTGTACATTGCGCAACCGTCGTCGGCGACCCACAAATAGCTAGACATTTCACAGACAAGTCACAGTCAGGACGAAGCCTTTTGCTCCGACCCTGCCACCTTCACAAGGCGGTTCGTTCAACTTGCATTCAGCTAATGAACTGAACGCCCGAGCCCAACAACCTGAACCGTTTCTCGGTATTCATGTTAATATTAAGTACGTACTAGCTAATGACAATAATGTATAAAATCATTTTTAGAAGTTATTTTTGATGCATCAGGCTTTTTAGTAATTAGATTTTTTTTGTAATTGTATATGTTCTAGCTTTGATAAACCCAAAACTTACGAAATAATTTCTATCTAAGATTAGAATAGTACAATAAAAAAAAACTACAACGTTGACAATAAAAGGTATCCTATCCAGGGTTTCCTACTCCTGGATTTAAGTTATTCGCCTATACAACCAGGTAATAAAAAAATATTAAATTAACCTAAGATTAAAAACAAAGAAGAATGTAAAAGTGAAACAAATGTCGTATTGTTTTCATACAATGACGTAGAGCTGTCAACAGTTTTATTTGTAGAGTTGTAACGTCAGTGAAATACCGTGCAAATTATTGTTTCAATTAAAAGAAATAGGTATAATTTATCGATATGTATTTTATTAACAGTGATTACAATAATCGGGAAAAAGTGAGTTAAAGAGTTGTTTATTAATTGTAATATGAATAAAAGATCAGAAATTGTTACTAAATAGCTTTCTATTTAGGAGGTTTGTATTAAATAATTAAATATAAACTATATATAAAATGACCTGCAAGGCATACATTGAAATAAACTTGAGCCTTGCGTTCCAAGATATTGAACTCAGGCTGAACTTCGGGCGGGTTCAATTTGGGAGGCTGTCGCGTAACGTCCTTGGACCCGGCACCCCGAGCGCGGGCGGCCACTGATCGCTCAAGATCAGCGACCGGGCGCGTCATGCCTTTCTCGTTCATACTTTATTAAATAACAACTAATCTCGCTATTCAAATTTCCACGGCTACCGTAATTACAGACGATTCATTCAACTAAAACAACGAAACAAAGGTCGTCCGCTGAGAATTTTTTTTTTTTTATTAGTGGCTAATTACCAAAACACTATGTATTGTAGTTATTTATAAAGTAAGTACGCAAACATAATCGTGACGAAGTAGCTAATGCTCTTATGTGAATATGAGAGCTTGTTTCTGCCGACCTAGGAACGTCTGCAGTACGTACCTAGGTCGGTAGAGACAAGGTGTATTAACCTCGCGTAATAACTCGACCTTACACTAGGTTCGTTATCCGATTTTAAATAGATAATACATTTTCGTACTGGGGTACGTTACGTTCTGTACGTCATATTGACATTAAACAAAAAGTTTACTCGAACCATAGTTCAATGCTACTTTACCTAGTCCACGAGAGTTTACTGAAACAGGCAGAACGAAGATCGTTCATGAACAGCTTGAAGCTGCAAGGTGAAATTGTTACATTGTAGGTGGTTAATCTATACAAGGGCTAGGTGAAGTGACGGGCGACGGGGTCGTTACCGGCCTGTGGCATAGACGACCGCTGACGCTTACGGAGGTGACATTGTTTTTTGTTTGCGATAAGGAGATCTTCAAGCAATTTAGTATTGTATCAACAATTGAATGACGTGATTTCCGCAAATGACGCAATCAACAAAGCGTGGATATTACGCATTGTTATTACTCACGACGAGTTGATAACAGTGGCGTTATCAAAAATTGTCCTGCGAAGCATTTGACAAATGAGAACAGTTCTATTTATGGTGACACTTGTGTATTGACGCCATAGCCTCGTGTAAAGACGTCGTTCATTTGTTCATGACGTGACATTTAAAGAAATCTTTTGTCATTTGGCCACGGTCGCGACCAGGCTCGCGGTTCACTGTTGCGGCAGCTGTGCACACACCCGCTACACGTTGCATTACCGTACTGTACACATGATATTGAAAACGACCTTGCCGCCTGTTGCCGGTTACCGTGCCATTACTACTGATAGCAAATGTTGTTTATTACACTCAGATTGTTTTATACATCTTTTTTTATATAAAAACGTCATAACTCAGATAATTGCTAAGTAGGTTTACATAAATAAAAAAATTGAGAGAATTCTAACACTAATTGTTTCAAGGAGTTATGCTACAATCTGACAGTCGATTTCACTCGAACATGTTCAATATGGCGTTAGTTTTTATAATGAGGCAGGCACGTGTACAAACGATGCGCATGATGTCTCCGGCTGTCAGCAATGTACGCACTATATTTCTGATATAATTATCGAATAGAATACGTAATTAAAACGTGATGAGCAAAAAATAAAATAAAACCACAGTCCGTGCGTCGTCCCTCGACATTTACTTATGTAATGTTCAATAGAGATGTTATAATAACAATACGCTTCCTACTTGTTAAATCAATGTCGTATGATAATCATTTGACGATTTGAAAAATAATACTGAAGGCCTTCAGTTTGTACGTGTATTGTTAAATTCGTCAGTGTATCATTATAGTCGAGCTCGGAGCTAATGTGTTTTTTGCTATGTTGATGTAGGTCGGGCTTGCTTTTTTTGGTTGTAAAAACTAGTCGTTTTAGAGGTACTGCTAGTAATGTTAACTGATTCGCAATAAATGTTAGCATGTCTGTTCTGTAATAAGTATTCTGATGACTTGCAATTAATTGCCAGGTTTTCCTTTATCAGTATCAGTTTAATAAGGATAATGTATTGTATGTAATTATGGATTAAACCGGCGGCTTTTTCGTAGAATACAATATTTTTTCTTTTCTCGATATTTACGGGAAAGTGAAAGTACAACTAAATTATACGTAACGCAACATTTGAAAGAAGAAAAACACGTAAAAAAAAAGCTTTGTTTGAAATCTTATAATCTTACAGATTTTCACAATTCCATAAAAGTTATAACTTTAATCATAACTTTAAAGGTTAAACATTGTAATAAGTTATGTCTGAATTCTTTACAGCAATATTACAAAATAAATATATAATGATTTCGAGTAAATCCTTATAAACTAAAGCTATTAACTTGTAGCACGACTTTCATTATTCTTTAGATTTCGTCGAATAATGAAAAGAACAGTTTTTGTCCCTGTCGAGAAGTGTAATAACCCGCAGGTAGGTCGTCCGAAAGTCAACACTAAGGTGAACATTCCGGATGAGTAATCGTGTTCCTTGTATAATGACGTATGTAGGATTTATGCCAATGTCTCTTTTGTTCGATATTTTTATCTCACAAGGTCATAATAATTGTTAGAAAAGTTCCTTTCTAAAATTGTATTGTGAAATTATCTATAAAGTAGGTTGCATAATAGTGTATAAATTTTTGTAACACTTTCTCAAGGTAGGTAGAGCAGCATAACTGCACCTGCCGAATGAGATAACGGGCCTCCACAACACCAATGAAAGCAAACGTGTACCTACCCAACGAGAAAGTGCCGCCACGGTACAGGCTGCCCCACCACCGCGCGCGCCTTCTCTTTACATGTTGCGCAAACACACGCGGAATGTAACTTAATGTCTTCTAACTTTGTTTTGAACTGATAAAATATATATTAAAATTTGAGAAGGTGAAATCGTTAGCTAAACGCTATTACTATTTTATTATATTGTTCTTTAACTAAATTACAATATAAAATTGTATGTAAGTATATCGAAAACTTTTTGAGTCATCATTTTAGAGATTTACAAATAAAGTTTTTACATTTCAAATGTCTGCCATGACAAGTATCATATCAGAGAATTGATATAAGCCATTCCATGTTCGGTCGCAAGTCGCATTGGCCTATTTTTATATCACTATGAAATATGGCGCAAATGAGTGTCGAAATTTGATCATTACAAATAATATTATTTTATCCTTGAACTGTTCATATTACTCAGGGTTCTATAGAACAGGACTTCCATATTTAGTTGCTTAAGGAAATACCCAAGTACCTTTGCTTTTTATTTATTGCTTACGTAATGAGGAATGACATTGGGTTGGTAATTAGCATTGCTAAACATGCCATAGCATGGAAGTAAATTGAAGCTGTTGCAATGTTAAAATGACAATCGTACTAGCCTTATTTCTCCATTCAACATTGATGTTTCTGTGAAGTCGATTATAACCGTAATAAATATTATATTTAACCTATTTCTACATAACGTTTCGTACTCAAATATTTAAGCTACGTAGATAAAGTTTAAACAAACTAGGTATTATATTATTAATGTAAAGTTTATTATAATAAATCAATTGATTAGGTACTCCAATTAGGTGTCGCCCCAGTAGTATTCGCGGATATCGCTGTATGCTGTATTCTAGTGTGTGTGTCGTTCCATTTCGAAACTGGGTCACCGTGTCACATGGCGGCCGCGCCAAGTACCAGCCGAATGCGACGCCATCTTTGAATTTAGTTGATTCATATACCAAGCGAAATTGTTATAGTTCATTGTCTAACGTTCAGATTTTAATAATAAATATCTAATAAAACGCTTTATATCCGACATCAATGAAAGGCGTCTGCTAATGCAAGGTCTACTTGCCGGTCACAAACTAAAGAAAACGAATGTTGGCAAACTTTCACTTCACCGTGGCCCGGTCCATAATTGCGAAATTTGTTCGAATTTCTAAGTTGCTTATTATACATTATACCGTTTTATTATAAAGTAATATCATTACTCATTATCCGGTAAATACAATGTCCCATATATAAAAACTAAAGTACCTTTATTTTAAATGATACTTATGACCTTATCCGGTTTCATTGATGCAAACATTTACAAAGTATATCATAACTTAAAGCTGCCCAAACAGGTTTTATGAAATCACTACCTTCTACTTTAAATATCAACCGCTGCCTTTTAGCTTTAGCGTAATAATTTAGACATTATTTTT
Source organism: Schrankia costaestrigalis (assembly GCA_905475405.1). Classification (NCBI taxonomy): domain Eukaryota; kingdom Metazoa; phylum Arthropoda; class Insecta; order Lepidoptera; family Erebidae; genus Schrankia; species Schrankia costaestrigalis. The sequence goes on from FR997826.1 coordinate 10,221,625, forward strand.
ATCTTTTTGTTTGGCCTTCGTTTTCACGTTTACACTTTTACATTTTGTTTAGTAATTAATAGATTTATTAAAATCAGAATTAATGTTAAAAAGTGTTTTTTTTATACAAAGAATTACAGACAGGCTTGTCATTTTGATGACGGATTAAACAAATATAAGATATTTCAGTGATCTTGTACAGCAGATCAGAAAGCACAGTGTTATATGTCCGTTAAGTTAGTTATTGCGAAATTTGGATCACGATGGAGGTCTCGCCTCTCACCACGATCTCGATGAAAAGTGAAACTGCGGTGTCGACGAGCGTCACGTCGCGATAACCATTTGATGTTGTTTATTCCGGTTCCACTGCACCACAATACATTATAATGCAGGTACCTAACTGTTACCACCAATTTAAGAAAGCGCTGGTTTTACTTTTTGGTACAGGTAGAAATTTTGGTAACTCTTTTAGTATTTGTGGCAGTACAGTTACAATCTCAATAATTGTTTTGAATAGAAATCGAAAGTAAGATCTGTTTAAATAGTTGTAAGTACTTGGTCAGCTATTCTTTTCGTTTTAGATACCGTATGTTATAGTGCTTTGAGATGCCTTTCACTGGAGTTGTAGAAGCAAGTATTGGTAATTATGTAAGCTGTCAGATTTTTTTTATTCATCTAATAATGTTGCATTGTCTGTCCCTGCTAGAGGCGCGGCACGGGGCGAGGAGCGCGGGCGGCGTGCTCCGGCCGCAGAATGTAGGCAAGTGTGACAAGGACACGCCCGTACTCCGCGCTAACACTTCCATCCAGTTTCTAACGTGCTCGGTGCGAGTTTCGCAACGCTCGCCCGCGCCAGGCCCCACTTTGCCGATGCACAGTGCACACTCGTGAACGATTACACCTACCTACAAGGTAACGCATAATGGGTGTGAGTTTACTACCTTTCACAGTCCCGTTCTACGCTACCGGTACTTCTTGCTTCACTTTAATCCAGCTAAACTACCTTCTGAAAGGCTCTATGTGCAGGTACAAGTTTGAGTAACAGTGAAGTAGTAATTATCTGTCAGTATGAATTATCTGATGACCTACTTCCTATTATAAACCAGTTTGTTATATCCTGATAGAGAGATTTTGAAAGACGGCGAGAGGACATTAGAAAATCAACGGCCTTCTAAGCTTTTAAGCGAGTAAGTTCTTAAGTCAATGATAATTTAATTCATTTTATTGCTTAGGGTTATCTCTTATTTAACGTCATTTGTAACATTGATGCTTTTCAGTATTAAAATAAAGTAGAATTAAAACGAAATCATTACACAGCAGTTTCTGCATCGAGTTTTAGTAGAGGCGGTTTCATTCCTGAACAGTTCCCGTCTGTAAATCATAGAAAGGAGTGTTAATATGTGTTAGACTTACCCTTGCATATGGTGTGTGGGTACTTCGATAGTAGCTGAAGCCCGTCGACGGTCCCCAGCCATATCTGCCAGCCTTGCAAAGTCTGTGTCCACATCAGCTAACCTTGCAGATTTTCGGGATTCCAATAATCTTATTTCGTCAAGCCTTTTCTTTAATTCAACTGGCACCTGAAACAAGAAGAAAAGTTTTTTAAAATATTAAATTAAAAGGAAATATAAAATGAAATAATTTTATTGTGTTTGTGTTCTATTAAACAAGGTACAATTCTATGTTACTGTTAGCAATTTACACGTAATAATTAAAGTATATCTTCAAAAATACAACCGAATTGAGAACCTCCTCCGTTTTTTGAAGTCGGTTGAAAATTCAACAGTATCGCTGGACTCCACACTAGGATTCCCTGTGTCGTGGAGACCAGACTTCCCGGTTAGTTACATATCAAAGGCTTGTTGCTTGGGAGAATATAATTTTATAGCAAGTAAAAGTCATTTTTATTATACCACAGTCATTATCATGGCTTTAAAATAAATTGAGATACTTTATTAGAATTATAACTGAGAATCTTTACTTCTTTACAAGATACACTAATGGACCCTTACTATTTAAAAGTACTTATTTCAGTAATCAAGTAATATTTATTTTTGTACCAAATGAACTTTAATACTTTGAAAAAACAAGGAAAATATTACCATCAAATAAAATAAGCTGCATCAATAGGATTTGCATCTTGTAAGAAAATCTTATGGCTTTCCTAAATTGCCTATAAAATTATCTTTGAACACAATCCACGCCTTATTTTTAAAAAGGGATGCTTTTACGTATTCTTACTACGAGAAGATTTTCTTAATGGACTTCTTCTCGAATAGAATCATATTTTTTTCCTTAATTGAGTATTACTATTACTTCTAGCTCTATGGGTATTTTAATGTAAGGGAACTTAGGAACTACAGAGGAACACTGTCAAAGGTAGGTAGAGGAAAAGACCTTTAAAGATTGAGGAATGAAATATATCTTTGCCTTATTTAAGTGATTATACTTGTACTTATATATGTCAAGTAATTTAAGTTAATGTCATGAAATATATACTTTATGAGACCTTGGTGTGCGTTGAACTTATCACATTTATTTTGCCGTTTCAGGTAAATGCATTTTTTTTAAACAACAAGGTAGTGCAACAAAATTTATATTGCAGTAACTTCAAGTGTTTACGAACACGAGATCAATATGGCCGACCTTCGCATGGAGTATGATTGGGAGGAGAGGGGGGAGTATATGTGACGTCATGACCGGGTGGAAATGGAGCGAGATGCATACCGTGTCACGGACTTACTAACACACATAGGTAAATTCATTAAGGTTAATACTAAAAAAATATTATAAATTCTTACTTTCCGTGTAAAATTAATTGTTTAACAAAATCTGTGTATTACATGGAAATTCCTAATACATATTAATCGCGGCTCAGAGCAGGAAACACTACTCAAATACTTGCTTGTTGGAGGTAAACAGGTTTTGATACTGAATGTAGTAATCTGCCGGTAGGAGAGCGCATAATACAAACATTGAACAGATAATACAGTAGCTAGAGCTAAACATTAGCCATTTTAAATAACTATTGTTTAGTTCAGTATGTTTTGTGAACTCTAGAGTAATCAAGAAATAACAGTGTTTACATGACAGTACAAAATGTGCAATAACAATAAAGGATGGTGGGGAAGTCCACATAATGGAGCTTCCATTATTTCCTGTAACAATTTACCATCGCAGTTTCATAGAAATTCTTAATGACAGTCAATGTGTGTAGGTGATCTAACATATTATAGTTAGTGTACGAGCTGAACTTGTAATACAAGTATTAGGAAGTAGTACCGTATGACGCATGTATAGTTACCACGCACTGGTAAAGTTGCTCGTAACGCGGTCACACTCTCGGTCAATTATGTATGTGCCACGACCGCGCTCTATGTGCCGACTAGTTGACATTGATTACGTTTTCGTCGCCGGCTTCCTTCTACGCCGACACCTTCGTGATTGACACGTTATGTATCTAAATAAGTACATACGTAGCATTACGTTCTTTCTACACGTTTGTCAATATGAGCAATCTGTCTGACCTTGCTGTGTTTAGTAACTCAGTTGTTACGATTATTGTTTGCTATAGGCAACAACTGAATCTTTGACAGCACGAACATTTCGCGGTAGTAGTTACTAGGTAGCTATGTAAATATTTGTACAGCGAACAGTTTCGGGTTAACTCGATATGCCAGTCAATAATTGCTCTTGTATATCTAAATACTAATAGGTAACATTTAGCCTCGTTTGCTAATGTATATAATGACCTATTCTAATAAATGATATGGAATGTTGAATCATATTATTAATTGAAATGTCAATATAATAATAAGTAGTTTCACTGTCGTTGTATGCATGTGTACAGTTAGAGGTAAGTGCAGAGTAGCTGATCACATTATACTTTCACTTTTACGTGATTTCGTGCGAGTGTGGACGTGCCATGAGCCATGAGACGTAGATTGACGTGCCCCTCACTCGCACCGGAACAATGAAAGTAGCATTAGTGACTATGAACATTATATCTTGCAATCATTGCCTGACACACATATAATTTCCGCAAACACAACCACGTAAGTGTAAAGAAATCAAGTCATCATTTATACCACACGTAGGTGCATTATTTTTTGTATGATCAAGCAAATATTTCTTGTAGCTGACCGAAACATTCTTAGCAAATGTCATAATTAATTGAGAGTCTATTTTTTTTCGGCATATAAGCAGTAAAACACTTGTTAGAATCATTATATAAAAAGTGGCAACTATTGCACAATTGCTTTATTCGATGGCAAAACGTTCGGCTTTGAAATGCCAGTGAAAGTCGCCCGGCAAGTCCGCTATATCATGGCAAACGCAAATTATATCCAAGTGTATAAAATATTATTATGCTTAGACGATTTATTTTTTTAATGGTTGGGGAGATAGGGAAACTAATTGTCATATGTCATCAGCGTAAGTTGTAAGCTGCAAGTTACTGGCGTGATTGCGATAGGCCTTGGCAAACCTTTCATAAACTTAGTGTAGTTGTGTACATGATTTCTACACACTATAGGATTGGGTCGGTCATGGTGGTTAGCAAAAGGTTGAAGACTACTTTTTCAATAGTCTCATTAACGTTGTGACTTCAGCAGAACTACGGTTCTGGATATCTTAGTTACGTACCTGTATTTTAAGATTAATAATTAAGTGATTTTATTTTTAAGAAAACACGTTATTCTAAATAAGTTACCATGTAGTATTTGGAAAATTTTGTTGAACCATCTATTTAAGTTGTAAAACTAGAAATAAGACCTGCATATATACGTAAATTTAATTCTAATCACAGCCTTGATCCATCAAAATGTCACTGGCATATTTAATGTACTAATTGGTAGATAAGAACGTAAATATTTAAGTATACGAGGAGTACCGAATCGATGAGTACCAAGTCCTGGACAATTTTATGATATTGAAGATGCTTTGAGCTTGATATATCTTGTAAATTAGTGCAGGTTCAATTTTTCACATTTTGCGTGTATTGTTAGTCTACAACATGGTGCTTCGACGCCTCAGGGTTGCGAAAACTGACCGCTCTACTGCGCATCGATGTTGCCGCTGCGCAAAACGGATTATCTACGGTTGTAACGCCTCCTTTGTTTTGAAACATTACATTTTACAAGCGTCACAGCAACAAGAATTATTCCATCACAATTCATTTTACACTTAAAGATCGATTTGAATGAAATGTCAGAGTTTTTTATATCACTATCGCGAGTCGGGCGTTACGCTATCCTCAGTTATTTATGTAAGCACCGTAATTTGGCAACTCGTGTGTAAACGTAGCGAATTCATAGAAAAAAACGTAAAGTGAAATGATGTGTAAACGATCAAGTGACTTTGACTGCAACAGTGAGTCAATAGCTGAAGGTGGCGTATGGACTACGAACGAGTGACGCGCAGTTATGACGCCACACTATGACAGCGCCAGCCAGCGCGTTCATCGCTACACCTTCTTTCTTACTAGAATCTATAATATATTAGATAACACATATCAATTGCAAATATGTGAAGCCATATTCATTCATACAATCTTTAGATAACCTAATTTAGAACGTACTTTTTTATATCCAGACAGGTTACTCTGATACTTTAATTGGCAAAAACAACATGGGACCCTGCCACGCTTGACATTGCCAGGATGTAATGACAATGAATAAATTATATCCATGAGTGTCAATTATCGTTCCGTAATGTGGATACCTGCGAGTGGACGTGTAACATATATCTGAGACGGGACAGTCGATGGCAGGACAATGCACTTTGAATTCATTACGTAGTTGCTGGGCACACAATAGAATAGGTACTTACATCGTTTACGATCGATAAAATTTTGTAGGGTTTATCGTTGTAGTTATGTCTGTGGAACTGTTGCTAACTTATAAATGTTAAACGTAAACGGGATATTAACGTGGTATTCTATTACCTTTATTTTGTTTGACGTTTCGCGACGTATTGCTAACTGGTGTACGACGTTATGTCTTGTTTTTTTAAAGGTATTAGCAATTTTCATGTTCACTTCAAACATACAAAATACCAGTTAAATCGAGTGAATGTGATTTAGATTGTAATTATTCTTATATTAAACATTCAGTGATGCTGCAGTTAAAGTCACGTATAGAGACGCATGCATAAGCAATTCGGTTGTCGGCGAGCGATCGTGCACCAATAAATAGGTCAATAGCTCCACTACTAGCCGACAATCGGCCTATTGTAATCGTGCAATTGGATTTACCGAATCAACCTTCGAACTTGTTTTATATTGCTCATTTAGGTACTTCATTAAATATCCTTCAAAAGTCTGTCGTAAATCTAAGCTCAGAATAAGTCAAAAGGCTTATTGGAAAGGAGTCAAGAAGTCGCTCATTAAGATAAAATTAAGGAATTTGTATTATTTTAAACTTTGATGAGAGATGCCTCTGAGTATCCTTTCAAACATTTATTTAACGAATTCAAAGGACAGAGCTTAAAACAATCGATACAATCGCACAAATTGCAAACATTTCTAATGATCAAAGAGCTTAATAAGAAATATTACTGAATAGAAAATTGTCTAACTGTAAAATAAATGTGCTAATTTTGGATATAAAAATGAAGCTTTGAAGAGATTAGGTAATTCAAGAGACTAAACAATACAAGTACTTTAGGTACAAGACAACGTGAGAGATGGTAGAGACGAATCGAGATAGACCTTGGACAGAGAAGCTGGCTTACCTTGTGATTCAAATAAATGTTCATCTACAAACAATTTCTTTGATCATATTTTGTACTCGTAATCATAAGCGCGTCGTTCTTACGTAATATTTTAGGTAAGTAAAGATCACGCAATCTTGGCTAGCCTGAAGTTAGTTTACAGAGAAGTTCGCGAAAGTAGTACAGGAGCTAAGAAAACACTCGCTTTGTACGGCCATTTAGGCCAGGCGCAAACGGCCCACCGACCGCAGCCACTGGTGGCCAGCACTTGCGGTGCGTCTATACAAAATATATGAAAAGGTGTGTTAAGTGGCTGTTGCTGGCCACTAGTGGCTGCGGTCGGTGGCCCGTGTGTGCCTGGCCTTAGTTCCAAAATTGACAACTGCGCAGCCATTAGCAACAACTTCAAGCCGGTCATCTTAGATTGTGCGTATTGTACAAGATAAACTTTTTTTCGTGACATCAATTGTTAACTGCGTAATTTTAATCAAAGAAACAAATAACACACGTATTGATACAAGTATATGTTGTAATATTTTTATCTTTACATCGAGTAGCGATTATGAGATAGTATTACGTGCTTATTTTATATAGTTAGCATTTTTAAACCACGCAATGAGATGTACCTACTAACTACAGACTATTTCAAAATCAGCTACTTTTAAAATAGTATACTAATGACACCTTTTTTCTGCTATAATTTTTGGATGACTTACCCCGGGTTCCCGAATGACTGATCAAGTAAAAATCAACTAATCAAGAGTCAAAACTATCATTTTCAGGAACTAAAATGACAGTTTTGACACTTGGTTAGTTGATTTTTACTGGATCAGTCATTCGGAAAACGGGGGTTAGAACCCCACTAAGTTCAACTAAGTTGAAAACTAGATTGTCGCATGACCTGTAGACGGCACCCGTCCCTGGGTAGGTGAAAATGGGTCAAAAGTTTATTAATTTAGCTCCAATATAGATTATATTTGAAAATTGTTTATATTTATGGTATAGGTATACCATCTATATAGGAGATTGAAAGATTATTGTCAACCTGAAAGAAAAATACTCGAAAATCTCTACTGGTGCTTTGCTTGTAGAACAAATGAAGAGCATCATGACAATACAGGAATATTAAACAAAAGAGTAGAACGACGCTGATTTAGATGACAGAAGGTAAATGTACAAATATTCTATATTTAATGTATGACAATGTAAGAGATTCGTTTACACACCATACTTAAACATCTTTGTAACTGAGATCGCATGACACACTCGTATTTATTATTAGCGTGTTATTTTTGACGTGATCATAGTAGCCTTTGTAGGTTGGTTGTTAATGAGAAGCCGGCCGAAACTGTTCCTAACATATTAGGCCAGCATAAGGTTTTATGTTTCGTAGTAAAATGAGTGCGTGGGTATTACTGATTCAACTCGAACGTATTAACAACAATATATTAGTAGATTATGCTAATTCACGCCTAGGCGCACAACGCGACATTTAAACAAGATATCTGCATAATCTAGTATATCTACGCTTCATTCGATTGCTCAACAGACCAACACAGGTTTATATTATTTTTGGAACTAATTTCAATATTGAAACTAGATATAATCGAAGCTTCGAAGCAGTCTTATTTCCATTGTTTTGTAATAAGCAATTTCATAACGTGTAGTGCATGCAAGCGATTAGAAACGTTAGAAACACATTGTAAATAAAGTTCACGCGAGCTGCAGCGCTTAATCGTCGAGTCACGTTCTAAAGATTCAGACTGATTGTTATTTAGAATTAGCGATTGCTATCGGATGTGTACGGTTAGGCTGATCAATCAAACGGCACGGTGGCCTTGTATGATTGGTGAACATAAACAGTGCTGGTTGCAAAGCGGATGCCGTAAAGCACGCCACGCCAACGCCGCGCGCCGCCCGTGGCGCCGACGTCTACGCCGCCCTGTGTCGGAGCGCAGCAACATTCAACCTTGCCCCAAAAATCCATGACCTACATTTTATACGACAAAATGCAGCCAACGTTTTATTGCAACTATTCTCCTTGTGTTATGCTGTTTAATTTATCAGTTACCTTCATTTAATAAGGAAAGAGATCAAGAGGTTTATACCATTTCCAAATTTAATCCTGCCGTAACTAATGTGTACAATATACAACGTTAAATGTGGAGGAAAATGATCAATCCCTTTTACTCGGTATTCATGAGTCATTGTTATTCCAGTAGCCGTTTACAGTTCGTGTTTAATGGAGAACGTCACTAGTGTTAACTGGGTCTGGCTCATCGATTGTGCAGGACGAATAGGCGGCCTAGTTGGCGAGCGCTAGGTCCACGGGTCGCGATCCTAGCCTCTAGTCGGCCCGCTTTCGCGGCCCGGGTAACCTCACTGTGCTCTATTTCTGGATCTAGTACGGTCAACAATTGCTATATTTATATAGCAACTGCAACACTGCACTAAAATACTTGTTGCAACTTCAGTTACATATGTATCTAGTTGAACCTTATTACCATCGGTAAAATAGGTTTTATTCTTAAGGAAATTGCGTTTGAAAGTTATCTAGCAATGAAAGTATTTCAAGCACAATCGCGAGACTTTTATGACATAGTTTTCTGCCGATACAAATATTATTTAACTCAAGATGGCAGTAGTGGGAATGAGATTACTAGTTCGAATTTGTGTCAACTGTCAATAATGGTTAGAATATCAAATCGACCAATGTTTATGTCCAAAAACAAGTTAGATTCGTAAATGTAGCCCAATGTAAGTCTTATAATGGTGCAAATCATAATTCAATGCCTGCATACAGTCAATTTACCATTGTGACGGTCGTATGTCGTAATGGGGATTCTATGAAATACAATAAATTCAATCGAGCATGTAGGTCAGCGTCGACGGGCGGCGTCAGGAAATTGTTGTTGCGTATCATCGACAATGATGCAAGACATGACAGACTTTTATCTGTCAAGTGAAGGTCTAATTCGATAGCAGGTGACGTCACAGACGTAAGCAATTACAATTCTAGGAACGACGTCATCGCGCGTTGGCGGGTGTTTCGCGTAGGCGCGACGCGGCGTGACGTCACGGGTAAAATGTTACGGCTCGCCGCCCTCTGGTGACGGGCAATCACGGAGCGTAGGTGGTAGCGCCCGCCGCGTAACATACACGACCAACACGTAAATATAATCACACGCTCTTACGTAATTGAACGTGAAATCTGCACAAGGACGCAGCAGTGATGTTTCAACATCGTTGACTCCCCCGGCGATGCTATAATTTAATCGCATCGCTTAGGTACATCGCTTAGAAAAGTGAGCGTTTCACCTTGAGATGCCTGCAAGCGTGGTCGCCTCTCTATTCTTAGACATTCAAATAGTGCTAAATATGTTCGAGGGATAAGAGAACAACACGCAGGCGCAGTGACCCAACCTGACCCAAAAACGGAATACGACCCACCGCGCCCCGAGTTACGAGTTGATAACGGATACGGGAACCTGTTCGCTTCACACGGACGCTGCATACGCATCGCAGATGATACCGTTACTCTGTTGACCTGTCGATAAACTAATACCATCTACAGGTTTTTCTACATAATTAATACATCACATCTAGTGAAACATTAATAACAAACGTCCTTAGTTTCAATGCATCTGGGTATGTCAAGGTATGGGAATACCAACGCAAAAGAAAAAAACATGATTACTCAAAGATAGCGTATACCTACGCAATTTTGGTTTACGCCGAATAGGTGCGTCGTTAGTTTCACAAACAAATATCTAACTCCGCAAAATAGCGCCATCCTAATAATAGAAGTGTTTTTTTAAATTTAATATTATGATGATGTCATTAAGTCGTAGTATCTAACAGTATTATTTGAACAAGATTACAACAAATATCTTACGAATTAGAATAGTAAATAAAAAAGAAACAACGTAGTGGAGGTCGGATTTCAAATACGGGTTGCTGTGCGTGGCGCTGGTTCAATATCAGCGATTCTAGGTCAGTGGGTCACCATGCCGGAGCGGGCCGCTCCCCGCACACCACACGCTTGCAATTAAACTTGCTCTTCATACGAAAACATTTCGAAACGTTGTAACGCGTACGCTGCATAACGACTTAGATTCAATTCAGGGCAAACTTCAACTAACTAAAGAATTTCAAGGACTCAATACTACTTTATAGATATTTACTAAATCACGACGATCTCATTAAATAGTTTAAACAAACACGCTCGTGTCTATTGTTTAGAGCGGAATTTTGTTTTCTTTCTTCTCACGGTCTTTTCTGAGGCATTGTTAACATACTTGTAATTTGACCTGTATGTTCAAGACCACACTAAAACATTAATCGTCGTTTAGCGGGCGGCGCCGCGTCGGTGTCGGCAGCATAGCAATGTGGATTACATTGTCGCGTAGTCGTAACTGTAGTAGACTTGTGACATTCGCCCACGTAGTAACGGTCGCGGTGCGTTACTGTTACCTCCAAACCGAAATCGAGTTATTTTGCGTTGCTGACTCAACACGCAGCTCAACGTGATACCGAAACTCAATTACAACAGAGAATCCAGTCATTCAAGGATTGAAGAAAATTCCAAGCTGTCATATATGTAAATAATGAGATGTCATCAATTTAAAATAAAACGAATATATTTTCAGAAACGTCGCAATTCAAATGACATTCGTTGTAGAGATTCACGCCTTGTTCTGTCAGCTGTTTAGATAAGATACATAAATCATGCAACTATTCCAAGGCGAATGCAATGAGGCCACTCACAAAGGGTCGACCTTGCCTTCGCTACTCGTAGTAGGACTAATATATCTCTACATTATTGAAGCAGTGTCCGTCAAGAAACAAGAGCAACATTTTCTTTAAATTAAACAAAAGGAAATGAAATAAATAAAGCAGTCACAACTTTTTAAATAGGTAATGCAGTATGTAGGTCAAATCACAATAAATTATCATTGAATACGAGAAACATTTTTACATTCGCAACGGTTTTGTGCCAACATTAAATGGTCAGTCATCTCTGTTTCGGTATTACATTTGGGTCGAATACATTAGTTGAACTATTTTATAACCAAGTAGAAGAATAAACGCGCGCGCTCTACAAGCCTTTATTGGATGTCAAGGAAAGATTATTCAAGGTACGTACATCGTAAAATGTCGAAAAAAAATCAATTTTGGAACGGTTGCTTTTATTAATATTATCAGATTATAAGTATTTCGTAATTTTTGTGATTTTAAAGACAATTTAAACTATATATTTTAGCTTTTGAAAGTTGTTAAATACAGGAAAAATATACAATTAGTGTTTGCGAAATAATACAATGAGGAAAAGTAATTTACTCTGTACGTAGTTTAACATTGACACGATCAGGATAACAATCAGGCATTACAAAACTACAGCAATATACTTAGCAACATAATAGGTATAAACAAATATATCATTTTTAACTCTACCATTTTCTATAATTGAAAAAGAAAATGCAATCTTGCATTATTTCGTTGTTGTTAGGTATATGTACTATGGTGACTGATTATTTAGCTTTTCCTCAGGACTGACATGAGAGGATCTTTAAGCGACTATTTCCTGTCTTACATGAGTCAGAGTTGCTAGAAAATAGGCAGGTTTATCCTTAAGAAAAACAAAAGCAATAATATTTTTCCAGAAAACCCCAAGAGCTCTTTCAGGTCACTTTCCATAGTTTATAACAGGAAACATATAACAAATATGTTGTTCAAGTAACATAAAGTAGGATTTCATAGAAAGAACGCGGTCGAATTAATACTCTACGATTATATTAGTTACAGACTGCGTAAACACGTACATTGAATGAGACATGCAACAAGTTCTAAGCATAGTTTTAAGCCCCCTCATTATTAGACATTATAGAGCCGCGAGTCAAAGGTTTATTAAGAATTGGCCTTATTATAAACAGTAGTTTAAATAATAAATAAATAATCCTCACACATTCACACAATGTCATCTAGTCCCAAACTAAGCAGAGCTTGTACTATGGGTACTAGACAACGGATAAACATACTTAAATACTTTTTTTTATAAATACATACATATTATACATAGAAACACTCAGACCAATGCAAACAACCATGTTCATGCACACAAAGATTTGCATTGAGCGGGAATTGAACCCGAGACCTCTGCGTAGCAGTCATGTTGTATAACCACTACGCCACTGAGGTCGTCACATGTAATTAATAACATAGAAATAAAATAACTACTTGAACTAAAGAATTAGAGCAAATAAAGTCTCAATACCGTACCTAGTATCAACAAATCTCTATTCATTTTATCTTATCAACCTTGGGTTATATACGAATTGTGTCACGAGGCTTCGGCTTCGCTACAGCTGTGAAATTTAACAAAACTACTACATGAAAAAACATAGTAATATTTACTATTATAATGTTAACGACCGAATGAATTTAAATTCGTGTGAATGGCTTTGTTATAATTTTATTCAAAGTTATGTTTTTTTTTTTTCATAATATTTGGACACAATGTGAAAAATGTCATTTATTTATACTACACATAATCTGCGCGAACTAAGAAGGTAATATTTTTATAATGTTATGTATTTTTGTTTTACATCTTGTGAGATGCATTGTAGTAAGAAACAATATGTTGAAAACTAGTATCTATGGTGTTAATATGCTTATGAGCGCTGTGTTCTCTTTCCCATGGTTTCTGCATTTATACTGCATAACTAGTTATTAGTTTTTTAGTTTTATTTTACAGTCTTATCAACATAGACGGTTCCAATTATATCTATGAAATTGTAAGATTTAAAACCTTATTGGACTGATGCCACAAAAAGACTTTGTGTCCTAAATGTGCTCTAGACGTTGGCTGAAGGTTTTCTGAAAATCTTATGATATGCATATGAAGAGCAGGAACGCGGAAGCCTGTCATTAATTTAAAACAATTCAAATAAGCTTCAATAGAGGAAAATTACAAATAAACTAGAAGAACATAAAGAGTAATATGCACATAACATGACTATAAGAAAAACCTGTATCCATTTGGACATATAATTAAACTACGCGTTATTATAACTGGTCAGTAGCTGATTTATAAGCCGTACATATTCATTATTACGCATTTTATAATCATTAAATGAAAAAATGTCATATTAGATAAATATAAACAGAAGTACAGCGTTGGAGTGAAATTTACGGCAAGCACGCGACCATACCACGCAACAATAAGCGCCATGAGCGTAAGTGTCTTCTATCCAACGAAAAAAATCTTAACTGGACTGGAAAATCTGGAAAACGCATTTTAATTTACTATTGAATCGTAACTACTTTCGCTGCTATATTATGCGATATTAATTGCAAAGTTGCCTAGTTGTGTGTACGCATACGCAGTCAAATGAGAGACGGTTTATTTCTTTATTGTGTTTTTATAGATGGACATGTTTGATAGTAAAATAAACATACCATATCAATAATTAGCATGCAAATGCAATATAATGTATATTACATTAAATATATCTTTTTAGTATTTAATTCTACTGAAAAGATTAATAAAAAGTAAAGTTTAGTCAATTCATCAAACAATTAAAAAATTTAACCCTTTTTAATATTTCAACCTATGTACTAGATGTTTAATAATTTATATTTTGTTGATTTAGCTCTACATTTTTTTATTAAGTAACCAGCAATGAGGTTTTATTATTTTGAATAGTGAAATCTTTCCCGTAATAAAAAGTGTAGGTATCTATATTGTTCATGAATAGCTAAAGTGAATCTGAAACTGTTTTAAGCGGACAAAGCAGGTGTTACCGGCACTTTCACACTTATAACAGTGTCGTGCAGAAATTGTCGACGTCGGACATATACCAAGTACAATAGCTATGAGTAGTGAGGCTTTGTAGGCCAAGCCGGCAGCAACAACGCTCACTTACGTACCGTTTACGACCTCAGCAAACGAAAGGCGTTCCGCCGGTTACTAATATGGAAGAGAAATAGATTTTTATACAATTGCGTAACAATAATAACATCAATACAAATTCTGAATGCTGTTATGATTTTATTCTGTATGTTATTACAATGTAAGTACCTATGATTTATCTGTTCTAAAGGCGTTCTTGAGTTGGCCTCTATAGCAATTCCATTGGTCATTAATGGGTATGAATGTTCCACTTAGCCTGCGGTGAGGTTAGCTGGTGTTAGGCCCGCGAGCCATCAAGTAACGGTAAGACCGTCGGTGCCGCGCGCACGTGAAGATAATTCTTGACGCGATTTTGTAACCAATACCGTTACTCGGTTCCGGGCCTGCCGGTGACCTTATTTCTCAGCCGAGCACTCTTTATTTTTATATCTTATTGCCTGACGTGGCTGACATTACGATGCTAGAGTTGCCGGCTAACATTTTATGTTGATATGTTATTTTAAAGTTAACTATAGCGTTAGTCTTTTGTTTTGGTATTGTATTATTTTCATAAGTTTATGTTTAAACAGAGATATAGTTTGTATTATTATATTATTATTATTATTATTTATGTTCCATTACGTAATTCCTCACCGGCCGGGTATGCCGGTAAAATAGTTGTTTACGAGATGAATGCAATGAGTCAGAGGTTTTGATCGTGTGTTCGACTTCGGTACATGTAGAGCGGGTTTATCGAGTGACGCTTGTTCACGAACCGGCACATGGGGATTACCGCACGTCAATTCTCTGATTACAATTGTCGTCATAATGAGAGCTGTATTTTCATGCGAGCAATCTTTTGTTTTTGATTTATATTCTAATATTTCTTGTAAAATAATTTTATTGTATAAAAATAAACAAGTCAAGCATTGCGTGTTATCTATAACATTGTTTTCATGAAATAAGCCGCTCTATCTAGCGTGCGATGACGCAAAAACTTGTTTGATATACATGGGTATTATTAATGGCACAATACACCGGTATTTGAACCAGTAAACAAGTGCGTATTACTCGCTTACTTTGTTATTTGTGAGGATTATTTGTATTGTTAATTTACTCCATGTAATAAAATACTTTTTTTTTTTCAATTGTAAGAAGTTAATGTAAATAAGGTTGAGTTATAGGTGCATCGAACTCTTTGGATAGATAAAGAGTCAAATATTCTAAATTTAAATACATGCTAAATTGTTCTTGTGCTATCTAGTTGTACCGTTAAAGAGTTTATTAGTTAATTTAGTGAGTACAAATGACTGGTCGTAAACAAAGTACCGTCTCTATGAATTAAGTAGTAGTGCGCGGGCGTCGCGTCACGCTAGTATCGCGTGCTACGTCACATTTACGCACAACAGCGCCCGCGCTCCTCGCCTTCCTTATTGTTATTGTAACATCGACAATACCCGCTACTTTCTAACTCCATATTATACTCAAAACATGTTTTGTTTTCTTAATACATTGAGTAAACTATCTTATTACTTCGATAAATATTATAGCTTAACTTCGACTCGTCCCGTTAAAGTTCCAAATTCTTGGTTGCGTAATGTATTTTTATATAAAAACATACGTATTAAAATCTTTATTAGTATGTGTTCAAATAACCTGAGTCGTTTAATAGCGATCAAATGTCTTTTATATTGGATGTTAAACGGTAAAGTCAGTAAAACCTTGATGGCACCTTGAGAATTGACGGTCATAGTATAATATTCGAGCCGATCGACCAATTATCGACTTAGTATAATATATAAATGAGTATGATATTATAAACAAATTGTGTTGTATGATAAGGTGTGTGCGCATGACGCAAGGAGTGTGCCGGCCGGCGCGCCACCGCTCTACGCTGTACGTAACTATGTATTAACAATTTAATGTAGCACACAGAGCCGGAGGTACTCATTATTATAATCTTCAGCTACCTGTTACATTACACGGTGTGCAGTTAGATATACTTCTACGTAACGGTCTTCTATTTGCAAATTTTGGTTTATACGTACATAGAGTATAGGCTACGCAATAGTGTTGTAGTAGAGCCGGGATCATTTCAATTTCAACAAGTAGTGTAACAACGAGACACGTGTGCCTTTGTTTATCCAGCGATACTTGTATTGCGTCTCTGTGCAATTAACTATATTGATGTCACGACCTAGCTCCCGCAATCTAATCTATATTATACGTCGATTCAAATGCATGCGTATTAGTTTTAATAATTTATGTGATAAAAGCAATTACCTTCCGAACTATGTAGAGTTTTAAATAATCGACATTGCTATCTTTACCCTTGAATATAATTCTTTAATATCTCTATTATCAGAATGACAAAACCCAACTTTAGATCTCGGCATATTTATTTGATATTTCCTACTACGTTAAGATTATTTTAAATAATATTTAGTATGGGCATTCAATATTTAATTCATTATTTCCTTAAAAATATTTTTGCTTAGAGCAATATTGTGAAAATACTCTATTACGGTACAGAGTTATAGTATATCTAAAGCATACAGACAATTATAATATGGATGGATTGTATTGAATCAACAAAGCCTGACATAGGCCTGGGAACATGACATCCCAATAGAAACATAGAGTAGATTAGAACGCATAGTAGAGAGTGATCACAATAAGTGCGAGGTGTCGGTGCAGCGCGTGCAGTGCACGGCCGCACGTGGAGCGGGGTCAATAGCTCGTGCTGTGATCGACTCCGCCCCCGCTGTCGTGCACAACACGAAACAGCTCCCATACTGCCTCCACCACATATAACTAATCGCTAACGCCATCACAATGGGGACAAATATTTACAACACCAAGTCGATTATGCCAATTTAGTCACCATCACTCAGTATTCTTAGTCCTTAAATTAAACCAAGCACACAAACTTACAAAATATTTGGAGAGAGTTTTGAGAAAGAACTCGATCGTCGATGTCTTTTGAAGGATGTCTCGAAAGACTTCAACGCACGGGGACCTTTACCTCGGCCGGTACCTTTAATATACATGGCTAGAGCAAAGTTATGGGATCCATTGTTTGAATAATAAAATAGGTATGTATTAAATTATTTACATACCTCGGCAACCGGTGACTGGATGTGGACTTTAAGTTCATCAGACTCATAGTCATGGTTCTGAACGTCGGCGCGTACTTCCCGTCCATTGTGTGTTAGAAAGACGCGTTGTCCGGGACGCAGGCGCACGCCCGTCATACCACGGAAGCCGGGCCCGATCAGCTCCACGTCGCGGTACTCGCGCGTTAGCTTGCCGCCGTCGAAGCGCACCGTGTAGCGCGTGTTCGGTGTCAGGTTGATACAGTTGTTGTTCTCCGGGAAGGGTGCCGGGGTCTTCACCGCCTGGATCATCCCCGAATAGTAGAGTCCATCGTCACCGAGCGCCGCAACTCGCGTGCCGATGATCGAGCGCTTGGCTAGCCGCTTGCCGGTGGACATGGCTCCGTCAGTCCTCGTTCTACAACTAGGATGAAACACTTGCGGCCACACCACTGTCCGGTGCCACACGATAAAATTCTACTTTCACAAGTTCACTTAAAAATTTCAAATCGCCCGGCGTACGCGTTTCGCGGGATAACCGTCACAGAATTTTGGAAAACTGACTGTATTTCGACGCGATTCGGCACGCTGCGCGCGGTCCGGCTCCTCAGTAGGCCGGGGTTGATCGCGGGTCTCGCGCAGAAACATAATACGAGGGCAGGGTCCTCGAGGATCGGGACAAAGGAAAATCCTTTCGCGGTACTAAAGTTCGCAACCGAGTTCGTAGCGGACGACCTCAACTAGCGCGGTTCGGACACGAACTGGCGTGCGTGCGTACGGCGCGGCGCGACCGGCGACACCGGCCGGCCGGCGAGCGGGAGCGGCGACCGCCCGTCTCGCTCCTTTGTTTTGATACTCAGCTGTTCGCGCGAGCGAGACGTCCGAGTCGCCGGGCGCGAGTCAGAGCAGGACAGAAGCTATGCCGCCCTCTAATGAACATCGCGCTCGGTTCGGGTGAACTCGCTATTCTGAGCGGGAGGGCGGGCGGCACGCGGAGGGCAGCCGCCCACGGGCGACATTGAGGCGCGCCGGCTTGGTTCGCACGTGGAGCGCTAACGGGATTGCACAATGTACCGCCGCACCGCGCCGCTCCGCCCGTGGCCGGTGTCCGCGCCGCCTCATACCTGACACAGTTTCTATTAGGATTCGGGGTCGATTCAAATGTCAAGCAGATGCACCCACTTATGCAACGCCTCGCGCTGTTAACGTGACCCGTCTACGTCTACCTATACATCTTGTAATTGATATTTATATTGCCAATACTATGTAATAGTTCCCTAACAACACTCACACTGCTTCTTGTACAGCGGTAGAAAATTAACATTACTAATCAACGATTGCACTTGCAATAATAATTTCATGAACTACTTAATCGAGGATATGTGTTTCCTTGCTGTTAAGAACGGTATTTAGTTGGTTGAAGTTTAAAGTTTTTATGTGTCAGTTACGTAAGCATTAAATGTTAGATTTAACTGTTAACTTCCTGAACAATTAAGAAAACTAATGTAATTTATAAAAACTTTATTTGATAATAAATTATGAAGTATAATAACATTGTAAACGAGGTTTGTTGTAATATTTTACTATTTTGTTGTCTACGTTTCTTTGTTCACAGAGTTGTGGAACATTATGTTAACACAGTAGCGCCATCTAGTTTACTATGGTGTCAATATAAAATCTCGACGAGATGAGGAAATATTTCTTTAATCATTGTTACTACGATTTTAATAACAACAATTTGTTAATACTATATACACTACTGACTCTACTACATAATTTTTACAGTCTCCGAACCTTAACAATAATCTTATGAATGGCACTCCATAGAGATCCGCTTACCGAAAAAGGACTTGAGCGTAAAATGAACACGTACATATATGTAAATGTAAATCTATTTTAAATATATTCTAGTGAAACTGTTAATTTCTCGCTCTCATTTTTCTTTAGCATGTACACACACATACTTGACCGGTGTCTGCAAACATAAGATAAAGCAGGAGTATTGTATGTAATAGTTTAACTAATATTAATGATTAGTTAATGAGTCTACTAGTTAGTACTTGGTGCCTTTTGACCGCGACGTTATCTGAACTGAACTATTAGAATGTTCTTGTTCTTAGTTTTAAGTAGAGAGATAGAACGGAGAATTAGGTTTCTTTGGAATCTCTTCTAACAATCGAAACATCTTTATATTAGACAATTCATTTTGTACTTGAAGGATAGGCTTTCTTCTATACCTATGTCCTTAATATCATAAAGAGATAAGAGTAAAGTTTGTGTGTTTGTGACGTTGTAGGGGGTAATCTCTGGATCTAATGAACCGATTTTTAAATTATTTCTGTGTTGAATAGTCCATTAATCGAGGAGTGTCATAGGCTATATAGTATCACGCTATGACTAATAGGAGTGAAGCAGTAATGAAATATGTTTAAAAAAGGGACCCTTCATAACGTCAATAATAAAGGGAAAAGGACTTACTACTACCAAGCTGATCTGACAGATGTTTGCTTTCTTAAAAATAATTTATGGAAAAAAAAAATAGTCGGATTCTACGACACCTATGGGATGAGATAGGGTGATGACATTATGTTTTCTAAATTCATCATCACATAAAGCATCTAAAAAGTACTTATTGTTAAATTAAATTACATTAAATAAGGTTACGAAACTGTCCTAAATTACATTGACTCTACTATATTTATAATGTTTAAATAATTATTAATTAAACGATTCTTAATCACTTATGTTCGTTAAAGGTCTAAATACTGTAAGTACTTGACGAATGAGATAACCACAAATTGGTATTATTACTCTAAATGCTGGGGAAGTATTATTATTAGATATCGGGTATTAACATGAACTTATTTGGTTAATATTTAATAATTTACCTTTGAGGCACTCGAGGCAGTCACTGAGTCAGCCCCTAACTATGGCTGATGTAAACTGGCAATACTAATTTAAATATTTACTTAAAGACTGATCAGATCCTGATAAGATCCGACTGTCGTAGTCGGTATTTTGTGGAGCATGTAAGGAGAGCATAGGCTCTCCGGACCTATTTCCAGCAGTGGACTAGTAGCTAGTAGTCAAAATCGTTATCATTATTAAGATAACCCTTAAAAGTCCCACTGCAGGGATTAGCCTTTTCTAGTGATAGGTAATAACAACTAGGTATCTAATTATATTTGTCCTTATTTTCTTGTAGACGTATATAATTAAATATGTCTACAAAGAATGCGTTGTTACTCGTTAAGTAGTCTTTTACGACAGCAATATGACAACATTCGTATTCTCACAACGTCACCACACAAATAATGATGTCGTAAAATAAAAGTATTAAAGTGACATGTCGTGTCTAGATATGTGGTACGCACGAGTATGACGTCATCACCCACACCATGTACTGCAGTTATGTATGCTTATCAAGTTTACGGTCACATTTTGTTTATATTCATACTCTACGTAAACAAGCTTAAGTTTCCCGTGGATCGATAACAAAATATTGAATCGCATGTTAGTGATCTCTCCGTGTGGTGACGGAGTAAGAATACAATATGTCACCACCCCATCTCATCCCATGGGTGTCGTAAAAACCGACTAAGGGACTATTCGTGAATATTATCTTAATGAAATAAAAAGAAGGAAAACTTGAAATTAAACCCTATACCAATCCGTCTGGCCAGCGTGGTATTAGTAGGCCAAGTATCCCTCCGTCACAGGAGGAGGCCCGTCCGTGCAGTGGGACATTAATGGGCTGTTATGATGATGTTAGTGATCTCTTAGGCTATAGACACGTCTCATCAGCCAGTTTTGGTTTCAAAAAATCTTCTCACTACCTTCTCCAAATTGCACAGAATGTGGTGTGGTAGAAGATGTTTCAGATATTTTGATGGTATGGGAGTAACGTAGGACAGAGAAGAACTTGATTTTGGCTAAAGTCAATTATTTATGAAGTAGGTTTCTGTAATTTATTAATAGCGTATCCAATTTTGAAAAAACAAAAAACATTGTTTTTCTTTTGTTTATTTCTTACTGTTTATGTAATTGTTTTTCCTAACAGGCCATAAGGTCGTTCAGAGACAACGCCCTTAAATAAATTAAAGAAAAAAGAATCATATTATTCATTCTAATGTATCTTGAATAGAGGTCGCTCTCTGTTTATCGAGCGCGTGGAAATTTGTCTTCAGCAAATAAGCCCACGCCATGTTAGATGAACCGAAAAGAAATTTACTGTTATAGCTAACAAAACTATAGCCCTAGAGTGAAGAGGTTTCGACATAAATTTGGTCGGGTTATTGTTAAGAGATTAAACAAACGTTCTACTGAGAATATTCTCTATTATATAACTATAGCAGTGAGTTTAGACAACTCACTGCAACTCTTTTAAATTCAACTCGCTTTCTTTTTTCCGTAGGTCTTGATAGCTGACTGAGGGTCAATGAGGGCTAAAGATCAACGTATGGACGACCTCTGTGGCGTAGTGGTTATATAACATGACTGCTACGCAGAGGTCTCGGGTTCGATTCCCGCTCAATGCAAATCTTTGTGTGCATAAACATGATTGTTTGCATTGGTCTGAGTGTTTCTATGTATAATATGTACTCGTATGTATTTATAAAAAAGAAATGTATTTAAGTATGTTTATCCGTTGGCTAGTACCCATAGTACAAGCTCTGCTTAGTTTGGGACTAGATGACGTTGTTTGAATGTGTGAGGATTTGATTGAATCAAGAGCGAGAAGCCTCGCAAATGGATTGCATGACCACGACACCACTGAGACAGTTAAAATACAGTAAATATTTCATATTTTTACGGTAATTAGATACTTAGGTACTATATTTGCTATGGACGCTCTAGAGTCGATTGAATTCTTGTTTTTCATTAGTAATTCAACAAATAATAAAGTACAGCGGCAAGTATGTATTCCATGACAGGTGTTTTAAATTCATGGTTGGTCTTAAATAAAATTACAAACTTCACTTTAAAGCAACACTGAGACAGCGTTTGTAAATAATCTTTACCATAAATTTTCACTACTCCTGCACTTGTAAAGTTTGACTAGAAGTTATACAGTTGACCTATATATTATACGATACGGAGTTTTACAGATATAATCTTAAGATATATCTCATACTACTGAGACAAGCTTTATCTGTCCAATAAGGTGAGTAAAACCGGAGAAAAAACTTGATATTTATATCCAATATCTAGGCTATTACTGTATAGTATAAAACTAGTGACTTTGTTTTGCCTGTCCGTGCCTACTGTATACGAGTATATTATATCCTTAAATCTTTAAAACCACTCAATGGATTCTCGAGTGTTTTTTTTTTAAAGATAGAGTGTTTCAAGAAGAAGGTTTATATAAATAATACATGCATAATATTGTCCTCCTGCGAAGGCGGGAACAGCCCGGCTCCGCACGGGAACCTACTACAGAATGTCCTTAAACACGTTTAAGTACAGCTTCATTAAAAATCTCTAAATTTATATGGGTTTCTCTACTATATTTTGAATGTATTGTAAATAAAAACTATCCTCTTGAATTACTTTATTAAAAACAAACCGCATCAAAATCCGTTAAGCAGTTTTAAAGATTTAAGCATACAACGGGACATAGGGCCAAAAAAGCGACTTTATTTTATACTATGTATAGATAGACTATATAAGTATATACCGTGAGTAATACCCCATTAAATAAGTGTATAAGGTAGGTAGAGTATCTATACGGTAGTGAAAAGATTCATAAGATCACTTTTATAGTGTAATACGTAAGCAGATTATGACGTGACGCTCACTTTCTCGTAAATTAAACATGCAAAGGCGTAAGTTTATAGTAAATACGCTGGTCACAGCAGCTTTACTCTCACGGTTTTTGGTTATTTATGAAGACATACCTCCTTTGAGAGATTTTTATTAGTAAAACCAACCTTATGCCAAACAAAACCGTAAGAATTTAAGCTAATCAATTGACTAAAATTTAAGAGGCGTTTATGAGTAAGTGGGTTAATATTTGAATTATTTGCTCGTTCCCGGGAACGCCATATTTATTTATTGCTCAAATAATTGTCCTGAATCCTTTATCTCGTGTACGAAAGCTGCAAAATAAAGTGATTGTAACATTTTGTTTATAACATGACTGCTACGCAGAGGTCTCGGGTTCGATTTTCGCTCAATGCAAATATTTGTGTGCATGAACATGATTATTTGTATTGGTCTGAATGTTTATTTGTATAATATGTATGTACATATTTACAAAAAAAGTATATAAGTACTACTATCCCTTGTTCTGTTACCCATAACACAAGCAGGTTAAGCCTATCTTACTTTAGGAACAGATGGCGCTGTGTAGAGATGTCCGTGAATATTTTACGACACCCGGGGATGAACCGGGGTAAAAAACCACGTATTCTACAACACAATATACAAGCCAAACATGAACCTGCCTTACACACACAGTCGGAAACTTTCGCCTTGATTTAATATTATTAAGATCAATCATCTCGCAACGTTATTACCTAATCTGTTTAATCCCAAAATATTCATATAATAACACTTTTCCTCATAAGAGCCCATTATTGTCCCACTGCAGAGACGGGCCTCCTTCCGTGACGGAGGGATAGTTGGCCTACTAAAACCACGCTGGCCAGACGGATTGGTATAGGGTTTAATTTCAAGATTTCCTTCTTTTTTATTTCGTAAAGATAGTTTTCACGGATAGTCCCTTAGTCGGTTTTTACGACACCCATGGGATGAGCCGTGGTGGTGACATATTGTATTCTTACTCCGTCACCACACGGATCCCAAAATATTCAAATAATAAAACTTTTACTCGCATTAAAACTAAAAGTAAACCAGTGTCTACAAAAACTTATAAAACAGCTTCAAAAATATAACGAGCATTGAAACGTAGCCATAATTGGCGTCAAATTATAAAGCTATTGCTCGTAAACAGCAATAATAAATTCGTAAGCTGTAATGCAAGAATTTGTAATATCTTTATATCAATCATAATAACACGTTTTAGTTTTAATTTAACGTATAAAATTACTTATGTATCATTATTAACTGCTCTATACAGTTTCATATGAAGCTGTTAGTCACGTAGTAGATTGTTACTTCTAGAGAAACTGTTTTCTATATAATATGTTATTAAAGACAGTGATTTAAAAGAGAGTAAGTAATCGGTTTGGTGATGAGATTAATACGGTGAAACCACCCTATCTTATATAATGGGGCTCGTAATAGTCCGAGCGTTTGCTTATGGTAGTAAACATACATGGCGATATTGCTGGACACAAAGAACATCTCGGCTCAGGAAAATAGATAAGATATTGGGAGATCAAACTTATTTGTCTATTATTTATTATATGTTGCTGATTTAAAACCGCAACAGCGTACACGACCTCTTTGCCATCGACAGTTAAAAAGTTGGTTTTACGAAGAATGATATCAAGGAGGTTACTTGCCAATAGTGACATAATATCTGATTGAGTCTAACATCAAGAAGGTTAAGGAGATGATACCATGTCTTTTTACTTCATTACAAGAATATCACTTGCCAATAGTGACATAATATTAAATTGACATCTATAGTCTATTTTTTTATCTCAGATACTAAAATGACATTTCATGTGTTGCCTGTTTTTTACAACTAATAAATAGTGATGCGGTACAGCCGGTACTTACCGATAAAAATATAGGTTAGTACCGCCGATTACGGTAAATAGAGACTATAGGCTGTTTTTTAATCTAGAATACTAAAATATCATTACTGTTACCTTTTTTTGTGCAATTTATGTATGGTGATGTACCACCACTATCAACAGTTAACGATAAATTTAAATTTTATACAGTTTTTTGGAAGTAATAATATAAAATGTGCAAATTCTAATTTTAAACTCAGGTAAGTAAATGAAACAAAATTTATTTTTGGTACATAATTTATTTTTATTTGGCTGTAAGTACAATTAATCTTTGAGTCTGCATAATAAAATAATAATAATCTTGTTTCATAATAAAATTAATATATAATTCATAATTAAACATCAATTCTTTTATAGAAACGAATCACCATCCCTGGACAAGGTTATTCTTGTACTGATATTTATATGGTTTTTATTCTTAATTCGTTAAAACTAGAATAAAATGAAACTATTACTTGAAGACATAATTACTTTACTTATTACTTTACTTATACGTTTTTACAACTAAAATAAAATTATAAATTAAATAATTATAATTAAATCAAATGTATTACTATTAAGATTATGACTTATTACAGTTTTGAAAATAATATTATCGATTTTGATCGAATTTGATTGAAAAAACCCGGCCTGATCGAGATATCCCTGTGAACTGCTAACAACTGTGACCTGTGTTATAAAGATATTATAGCATCGTCGATGCAAAACGTCTTTTCCATAGTCTCATTCTCCTGAAAAACAGGATTCAGTGAAATAAACCATGGTCTCATTTTCGCAAGTGTTTTAGGCTTGAATCGAAGTGTTTTCTTCTCTAGAATCTTTGTCGGTATCAACCGCAATTGCGTTATCGGATCATTACCATTCTCAACTCATTCAAAATTTTGTAGAATAATAATGAATTCAATTAGAAATTTTTTTAAAATATATTGTTTTACGAAAATCTCGTATTCCGTGGTTGTTCCGACGGACCCATGTATGGGTTCCTAAGATATTCAGAAAAATACCAGTGATTTTCATAGTAAAAGCATGAATTTTCTTTGTAGTATAAATATTGTTATGTTTCAAGCTTTATATTTTTGATATTATATTAATAGAAATATCACAATATATGTAATATAATTTCACTTTTTTAGGGACATGTTTTACCATATTCACTACAGACATTTTCACTTGGAAAAAACAACTATAAATAATTAAATTTACTACCTATTTTGTCATCACAGCTAACAGTCATTAACTGTCGATTCCAAAAGTATTTATAAATTGTTTTAATAAAACCGTATAAAGGGGGCAGAATTTTTTATTTCCCGAAACCCATTCATGGGTCGGTCGATGCAACTGGGTTAAGTGCCAACAATTGTAGGACTTCTAACGATTAGGTGGTTTACCCTAATTTGTTTTATGTTATAAAATTACGAAAACTTAAAATAGAAATATACGCCAATGACGTCATGCAAGAAATTATAGGGATGGACATAGAAGGAAAAAAGAGAGAAATTCATTAGATTTGTAGGGACACAACATTGTAATTTGAGCGACTGCTGAGAAATCACTTTTACAGGCGCGCGACTGTACACACAGCAACTAATCAAGCTAGACACTCATGTACCTAAAAACACGTAGAAAACACGTTTGATGAATAAGCACAGGTAAATTTACTAGCTATAATTGCTATAATTGATTCATTCTAGCGTACTTACCTAGTTACTTTAGCTTTTTTTGTCACTGCAGTGGGTCTACCTTATCACATTAGAGTTAATTTTAATATAATAAAAGAAAAAAAAAGTCATCATTTACTATAGCGTCAATAATTACTTCGAATTATTTATTTATTTGTTAAGCACACCAACAGTATGTATGTTTATGTATTACACATGTTTTGTAGAAAAACTATTTACTATTTTATAGGATGTTGTATACCAATGGAAAGAGGATAAAGTACCTACCTCTTCTATCAGCAACTTCTACTATTTGTTTTTATAAATATCTAACAACTATTTGCTAATACATGAGAACTGATATTATGTCAAAGTATCGTCATGATTTAGCTGATGTTTTGTTGTGCGATATTGACCCTAATAGTTTTATGAAATGCAACTAACATTAACTCTAGAGGTGATAAAGGCATTTAGTTCTCGACTATACTAACAACCGTAAATATTTTACAATAATTACAAAACGAATCGAAACACAGGGACAGCACTGTTTCTTAAAAGCTGGCTATATTATTTTTACGTTTGACATTAGTAGTTGTCATTTTAGTGTCCGAGATAAAAAAATAGACTTTAGAAGGTAATATATTTACGGAAGTAATTATAGTAATTATGATGACAGAGTGCATGGCCATAATACAAAAGGAACGCGAGGTAATTAATAACGTCGCATTCCTACTGTCAAGGTTCATTGTCAATGTCAAGATGTTAGAAGATTGTATGCAGGCAAGTTGATTGTGAAAATATAAGGATTTGGAACGAAAGATTTTACTAACAATTTGTACACTTACAAATTAGCTTTGTTTATATGATCTGTAGCTATTATCTTGTGTTCTTTCCTTTGAAAGAAAGAGAAAGATTTACTTGCAGCAATATCAATATTAAATAAATATTCCTCACACATTCACACAACACCATCTAGTCCCAAACTAAGCATAGCTTGTACTATGGGTACTAGACAACGGATAAACATACTTAAATACTTTTTGTTTCTAAATGCAAACAATCATGTTCATGCACACAAAAATTTGCATTGAGCGGGAATCGAACCCGAGACCTCTGCGTAGCAGTTATGTTATATAACCACTACGCCACAGAGGTCGTCTACACAGAGGTCGTCAACTAAAGTTACTATAGTTACCTTACCTTAGTCGCAAAACAGTCTCAAATCAGTAAACACCAGTAGTGTCCCCTATCTAACTCTTACGACAAGTTTCAAACTATACCATTGGCATAGTAAACCAAACGTTAACCACTACGTCGAACTAGAATCAATATTTTTTTAAGTAATGTGCACTTGTACTAGACATATAGACGTTCCCTTAATGTGTGTGTAGTCAGGTCATAGTTTAAGGGCACATTAAAATAACATTTATGTTTTTTGTTACGTAACTGATCTATTGTTGTATCAAAAAATTATTCCTTTCTTAGTTACAGTAGTATATTGTTATAGTTGAAGGCCAATAAGCGGTTAATGTTAAGGAAAGCTTAAAAACTTATAAACATTTTGAAATTCCAGAGTTATAAATCATTTTAGTATGAAAAACTGATGTTTTTTTTGATACATAGTTTGGAAAATCGATGTTTGTTGTGTCCGTAAATATTTGTTTCTTTTACAATAAGCAATTTAAGCAAGCAGAGCAAAGCTCGCTTTAAACGCATGGCACAGCTTTTATATAGTTTAGTTTCAAACTCTTTATATTTAATATCTCAATAGAATTTTACTCTTAATTTACACTCTGTGAAAATATTTTAAAAGGTTTTGCTACCCTTAGTACCTGAAAATACTAAATTTAGCACTGGTTTTTTTTATTCATTAGTTAAAAAAGTATACAATATTTGTTCTTCACGATTCATTGATTGGCACGAGATGAGTCGAGAAGAGGAAGGTCATTATGCAACCTAAATAGCATGGAGCTAACTACTCCGGACTTTTAATATTTAAACATTCAGAATATATAAGTATTTTTACAAACATTATTTGTATGAACTGTTGTGTAAGAGAATATTAAATAATATGTAAAACATTACTTATTGTAAACAATTTAGCATTAAAGATTTATAATAAAAAAATCATATAACATAAAAATATCATATTGCAACTGTAAAAATAGATAATTAGTGAATTTTCAGGCTTTCATTATATGTATCAAAAACCTACATTTTGTATTTACCATGGTTTATATAGTAATAGAACAATATTCTTTTAAATACCTATTTATCTACAATACCTACCTACCTATTCTATCACAATATTGTCTTCTTATGTCCACATAAAACCTATGCTAAAGAACTTTCGTAGGAATGAAATACATTTACCTTAAAACAATTATACTCGTAGGTATATCTTTTAATATTTCGCAACGAAGTTTTGATGTAGGTACTTGTAGAAAGCACGTGCAGTGATTTAAAACGTAGAAACTCACGTTTTCAGAGAAAAGTAAGTATCTTGGGAGCACGTAATTATTACATTCCTGATTCGTTTTTAATTAATAAGAAATACTAAGGTGTAATATTTAGTAATGGAGTAAGAATACATGGTATCAATATCCCATTTCCATTCCATGGGTGACTTAAGTATGGACTAAGGGAAAGTTCGTAGATATGTCTACGAAAAGTATTCAAGAAAAACTGGACACAAAGCCCCTTATCACACCTGTCGCTCTAGTACATTACCTACACCTCTCGTATATCCCTTTTTTGCATGGGAAACCATACTTGGAGACCTTCCAACCGTCGCCAGAGAGACCCAATGGGCAGGTGTGTCGTATATTTCCTTTTGTTAACTAAAACGCACTTAAAAGAAGTGCTCTTCCAATGTATGTTTATAATATTGTTGGTGGTCTTAGACAGCGGAGGACATTTTACAATTACGTACTACTACGCATACTACGCAAAGTACTTTGCGCATATGCTGCGGTATTTGCGCAGACACTATTTGCTGTAATGCCATTACACAAGCTGGTCTTTAACTATGAGATTGGTAAAAATGTCTGCATTGACATTGCTTGCCAGACAACAAAACTAGAACCGAATAAAAGCCAGTCTATTTTGGCTATACAATGATAGCTAACTACAAAGGTAACTAAAAAGAGAACTAACATTACCTATTGTATAAACATAAGGTTAGATGACCATCAATAAGTAAGTTAGTAGAAACCGATCAATTGTCTGTATCGCGAGTCCTTGTTTCATTTTATTCGAGGCCAGCGTTGCACGAAGTTCTACAATAAATCGATACAATAATCTTATCTATTTTTAAAGCATTTTATCTCGCAAAGAAATAGTTTAGCTAACATTCATTCTAGTTCAGTTTCACAACTTTGTTAATAAGTAGTTTGTTATACTGTAAGTAGAGCTTTTAACTTTATATTGTTATAGTTTACGAGTTAACTTGTGTAAATTATCTTGAAATATAAATAGGTTTTTAAGTTCATAATTTATCTTTATATAGTTATGAGTTACCGTGTAGTTAACACACTTGTTTGGTATTCTATTGTTTTACTTATATTTACATAAGTTCGATTGGACTAAGTAATAGTAATCTTAGTTGTCCTTGTGATGATGGAGAATAGAAGTGTTGAGAATGGATAAACTGTTTTACTTATAAAACTCAAAATCTAAACGAATTACAGAACTTTATATTTTTGTACGTTTCTTGGATAGTAATTGTAATAAATTAATTTATTTATAAATAACGTTAACTAAATAAGGAAAACCCATCACATTAAAAGAGTATACAATCTTTATTTAATCTAATAATATTAATACGTAACAAGTTCATTTTCACAAACTTTTCAAGACTTTTTCACACCAGCTTTCCCACAACTGTGGCTCGTGTATACCAATATCTACAGTATGAACTCCTTAACGTCGTTAAGAGCACCTAACACGGCACTTGTTGATTCTCCGTGAGGAATCGAACGAATAAGGAAGGAAAATCTTGAAAAATCTAGCAGAGGGAAATAGAGGACAAATAAAGGAGTTGGAAAAACAATCTGTCTCGCTCTGTATAGAATAGATTAGCATTTGGATAGACCGGCAAGGTGGTTGCGACGGAGTAAAGTAATTTTTCAAACTCTCCGTGTGGTGACGGAGTAAGAATACAATATGTCACCACCCCATCTCATCCCATGGGTGTTGTAAAAACCGACTAAGGGACTATCCTTGAATATAATCTTTACGAAATAAAAAAGAAGGTAATTGAAATTAAACCCTATACCAATCCATTTGGTCAGCGTGGTATTAGTAGGATAAGTATCGCTTCGTCATGGGAGGAGGCCTGTCCCTGCAATGGGACATTAATGGGCTGTTATGATAAATAAAATAATTTTTAGACTACCATCAGTTGCCTTGTTTTATATTAAACTGTATTCGCGCTTTCCATCAGGTTCGATACGTTCTTATAGCCTACAACGTCACAATACATTTACGGAGGTTGTGTGAGGTTAAAAGGTTGTTTACTTATAAATGAGTTTGTGATTGGTCTGAGAGGCGTTCTTCGAAATCGTAGCTATTAAATTCTGCTTAACAGAAGTGCATACTTATATGGCTTGTGATTTGCTAACATCATCCATCAAATGTTATTAGCTGTATAATCTGCGTGCAGTCTTTTGTTTCGACAAATATTTGTGCATTTTATTGCTTTAAGAGCAATGATTATTGCAATTATGCGCAAGAATATTGAGTTTTGCTATGGATGATCCATACTGATGGTACTTGACTTTAACTATTCATGTATTCGTCCCAGTGTAAAGAATCCAAGAATTCTATATGCCTAGGAAATTATAGCCCTGTTGGACCTAGTCATCAATATCTATTTATGACTAGGAAAATATACATAAAAATTATAAAACAAATGTTTATTAAAAACATGCAAGACCTTTGTATTATTTTGTATGATTAATAAACACAATTAACACCTATTCAGCATTTATAACAGTGCTATGTTGCTAAGTGAACCGATTTGCATAAAATAGTGAGTATTATACAGGCCGTTAAACGTACAACATTCCTATAGATACACATCAACAATACCTAATTATGTAATGGCTGATGACAATGTGATGACAAATAACTATGACGAACATTAAATTAGTAATTAGAATATTAGGATTTCTCCTTCTTTTGTACTTTTAATGAACTCTGTAAGGTGCTAGTGTAAGATAACATGGTGTCCAACCACACCTAATGTCATTGGAGTCGTTATAGATGTAGAGAGAAAAAGCTTTATGCGAAGTCATTCGGTGGTCTTGATACTGCAAAAGCGAAGCTGTGAAAATTATTGAATTAAGGCCCTGCTTTACCTAGTTTAGTACAGTGAAGGTGACGTTAACACTTTGTAAGGAATGCTCCATAAACCTATATCGGGTTCGAAAGTCATGGTCGTAAGTTTTCCTTCCTCAATCACGATGGACTTGGCATTTGCACCGAGAATCCATGGAAGTCAGTTTAGTTTAGGAGAAGATAAGAGTTTTTAGATATGTGAAGAATATTACATTATATGTATTATCTAAGAGCCGTGGGATTACAATAGTACCATTCATATTTCATGCGTGTGTAGCCCTTAATTACCAAAGAGTGCAAACTTGACCTCAATGACTATACGTATGTAAACTAAAGTTGCTTAACATGACTTTTGCTACCAATACATCGTTCAATTTTATTGCAATATCATATAAAGTAATACCATTTTATTGTTTTAAAACTGTATTATTTAATTATTATTTTACATGTGACCTCGTTAATGATTGCTTCATCAAGTTATAGGTTATTTAGGCATAGCACACACTGTATACTGGCTGATGATTATTAAAAGGATACATACTCCTATGATAGCATAGGAGAAGGAAGGAGAAAAAATGAAAAAAAAATGGCCAACATGACACCACGTATTGGGACATCATGAAACCTGATACGCAGAAACACATTGGGTTTTTGCAGGATATAAATCTTAAGAAATACTATTTCGATTAACTTTGTTTAGAATTGCTATATCTTGAAAAAAGTTATAGGGGTAGGGTTGCGGGAACAAGCCATATCACACAAATTAATATTATTAAAAAATAATATTACTAAAAAGATATTATAACTAAACGACAATAATTCGTAAATGTCTCTATTATGAAATGATATAAGACGATACAATCAATAGTATGAAATTAATATAATATCTACTTTATACCCACGCTAGTATCCTTGACCGAAGAAACTAAGCCATGACCTTTACTCAACCCAATTTCGGACATAAATACCAACATGATATGGAAACTGTCTTAAATTTTGACTATAAGCTCTTAGTCGTCATTACAACCTAATAATTTCCCATAGTGACAGAAAGACAGATAGATTTAGTGATCCCAAATAACTTTAACCAATAACTATGAATATTAATACGCCACAAATGTAATATCAATTCGCCATTTTTGACATTTCACGATCCGCCATATTGATTTTTTGCTGACTTCAAATAGCCTATCACATACACTCAGGGGAATAAAACGAATTTAACTTAACCCCACAAACTACAAAATTTGACAAAGTATGTAAGCCTACAGGATATCACATCAGAACGAAGTTTTATACCCACAGACACATTCCCTTCTTTCGGATGATTCAGGTCGAAGAAATAAATCTCTTTTGTAGATATAATATTTAATATAAAAACGATACCTTTCTCTAAACCGTTCGTGTTCAAATACAGTGCAAAAGTAGGCAGACTAACTCAGATTAAAATCAGCAACATTAATCGTATCTTGTCTGAGTAACAAGACAGATTAACCTTCTATGTACATTATGCCCTAGAGTGTTTGAAATAACAATGATCTTACTACTCGTATGTCCGAGCGATGACAATTATGTGAATATAAATTAAAGTCAAGCCAAGGGTTCACCATGATTGATTACTCATAGCCATACACGCCACACATGGACACACCTACTGCAATTAATAACACATTTGTTCACATATTTTTAATGTTATGTTTTACTTTGTTATGTTTATCTTTTGTACTCGTTGTCACGGATTTTATTATGTGTGAACTGCATGGGTCAAACCCAGAGACTTGTATAACTCTTTTGAGTTGACTTTCAAGAAGTTCTGTCACCAAGAGGAAGGTCTCTTCAGGAAAAGGGTAGGCCGATCTAGGCCTGTGATTGATGTGTGATTCAAAAAGCGCATTTTTTACCCTGAACTAAGGTTCCTCCCTGCCTCTAGTGGCGGAAGGAAAACTTAGTTTATTCACGTCAGCCATAAACGTTATAACAAGAAATTGATTCTTTTGCTTCCATAAAGATAATATCCGCGAAACGCGTTTTACGACACTCGTGGGATCTGATATCATAGGGAGAATAATTCCTTAATCTCACTAGCTTTATAAATGGCGAATTACTTATTATATTTAAACAGTTATGTGTGTGACAGAAGACTAAAACACGTTTTCTAAAGTATACAAATGACATGTCCCACTTCTTCACTATATCATCTCCTGCGATAACTTATACCCGTTTTGCACGACTTATTTAAACGTACCTACTTATATTATGTAAGTTATTTTTAATCAAAAAACCTTAAAATGACGTCACTAATAATTTAAGTATGAGTCTGAGTTTGTCAAATTAAAAAAGTTTTATAAGTAATTAATTATCAATATGAGTTCTAAAAATAATACTTTTCACTAAAAACATTTAGTAAAAAATTAAACGCCAAAAATAGATTATAATGAGTTAGAAATGGAAAAACACTATGAATAATAAATTATAATAATTATTAGGTGTTTTCCTATATTTCATACAGTAAAAAACATTGGTTGCATTGACTATTTTTCATTTTTTAACGATTGTAATCAAAGTCATATTTTTATTACTTTCTTAACATGGCAACTACATTGCGTTTACCTATAAACGTGATCTTTTAGGTCTATAAAATATCTCTTACATGCGTTATTAACGTTCAAATATAAAGTATTTTATTACCGTGAAATAATAAAATATTGTGTAAATAAATACCTCTTTTATAGATACCCATTTTCATCGAGGAAAGTATTTAATAGGTACTTATTATTTTAAATATTAAGACATAAAACCTGTACTCGTTAGTGTGATTAAATGCTTGTATTGATAACAGTTGACTACACGGATGACACGATTCTGAAGACAATAATTAAACACAAGTTATTTACTGATTATTTATTGAGTTTTAAATAAAGCACTTTCTCCGTAACAAAATTTTCAATTTTCGTTAGTTTTACTCGTAATATTCCTTACATTTTCACAGATCGCAATCTAGTTCCAAACTAAGCTAAGCTTGGTACTCTAAACAACAGATAAATATAACAAATCATAATAATATTATACCTACATAGAAAACACCCCAGTCCACTATGTAGAATGAACGTCCGAACCACCTATTCATACTAAATTATGTTGAGTTTGGGGTATACATTCAGGGACGGCTTAAATAAGGTTAATGGCAGACGACGCCAAGTATGTGTTTATGATACGGCCCAACGGAGATACAAGCACCAAGATCGCAAATAGTTGCTTGGGATGAGGGAACAATACAGCTCTTAGTTCAGCATCATCCATCGCTTTACGTAGGTACCTAACTTCATTATGTTCATCACAACTTTCAGATTTACAAGTAATTATAAAGCAAATAAAATTATTTATTTATTGATGAGGGAGGCACTCGACCGCGCGAGGTGGCAATTAAGGAGGCTTATATCCAGCAGTGGACGCCCATTGGCTGATATGATGATAATCAAGCAAAACAACCAAACATGATTGCTCCGAAAAAAAACAAAGGTTCTATATTCTTGAACAGTCAGAACAGTTCCTACAACCGTATTTCTGTCAGTGTAATCTGCAGAGGCTCAATATTCCAAACAAGAGGATAGATGATATTTTATCTCCCACAAACAACATACTGTGACATCGCATGACCAGCTTGAAACCACGGCCATTTAAATCTGTGCTGAAACCTCAAGCGAAATAAAGGTGCATAACATGCCGCGCTAATTTCCCTTTTGCGTTTAATATTTATAATCATGCAACGCGCGATAGTTTTAAATATTAAGGTCTGTCAAGTAGTGTTTCATCATAACAGCCCATTAATGTCCCACTGAAGGGACGGGGCTCCTCCCGTAACGGAGGGATACTTGGCCTACTAATACTACGCTGGCCAGAGGGATTGGTATAGAGTTTAATTTCAAGTTTTCGATCTTTCTATGTAAAGGTAATATTCACAGAAAGTCCCTTAGTCGGTTTATACGTCACCCATGGGATGAGATAGGGTGGTGACATATTGTATTCTTACTTCGTCACCACACGGATATAGAAGTACCCCGTTACTCATAAACGCCTCTTAAATTTAGTCACTGTTTAGCGAGATTTTTATAAGCAAAACCAACCTTATGCCAAACAAAACCGTAAGAATTTAATCTAATCAATTGACTAAAATTTAAGAGGCGTTTATAAGTAAGGGGGGTAGTGTTTATAAGTAATAATCTATCATTAAAGATTATAACAGCTAAGAAGTAACGAAAAGCAAAATTGCTAACTAGGTGAATATACTTGTATGCAAAATTTACATGTATTTGGGTTATGACGCTGGTAACAGGCTTTGATAAACTATTGATAAAACTGTCGCTTGCCTTCAATGGCTGTCGTAATATTATATTATTGCACTTGGAAGACATTGACTCGCACAAATTATTTTGTTTCTGTGTTAAGTCTCCGTGTGGTGACGGAGTAAGAATACAATATGTCACCACCCCATCTCATTCCATGGGTGTCGTAAAAACCGACTAAGGGACTATCCGTGAATATTATCTTTACGAAATAAAAAGAAAAAAAGGTTGAAATTAAACCTTATACCAATCCGTCTGGCCAGCGTGGTATTAGAAGGCCAAGTATCCCTCTGTCACGGGAGGAGGCCCGTCCCTGCAGTGAGACATTAAATGGCTGTTATGATGATTAATTTGAGCTCTGCAACAGAATTACAGATGGGAATGAGTTTCGGGTGCAATACAGTCTTTTCTAAAAGATAGCTCCCGAACGTAGCCCCAAGTCGGGAAGGATTTTACAGACATGAAATCATTGGACACTAATTACATCCAATCTAAAGTCTATTGCATAAAAAATATATTGCGTTAGATTTTAAACTGCATGTCAATTCTCGTTCCTTAAAATCGTTAAAAATTCGGTTAAGTTAACTTTAGTTGTCAATTGTCTTACCAATTGTATGACAATTTGACAACTTAAGTTAACTGAGAATTGACATGCTGATACCTCCTGCAAAATGCAGCCTCGACACAATATGCCTCATTTAATTAAGAAAATAAGAGCCTGATTTTTTGTAATTTTAATTTTGTGGTTAGCTTAATTTTATTAGATGGTCAACTGTATTAGGCACAGGTTTGATAAGAATATAGGTATTATTTATTGTCATTAACAGCTACATATAAAGCTATGGCTTGTCGTTGAAAAATATTCCTTATTACAAAATATTAATGTGCAAGGGTGAATAGGTGTTGCTGTGTGTACATATTATTATAATGAAACAAACATTACTATGTAGTAGATTACGTATCAATATACTTAATTGTGCTAACTAGTGTAATTAATAATTAGGTGAATCAATATTTACATCTCAGAAGTATATTTTTACATACAATTTATCTATGTCATTATAAATTATATTATCTTCGACGGCGGCATTAGGTACCTATAGTTTTATATTTCATGCTTGTAACTGCGATAACACTGAGGTCAAATTAAATTAAGAATGTAAGTCATTGTAAACTTATACGATATAAACTGACTATCTTCCACAGGTAATCCCAAAAAGTTTTTATCACTTCCGTGAGATAGCAACACATTTAGAAAAGGAGGCTTGAACTTTATTATTTCTATGCCATTCTATGTACGAGTGAAGTTTCATTGTGTGCCGGATAAACAACTTTAAAATTGGGGTGGCTTTGTTACTTGAACCAATCACAGCTCGGCTGTAACCACGTGGTTTTGTTATCCCAGTCAGCTGTTAAAGGAATGTTTACAAAAAACGTCAACAAACCGGAGTCCCGGCTGCCCCTGGCCGGTCTCCCAGCAGGTAACAAAAGCGCATAGAATAATAATAACAGCTGTGTATTGAACGGAGTTTGAAGCGCAGTTTTACTTATTTTATGAGTCCTTAAATATTTATTTATGCATGCGATCGTGTTTTTGTTTATAGACAATAACTACCATTTTTTTTTAAACATAACGGATAGTGTTTTGCAATTCCATTAAAAAAAATCCAATCCATCCAAATTTGCAAATGGATAGTGTTTGACGACCTCGGTGGCGCGCCGGTAAAGCCAGCGGCTGCCGCGCATGAGGTTGTGGGTTCGATCCCCACGCAGGACAATAATTTGTGAGATCCACAAATTATTGTCCTGAGTCTGGGTGTTATATGTGTCCGTTAATTGATGTTTGTAAAAGTCCCCGCGACACAGGGCAAGATCCCTAGTGCGGGAGTTGTCTTTTTTTAAGAAAAAAAAAAAAAAAAAAAA
Source organism: Schrankia costaestrigalis (assembly GCA_905475405.1). NCBI lineage: Eukaryota > Metazoa > Arthropoda > Insecta > Lepidoptera > Erebidae > Schrankia > Schrankia costaestrigalis. The sequence continues at coordinate 10,260,271 of FR997826.1, forward strand.
AAAAAAAAATTCCAATAATGCTACTTATTTTGTAGGTCCCTTTTTTGTGTGCTCCATAAGCCTCGGGTTTGTAAAACCTAGTACGAGGCATAACATGTTATTTTGAATACTTTTTTATTGTTTTGCGTATCGTTTGCTAATGGCCTGCTACAATGTAATGGTAGGCATGTGATTAGCTCTCCTTTGTCAATCAACAACATTAAACATAAATGGTTAAATTATGAACTGTACTATCAACTTGTATTGTTATTAATATTGTTTTAATGACGATAACGATAAGCAAGGTCGTTAGTGTCATACCGAGTACATAAATTCTGGTATCCATAATATAATCATATCAATTAAATAATTAGGAAAGTACTATGTATGCTTGTAAAAGTGACTAAGTACCAATTGTTTATCGTAATGATGTATTTAGTGGTTTTTTGCGGTTAATGAAAGATAAATACTCTAGTATCTACCTACAGGAAATGTCATATATAATAAAAACAACTAGATATCAAAAAACATATTTATGGAGAGACTTCGACTATATGTGTATATAAACACTCTCTAGGTATCTAACGAGTCAGTCAAAGTGGTTATAGCCACAATGCTTTGTTATAGCCATTAATAAAAAATAACTGTACTAATTAACTCAATATAAACCCTGGCTCTCAACAAAACGTCTCTACTATTATAAAAATAATGAATATTGTCAAAATGAGAGAAATATTGTATGAATTATAAATGAGACAAATTATTTAAATATTAATCTGTTATTGATTTAAAAGATACATATTTATACATGTATATTATTATATTTACACAACTATAAGCGCCACCATATTGCACGAGTCGTAACGTACGTTAGAAATAAAGATAATGAATGTCCTCGTTTTTCTTATTGAGCTTCCGGGATAAGAGTAACCTACTTAATTATTATTTTCGGCTCACGATACTTCACCACTCCCTAAAATAGACCGGTATACTACAGTTCACATAATAACTTAAAACAGATATTGAAATGAACACCGTGGGTAATACTCTTGCCAGCCTTTTAATGTTCCATTACACAGAAGCGTTTTTGCCAGCAATGAAGAGAAGCATGGGCATTGAGTAATGTAATTAATAAATTTCAAATAATGAGTTTACTCCAGCTGTGATTAAAACTTTTTAGTAAGAAAGTGGTGAAGGAAAAAATATCCTATTGATACCATGCCCGCTTTGGTAGATGTATACGTTTTCTTTTTGCAAAAAATATATTTAAAGCTAGGGATTCTTTAATCATTTTTATTTAAGTTAATATAAGTATGACAGACTACGTAGGTACACGTCTATGGAGATGCACTTTTCAGATCAGAAAATGGCTAATGCTATTATTTAGTAGGAGTTTACCATGTTCGACACATGCATTGGTAAAGGGGTTATCTGTTAAATTAATTATCGTTCTCAGACAGACAAGTGCTACTTACGTACTACGTGGAAATTAGCATATTACAGCAATAGATCGTATAAATAACATTATTATACGTACAAACGTACCTACGAAACAAGTAAAAAAATGCGGTCTTACTAGTTTCCGCGTCGCCGAACATAATATTATAGACGACGAATCGTATAGAGTATAACGGTAACTTTAATAAAATATATAAAAAAGAGGTTTGATATAAATAGCACAATGGGAACACATGTTACCAAAACCACAGAGATAAAGTGACGTAGTCCTATTTGGTTTGATATTGTCAATGCGATATCAAAGTATTGATAAGAGCATGTCAGTTACCTACAATGTTATAGTGATAGGAATGGAGCATGCCTACACTGTATCAGTGGTTTGGACTGCATCAATTAATTATCATTTACGTTGCGGTTTATGATTGCGATTCACTTTCATTGTAACAAACTTAATTAGATGCGGTAGGAATGACGATGCCGCAAATGGCCTACTTAAATTTATTTTCTAGAATTAATTAAGTAGGCATGTACGCACAGACATATATATCATGCTATGTATTTTTATTCAAAAGGCTTGTTTTATTGTCACTTGTGGGCACTTTATTAGTATGTATTCTTCTAAGGTAAGGATTGCTAAAAAGTAGCCATAATATGTTACTATAGGCACGTGGCAATGTGCAGATAGGTGGGACCTGGGTGGAATTGACATAGGTACCTATTTTCTTTCAATGGACTTCTTATGAAGAAGGATATGAAAGGCTGTATAGTAAGGTTTTCAACAGCTAGCCAAACTTTCTCCATATGGAAGAGCAACTGGCTTAAGGTACGTTGTACTTACGAGATGTATAGTATGAGTACAAAATAAACTGTTAAAATAATAATCAAGATTATTTTACATCTCACCCAGTTGTCTTTTCGTAAAAACCGAAGAGACGTCGAATAAGCAGTCAAAATATATTGCAAAGAGTGAAAATTAACACAAAATGAAACACTGTCAGGTAGACCTGACTGTGAGACTGTAGACCTGAGGTATACAGTCGGTTACCTCTAGGTAACCGAGTACACCCTATAGGGTAAGTATCTCTCTAAACAAGGAGGGAGACCTTTACTGCTATAGTTAAGAATTTTAGCAACAAGTACTTATTGTAAAATTTATATAAAAATGTCGGAAGAAAAAATAAGCATTTGATGTAAGTATATATCTGCCTATAATTTTACTAGTACAATACTTTATCACATACCACAAAGATTACGCCAAGGTTATCTAATCAAATCATAACAAATCAAACTCACAAACATAACCAATTTATTTTTCATGGTTTGAAGGAATAAACGTAATTAAAGATACTTACAAGAAATATTAACAGGAATTGTTAAGTTTATTACGTAAAATAATAAAATATATCAAATAATAATTCAAGAAATAATTCAAATTATAGAAATATTTATACCAAAAAATGCAAAAAGGAGAATTGGAGGCGCCGGGTATCGATCCCGGTACCTCTCGCATGCTAAGCGAGCGCTCTACCATCTGAGCTACGCCCCCTGATAGAAATAGTGGTGAAATAGGTGAACATATTGTTAAAATTCTATTACAGGTCAATGACAGACGAAAACGGGACTTTTCTAATAATATAATATGGTAACGTAACCTCGCAAACCAGAAGGATTAGTAAAACGTTGACGTCAACATCTTCTTTTCATTAATATTATGCTAGTCACCTCTCCTTTGCGAAGGTGTGGTGTTTACTATGTATTTATAGAGTAGGTACTTTTTTAACATTTATTAAAATATTATGATACTTTTTTAACAATGTAATTTATTTAGAAAATAACAACTACATTGCCGAAACGCCGTGCGGCGTAAATGGAAATAAAAGCTTGTTAATTGTGTCAAAAGATGGCGCTAAACATACAAAAAGATTTTAAGTAAATAACTTATTTATATTTTGGACTACCTAATCCATTTTCAATTTAAAGACGCTTTATGGATGAACAAGGATTACCAATGACTATATTTGTGTGGTTCACAAATCATTGTATTGTAAGTTTCTAAAAAAAAAGTTAGGTTGACACCCTTTGTGTAGAGTCTCCAAAACAATTCGAAAAGTATTTCCTTACTTACTTTTATAAGTAAGCAAAGAACTGGTCAGTTTGCCAATAATTGAAATTTGCACATCACTAAACATCTATAGGGTTCAGTAATTTTTAACATGCGCTGCGGGAGGTAAGAAATAAGGTTACTTTTTTTTTACAGTCAGATTGAATCTAACCAAAAAGTATAAATATGATAGTACTTATTTACTCTACTTACATAAGATTGTAAGATCAAGTCATCATAAGCCCTTTAATGTCCCACTGCAGGGACGGGCCTCTTCCCGTGACGGAGGGATACTTTGCCTACTAATACCACGCTGGCCAGACGGATTGGTATAGGGTTTAATTTCAAGTTTTCCTTCTTTTATATTTTTTTTTAAACCTAGTAAGTAGTAAGTATTGCATGTAGGTATGGGTAAGAAAGTCGTGAAGCTACAACTTACCTATACCTACCCTATTATTATGTTTGTCACCTCGTGTCTCGATTATCTACTCGTACTGGCACAAGTAGATATTCAAGACGTGTTCGGTTCCGTGTCACAAAGCTCAAAGTCACACTAAGAGCTCTCTTAGCAGAATCTAGGTAACCGCTGTTTCAAGAGGGCATTTGCCCACAAGGATTAGGTATACCTACGTAAAAGCAACGACCAATTTAAATCAAGTAGGTACGTACGTGTGAAACAAGAATATGAAGCGGAAATTATGTGTAATGGCGAAAAAGCAAAAGGATATTCAGAAAACGTCATATTGACAGGCTTACGTTTATTTACACCACTAAAGGAGGCACCGCTGGTGTTGAACATGTATGTGGATGGATATAGGGGAAGAGGACGACCAACGAAACGATGGATGGGTTGTGTGAAAGAGTGTGACTTGTGAGATGACGTCCGATAGGAAACTATGGACGAAGAAGACATGCTGCGCCGACACCAAATAAAATTGGGATAAGGGCAGGGAAATGATATGAAAGAAGGTACCGCTCAACAATCAGGACATTTATTTGGCGATATCATGGCTTCTTTCAAATTGGAACAGTTTAATAATCTGTCTCAATGAGCCAACTAATACCAACGTACCGTTTTCCTACGTTTGCAGATTCTCTACCAAACTTTCACTTGCGTTCCCTCATATTTCCCTCTTTCTCTAAGCACGATTTAAGTACCTACTTAAGTGGTCATGACCACTAAATAACCTGATAACGGATAGGTGACCCTGATTACATATCTGATACACATGTAGATAATAGTAATTAGGTTTTCCTTAATTCATTCATTTCAATTCAGATTAATTACCTGATCGTTACCAGTTGGAACCCCGACGCAGTTGGAGGAGTAGGTTCAATTCGGTTTTATATAAGGTACCTACTTACATAAAATATAGCAAACATACCTAAATTAGGTATGTTTGCTATCGCATAATTCAATAATATCTTGATAAATTTAAAAAAAACATTTTTTGGACCGAGGAGTATTCATATATCGTTGCGTGGCCGTAATTATTAATTCGTAATTAGACAGGAGTCAAATAGAGGGGTAAATGTAGGTTCTCGAGTAACTCCGAATTTAATATCCAGTCTGAATATATCATCTTCTATAAGACCTTTACCAGTCAATTAATGTCCCATTCCAGAGACAGAGCTTATCCAACGATACAGAGAAACTTGACATACTAATACTAAACTGGCCAGACGGCTTAGTTTTGAGGTTTCGTCCTCTAAGATTGAAACTTTTATGCTGATGGAATCCCATTTACGAGTCCATGATACAAGAAGGGTTCATAACATATTGTACCTACTAGGTACATGCCATGTTGTCACCCGTGCAAAACGTAAAAAAAACATAAATAATAAGATCATTGGTTTGAAAAGTAATTACGTATAATGTCATTGTATTATGAATTAAATCAAACTCATAACTGTTATGTATGACCTTCATTATAAAGTAATAGAAATTATAATATAATGAAACAACAAAAATAAGACTTCCGTTACATTTCATAAAAATATATTAAACAAATTATACATTTTACATGATACAGATTATAATTTTTACAGCATGTTCTGCCAAATTATGGCGTGCAAATATGGAATAAGTACATAATATATATGTTTCTAAATATCTAATGCATAATAACAGTTAAATACAATAAAAAATATTAAATGGTGTGGAAGTGTTTATTTAATGAGCAATATCCGGTGACGGTTGCAGTCATCAGCCGCAGACAGTTTCTTTGCAGACGCAGTATGCGTTTGGTCAGTTTGTTGTTAAGGAATGGCATAACCAGTGATCTTGAGTTTCGAACCTGGTTGAAGGGGTGGGTGTGATAGGCTCTTGTCCGAAGACCGTCATATCAGATCCATCGTGTCTATTTATCCATTGCAGTGTCAGTAAGTTACTGTCAGAAGTCGCAATCCGTTGTAACGCATATCATATTGGCATTCCAATATAAGTTTCAAAGTGACAGGGGTTTAGTCAGAGCTTTGAGTACAGAAGCGCTGCCGGTTATTGTGCGGATTCGAGCCTAATAATCGAGATTTAAGAGATTCGAGAAAATATGCGTTTAATTAACTTGGAGTAGGTACCTATTTATCCATCCCGTCCATACAGAGACCCATCTGTAATAGTGACCAAACGTCATGATTTTATTTCCGTACTAAAAAATAAAATAAATACTTAAATATAATAGTACAATAAAAAACTTATATAATAATATGTTTAAAAAATAAAAAATAAATAAAAGTATAGTAAAATAATATATTTGAATTTAGTTATAAACAATGTATTTACTCGAGAGTGGTAAAATATAGTATTCTACGTAATGATACCAAGATAAAAAGAAATAAAAAAATAATTTTCTAATTAAAAACCGACTTCTACGACAAACTTGATTATAATAACTACTTACCAATAATATTATATTATAAAAGTAGATAATTATATCATGGTCACAAATCAAAGAAAATAATGTTTCTAAGACGGAGAAGTAACGCAACTCTCTGTCGTCTTTATCATCAGATCATGTTTGTGTAAAGTTTTCATCAATACGAATAAAATAACCCCAAAGACTAGGTACTTCCTATATACCGTTGAGGAGTTCCCTCGACCCTCTGTCATCTTCAGCATCAGATCATTGTTGTGTAAAGTTGTGTAAAGTTTTCATCATTACGAATAAAATAAGGCCAAACACAAGGTAGCTGCTATATACCGTTGAGGAGTTCCCTCATTTGTCTGTGATCTCCATAATCAGAACAGTTCTAACTCTTCATTATTTTGTAGTGACATCAGAGAAGCACGTGTATGACAAGATTTTACATAATGCGTCCTTACAATTTTTAAAAGTTGCCCTTGATTTCTCTGGGATCCCGTCATCCAGATCCAGATCTGGTGACAATGGGACCAAATGGAAAGTATACCCTTTCAAACTAAATAAAATAAAATTTCAAATCGGTCTACCCGTTTTCGAGAAATCAGGTAACAAACACAAAAAAAATACAATCGAAATAAGAAACTTCCTTCTTTTTTTTGAAGTCGGTTAAAAATATAGTAACTTTAGAAGGTAAATATTCAGGTTGATGCAAAGTATTGCAAAGATAGTCAAAACCAGTTATATAATATTTTAAAAAAAACTAAATATTTTGATAGGAAAATGCATCAGAGTATTTATCCTAAGATTTGGATAAATACTCGGATAGAAACGAGTGTTTATGAGTATTTACTCAAAAATGAGTTTTTATTCGAGTATAATCCCATCACTGGTTATGACCTTCATTATAAAGTAATAGAAATTATAATATAATGAAACAACAAATAAGACTTCCGTTACATTTCAGAAAAATATATTAAACAAATTATACAATATTTCTAATAAAAATATTATAATAAGTATATAAAAATAGATAATTGTATAATATTAAAGTATTTTTAATTACATTATTTTATAATGAATAAACAGTAATATAAAAATAATTTCCTCGTCCTACAAATATTATACTACGTTACATGTACAGTCACGAGCAATAATATGTACACATTTTCAAATTTTCTAAACTATCTGCACGTTTATCTAGACATTACAATATCAAAATGAATTCGTAATTTAGAAGAGGTTCCGTACAGTTTTGAATTAAACTTCGAATTTTCAATTTTGGATTGGCAGAACTTTAGATAACTGGTTTACAAAATGCGAAAATGTGTACATATTATTGCTCGTGACTGTACCTATAGAATGTAATGGTATAACTACATAATTTAACAATTTCAATTATTTCCAAACAACATTAATGTGTATTATTTGTGACACCTATAATTCTTACTATTCTTAATAATTTGGATACATTACAGCCCAGAATCACATGCTCGCAAAGAACTTTTTTAAGAAAATTCTAACAAAATACAAGCTTCTAATTTTACAAATTAACAATCATTAAAAAAGTTTTCATTAATAGCAATAATATAAATGCATAGGGAATGTAACATACGATGTATAATTTGCTTATAAATTACTAATTACAATAGCCACATTTATGCATATTGTAGGTATAGGGTAAGTTGTCCAACAATGAACCATGTAAAATTTGGAGGCGCATAACTCTCTCGTTTAAGCTTCGAAATGATTCAAATTTTGTACAAAGATAGGTAATTTATCTAGCTTTAAAAGAGCATTGACAAATTTTCAATATTATTTATACTTTTAAAAATAAACACATAAATATAAAAATAAATATTTGGATCAATGTGTACTCTAGGGTGTGCACATTGAACCGGGTTAATTTTAACATTGAACCACTTAATTATAAAAAAAGAAATGTTATCAATAATTAATTAAGGTAAAAGTAAAACGTCCATTTCTTATGTAATTAGTCTTTACTTGTAATAGAGTAGTCTTTAAATCATAATTTAGTATATACTTCTTGTTAGCAAGATCATCTTTACGTGTGTGTAAATACTGTGCTACATAGCGGCGCAAAGTAGGATATAATGCAGCTTTTCTGATGATTACACCTTCTCTATTTAATTTGAAAGCTCTTAACATATTGGAAGCAGTGTGGCCCCCTTTTTTCTTTGACCTAATTTCATCATCATCATAAATATCAGCCTATAGACTATTATTCTGCTGGACATAGGCCTCCTCCAAAAGTTTCCACCCTGCGCGGTCTTATGCCTCCCTCTTCCATCGGCTTCCCGCCGTCCTAACCAGGTCGTCGGTCCATCGTGTAAGGGGTCTCCCCACCCTGACTTCGCTATTCTGACTTACTTTATTCCGTGCCATTCTGTAACAGATAGAAATATTGACCAAAGGAAGTAAATAAAGTAATATTAATAATGATAATATGAACAGCTAGGTAAAAGAATATCATGTAGTTTGAAAGTTTCAATACATTATCTAACAACACTAGCAAAATGAACCACGTTTTGTTTAATGTGTACGCCAAGGCAATTCTTGGGGTACACAATCCGTGATTCATTGAGTACCACCTCAACATGGTTCAATGTGAGACATAGCACCTTTTTATAACTAACCTTAAAAATTTAAACTGAAAGAAATATAATTATGAAATAAATTACAGTGCATAGATAAGCTAAATAACTATATAATTCGGTGTAGAAATAAAATAGTCGATATTTCTTAACGGAAAAATGCTAAAAAAGATAGTAAAATTTATTTAAAACTTACTTTTGTGACAGTTTTTAAAAAAAAGGTACGCATACATACACCTCTCGCGCGATCTGCTCGCTAACTACTGAGCGGAAGAGACACGTCTATACCTATCTTTTGCACAAATTAACACGATCTGGCCACGTCGAATTTTGGAAATATAGCGCTGGTTAAGTGTAGCTGCATGGTTCATTGTGAGACAGTCGACCCTATACGAGAGTTTGACATAATTTATTGTATAAAAACTGTAAATAATATTATGTTATTGTCATTGACAGCTTAAATATTAATCCATTTATGGTCCCATATAGGAGTAAATAAATATTATGCTTAATAAATAATTCATTTAAAAGGCACCAATATAAAAGATACAATCTTTTTAATTTCCTATTTTTTTAGCATTACGAGGTTCACATTAGAAGAGTTTATGCCTTATGGGATTATTCATCAGCCAACCTTAAATATGTGTAGTAAAGATCGATACCTAGGGGATCAAAGGGCTTATTTTCGAATTACTTATCGTTTAAGGCAAGAATGCATAATAAGTCATACGTACGAGTGTCAATATTAAAAAACATAGATTAATACAAACTACAAACTACATAGATTAATTGTACAGAACCTTAGTATTGCAACAATTAATCTACCATACTTTCTTAACAAAACAAAGCAACCAATATCCATTTAAATCTAATTGTAATGTTTTACAAGACTACATTAAATATTACTACATATCGCAAAATAACTATGTATTTACTTACAGCCAGTTACTATATTCAAAAACTTATTATGTCGGAGTACCATTATCATTGATTTGTAATCCCAATTGTCTCGGGAATATCAAAAGTAACGAGTTTTTTAAGGTCTCAATTTTAGGTTTTTCGCTAATATCTCAAAAATGGTGCATTTTAGCAAAAAATGTTCTTAGGCGAAATAAAAGCTTATAAAATTCTCTATAACTTTGATCACTACATACTTTTCTGTAGTACCATCTGTTTTCGAACTATACTCGCACTTTTTTACGCAAGGTTTTTAAATTAAAAAAAAAGGTTCACACTGACAAAAGTAGCTACTTCTTGAATATAGAAATCGGCATAAATCAATCAGCTTTAGATTACATTTTCATTTTCTCGTTTACAAAATCGGTTTTATTTCTATGTTTTCAAAAACAGAAGGTTCTTCAAAACTTGTAGGTATACACTTTTATAAGTGTTATAATTATAAAGGTAATAAAATGAAAACAGAACCAGTGATCAAACTAACAATAGGTAATATTTTATGTGACTCAACTGTCTCCCTCCAAAAAGACGACTTGCGCGCCTTTCCCAACAGCGTCTCCGAGCTTGAACGGTGCGATGTTGGCTATAACAGCATCACGAGGAGATCGGACCACGTACTCCATCTTCATTGCGATTACTACGAATAAAGGCTGGCCTTTTTGTACCTGAAGATAACGATTCAGAAATTAAGTACTAGTACTAAAGTAGTAGTTTAAAATGTACCTATTAAGCTACTGTAGTTAAATTTTGTGAATGCGTGTGAATGTTTGTTATTCTTTCAAGATCAAAACCCGGAACCAATGTGGATAAAATTTGGTAAGTACAGCTGCTATCATGGATTAACAAGTATATTACTTTTTACCATCAAAATATGGTTTCTATCCCGATAAAGTATTTCCACTAATTCAAAAAACATCTGAACAGTTTTGTAAAATTTACAGTTAGATAGGTACTAGAGCAAACTCTAATCTATAGAAGTGAAAGGATAAAGCTTAGATTACGTTTCGAGTTTGCCGGTATGCTTGATTCAGATAACCGACATCCAAGCGGATAAAACCGCAAGCAACAGCTAACCAAATAAAAGACTGAATCAAAGAGATTAAATTTATTTTACGACTTACACGATCGTATTGTTTATCGTTTTCTGTGCTCCGATTGGTGCAAAGTGGAATTGGAGAATCGGAGCGCCTACCAAAATAAATGATACTAACAATTTAATCGTAAGATAAACTTGCGTTGAGCACACTTTAAATCAGCATAAATGTGGTTTAGTTCACAGTGTGGGCAGTCTATTAAACATACATATTATTACCTCTTTGAATAGTTAACCTTACTGATAATTTTGTCGCTGAAGTATTACAATGTTAATATAGGAAGGTGTGCCAAGTATTCTAATATGTACTAAGGGAATGACACACTTTATGCGGTTTCTAAGTAAATGCAACCAGCAACATGTGGAGCAACAAAGTTGGTCTTTATATTCATCATCAATAATATCGATCACATATTAACACAACGCCACCTAGTCCCAAGCTCACGAAGCTTGTACTTTGAGTAGGTACTCTAGACAATAGATAAACATACGTATATACCTTTTTCTTTTTCTAAGATCTCAGAGTTTACTCTAAAAGTGCCCATGGTAAGAGCGTCATGACGCTGAAAAAGGCCTTAGAGGATAGTCATAAACACATAAAGAAAAGGCGTGTTGCAGTCCCTTTATTGGGTCACTGCACTAAAATAGAACAAAAACAAAACACTGGGCATCGTATAGGCACTATGGCACTGATCGCACCGTTTAGTCTAACAAATCCTCACTTGATATTTATTTTCTATATTTAAATGGATGTAGAATTCTATTTTTAACATTACCATTCATACAGGAAGTAGTGATTTGGCACTACAAATAAATGTGCACGAGGTAAAGTAATTTAATCGCAATATTTGTTTTAGTCAGGACAGCGGGAATCCGCGGGAAGACGGCGCACGGTGGAAATGTTTGAAGGAGGCCTATGTCCAGTAGTGGACGTCAATAGCCTGGTATGGATGGATGGATTTAGTTTTAATCTCAGTTTGGATTAATCTTATTAACATTTTTATTTATATTTTTATTTATGTGGGAGCAATCTATAGCATTAACATAGATCATGAGGCCCATTGACTACTTGATATGTTTTCAAATAGTTGAAACATTCTAATAATCCGTCGTATTAATCTTTACACGTAGTCCCGGATTATTTCTGTCTATAATTTACCGCTGTTTTAAATTTATTCACTCTGAGTGGACAGTTTATTTATATCTCGGAGTTAAAATTTTATTTTCAGTTTGTCTTTATCAAGGCCTTTTACACTTTATTATGTTGATTTTTATAGGTAACACCTGCTTATACCAATCATGCCTTGTGTACTTTCAGAAAGATTGGAAAAAAAACATCCAAACACAATAATAATTTATCGATCACGCAAAGAACTGTCGCAGCCGTGTACCGCGAATAATATAAACGCAACTAAAGTCCTTTTCTGTAACTACGAGTATAAACAGATATTACCTACTACTAACTCAACACAGCCTGAGAAGGAAAAAAATACACTACTATACATCACTAGCTGACCCGCGCTCACTACGTTGGGCGGCGAAAAAAACGCGTCCCTTTTTTAAACATATTTCTTAACTGCTCCACTCCTATTAGTCATAGCGTGATACTAAATAGCATACCTCTTTATTATAATAATATAGATTACTTTCAATCGACCTTACCTGTATTCACGGCAACTTTCCGTGGACCAATTCTTAAGATGAGATTATGGTTGCATTACTATCAGTAAATAAAAGAAATATACAAACCTTGTCTCCTTTATTGACCAATATTCTCTCCAATATCCCCGGTGTGGGAGTGACAGCACTATTAGCTGCCGATGCTGCATCTTGTCCGCTAACAGCCTGGTATTTAGGTCGCGGCAACTCCACTATTGTTTGACCGTTCTATATTTAAAAATAAATAAAAGAAAATATTTTATAAAAATAAGAATAAAATATCTGTGGGCGTTTTCGGCGCCATGTTTACAAATGTTATTCTGTACCTTGATAGTAAAAGAGCGTAAATACAATAATAAAAAAGTTTTAAAAAGATTTTCGGATATAATATACCTTACCACCAATACCTACATAATATTCCCTTTTCTTTTATTTAAATTTATTATATTGTCCTCCTTGGATTTGTTTCCAATCTACCATGTGTAAATGGATTTAATCACTATAGGTTTCATAAAAAAAGTCTCTAAAAAGACGATCCGAACCCACCCCAGACCAATACGAGCAAAAACTTTTTGTATTCTTTTTTTTTTTTTTTTTTTTTTAAAAAGACAACTCCCGCACTAGGGATCATGCCCTGTGTCGCGGGGACCTTTTACAAACATCAATTAACGGACACAAAGAACACCCAGACCAGGACAATAATTTGTGGATCTCACAAATTATTGTCCTGCGTGGGGATCGAACCCACAACCTTTTGCACGGCAGCCGCTTGCGCTACCGTAGCGCCACCGAGGTCGTCGTTTCAAACTCATTGTTATGACAGGTTCGACATTTAGAAAACCTTATCGTATTGACTAAGGGAAGTGTTTCAGTTAGTAGTACTGTGTCATATTTTTCGTTGTTTGTTTTTAAGTTGAAAATGGAAATTGCTTTGGTCTTGTAGTAAACAACGACTATTTAACTTAGGATCTTTTAGCACCAAGGTACAGATATACAATCTCATAATATATAACAAATATATTACTCTTAAAATGCTAATGAAACAGTGGCATTGTATAAAGTAAACAGTATACCTGTCAATGTCGATCTTATTTTTCTTTATTTTTTAACACAGTTGTAAATAAACAAAGATTTATGGTCTCAATTCTATAAACAATTAATAGAATTTATTGTATTGGTGCAATTTACTTTTAAAACAATTTAAATGTTGCAGTAATGCACATTCTCTTTTATCAGATCTTTTTTTCTTTTTTGTACGGACAGCTACACATCAAGTTTTACAATTTCTATTCAATAATGTGTTTTATTGCAACAGATTACGGTTCATGTGGTTTTAGGTTAATGTATGACACGTTTAGTTTTTATTGAAATTTATAGTTTGTTTGTCGTTTTAAAAGCTAATTTGGCACTCTTTTGTATTTTTATTAAAGCAATTAGATACATTGAATAGCTCTTCACTAAATACTTTGATACTCAGATTTTTTTGCTATGATAAAAAAAAACAAAACAAATGCCGACTTTTACGTTACTTTTCTTATCACCTATAAGCGTATGTAATCTGAGTCCGGTAGCTGTAGATTGTATGGACGCCTCTACTTGTTGTGATTCGCCATTGTTAACTTGCACACGATAAGTAGTTTGCTTGACGTTTCGGCACAGGTTACACGGCCTACTTTTGATATATAAAACCTTTTTACTAAACATATCTCACCTCATCATAACCATGTACTTCTTGATCGTGTGTCAAGATGCCGACGTTACTAGATCACCTATAAGCGTGTGTAATCTAAGTCCTGTATCTGTTGATTGTATAGACGCCTCTACTTTTTTGCCATTCTCCACTGTTAACTTGAACACGATAAGTAGTTTGCTTGACGTTACAGCACAGGTTACACGGCCTACTTTTGATATATAAAACCTTTTTACTAAACATATCTCACCTCATCATACACATGTACTTCTTGGTCGTGTGTCAAGATTCCGACGTTACTTTTCTTGTTACCTATAAGCGTGTGTAATCTGAGTCCTGTATCTGTTGATTGTATAGACGCTTCTACTTGTTGCCATTCTCCATTGTTAACTTGTACACGATAATTATTAGGTCCTGTATTTTCTACTGTAACTGATGTGTCTAAAACAAGGGAGAAAAGATATTTACAAATATTGTAACTTTACTTTAATAATAGTATTGTAATACTCCGTGTGGTGACGGAGTAAGAAAACAGTATGTCACCACCCCATCTCACCCCACGTGTGTCGTAATACTGAATAAGGGACTATGCGTGAATACTATCTTTACGAAATAAAAAGAAGGAAAACTTAAAATTAAACCGTATACCTATCCGTTTGGCCAACGTGGTATTAGTAGGTCAAGTATCTCTCCGTCACGGGAGGAGGCCCCTTCCTGCAATGGGACATTAATGGGCTGTTATGAAGATTTTAAATCTCGGATATGTAGTGCGCCGATGTTGCTTAACCTGTATTATCTTAAATCCGAAAAGAAGAAAGACGAATCTGTATTATCTTTTATCAATAAGTTTATAGCTGGCTGTGTTCCAGGAATAGGATTAGAATTAAGTAAATGGAAAAGTTATGTGTGCCTACTTCTGCCTATATGTCATATCCATCAAATATGTTCAGGACTTTTCCATAATATACATGAAAAACATGGAAAACAAACACAAGCTTTCTATTGACAAGGAATAGTCAAGGTGGTAGGTAAGCCTGACTTCGAACCCTTTGGAAAGTAATATGTTAAACTAGATTTCGAGATGTCATATTACCTCTTTCATCGAACGTCAATTTGATGGTCTTCTTTAATTGGTAGTTAGGTCTCCATGACTCTGAAGCCACAGAGATACGTTTCCAGCTGTCATTCTTGTTATTAGCCAATTGTTTGCTCAGCAACTAAAAACATTAAATAAAATTATTGCTTAAGCTGACTAAGCATATTATAAACCCGTCTTAAAAAGTTTTATGAAACCAGTGATAAACATTTTAACATTCAAAGAATTTTAAACTAAAACATACTACGCTCGTATTCCATTCGTATAGTGGACTAAGGGAATACTACTTTACAGATCTTATTCTAAGGCAGAGATAATATAAATCGATGGATGAATAAGGCGCTGGACCACACGAAGAGAATTTTTCGAGGGTTTACATCTATCAGTAGACATCCATTGGCTAATACATATGATCATAATGTCGCTAAATCGCGAATCATTAACTAGATAACAGTTTTCTTCTTCTTTCGAGTCGTAGATATACAAATACATTTTTCTTTTTCTTTAAACATTACCAGCCCAGAATTTGGCCTCAGTGACTGCCTTGTCAGTGGCGTTCATAAGATCTATGTCTGTGCAGCTCTGTGGGCAGTTAGGACAATGTACAAAGTGTGCCATTGTTTGTTGAGCCTCACCGCACTCACAGAGGCTATCCGGAGGTGTTATTATGCCCCACTTCGACTAATTATGTTCGCAGCGTCCTACTTGGGTCCTTAAACGGTTCAGGGACTTCCATACAGACCAACTGAGATCGGAACCGGGCGTACTTATTAAAGTAAAGTTACAGGCGTTCATCGCATTCTAAATAGTCTAGGTAACAGTTAACTTACATGTCCAAGCGCTGCCTGTATAGCCTTGTCATCAGACAGTAGAGTATCAGAATGCGGGAACAGTTCCTTGTCGTGTTGTGGTATGAACGCTGTGTGGACATCTCCTTTAACGAAGGCCTTAGCACCGCTTAGACGAAGTAAAAAGTTTACATTTGTCTCTAGACCAGCAACCTGTTAAAATGTTATGAAAATTTGATTAACAAACACGGAAAAGTTACGATAGATTAATGGTTTGGAGCTCATTTAGCTATATAGCAAAACTAGCAATGAGTCTTGTGGTTGACAAGGCCTCAAAACAAATCTCAATGTACACTATTTTTCTTTGGCTAATCACCCTCCAAACACCCTGTATATATTTCCAATAAATCTCTGTTAGATTTTGCTTAAAATTATGTGCGTTATAATGATATTTAAGGAAAGTAAATTAACTTTTCTAACTTCTCAAATGTTACTTTTTCTTTCCACCATTTACGGATTCGTAGCGAAAATGCGTGTGTAAAAGAAAAGATATAAAAAATATACTCTGAATTCGCTTACCTGGTATTCAGTGAGTTTAGCCCTAGTCTTGGCGAGGGCCTCAGTTCTGTCACGTCCCCACACAACCAGTTTCGCTATCATAGGATCGTAATGTACTGATACTTCTTGTCCTTCACGAACTCCTGTCTCTACCTAAACAAAGATATTGTTCATATTTGAAAACATAATTTGTGGTATTTTTAATACATAAATATGGTTAGTGTACAATTTAGCAATGCCATCTATTGTCAGACTTTGGAATTGACTAAAACATTCGCTCGACCAGTGTGTTTTCTGAAAATACTTACTACAATAATGTAAGATAAGTACTTAATATTAAAATCAAATATACTTGTCTCTCTTTTAATTTAATCTCAGAAGGAACAGTTAGTGAAGGTGAAAGTTTAGTATGTAGAATATGTATTGCAGAGTGCATATTATTATACATCATGTTAGAATTATTTTATTTCTCATAATTGTTTTAGTTCTGGCCATGACTATATCAACAATCTGATCAGTTTGTTCTGTCTATATCCAGCCACATTTCCTTATGTAAACTTATATTAAATACTACATCAAATATCACAAATCTCCATACCCTAACAAATTCCTCAGGTAATGGCTGCGTGAGTCGATGTAATGTACCGGCGCGCGGTAAGAAAGCTGCCCTCGGCTCTTCAGCGTATATACGACATTCAACAGCGTGGCCGCGACGTATTATTTGTTCCTGAGATAGTGGTAATTGTTCACCGGCTGCCACACGTAGCTGCCATTCTACTAAATCCGTACCTAGAATAAAATTTATGATATCTATGTAACAATCAAAAATTTGTAAAGATGGCGTGAGTTTATATAAATATGTTAGTATTACGTCAATATATAAAGTCTAGTCGTTTAAGTTACATACTAATAAGCCAAGCTGTGGCGGATGAATAATAGAACATATTATGATTCCGCAGAAGTCGTAAAGAACGGTTAAAGCACGTCAGTTAACAGCCACTATCCCTAGCAGAGAAGACAAAAACTTGAGACGAAACCTGATACGTAAACATCTGCTCACAATTTGCAAGTTTTCCTGCATGCATAGTGGTGGCTAGTCTGTGCAGTAGAACCACTATAATGATACTTACATTTTAGAAATCAAATTTTATTAAGATTTATATTATTTTATCTAATCACCAGTCTACTTACCAGTAATCATTTCAGTAATAGGATGTTCGACTTGCAATCTGGTATTCATCTCCATAAAATGAAACTCATGAGTTTGTCGATGTAGGATAAACTCGACTGTACCCGCTCCTACGTATCCAACAGCTTTAGCAGCGCGAACTGCAGCTTCGCCTAACGAACGACGAGTCTCTTCCGATAAACCTGGCTGAAAATAAATATTAAAAAAACATTATAGTGTGTACAAAAGTATTTAAAAAATAAATCGGTGGTAGGAGTTCGCAAGCACTGGTTGTCTAAAGCAAAAGACGATAATAATAATAATATTCATTGGTTAGTGAATACTAAAGGGACCCCTTCAGAATTATGGAAGCTATTGGTCCAAGTCACTTTCTCTGCTCTAGTAGGAGTAGCTATAGACTAGTATTTACAGAGAACAGAAAAAAACTGAACTAAAGAGCGACAATAATATAAAAGAAAAACTAATACGTAATAGTAACATACCGCTGGAGCCTCTTCAATAATTTTCTGGTGACGCCTTTGCACAGAACAATCTCTCTCGAATAAATGTACTGCATTCCCGTGCATGTCTGCAAAGACCTGAAAATTATAAATACCAATTTAATTTCTAGAATAATATTCAAGTTTTTAAATTGTGAAAATCGTGACAAGAGCATCTACATTATACCTAATACAATGTAATGTAATAATAAGTTTAAAAGAAAACAAACTCTTCTTTCAACTTTACAAACATAAATAGTTATATTTATGATACAAAGAACATCCAGACTCAGGCCAAAAATTTATAGATCGCAAATCGCACAAAAAAATTGTACTGATACCGCGACATCCGCGTCACCAAAGCAGTTAAATATTGTTTGTTTTTATTAATTACCTGTACTTCAACATGTCTAGGATCCGTGATGTATTGTTCAAGAAGCATATTATCGTCTCCAAATGACTTCATAGATTCACGTTTGGCCGATTCCAATTGCGGCAGGAAATCCTCTTTGGTCATGGCTATCCTCATGCCCTGTAAGAAAAAGAAATGCAATTAAAAATGATTTAGTCTGTTTACGCCATTCATTCTTTAGGTAGTCACTAAGTATAAGTTTGCAAATTTAATTCAATCTGTATTAAAATCAGTACTACAATAAAGGTGTTAAAGGGAAGACGTATTTTATTTAAATCAAAACAAGCAACAATCGATACTGAACCTTATTCACAAGTAGACATGGTCCAAACGAACCGGATCAGTTATTGATTACTGTGATAGAACTCGGCCGATCGAATACAAAAGAAACACATTCCATTGCTTATGACTCATCTTGTTTACAAGTAATTAGTGAACATTCGTAACAAAGTTTTTAATCGTAGTGAAAATAAAGTGAATTATAACTTCAAATTGACTATATTTGTACGTGTTTTGGATTAAAAATATTTTGAAAATGACGTCACCAACCCCAGAACAAAGCAAATATTTAACCACTTTAGAAGATGTAGCCAGTATGATCCAAAAAGCTCAAATAAACCTCAAGAAATGTCCAAAACAAAGATTAAGCGGCGGCTATCTAAAGGCGCGGCTCAAAACGATTGAAGATTATTGGGAGACATTCAAACAAGCGCATAGTGGTCTAATGAAGTGTACACCAAGAGAACAAAGAGGAGTTTTGCCCTACTTTCTTAATGAAGAATATTATACATACGAAGAAATGTACCTGTGTTTACAAGGAGACATAGTTGATCTCGTGTCGAAGTTAGAATCACAACAAAGAATAGCTGAGACTGTAGGCATGTCCTCGACGGTACAACATGGTCAATTACCGCTCGCCAAGTTACCACGCATACAACTTCCTACGTTCTCAGGAAAGTACGAAGAATGGCCTACGTACATGGATTTATTTACTGCGCTTGTTCATAACACCTCAATAAGCGACGTACAGAAGCTACATTATTTAAAGACGAGTGTGTCTGGGGAGGCAGAAATGGTTTTGAAACACATACAAGTTACTGAAAATAATTATACACAGGCATGGGAATTATTGAAGGGACGTTTTGGCAACAAGAAGATGATAGTAAATACTTTGCTTAGAAGACTATACAATCAGAAAAAAATGACTAATCAAACAGGAAACCAAATCAAGGCCCTGCTCGATACCACGACGGAGTGCTTACACAGCTTAAATAATATGCAGGTGTGTACTGACTCTTGGGATCCCTTAATTGTATTTTTAGTATCTCAGAAATTGGACCAAGAGTCTTTAAAAGAATGGGAAGAACAAGCATACAAAGAAAAGAGTGATGAGCTGTCTTCTTGGGACGAGTTTAAAAGGTTTCTTGAGTCCAAGTTTCGAACTCTCGAATTAGTCAATCCCGTTTATAATTCTACTAGAGAAAGGGCACAAGGGCACAGATCATATCATGTGGCAGTAAAAGATAACCAGTCAAGTAAACCAAGTACAAACAGTAACAGCTTTCAACCATCATGTATTTATTGCAAAGCTGAACATTACATATATCACTGTAAAGGGTTTGCAAGTAAATCTATAGAAGACCGATATGAATTTGTGAAGAAGAATCATTTATGTTTCAACTGCTTAGTGCCAAACCATAGTGTATACGATTGTAAACAAAAAACGTCATGCCGAGTCTGCAAAAGACGACACCATTCCCTTTTACATCGTATAAAAGAAACAAGTCAAGAAGAGGAGAAACCATCACAACAACAATTAATTACTACAGCACACTTCTCGAGACATCAACCTGGTCATCAAATGTTATTAGCAACAGCACAAGTAAAGATTAAGGGGAGTAATGGAGACACACATTTACTACGTGCTTTGATTGACCAGGGTTCGGAGGCAACACTGATATCTGCGAGAGTAGTTGAACTTTTGAAACTAAAAAAGATTAGTATTAACGGTGTGGTCTCTGGAGTAGGAGAAGAATCACAAGTACCAATCAGACATCTAGTTGACATATCCATTTCATCACGCTTAAATACAGATGACGTATATAAAGTGAAGGCGTATGTTTTGAAGACATTGTCTAGTAAATTACCCTCACAACACATTACATTGAGTCACCCACAACTCCAAAATATTCAATTAGCGGACCCAATGTACAACACGCCTGGAAGAATAGATATCTTGCTTGGCGCCGACGTGTTTTGTAAGATAATAGAAGCGGGTTTGATTAGACTTTCTGACGGTATAGTAGCCCAACAAACACGCTTAGGATGGATATTATCTGGACAAAAATACAAATCATTTTGTAACGACCACAAGGTAATTACACTACACGTTACAAGCATGATTTCAGAAGACAATAATACACTTCAGAAGTTTTGGGAAATAGAATCAAACTTATATAATAAAAGAAAGATACTGACAAGAGAAGAAGAAGAATGTGAATCAATTTACAAAAACACGACGCTAAGAGACAAAGAAGGTAGATATATAGTACAACTACCTTTAAAACATTCATTACAAGAAACTATAGAGAACATAGGAGATACTAAACAAATAGCAATGAAAAGATTTGAACAGTTAGAAAGAAAATTCCAAAGAAATGATGATTTTAAGAAACAATACAAAGCAGTAATTGATGAGTATATAAACATGGGACATCTACAAAAATGTGAAGACAATCAAGAACAAGCCAACTACTTACCACATCATGCAGTCATTCGAGAAGATAAAGACACAACAAAACTACGTGTTGTCTTTGATGCATCTGTCAAAGGGCCAGGAGGTTACTCTCTAAATGACAACTTGTTAGTTGGACCCGTTCTACAACCCGATTTACGTAGTCTTATAATAAATTGGAGAACGCTCAAAATTTGTATAATTGGAGATATAATTAAGATGTACCGAATGATCACTGTTGCTGCTGAGCATACAAGGTTGCAACACATTTTGTGGCGAAACGAAGAAGATGAAAACATAAGTAGTTACAAATTAAATCAAGTTACTTTCGGTACAGCTTCAGCACCATATCTTGCTGTTCGCACACTTATTCAGCTTGCCGATGATGAAGGTCAACCGTATCCAGAAGCCGCAGCAGCTGTAAAGAACTCCTATTATGTCGACGATTTAATGATATCATTAGACGGAGTTGAAGAGGCTAAAAACCTTTGCGATGGTGTGAAAACTATTTTACAAAGAGGTGGATTTTGCATGCAAAAATGGTCCAGCAACTCAGAAGAAGTATTGAATTATCTACAAGCAAAAGAAAATACAACAGATACATTAGATATTAAACTAGACAAAGTTATCAAAATATTAGGATTGAAATGGGATAGAAAGTATGACACATTTAAAGTAACCGTTAACTTACCTGATGTTAAATATCCAATTACGAAGAGATCTATTCTATCCGATGTAGCACGCCTATTTGATCCATTTGGGTGGTTAGCGCCGGTGGTCATTGTGGCAAAGATCATGATTCAAAGGCTATGGCTCTGTAATCTAGGATGGGATGAGGAAGTTCCTGGCAATATAGCTGAAGAATGGTTGCAATATAGAAAAGAACTGCCTTACCTGCAAGCCATTGAAGTTCCACGTTGGTTCCATATTACTCCGCAACATAAAGAAATTCAGATTCACGGATTTTCTGATGCTTCTTCAACCTCATACGCAGCAGTGACTTACCTCAGAGTTGTTGATGAATTTGATGTAATTCACGTAGCAATGATATCATCTCGAACAAAGGTAGCACCCGTAAAGCAACTGACTATACCTAGATTGGAATTATGTGCTGCAGCACTTCTAGCAGATTTAATAGAGGATGCGGCTGATGTACTGAAAGTTCCCATGAAGAATGTTTATGCTTACACTGACTCAATGGTGGTGCTGGCATGGATACAATCTAGTCCAGGTCGATGGCGTACATTTGTAGCAAATAGAGTTGCCGACATTCAAAGAATCCTAGAAGGTAGCAGGTGGAGTCACGTAAATACCGCCGAAAACCCGGCAGATGTAGCTACGAGAGGGGTTAAAGCAAACGATATGGCAACCCTTAAGATGTGGTGGCAAGGTCCTCACTGGTTAACCAATTTGAAGATAAATAGTTTGACTCTAGACGTCCCGACAACTGATATTGAAATGAAACTTTCATGCAACACTTATGTAGATAAATGCGACACATCTCTATGGGAAAGATTTTCATCACTTTCACGAGTGAAAAGAGTTTTAGCTTACTGCAGAAGAATTTTTGATTTTAAGAACACAACACGAATAGAATGATATTTAACAGTACAAGAAATGGAAACTATATTAGAAAGATGTATAAAGTATTACCAGAATATTATTTACAACAAAGAAATTGAATCCATAAAAAGAAACGGAAGAGTTAACGCTACAAGTTCACTGGTTTCATTAACTCCATTTTTAGATGAAAAAGATGTGTTGAAGGTTGGAGGCAGGTTGCAAAAAGCAGCAATAACCGAAATATCAAAGCATCCAATAATAATACCAAGGGATGTTCATATTGCAAAGCTTTTAATTCAAGAAGCACATATTCGAACTTTACACGGTGGTATTCAATCAATGACAACTTACATTCGTAGCAAATACTGGATCATGGGTATGAAGGCAGCTGTAAAGAAATGTATAAGAACATGCAAAATATGTATTAAGGACAAAGCAAAAACAAATTGTCAACTGATGGGTCAACTACCTGCTGAAAGAGTTACTCCATGCAGAGCATTTCTTAACAGCGGAGTAGACTACGCTGGGCCGATACAAATAAGAACATCAAAGGGTCGAGGTCACCAGGCAACAAAAGGATACATTTGCCTATTTGTGTGTATGTCAACAAAGGCTTTACATTTAGAGGCTGTAACAGACCTAACAGCACAAGGATTTCTAGCTGCATTTCGAAGATTTGTAGCCCGAAGAGGACTGTGCCGCCATTTATGGAGCGACAATGGCACAAACTTCGTGGGAGCCGCTAAAGAACTTAAACATTTGTTCATAAAGGGTCAAGCTAATATAGCAACAGAAGTAGCTGAACTTTTGGCTAATGATGGCACAACTTGGCACTTTATACCACCACGAATGCCAAACTATGGTGGTTTATGGGAAGCTGGTGTTCAATCAGCCAAAAGGCACTTAACAAGAATAACTCAAGGCACCAAGCTTACTTATGAAGAGATGTCTACATTGTTAGCACAAATAGAAGCAAGCCTCAATTCACGCCCGTTGTGTCAGCTTGATGACACAACTGAAACTTTCACACCACTCACACCTGGTCATTTTCTCGTTGGAGAACCTCTCATAAGTGTACCAGATATTAATTACAAAGAAGAAAATATCAACCTTGTCATAAGATGGCAAATGGTTCAAAAAATGAGTCAAGATTTTTGGCGACGATGGCAACACGAATATCTTAACACTTTACAGCAAAGATACAAATGGCAAACCAAGGTTCCTTCGCCAAATATTGGCGATGTCGTCATTATAAAAGAGGATGATTTACCACCTAATAAATGGCTATTAGGGCGAGTTAAAGCTGTCCACCCAGGAACAGACAACTTAGTTCGTGTTGTCACCGTACAATGCAAGGGCGATCATGAATTAAAAAGGCCGTTGTCAAAGATCATACCTTTGGCTAAATAAGTGTAATATAAATGAATACTAGATGTTACATGTGATTATTTCAGTTAACTTATTATCAAATCTAAGTAATTACTAAATTAAACATATTGCATTATATACAGTCCATTGCTTTGAGTTTGAAGTATTTTAATTATTATTGTAAAACAGTTTGTTTTGGTGGGCGGGATGTTTACGCCATTCATTCTTTAGGTAGTCACTAAGTATAAGTTTGCAAATTTAATTCAATCTGTATTAAAATCAGTACTACAATAAAGGTGTTAAAGGGAAGACGTATTTTATTTAAATCAAAACAAGCAACAATCGAAACTGAACCTTATTCACAAGTAGACATAGTCTATTGTAATATCTGTTTATTTAAATCAAGTAAAGATTAAACAGAATTATAATTTCGTCAGCAGCAAATAAGTCTTCGGTAGTATAGTGGTCAGTATCCCCGCCTGTCACGCGGGAGACCGGGGTTCGATTCCCCGCCGGAGAGAACTCTTTTTGCATTTATTTTTTTGTCCAAAATATTATTTTTTGATAATTTTAACTTTAAACTTAAAAAAATTAAAGTAAACAATTTTTTAAAACCTTTGAAATAAAGCTATACACAAGCACTAGAAACACAAAACGTTTTGTACTTAGTTCCAGTTTCCCACAACAGATGGCAGTTAAACAAAAATCAAGAATACAGTATTGTTTTCTTTTACTGCAGTGTATTATTAATTTATCATATTCTCCAAAAAAAAATATGATTGCCATCTATAGCAGTTTAGTAATATTTTTTGTAATTATAATACTTACTTACATACAATAAAAACTATCTCTTTATAATAATTATTGAGTAAATTAAGTATACAGTACATACCTTTCCACCACCACCACGGACAGCTTTTATCATAACAGGAAAACCAATCCTCTCTGCTTCAGCTTTTAATTTCTCAATACTCTGTTCTTCACCATGATAACCTTTCACTATAGGCACTCCAGCCTCAGCCATTATTGCTTTTGAAGTACTATTCAAGAATAAGAAAAGTTAAAAAAATATTGTTATTATATTCCAAACATACAAGAACTAAGCTCAAAAAGTTAATTTTATGACAATATTTATAAATAGGTATGTATTTAAAATAGTATAAAAAAAGTACTACTCAAATGAAGCCCGCTCAGAGAATCACTCTCTTTCAATCACTCTATTTAGCTGAAATTAGTTACCAAAAACATTTTGCTAATAAACCTACACATACATAGAAAAAAAAATTCAAAGAGTCATTGTTTGTTATTTTAACCTACTATAGATAGTAGTAATATGATATGTAAAAAAATAAATCTAGATACATAGATTGAAAAGGACTATGAGATTCTTATAATTCACAAGGAGATAAGAAAAATAATCCGGTTTGTACAGATCTAGCCACTTGGTGGTTTCTGCCTACCCATCATGGTAATATGGTGTGAATTTATATCATAGCAGTACAAGGAAAAGAATTT
Organism: Schrankia costaestrigalis; assembly: GCA_905475405.1. NCBI lineage: Eukaryota > Metazoa > Arthropoda > Insecta > Lepidoptera > Erebidae > Schrankia > Schrankia costaestrigalis. The sequence goes on from FR997826.1 coordinate 10,286,383, forward strand.
ACATGTACAGTCAGCCCCAAAAGTCGCTGAACACATTTTAAATTCCAAAACTGCTGAACACTAAAAGTGCCATAAGTCAGTGTCGCGGGTATTTCAGAAGTATCTGAACACTAGTATTTCAAAAGTAGCTGAACACTAGTGTTCCAAAAGTAGCTGAACACTAGTGTCTATTATGTTTACTCGTTGGAATAGATACATAATTTCAAAACAATTCACTGAGATTCGATAGCCTAGGGTATAGAACACTCGACTTTGATAAAGTAGACGTGCGTTCGAAACCGGGTTGTGCCAAGTATTTTTTTTGGTTTTTTATTTTTTATTTATTGTATTTTATCTCAAAAAAAACAAGTAACTTAAATTCACCGTCACTGTTCACAGGTATTTTAATAAAGTTAAAATATTATTTTTAATTGAAAATTAAATAGTATTTTTATTTAATTTTTAATTTAATGAGGAATGATCATTATGACTTTAAATTGTATGAAAAACATTTTCGGAGATTCGATGATATGAGTTGAAATGTTATGTTAGAAGAAGCGCTCCCTGTTGTGCGACATTGAACTTAATAGTTTTATGACATGCAACTAAAATTAAGTCTAGAGGTGATAAAGCCATTAAATTAATTAATTAATTAAATTATTTAATTTAATTGTCGAATATACATTTTTTTCGTAAACGAAGTCGCGGGTTACAGCTTGTATTGAATAATAATAGTAGAAAACAAAATAAGAAAAAATAAAAAAACACAAAAAGTAATCCATTACTCAGGATGGAACCAGAGCTGTTTTCTTTTCACCCAAGCTCTATACAAGCAAAGCTATCGTGTTGACAACTGTTTTGATGAAATTGTTAATGTAGTATTCCGCTTTGAAATTGGCTTGACTTTTGTCTACTGTCAAAATCACTCACTACAACTACACTGAAACTCGACCGCAGATGAGCGACGCAGCGGGCGACGTTGCCGTTCAGTCATGCGCGGCTCCCGTATACTGCACGAGTTGGCAACATCGATACTTCTGAAATACCCGCGACACTGACTTATGGCACTTTTAGTGTTCAGCAGTTTTGGAATTTAAATGTGTTCAGCGACTTTTGGGGCTGACTGTATCATAAATAGGAATAATACATTTTTAAGTATTAGTATTTTACCTTTTAATACCCATGTCCCTGATAGCAGAGGGTGGAGGTCCAATAAATATAACATCTTCACTAGCACATTTCTGACAGAACTCAACATTTTCTGACAAAAAACCATATCCTGGATGTATAGCTTGACTGTTTGACTTTTTGGCCACCTCTAAAATTTTTGCTGCATTAAGATAACTTTGTGATGAGGGTGCTGGTCCAATGTGGTAAGCTTCATCAGCCTGTGAATAGTTTTAAACAAATATTAAGAAATAAATGTTATTAAAAAATATCTGAAAAGAGTGGTTCCTGTATATTTCCATTCCAAGTATTTACTTAAAAGAGACTTTGCTACACTAATACAAAAAAATGAGCCTATAATGAGTCTCCAATGTAAGTACAATGACATACAACACTTCTAGGTTCTTAATTTGTATATTAGAAGTTATGTTACTTATCTTAAACTCTATTTTTTTTAAACATAATGATAACACAATATTTACAGTTTTAAAAACAAGTCTTCAACAGTTAATTTAGCAAGGAGAATGTCCTTTTTGTTAATTGCTAAACATAGTCTATCTACAGCTTACTTACTTGCACATTCCTACTCACCAAAATAACTTACCATTTCCACATGCATAGCATTTTTATCAGCATCTGAATATACAGCTACAGTTCGAACACCTAGTTTCTTTGCTGTTCTCATTACTCTGCAAGCTATTTCTCCACGATTAGCAATAAGAACTTTACTAATTTCCCTCCGTCGGATTTCTTCTTTAATTTGCTGGGCATGGTTAAATCTGACTTGGTTTTGTAAATGTGGGACACTAAAATATAAATCAATTTAAGCAACATAATTTGTGTTTGAAATTTAAATACTTACTAGCCTAGCATGCTTCAAATAACATTCTTACAAAAGTAGATAATATTATAATTAAGTACTTATTATTATTATTTAACAACAATGTTATGTAAAGGTTTGGTATAAATGTAAAACTTACCTATTTTTATAGAATAATCTTAAATAAGACATGGTTCCAGCTCTGTATAATGTAACAATCAAACTAAATAAACTTGTTTTTCATATACACATATAACCAAACTTTATGAAATAATATATAAAAGCCTAATACGTGACGCGGTTTACGTTAGTCGCCAGGCCTCTCGGACGAACTGATAACAGAATATAATTAACTGAAAAAACCGATACAATCGCTGTTTCACCAAAATAATTATCTTAACCTTATCAGCTAATTAGCAATTATAAACGGGCCCCGTGTTTATTAAATGTTTGTCTTCAGTCGTAATTATGTACCAACGTAGGTATGTAAATTATGTATTAAAAGTGTACTCCTATAATTCTATTTTAATACTAAAGCCAAATATTATTTTTAGCTGTATTATTTCGTCTTAAACACTTAAAATAATTTTATCATAGAAATTATCCAATAAAAGTAAATATTTATATCTGCTGATAACAAGTTTCAAGCAGCAAAGTTCAAACAAAAGTTTGTTTATCTATTCTTTTGACAGATTTCAAAACCAAGGCCACAATTTAGGCTGGTGCTCACTGCTAAAACAAGATGAAATATTTTTTAGAGATATGAGTTCATATTGTATTATCTTTATCTATGGATATGAGTAATGAACTTATAATTTTTAGAGAAGCAGGTTGTTTATAAAGTCAATAAATTAAAGTTTGAGGAACTAAATTGTTCATGTGTCTGGCAACACTGAAATTCAAAATAGACTTGTACATGAGCTGTCATCGAGTAGAAGTTGCGGAACGGTTTTTATTTTGTGATTTTCAGGAGTTCATTAATCTACAATAAACTAATACTGACTTACGAAGAACAACATAAAGAATGAGTAGAGTAAATCAAAGTGGCACGTGGGAAGTGATTTTTAAAGTTCTTTATCGATGTTTGACGGAGCACGAAGCTGCTCAAATTTTATGTGATTTGGATGATATTTATGGGCGAACTGCAACTTTGATGGGTATGTAATCGTGTTACTGTGTTTTGTAATCTGTCTCAAGTAATATATTCACACCATTTGCGATTTAGAGACCAAAAACAAGCATTGCGTACATAGCATAGTTTTAGGTAAGATTGTCATTGAAAGTAAGAAATATTGTAGTACGACCTATTCTGTTGATACATTATCAGTTCGTCGCCTGAATGCTTATTTGCTCAACCGACCATTTTGACGAATTTCACTTTTTAATGCAATTTTATTAAGGATAAAATTGCGGTTCGATTGGTATATAATACTTGCTGTTTGGACTTAAAATACATTATTTATAAGGAATTTAAGTTTTTGAAAACTAACACAACAGAATTAAAACTTCATGCTTAATTGCTCAAAGTCCGTAGAGAAACACCAAACGTGCATCTGATCATCGATTGCGTGCTTAAGTATTCAATCTCCTCACAGGTAACCAATCACGACATCGCATTTTGATGACGCAATACGCCGCCATTATTAATTTATTTTGTGAAGAAGCTACTGCTCGCAAGCATTTGAGTAAAAACTAACGCGAAATATAGAAAAAAGTATTAATTTTAATAGAAAACAGTACCCGAAATGTCCGTGACGAAATATAAATCGGAAAATATAGTCACAACTATAGAAAAGAATCGGTAACTTGTATTTTTGTTAACATTTCTTTGCAGATTATCACTGCGTATCGTTAACTTATAGTACAGGATGTTTAAATTTAATTTTTATAATTTCAGATTTAATTAAATCTTTAAATGAAATTGTGACGTATCTATAAATGAACAGATTGTTTCGAACATTTCGTAAGGTTGTAAAATATAGCTAATATAATAATAAAAAATATTGCTTTTGTGCGGTGACTGTCAAATTTATACCTGCTACTTGCATGTTTGCTAATTTCTTAGCATTAAATGGGTAGTTTTGTATTTACGTATACCTACGCTTTGTGTTCGCAATGATGTTAGATGCTAGATAAGAAGATTAATACTATTTTTTACTCGCCACAGATCCATTGCTCACATTGTACATCTATTTTTATTATGTCCGTTGCTTTGCATTTTCTTCCCTATTTTGGATGAGAAATTCAGAACTAATTACGCCATTGAGGGATGAATAGCCCATAAACTAAAGAATTCCTTATGAAAACATAAACAGCCTTATTACAAAATACGGTCTAACTATAAACCACGATTTATGACGTCACAAAACCACTGTTTTTGAAATTTGTTATTGCAAAATCAGTCTTAACGCTAAAGTGTTAAAACTGATTTTGTATTATCAAATTTATGATTTTGTATTTCTTAATACAAAATCAGTTTTAACACTTTAGCGTTAAGACTGATTTTGCAATAACAAATTTCAAAAACAGTGGTTTTGTGACGTCATAAATCGTGGTTTATAGTTAGACCGTATTTTGTAATAAGGCCGAAAGAATCGTCAAAAAAGGGTTAATTTTCTTTAAAAAAAATCCATTCTAAATTGTTTAAATAGTCTCAGTATATTAATTATTTTTTATACGTATAGGTATGATCTTATCACCGTTTTATTTTCAATTTATTTCGTTTTTATTGTACATATTGAAATGAAGAAGTGGAGTCACGGTAATACCATAGTTCTATTTTATGTTGACATTACGTACGATAAATCAAGAATCCGACGAAAGAAGAATACGACTAATAAGGACAAATTCAAATCAGACACTAACCGAAAAGAAAATAAAATATATTAGAAGTACCTACAAATATATAAAAGCGACAAAGCCTTTATGGAATCTCTAATTAAAAAGGTTTTGACAGGATCAGACAACATAAAAAATACCAGGCGAAGTAAACAATCTTGTATCGGTACAAAAACAAAAAAATATTGTATTTTGTATTTTTATTATATCAAACAGTGTTTTTTTTTTAATTCTGTATTTTTTTTAATAATAAATAGCCAGTTAACTAGTTATTTTTTTACCACGATACCCAAACACACTGTATTTGGTTATAGGGCACTTAAGTACTAAATATATTCGAATGCAAAATGCTCAACCTCCAGTCCAGTAGTGGTCTATCTCCAATTGCATAATTTGTTTTGTGTTTATTTGCTCAACCTCCATAAAAAATTGTGAAAATAAACATAACTGTTTGACTTTTTAATGATTATTTGTAATATATCATTTCATAAACACGTTAACTATCTTTTTAATATAAAACTTTTATAAAATCATATTATTTGCTTAAACTAATCAATAAAACGTCTCTGGTGTAAAATGTTGCAAATGGAGGTTGGACACTTAAGTATTCGTGCGACGAGTTGCATTAGTATAATTCAGTCAAGATTTATCCCAATTTTGAATTTGAATTAATTGCTTTATGTCTATATTACGGTTAATAACTAAACTAAGTATGTCACTTTCGCATCAACTGGTCTGTCGACAATGATTAATTAATTGCAATATTTTATTCTTTAGTTCTTAGTAATTCCATTTTAAATGATATTATCTTGTTGGTATTTAACACTGAATACATTTTAGTTAGGTATTGCAGTTATTCTTTCCATCCCATATTTTGTGTCTAGGTATGCCTAAATTTATTGTAAGTATAATCAAATGTTCAATCAACATAACTTTTGTTAAATTTCAGGCTCCAACCCTCAGATAACTGCAGGTGATAGCTAGAACTGAGATGGATTTTAATCGTAGTCTTGAAGCTCTACGCAAAATTTTAAATGCAATAGGCTTTACCTACAAGAAATGCCCTAGTAATATAAAAATCGAGATTTGCCTGAAGAACTAAGGAAAGACATTATTTATCATTCTTCATACAAGGTAACCTGTATAATAAAGCATTTTCTTTTGTATAGTAAGTTTTCTCATTATTAACTGTATACAATAGTTAAAATAATAATTTATAGCCTATTTTCCCATTCTACTCCTTTTTACTCCACGCCCTTCCAAATAAACCAATAATCAAATCTTTTTTAAGAATAATATTAGTATAGTTAGTAAATCAGTAGTTTCCGTGTAGTGATGGAGTAAGAATACAATATGTCACCACCCCATCTCATCCCATGGGTGTCGTAAAAACCGACTAAGGGACTATTCGTGAATATTATCTTTACGTAATAAAAAGAAGGAAAACTTGAAATAAAACCCTATACCAATACTTCTGGCCAGCGTGGTATTAGTAGGCCAAGTATCCCTCCGTCACGGGAGGAGGCCCGTCCCTGCAGTGGGGCATTAATGGGCTGTTATGATGATTAGTATAGATTTAATTGATATATAAAATAACAGAATATTTTATAACATTATCACTAACAAGTAACTATTTATGTTCCCGCAGGTCACAAAATGTTGGCAATCTCTAAAAAGGGCACTCAGCAGCATCACAGCTGAAACTTGGAAAAACTGTTGCCATCGCGTTGAGAAGCTCGAATCAGAATACTAAAAGAGAGGACGTCACCTGTGGGCAAATACTGACGATAATAGCAGCAGCAAAGAAAGCTTTAGTGATGACGATGAAGGTGGCAACGAAAGTTATCTTAACATCGAATATTTAAAAAATCCTATGATGATAGCGATGAATAAATCTCCTTGTTAACTGTATGATACATGCGTTTTTATTACTCTGATTCAATCCGTTTATTTATTCTAATACCCAAACCATTCTAATAGGTAAATTTTGACCCATGTAGTTTAGGGTTGGTGTATGAAATCGATTAGGAGATTTATCGATTTAGATAACAAGCGATTAATTGATAATCGATTTTCATTTATAGTTTAGTTTTTTAAGATTGGTATACATGTAGAAGCGGCCATATAGTATCAGCATTAAAATTAAAACCATAGAACACAATTGTTTTGCAGAAGTCAAAAATTACGTTAAGGCTCATATTTCTTATACTAAATTATGTTACTTTCTATGGCTCAAAACAACTGTCAAAATTTAAAATGGCTTGACTATAGTGCATATTAAACAGAAATAAAACATCGTCATCTAAAATGTTTAAACGGCTAACACTACTTTTATAAAGGTAATGTATAACAATTATTAAAATTTCTTAATCACCAATGAAATGAATTACCTTATTATGACTTTTGTGAATTTTTTACTTGAGTATTAAATATAATGTGTTTTAAAATTACTTATTTTATTTCAATAAATTACTAGTATGAAAACTATTTTGTCAGTTTAGATAGGGTTGCTACGTGTAGCACAGTGGCGGCCTCATTTATTTTCAGGACTTTATAGACAGAGTGTAAATTCCATTATAAAAATTGTGCAAGAAATCAATTGTGTTTGTATCTACTTATTAATGAAAACTATTTTTCCTTACCTTTTATAAACTTATTTCAATGAATTAAACACATAAATAACACCTGTTCATCAAACAGAGCTCAGAGGCTTGTGCCGTGCGAGCTTTTCTTATCAATATTGTATCATAACCTTTATTTTCGAAGACAAGCTTCATCCCTTTACTTGAGGAGCTATTGGCGTTTTGTTAATATTATGATTAAATAACCATCTTATAATAATTTTATTCTTTTTGTCAATGACTTAACAGACTGAATTATATACACTTCTCATCAAAAAAATCGAAACAGTTGCAAGTTTGTGTTTTGTAAGGATTATCTGAAAAATGTGTATATTTAGGAATATGTGTTGTATAAATATCATTGAGGTTTTCAAATAATAATTTTAATGTTCTAAATTCAAATTAAATTTTCATAGATTTCGTATTTTGTTTAACAAGTCGTTTTTACCCTGTACGTAGTTTGACGGAAATTGACAAAATTAGGCACGTAAATGAAAAAAAAAGGTGACAACGTTTATTTAATAACCCGTATCGCGCACTTAGAGTTCCTCGCTCCTCTTATAACTGCGTCCACGCGATGTTTACCCGCAAAAACCGCCAAGTGGTGGCATTGCTGAATTCTGGACTTAGTCAGGTTATTACGGCTGAAAGATTGCATCTAAGCTTGTCGTCTTTTCATAGAATCTGCAAACGCTATCAGGAGACTGGTTTGCTCACGCGCCGGTAGAGATCTGGCAGATTACAGGTAACTTCTGACCGAGTAGATCGATTTATAGTAAGACCTTTCTTACAAAGTCTAGGCCTTAATGTCTTTCAACCGCAGCAGCAGCTTCAAGATGAACCTATGGTGGCTGTAAATGACTCTACAATTAGAAGAAGGTTGAAGAAACGTGGACTTGTACCGTACAAGCCAGCAAATAGGGAGGAACTACCTGCAGATCATCGAAAAGCGCGCCTTAACTTTTCACGTAATTACCTAAATTGGTCATACATCTAGTGGAACAAGTTCCCCCTTTCTGATGAGTGCAAAATTGTATTGTATGGTAACGATGGAAGGACTAAGGTCTACAGAAGTGATGGAGAATGCTTTGCGCCATGCAGGATTAAAAGAAAAGGCCATCCATGGTGGAGGTTCATGGACTGTTTGAGGAGAAAATAGTGTAACGACAAGACAGAGTTTGTCTTTGTGTTTGGATCACGTCTGCCCTTACTTAACAGTCATAAGTACATCGAACAGTATCTTGAACCTCTTGTGATGCCCTATGCACATTTATTTGACCCCGGTTTGACATTTATGTACGAGGATGCTAGAGCAAACACCGCGAGCGTCGTAAGAGATTATGTTACTGAAGTCGATATCTTTATTATTGATTGGCCAGCAAGAAGCCCGGACATGAATCCGACTAAACATCTTTGAGATGAATAGAAATGATGAATTAGTGTTAGAAAACATGCCCCAAAAACACTTAGCCAGCTTTAAAATGCAATCCAAGAGGAATGGAATAGGACGCCACTATATTTGATCGTGACTCTCATCCTATCGATGAAGAACCGTACAGAAGCAGTAATGAGGGCTAGCAAAGGGTATACGATTTATTAAATAAACATTTCCTAGCTTTTTTTTTATTTACGTGCGTCATTTTATCAGTTTACGTCAAAGTACGTACAGGGTAAAAACGACTTGTTAAACAAAATCCGAAATCTATGAAAATTTATTTTGAATTTAGAACATTTCCATTATTATTTAAAAACGTCATTAAATTCCCTATTAAATGAAATATAACACATAATCCTAAATATACACATTTTTCAGATAATCCTTACAAAACACAAACTTGCACACCGTTTCGATTTTTTTGATGAGAAGTGTATTTTGCTGTCTGTTTAAATTAGTTCTAACTAAAATATTATCACTTAATCACTGTCACGTCACTTTAATGTGAGCCTATAGAAGTCTACTGTAGGACATAGGCCTTCTTAAATCCTGCACGGTCTAGTGCCGTGCCACCCTCGTCCATCGGCTTCCCGCAGTCCTAGTCCTAACTGTCGATTTTTAAATATTGTACTATTTAATGGTTTTCTTCAATTAGAACTTGTGTGACGTACACACAGCAACTAATCAAGCTAGACACTCATGTACCTTAATACCTTGAAATAAGACACAATTTCAAATGAAAATGTTTAACTTGTGTTGCTGTGTGTACATACGTGACAATATGGCGCAGGCTCTACACATTCTTATTTGAAACGAGGATAACCTTTTACACCTAGATAACAAGGCACTATTCACAAGTCACAACGTCTATGGTGGTTATAGTGTGTGCCTGCTACGCAGAGGTCTCGGGTTCGATTCCCGCCCGCCTTTAAATTCCACTCGTCCTTTACTTTTCTAATCTTTGGGATTTGTAACGCCTGTCACTCTTTCTGTCAATCTATTCTATCGCTTTATTGTCAGTGTCATTTTAGTGGTTGTTGTTGTTGTTTTGCTGTTTTTTTAAATTCAAAAATCATCAATATTGTTTTAAATTTTCTGTTGGTGTTTGCTTTATTTCCTATTTAATTTATAATTATTTTCTTTCCATAGTTTATTAAAGTTTTGGAATAAATAACACAAAAATTTACTGTTAAAATCACGTTAGTCGATGTTAATAAGTTATGTTTAGTTATATTGGTCTGTTAGTAATCATATAATGGGTATTAAGGGTTTATGGGGTGTTTTAACACCCTACAGTGAAAAAAAATCGTTACATGAAGTAAGAATTATTGAACTTAATGCATGGTATCAAATAAAAACCAGTCATTTTGTGACTTGTAGACTTATTTGTTCCTCATAAGTTGTGTTTAAAGTATATTTTTTGTAGATACGAGGGGAAACGATCGCAGTTGATTTATCAGGATGGGTCTGCGATAGCCAGAATGTTACTGACTATCACATTCAACCGAAGTTATATTTAAGGTAGCAAAAATAAAACCAAGTTTTATTAACCCAGTTGTTACTGAAACTATTTTTTATTCGATATCTTCCTAAGTTTTTAATATTGTTACCTTGATACATATAGTAAACATGGAAAAATTTTAAAAAAAATCTAGGTTTTCCAGAAAGCTGGGAAAATGAGGATCGTTATAACGATCAGTAGTAATAAGCGGGTAGGTTAACGGTAACACAAGTACCAATTTTTATATTGTATCCCATTTGTAGTAAAAACACTGTTGGTATTACAAAACGTTTTTATTGGATGCAAGGGAACCTTACACTTTTGACAAGCAAAGTTTGTGTCTTTTTTTACGAAGGGAATACTGAAGTAGTGAGTCATTGTATTCCACCAACTGATCAATTATATCGTAGCGAGAGGTTTCCCTATAATTTCTGGGAGTTGGACTCAGTTCTTTTATGTGTTTCCAAAATACATCTGGCTAAGTTCTCCGAGGTACGTAAGAACGTAAGGTAATCGTAGTCTCCTCCATTATTTTTGTAAAAGGTTGTCAAAGCAGCAGAAAAAATATGAGGAAAATATTTTTTCTGCTTCTTTGACAAACTTTAGCTTTACGTAAGGGCTCGATGGTTTTTGAATTAGATGCTATGTCACCACGCTGTTATCATTCCACTTCCAAACTAAAATATGCTCTGGCTGACTTATCTAGTACTTGAAATTGCCTCTTGCAATTTTCTTGAATTCGTTGTTGTATGGCAAAGGACATTTTTAGTACGGTCTTCACGAATTGTTCCAGTAGCTTTGAGTCTTCTATTACCCAATTCGTGAAAAACTTCAATGGAAGAAAAGAAATTGTCAAAGAACAGGTGACAAGGAGCACCTGGGAAACGAAATTGTAAATGATCAGCAAAATAAGCTAATAAATAAGGCCCTCATCACCAGAATCTTTATCTGTGTGATCGGCATTAGCGTTATCCGGTGGAAAAATAGTTCTACATCTTAGGAACGTAGAATCATCATCCACTTTTTCCAATTTGTCAATGGTTTTATTGAGAAACAATGGTTTAGTATGATCCATTGATCTGAAAATAAAATATCCCTATATTACTACTGATCGTTATAACGATCATGAAATATAACACGTAATTTTTAATAAAAATAGTATGTAAAAGGTCTAGATTCACTTCACATTTTGTAAGGCAGGTAACAAATTTATAAAAAATAATTATAAAATAAGTTGAACTCACAGAAACTTTGTGAAAACTTACCGTTTTGCAGACATAATGAAAGTTAATTTCACTTGTATAAATGAAAATCCAAGTATAATTCAAAATTAATATTATAGGATAAGGAAATACGCCCAGAAACACAGCTAAAGGATCACTGAAACTATTAATAGACAAAACGCAAAACATTTCGGTAGTCACATATTTTTAAATTGAGGGTATTTTAAATACAGTTTTGTGATCGTTATAACGATCGGTCGCTGTAAATGGGTTAATAAAATAAATAAAAAAATATATATAAAGTTCTCTTGTATTAAAGTTTAAAGACATGCATTATTACATACATAATTACCCCATACTCATAAACGCCTCATAAATTTTAGTCAATTGATTAGCTTAAATTCTTCCAGTTTTGTTTGGTATAAGGTTGATTTTACTAATAAAAATCTCGCTCAGGTAGTACCCCCTAGACCCACACCCACATGCGAGCACAAAATTTTTTGAAAAATTTTGATTCTATTAAAACAAACTTAAACATTCAGTCCTTTCTAGCACTCGTGCCGGCCTGTTCGCTTCGCTCGCTCGGCTACTAAAAACATACCATTTTACTGAATAGATTTGTTTGAATAAATATATCAAAATTGTTTCTTATAAATTTAATACATGTTCATATTAATTCAACATTTTCAGGAACTTATTCTTCCGAACATCTTACCTGGTCTTAGCAGATATAAATCCTATATTTGTATTAGAAGGAGATGCACCTGAGCTTAAAAGAGATGTCATGGCTGCTAGGAACCAGATTCAGTTCTGTGGTGCAGCTCCAAGAACCACTGCAGCTAACAGCAAAAAACCTGATGTGGGTAGAAGAAGATTCAAGAATGTTTTAAAAGAAGTAAGTGTGTAGTGTTATTCTGCTCCTGACTCAGATTAAATTTCTTTTATGTCAATCAAGTTACTGATATCCGTGTGGTGACGGAGTAAGAATACAATATTTCACCACCCCATCTCATCCCATGGGTGTCGTAAAAACCGACTAAAGGAATATCCGTAACTACTATCTTTACAAAATAAAAAGAAGGAAAACTTGAAATTAAACCCTATACCAATTCGTCTGGTCAGCATGGTATTAGTAGGCCAAGTAACCCTCCGTCATGGGAGGAGGCCCGTCCCTGCAGTGGGACAATAATGGGCTGCTATGGTGGTGGAAGTTACTGATAATAGTTATAGGATTGTCTAGTCCCAAATTAACTATACTTTGGTTGCTTAAAGGAAAACATTACGACATGAGGGACTAAAATTCTTTTGTACTTTTTGTAATTAATACATATTATAAACACCCAAACAAGCCATGCTCATCTGTATAACATATTTATCTTAAACATTATGTTTTTGTTACAGTGTGAGACACTCCTAAAATGTTTAGGTGTCAGGTGTATCAAAGGACATGGTGAGGCAGAAGCTACATGTGCAACACTTAATGCACAAAAGGTATTTGTCTAATTAAGGCTTAGTTTAGGCCTAATTGATTCCCACAACGCTAAAAATTGTAACACCTTGTTGGTCATTTATCTATAAATTGCAAGAATTTGTGTAAAATGTTTATAGCACTGTCAGTATCCATGTAGATGAATATTGTTGTTCAAAATAAGGTGACATAATTATTGTTTTATTAAGTCTTCTAATAAACAAATAAAAGGTACCTGTCGACATTCGCACACTGCAAATACCTACTACAACATAAGCTTTGATGTTAATAATGTTTGTTAAAAGTAAATTATATTACTTCAGCTTGTAGATGCAGTGGTATCTCAAGATTCAGATTGCTTTGCGTACGGTGCTAAGCGCGTGTACCGTAACTTCAGCGTGTCTAACGCTGCGGGCGGCGGAGCTCTACAGGGGTCGGTCGATTGCTATGATGCTGACAAAATGTTTAAGGAAAATGGTTAGTACCTATCATCGTTAGAACCAAATTGATATAATCATATTAATCAGTCATCTATACTTCTATACTAATTTATAGAGGTAAAGTTTGTGTGTTTGTGACGTTGTAGGGGGTAATCTCTGGATCTACTGAACCGATTTTAAAAAATCTTTCTGTGTTCAATAGTTTTTTTATCGAGGAGTGTCATGGGCTATATAGTATCACGTTATGACTAATAGGAGCAGAGCAGTCATTAAATATGTTAAAAAAGGGACGCGTTTTTTTCGCCGCCTATCAAAGTGGGCACGGGTCAGCTAGTAAGAAATATTTGTCTGCAATCGTCAGGCCTAGTAGCCCAGAAGCTTGAAAAATTATACACGTATTATTAAACTATGCTGTTAAAAAGAAGTGAAATATAAAGAAGAATGGGCAGTTTTATATGGGGTGCGTCCCATGTGTTGTAACACTTTGTGACCTATATCATTTGAAAGATCTCAGCGAGTGCTATGTTTTATTGTATGGGCATAACTCCGTATCTCGTGCAGGGAAACTGTTATAGGGTTTTAAAAAAATAAAAAAATAAAATAAAAATGTCTTAACTAATTGGTCTTTTAATAACTACTACTAAAGAGATTTAAAGGTAGAACCTACTTTGACCCAACGCCCTCTCTGCCACCATTGTAAGCGAAGCGTTGAGAAGATTGCAGACATGTAAAATGTGATTTACGGCGGTCCTTCTGGGTAGAAGAGTTCTCAAGCTTTCAGAAACCTTTGCGCAATTACATGGACAAAGAAAAAACAGCTCCCTATGCTCCCCGCCATTTTGTTCCAAATATGACATATGCTCTCTGTGTCTCAACCTTTGTAACATGTTGCGACTAGCATAAACATGTTTACCTAGATTTTTTTTCTATAAATATATATTTTTTTCATTAAAATTGTGTGCAGGTCAAAAGTACTGAGCTGTTAATGATAAAATAATTTTTGTATCAAATAAGGCTTTAATCGTATTTTTTTACATTTTGTGACACGGAAACACATTATACTTATTTCACTTATAATAACTGTAGACAATTTACAGACAGTAATCGTTAGTTTAGACCGTTATTAATAAGTACACAGTTAAAAATACATAAGTGAAAATGGTAAAGTTATCGCTAAATAAATCTCTTACGTAAATGTATATGCTGCGCCAACCCCAAATAAAAAAATAAAAAAAATTGGGATAAGGGCAGGGGAATGATGATGATGATGATGATGTAAATGTATAGATACGTTATAGAGTTGAGGTTGAGAAAATAAAAATCCTCATCGCATTTTTCTCTACATAGCTGTTGATGTTGATAAGGTTGTCATAATAATTATAATGACAATATAAATATACAACTCCTTTAAAAAGACTTGTTTTATTCACATATCTTTTAAAATATATTGAAAACACGAAAGTACAGCTCAGCAACAACACTACACCATGCTTCCAGCCCTCAGCCAATAGACGTCCATTGCTGGAGATGACCTCCTACAAATATCTTTACTTTGCTGATCCTGTGACTACCTTATCACTTGGCGCCACCCCGATATCACGCGATATACGCGGTCGCTTTTCTAAAACTTTTCTGCCTCATCGTCATTTGTAAGTTCTTCGTGCTATGTCGCCCCTTTAACGGGCAATCCTGAGTGCTCTATCGGTCACTTTAGTTCTCCTGCGGATTATCTCACTTCTGATTCAATTACGCAGGTCAACTCCCAATAAAGCTCTCTTCATTCCCCTGTAGACGACCAAAAGCCTTGTGATTTGACGAGTGACCCCCTTCTCGAAGTTGGACTTATCTGGCCTGATTGTCCCAGGTAAATACATTCGTGGACAACTTTGAGTGTAGCGCCTCCAACCGTGATTGAAGTGGGTGCAACATGAACATTTGCCATGATATTGGTCTTGTCCGTGTTCATTTTAAGACCTACTTATTGAGACATAATATTAGGGTCATCGAGCATTATATTGAGGTCCTCCTTGGTCTATGACATGACACCATTTTCGTTATACCTCGCTGCAAATTCATAGTTCTTTATAATCCATCCTCGAGACAAGCCAACATAATGGCGTTTCCGTATACTTAAGCACTGCAGTATTATGAAATATCGTTGGTGTACTTGGTATCGTTGGAGAGACTGAAACACTACACCAGTAAGTTAATAATGGCATCTACACTGCGCCCCCTTTTTTGATCGACCTGAAGTTTTTGCAACTGACTGAGCAGATGTCATATTTGGAATAAAATGGCAGGGAGCATAGGGAGCTGTTTTTTCTTTGTCCATGTAATTGCGCAAAGGTTTCTGAAAGCTTGAGAACTCTTCTACCCAGAAGGTACTACCGCCGTAAATTACATTTTACATGTCTGCAATCTTCTAAACGCTGCGCTTACAATGGTGGCAGAGAGGGCGTTGGGTCAAAGTAGGCTCTACCTTTAAATCTCTTTAGTAGTAGTTATTAAAAGACCAATTAGTTAAGACATTTTTTATTATTTTTTTTATTTTTTTAAAACCCTATAACAGTTTCCCTGCACGAGATACGGAGTTATGCCCATACAACAAAACATAGCACTCGCTGAGATCTTTCAAATGATATAGGTCACAAAGTGTTACAACACATGGGACGAAACCGCCCATTCTCCTTTCGTCTTGTAGGATTTGGACGTAAAAAAATGGTGGCACTGGCTCTGCTTTGCGGATGTGACTATGGCGTTGGTGCGTGTGGCTCTTCCATAAACACTGTCGTATCGTTCTTACATACTGTTCCTGAAGATGAAGCTATACCAAGGTATTTATTACATTACAAGGTGTATACCTAAGATAATCGTATAAACCAAATATGACTCTATGCAGGCAAAAAATTAAGTTTATAAAACTCTGTACCATTATTTCTGACATATTTATCTAGCGTTTGGCATTAGTAAATCCTGTTTCCTTATATCACTGTAGTATACGAGTCACTGCTTTATATTTTACAGCTAATATTAATTTTCCATAATCATCATTACAGCCCATTAATATCCCACTGCAGGGACGGGCCTCCTCCCGTGACGGAGGGATATTTGGCCTACTAATACCACGCTAGTCAGGCGGATTGGTATAGGGTTTAATTTTAAGTTTTTCTTCTTTTTAATTCGTAAAGCTAATATTCACGGATAGTCCCTTAGTCGGTTTTTACGACACCCATGGGATGAGATGGGGTGGTGACATATTGTATTTTTACTCCGTCACCACACCGAGAATTTTCCATAATAATACCATACATTTGTTATGCAGGCTGTTATCATGGGTGACTGACGTTAAAGAATACGAGGAGCGCACATGCTGGGTGTCGGTGCCAGGTCGATGTGACCGGTGCGGGCACGCGGGACGTACGCACGGGAAGAACGGCTGTCCGATATGTGTCACGCATCGCGGCTGTCATGATACTAGACATAAGTATGTTATACATTTACCCCCTTACTCATAAACGCCTCTTAAATTTTATTAATTTTTTAGCGAGATTTGTATTAGTAAATAAAACCAACCTTATGCCAAACAAAAACGTAAGAATTTATGTTAATCAATTGACTAAAATTTAAGGGGCGTTTCTTTTTTCGGGTCACTCCCTGCTTATTCCGTTGATAGAATAAATGTGAAAATCTATGGTCATATATAAAAAGGCAAACATTAGCACATCAACATCAAAAGTCTTTACATTGCCTGTCCAAATTCTGGATAAGTCTCTTAGGTATTAGTGTTAGTTTCTCATTATCTAATGTTGTATAATTTTTAGGACGAAACTGTCGGAAGTAAAACGCGAGCTTTCTCTACGAAATCGTGCTCTCACTTGCGGCGCAGCGTTCCCGGAGCCCAAGGTGATGAAAGAGTTCTTAAATAATCCACCAGAGACTGTGGATCTAAACAAAATGAAGAATCCTACGCCTAGTTTAATTCAGTTTGTGGTAAGTGGTGGTACAACAGTTTATGTTTGTTGCCTTAAGAAGTCAATCAGCTACGGCTACCACTAACAATCTGGTAGGCCGATTGCTTGTCTGGAATTTTTAGCAATATTTATGTACCTTTACTCAGCAGCCCAGTAGGTACAGCTAAATATCTAAAAAAACTTTTTTGGTGTAAAACCCAAATGGGGAATTATACCCCTTCCAGCGTAAGTTTAGCTTTTTGACAGTTCACGTCCATGAAGTTTCGTAATACTTTCACTTATTTTTCGAACAAATTATATTGTATTTCATGGACGTACCCATGTTTTTTTCAGTTACCATGGTTACTTAGTGATGGACACTCATAACGATTTCCACCATTATGAAACAAATTACAAATAATCGGTAGAAATAAATGCTACGAATAAACCTGAACTCTTCATAATACGTTTATAAAATGTTATATGATAATATTTTAGATTAGCTATAACCCGCTAATGTATCACGATAAATTATGTATTTTAAATAATACCTAAGCTAAATATAATTTTATCATTTTAAGCTATAGGCTAATTCTCTTAACATAGAAGAAAGAAACAATAAAAAAATGATAATGTAAGTTGTGGTAAGGATCTAAATGTGTAAAATAAAGTAATTTGAAAAATCGCGAAAACGCTTACAATCGAATGGGATTACATTCGAGATACTGCTGAACGTCACTAACGTCAATCTGTCAAATGTTGTTAAATATAGTTGAAGGGGTATAATCACCGTTACGACTTGGAGAGCTTCAAGAAACGAGCGTATTACTCTGTGATTACTCAGGTGTTTCGGGTGTCCATGGGCGGCGGTGATCACTTACCATCAGTTGACCTGCTGGTTCGTTTGCCTCCCATTATATGTATAAAAAAATTTGTTAATTTTTTAAGTGTGATCGTTTAGATGTGTTAAGAAGTAATATTAATATACAGTTATCACTCCTCAACAGAAACTGATGACAAGTAAATTAGATTGGTCAGAAAGATATTGCGTGGAGAAGTTCTTGCCGTTACTTACGAAGTGGCACCTACAAGATACTGTACCTGTCAAGACGTTACGTGCTATTGCGATTAAGAAGAAGAGGACACCGAGAGGTGTGTGGCTAACTATTATTCGACGACCTTAATGACGTGGTGGCTATTTAACATGACTGCTACGCAGAGGTCTCGGGTTCGATTCCCGCTCAATGCAAATCTGTGTGTGCATGAACATGATTGTTTGCATTGGTCTGGGTGTTTTCTATGTATAATAAACATGTATTTATTTACAAAAAAAGTATTTAAGTATGTTTATCCGTTGTCTAGTACCCATAGTACAAGCTCTGCTTAGTTTGGGACTAGATGGCGTTGTGTGAAAAAGTGAGGAATATATTACGAGTATAATATATTGTATATTCGTACATAAGCAAAGCAACAAATCCCAGTCACCTGAAAATGTGTCTTATAAATAATATGTAAGACATATTTGGTAAGGGGATTTTTTTTTCTAGTGTTTAATGCAAATAAATGTTATTTTCTTTTTATGTACTTTGATGTACCAAAAGCCGTACAGCCAGTATTAAATAATTATTGGTATTCAAATTATTAAAAAAATAGGTATATAAAGTACAAAATGTTATGAAACACTTTAGAAAAATATACTTTACTGCCACACTGACCAAAAATTTGCTTTGGTTTCTGATAAGTTTATTATTTGATTTTTAATATTAAAGTAAAAATAATAATAGTGACTGTTTTTTCCATTTTTCCAGGCGTCCCAAGTTATGAAGTTGTATGGGATGATATTGACAAGCTATATGAACATCTGATACCAGATGATCAATTTGAAGGTTAGTAATAGAGAAAATAATGCATTGCAGCCTTTTAATAAGAACTGTTTACGTCTCCACTGAATTTAAATATTAAGGCACAGGAATATCATATTATATTATATCATACTTACTAGCTCCTTAAATAAGAAGGCCCTTGAATAACCTTAATATAAAAATCTGACAATGATTTTTAACATAGTGACTTTTAAGTTACATTCTGTGAATAGAACTCTAGATAGGATAACCTTAATTCCGATAAAATTATTGTACTTGCCCAAAGCTTATCTATTCGACCGATATACTCTAATTCATTTACTGGTTCCAGAATATTAGTATATCTTTGCCTTTGTATATTTACAGAGGATGAGGATCCTTTAATAGCTTGGACTACAACTGAGAGACAAGATTTAATGAGACAATATTATCCTGATCTTGTCGAAGCCTAT
Organism: Schrankia costaestrigalis; assembly: GCA_905475405.1. Lineage (NCBI taxonomy): Eukaryota > Metazoa > Arthropoda > Insecta > Lepidoptera > Erebidae > Schrankia > Schrankia costaestrigalis. The sequence continues at coordinate 10,306,139 of FR997826.1, forward strand.
GAAGAATCAATCAAAAAACCACCCAAAGAGAAGAAAACAAGAACACGAAAGAAAAAAGATAATGATGTTGTTGACAAACCTAAAAGAAAATACAATAGGAAACCTAAGAATGTAGCTGTTATAAATAACTTGAACGAATCTATGAAAACATTAGCATTAGAAAACACAGAAAAGAACACTAGCGTACATAATGTAAGTGTTCCTGTTACTACACTAAAAAGAAAATTAAAGAAAAATACTAAAAAAGGACAGAAGACTTTAACAAGCTTCATTGCAAGTAAAAAGAGAAGAACTAGCAAGAGACTGATGGAATCACTGAGGCATAGTTTCGGAAATATGTCTATAAAATGTCCTGATGAAGGAGTCAATAAAATAAATGACTATTTGGACGATTTGTTTGATGCAAAGGAAAATATAAACTTAGATAATTCTCCATTAAATGATGATTTACAAAGCAATGATCATGAATTAAGTTATAATAATAGAATTTATGAGAATAATGATAATATTGATAATGATACCATTCAAGAAAATTACGATAATAAACACTTTTTAAGCTTTTTAAATAAAACAGATGATGATATAGAAGAATCAGACCTATCGGATATGATAGACAAAATAATTGCCAAAGCACCTAAAGAAAAAACAGCTAGAGTTGGAAATAATTTAGTTAAATTAGTATTTGATAAATATTCGACACCCAAAAAAATGAGTATTAGAAAATCTATATTGTCCGAAATACATAATAACTGTTCAACACCGAATGATAGTCCTATTGCTAAAAGTAACATAAGATTTAATATGAACAGTCCTCTGCATAACTTTAATTCCACTCCTAAGGATACTACTGATAGAAAAGCGAAGAGTAAATTAAGCTTAGTTAAGTCAATTGGGAGCTTAAATAATAATAGTTTAAGAAGAAGTATTATAAACACAAGTGCGGGTAGTTGTAATAATTCTATTATAGGGAAAGTGAATACAAGTTATTTCTTCGATAAATTGACGGAAGATGGTGACGCGTTTGAAATGTCGTTGGAACATAAAAGTGCTGTTGTTGTATTAGACTCTACGGTTGATTACAGTTTGCCAAGTATTTGTATTTAATTATATAAATTATCAATAAAAATAGTTTTTTTAAACAACTGTTGTTTATTTTGTTTCTGATGACACATTTTACTGTTCAATATTCCTTGCTCAGTTTGGGTTTAAATAAAGTGCTGTAAACAATGATGTTATATTAACAATAGGTAAGTACATATATTATTAGCGCGAGCATCCGAATAGGGGAAATTGGAAGTTTTTGTCTTATAGTTGATGTGCTACTGGCATGTTGACTAGACGACTAGATACTTCAAAAAGGTCGTGTTCGTTATGGTGCTCCTTCATGTAAACATTTTCTAACATAAAAACATAACATAATAACAGATGTTGTTACATGTTATAAGATATCATCATAATCATCATAACAGCCCATTAATGTCCCACTGCAGGGACGGGCCTCCTTCCGCGCCGGAGGGGTACTTGGCCTACTAATACCACGCTGGCCAAACGGATTGGTATAAGGTTTAATTTCAAGTTTTTCTTTTTTTTTATTACGTAAAGATAATATTCACAGATAGTCCCTTAATCGGTTTGTACGACACCCATGGGATGAGATGGGGTGGTGGGTGATGGTGACTCACTGTATTCTTACGATGATGTTATAAGTGCTACTACATTATAAAATGTTTACTAACATTTTATAATATTTAAATCTGTATAGGCTCGCAGTTTGTTATAATTTGTTAACTAATGTTACTTAACATTTTCTAACTTGAAAATTATTTTTAACATTTGTAATAAAATGTTAACTAACTTTACTAAACATTTTCTAACGTCAATGTGGGAGCACCATTATTGAAGTCTGTCAAAATACCTACAATATGGCGAATATTAAAAATATCAACCAAGTGAGGGTAGATTCCATTCCCCACACTTCATAAGGACGACGACACTCCGCTGACACCAGTCACTCCGCGATCACGGCCTTTGCAAGTCGGCCGAAACGTCGAGGAAATACCTAGGTATTTATCTTATTAGTATCTAGGTTATGTACTTGTACTATCGCGAGTAAGACCCCGGTAGAAAGTAGTACCTAACATGTATACAAATCGCGATAGATTAAAATCTATTAAGTATTACAAACCGTTACGGGCCGGAATATGTAATAAAAATTAAACACCTAGAATGATTTCGAATAAAGCGGTTATGCTTGGAAACATCACTCAGTTTTTTAAACAAAGTGTCATGATAGTGAAGTGTTACCTAAAGGAGTGTGCGTATAAAACCTTGTAAGGAGATTCTGAATCCTGAAGACATTCTACACAATGCTAGTGTTCCTCTTTTAAGACAATTAATTCGTAATTGAAGGTACGAATTATGTGTTGTTCAGTGTGAATGTGAACTATATAAAGTTCATATGAAATGTCAGCCGAAACGTCGGAGAAAAGCCAAGGTATTTATCTTATTAGTATCTAGGTTATTTTCTGTATACCGCGATTAAGATCCGACTATAAATAGTATAATGTAAAGGTAGACGAATCGCGATAGTTTAAAATTTAACTTTATTTATTTCTACTAACAGGTAAACAACGCATCTATTAATATTGTAATGTTTTAATATTAATCTTCCTTATCCTTAATATCCAATTGAATGCGTTAAGTTTTTTTCCACATAAGGGTCGGTATATCGTGATCTAGAGTGGAGACCGCGATTCAGAAAACATAATGTAGGACGCCCACAGCTAGGTGGACTGACGATCTCAAAAAGGTCGCTGGGTCGGGCTGTATAGTATACGGAAGGCGGAGAACCGTGTTCTGTGACGCCTGTTGGGAGAGGCCTATGTCCAGCAGACTGCAATAGGCTAATAGATTATTTGAAAATCCCCTTTGTACAAAAGTCATCCCCTAGAATAATGTATTTACAAAAGTTAACAGCCGTCAGAAAAAAATTTCAATGTCTTAAATAAACCAGCGCCATCTTTGAATATTATGTGTAACTGCAATGAATCAGTTCTTCGCTCCAAGTTCCGTCACTTTCGAAGGTCCGCCTCTGCATTCTGATAATGTTAACATTTATGTAAATACTTATTTTAAATACATTAAAACTACCAGAGAAAATAGTGTAAGTGAAATCCTCTTCAGGAAATATCGCTCAAATATAATGGAATTTGCTGTTGCTGTAACAGAGAAGTAATTATCATAAACCGTCATAAAACTAGGCAGATATTATTGTTCAATGTATAACAATCCATACCTACTAATATTAAAAATGGGAAAGTGTGTTACAGACTCTTTCTTTCACGGTAAAACAGAGCGACGAATTGACGTAATTTTTTAAGTAGAGATAGTTGAAGGGATGGACATACATAGGCTACTTTTTGCTACCCCGAATTTAACGCGAGCGAAGTCGCGGGCAAAAGCTAGTTCTAAATAAATAAAAAAACAATGACTAATTTTTTGTCATTTCTGAGTTTTTTCTTTTCAAAAAAGTAGTCCTCATGGGATCACGGACTGTCATAATGACATGACAAAAAAAGCATTCAAGTTCAAGACAATAATTTCTGGGTCATCATCATAACAGCCCATTAATGTCCCACTGCAGGGACGGGCCTTCTCCAGTGACGGAGGGATACTTACTTGGCCTACTAATACCACGCTGGCCAAACGGATTGGTATAGGGCTTAATTTCAAGTTTCCCTTCTTTTTATTACGTAAAGATTCACGGATAGTCCCATAGGGCGCCTTCAAATTTGCCGCTAAGTGTCGCGCGGAGGCAGCGCGACTGCAGCGCTGCGGTCGCGCTGCAGTCGCTAGGTTTGAGAATGGTAGTGTTGTGTTTTAGTTTTACGATGGACTCAGACGAAAATACACTGCTCGTAGTGTTACTACACACATCAAAAAAGTCTAAGCAACATGCATGATATTACAAATTTACCATTTATATTAATTTATTTTACCATTTATTTTAATTATAACGTTGTATTTTATTTTTAAAATAATATTTTTAGGGTTCTATGATGTAAAAATAACAGCTGTTTTCTTTATAAGTTCTTTTAATAACAGAAATTAACAATATTAGAATATACAGGTACATAAGAAACTAAACTTTTTTTTTACAAATTGAAATTTCTTAAGAAAATGAATTTATTGTGAAAGAATAGGACAATTTAATACAAAGTATGGCCTCCTCTGCTATTCAGAACTTGTCGGCAACGATTATTCATTGAATTAATGAGACTGTTTATGTCATCTTGCGGTATTCGCTCCCAATGGAATTGTAGCAAATCCTTCAGCTGTTGGGTTGTTGTCACTCCGTCCAAGTCCTTCAAAACACGTCTCTGGAGCATGTCCCATGCGTGCTCGATGGGGTTGAGGTCTGGCGATTGTGCAGGCCAGGGCAATACCTGGATGTTCTCCGTTGCCAAGTATTCACTGGTTCGCCGAGCTGTATGTGAACGCGCATTGTCATGCATTAACGTAAAATCGGAGCCAAAGGTTTGTGCAAATGGATGGACATAAGGTCTGAGAATATCCTCAACGTAATTTTCAGCGTTCATGTTTCCATTTACAAAAACGAGCTCAGTTCGCCTGTTCTTCATAATATCCGCCCATACCATAACTGTTGAGCCGCTGTATGGATGAACTTCCTGAACGCACCTGAGTCTTTCAGTATTTCCGGGTCGACGGTACACTCGCACCCTTCTTGTATCAGGCCTAAACCCGAATCGCGACTCATCGGAAAACATAATTTTATCCCATTGTTCCTGGGTCCATGTTATGCGTTCTCTACACCATTCATTTCGACGAGCGCGATTCCCGTGACGTATCGGTGGGCACCTGATAGGGCGTCGAGCTCGTAGGCCGTACTCATGCAGTCGATTTCGCACAGTTTGGGGACTTACATCAACACCACTTGAATTTTGTAGCCTCAAACTTATCTCTCGAGCGGTTAACATCGGCTGGCGTCTTGCAGTCAGTTGTATGTACCGGTCTTGCCGAGTGGTTGTACTCCTTTTACGGCCTGGATGCTGTTCAGCGGGTTCCCCTGTATTATTGTAGCGCTGCCAAAGACGACAAATAACACTTCTATGAATACCAAAATGTCGAGATACCTGAGATTGATTACTTCCCGCTTGCAACATCCCTACAGCTCTTTGCATTTCATCTGCCGTCAAATGACGTCGCTCCATGACGTAAAGAATATCTAACAATTCAATTTTGTCGCCAACTGTATTTAAATGGTTGGTAAAATTATAAAATCAAGACTAAAACGTAGCAATTAACATGCACTCAAATTCAAACAAATTCGCAGTCATTTGAATTTTATGAAAAAAAACAAAACATAATCGAAATTTTTTTTTTACAACCAGCCAGTATGTCATCAATAACAAAAAAGTTTACTTACCTATACACTTTGAGTGAGTAAATACTTAGAAATTAATTAATATAAATGGTAAATTTGTAATATCATGCATGTTGCTTAGACTTTTTTGATGTGTGTATTAAAAAGAAAAAGTATTCTAAACAACACTAGTCGATCGATGAACGAATGCGGAGACGCAGCGCGGGCGTAGCGCTGCAGTCGCGCGTTTTTTATCTCTATGAATTTACAAAACAGCGCGACCGCAGCGCTGCAGTCGCGCTGCCTCCGCGCGACACTTAGCGGCAAATTTGAAGGCGCCCTTAGTAAGTTTTTACGACACCCTTGGGATGATATGGGGTGGTGACACACAGTATTTTTACTCCGTCACCACACGGAGAGATTTGTGGGTATATACATACAATATGGCATTATATTATTGAATAGATACCGTTTAATCTTATCGTTAACGTTGAGTCGTTAAATCGTTGTTGTATGTATAAAACTCGTTCATAGTTTTTATCTTACTGACAGCTGCAGTCGTTGAACTATGTCAAAAGCTTACGCGCTGTATGAACAGATCTCGACTAAGCCAGCTTAACCGCTGACCACACGATTATACAAAAAAGTTAATATATGTTTTATACCGCTTTACTACTCGTTTCAAATAAGAATGTGCAAGAGCCTGAGCCATATTGTGACGTCATCAAAACAAATTCGTAAGACGTTTGTACTTTTTATTCGAGCTTTGACAGATGGAGGTCATTGACGCGTCCATTCAAATTTAAAACGAATAGTACAATAGAAAAGGTTTGATTAACTGGCAATAAACATGACTTATACTCGTAAGTTAAAATTTACAACGAGTTCTCTGCGCAGCAGCTATGGGGTATAACCACAATTCTTTATAAGTTTTCTGACATAACTAACTATTGTTAAGTTTATTATGATATCATTTGTGCATCATTCATATGACTACGGCCTTGATAACTACCTCAAACAACCTTTAAAAAGACTCAATGTATATCCTCTACTGGCGAGACGGATAGGTATAGGGTTTGTCGTCAAGTTTTCGTTCTTTTTCCCCGCTGAGATAATTTTCACGCAGTTTGTTTCAGCAGCTTTTACCACAAAATAGCACGGGCAAGGATGGGATGGTAAAACTGTGTTTTGTAACTCCATCACCTCACAAAATAAATAAGGTGTAGGTAATTGTATTACTGCTACCGTTAACTAAATAAACAAAATTAGATTGCACGAAAAATTAAATTCTGAACTCCCTTTGAGAATAAAAATATATACTTAATTTAAAAAATAAAGAATATCAAAAACATATTTTCATATTATAATCCTCACAAACTAAGCAAACATATCACGTAAACAACTTAATGTAACAAATCGCTGCTCACAAAAAGCAAGACCGACTTCAAAAAGGCGATTTTTGAAGTCGGTTAATTAAACAGTATAAACCAATCCCTACATTAAATAAAGCACGGCTTTGTATAAATATTTATTTTTATTACAAATGTGATTATGCAAAGCTTTGGGAGAACAAAAGGAATTAGGAGTACGTTAGTGTTTTGCTACGGGCTACGAATTCGTAGCGGGCTCTACGAACTATATGAACTGTGTACGTAGTAAATTTCCAGAGTGCTGGTTAAGCGTGAACTGTTTGTTTGAATATTATTAAGTTTTTTATGCAGTGATAATTTTATTTTATGTGTACTTTGTTTTGGGGATGGGAAAGGATGGGATACTCGCGTTGTAGGTCATTTATTGCTAGCCTACAAATACTGGCCACCTTTGTTTGTAAAATGTTTTCTAAAAATTCTTCTAACTTGGCTTGTCTATGATCTGCATCATTGATTTGAAATATAATTACTTCCCTATACGGCATAAGGTTAAAAAAAGAAAACGATTTATTTTTGTTTTTTTTTACCAATGCTAACTTATAAAAGTAATGCAAATCTTTTTAAGCAAGCATATTATTATATTTTAAACCTACTTTATTTTAAACTAGCTTTTGCTCGCGGCTTCGCTCGCGTTAAAAAGTATTATTATCAATTTTTTTTTAAAACCGGAACCCTTATGAGATCACTTTGTCTCTGCCTGTATGACAAAACCATTTTTCTAAGGAATGCGTGCAGTAGCTAAGTAGTAATGTCACAGAATATTGGATAGATGATACGTGACGTCATAGAATTTTTGATAGTTGAGTCGTGACGTCATAGGAATTCTGACAGATGAGACGTGACGTCATAGAATTTTGGCGGAAATTTTTTTTTGACAGTACGTCGTGACGTCGTAAAATTTTGGCGGGAAAATTTTATTTTAACAGCTACGTTCTGACGTCATATAATTTTGATGGCTAACTCGTGATGTCATAGAAGTTTTAACAGCTGAGACATGACGTCTTTGACAGATAATTCCTGACGACATAGAAGTTTTGACAGATAAGTCGTGACGTCATAGAATTTTTAACAGCTGAGACGTGACGTCTTAGACAGATAATTCCTGACGACATAGAATTTTGGCGGGGATTTTTTTTTACAACTTCTTTGTAACGTCATAGACTTTTAACAGCTGAGTCGTGACTTCAATAGGGGTTCAGTTGATCAAAATCCTATATTAGCGGACGTCTTCATCATAGTAGCTCCAATTTCAGTTCAATCATTGGAAAATGTTAGAAGATATATACAAACTTTCATCCTATTTTACCCTTTTAGGGGTAGAATTTATCAAAATACTTTTTAAGAAGATGCCTACTTCATAGTAGCTATCTGCATGCAAAGTCTCAGCCCGATCGGTTTAAAACTGACAAAGTTTCATACAAACTTTCATCCCCTATTTTATCCCTTTGGGGATAGAATTTATCAAAATAATTTCTGAAGGGATGCCTACGTCATAGTAACTATATGCATGCAAAGTCTTAGTCCGATTGGTTTAAAATCGACAAAGTTTCATAAAAACTTTAATTCCCTATTTTATCCCCTTGGTGGTAGAATTTGTAAATATAATTTCTAAAAGGATGCCTACGTCATAGTAACTATATGTATGCAAAGCCTCAGCCCGATCAGTTTGAATTTGATAAAATTTCAAATTAACTTTCGTTCCCTATTTTATTCCTATAGGGGCTGAGTTTAATAAAATCCTTTCTAAAGGGGATGCCTACGTCACAGTAACTATTGGCATGCAAAGTCTTAGCCCGATCGGTTTAAAATTGACAAAGTCTAATACAAACTTTCATCCCCTATTTTATCCCCTTGGGAGTAGAATTTATAAAAGTCCTTTCTTAGCAGATGCCTACGTTATAGTAACTCTATGCATGCAAAGCCTGAGTCTGATCGGTTTGAATTTGACAAAGTTTCAAACTAACTTTCGTTCCCTATTTTATCCCTATAGGGAATGAATTTAATAAAGTCCTTTCTAAGGGGATGCCTAGGTCATAGTAGCTATATGCATGCAAAGTCTCAGCCCGATCGGTTTAAAACTGACAAAGTTTCATACAAACTTTCATCACCTATTTTATCCCCTTGGGGGTAGAATTTATAAAAGTCCTTTTTAAGGGGGTGCCAACGTCATAGTTGCTATATTAATGCAAAGTCTCAGCCTTATCGGTTTGAAACTGACAAAGTTTCATACTAACTTTCATCCCCTATTTTATCCCCTTGGGGGTAGAATTCATCAAAATCCTTTCTTAGCGGATGCCTACGTCATAACATCTACCTGCATGCCAAATTTCAGCCAGATCTCTTCAGCGGTTTGGGCTGTGCGTTGATAGATCACTATGTCAGTCACCTTTGAGTTTTATATATATAGATATATTTAAAAAACAAATAATTCTTTAAATACTCTTTTTAATAAGTACAACATACTTAGAGTTCGAAATAATTGTTTTTCGTATTGCGAATTGACAATAGATGTTTATTACGCTGTCGACACATGACAATCAGGAAGCTATCGTGTGGCTGTAGAGTCGTATCGTAACATAAACGGATCGGCACCGCCTCGCCTTTTCCTCGGTGTGAAACGTCAAAAATCCGATTACGTTACGATTCCGATTAATGTGCGTTGCAGTAAGGAGTTTCATACAAATAATACTGAGCGGCTCGAGTTGATGCTGTGCCGATCCGTTTACGTTACGTTATATGTGTTACGACCTTTAGTCAATTTGAGTTCATATTCAAGACTGACTGTGGGGTTCTTATCCCACTAATAACAACTATATGTGAGATTAAGTAACGTGTTTTGTATGTATAATATGTATATATTTACAAAAAAAAGTATTTAAGTATGTTTATCCGTTGTCTAGTACCCATAGTACAAGCTCTGCTTAGTTTGGGACTAGATAGCGTTGTGTGAATGTGTGAGGAATATATTAATAATATGAGGAATATTTCAATAATTGTCTTTAGCTTGAAATATAATTAAATCTTAGTGTAAGTCCCCGTGACGAGCCACTGGTTCTAAGTGCGAAGAGTTGTCTTTTCAACTGACTACACAGAAAAAGGCGGTACTCAGTACAGTTGTATTTTAAACATCCGTTACCAGGTTTTTCGTTCTATTTGAACGAAGTAGGTACATCCAAGTTCGTACCAATACCAGTTTGCTACTAGCACCAACATTGGTGAAACATTTTGATTTTCTATCACAATTTGTGTAATTTCTCCATCTAAACGTTAAGTGTAAATATCAACTCCCTGAAATCGGTTTTTTAAATAGAAAATTATAAAAGAAAGGTATACATTAATCAATTTAAAAAAGTCCTAAATTAATACTTGAATGGTTCCTTTTGGCATTTACCTAATACGAAATAAAAAAAAACGCTTTAAAAGCCTTCAGTTGTGTTGTACCGAATGATGGAGTATTGTTAAAGGCTTTTCGAAGCCGGCTCCGTTCCTCACCGAACAATGGAAATGTTTGTGCAAAACGAGCGACACCTGCCGGTTCCCACCAATATCAATTTGCACATTTTTAATCGTTTTCGATCAACGCTCAACAATTATTTGTTTGAAGAATTTACAATTTACTTATTAACAAACGAAAATTGTATTGGTTTTACTCTTTGATTTTCAAAATTTGATATGAAACATTAGGATGAAATCAACTTTGCTGGTATAGCCCTAGTAATTAGTGTTATACCAGATTTCACGTTAAAAACGTTAAAAACGTACCAAGTAACCTCGAACCTGTTCGGAGTGTATTTGAAGGTTACTCATTGAGGAACGTAAGCGTCGCAAGTCGCGCGTCGCCTAAGTATTCGTCTAACCTCACGTGCCGGCCGATCTCCTATATTTATAGTCTGTTCAGGCAAGTTCACAACTAAGACGGCATCTAGATTTACAAAGTGTACGTCGAGGACGATCGAACCGTAAAATGCTACGAGAAAGTCTAAATCCTTTTTAACCTCGTCACTGTGTTAGAAGGAGAAGCGTGGCGGGTTTGTTCACCCCTACATCGTGAGATGTCGGAGAGGGTCGGGGAGATTCGGGGAGGCTGCGTCGTAGAGCGCGCGCGCGTACCCGGCCGCTTCGTCATTGCGACGGAGGCTGTCGTGTGTCGGCGCTAGCCCGTGCGAGCGCTCGTTCCGCACCGCACCGCACCGCGCGCGTCCGTGCGTCCTCTGAGCCGTCACGTCTGCCAGCCTGCGAGCACACGCCCCGTGCCGCCACAGTATACAGTACGCAGCATACTGTACACTGTACTACCTACATACATACTCCCCGACACCTGAGCGCGCTCGTGCCGGTGCCCGCGCTGTGACAGTGCTCTTACTCTTACTCAGTGACCACGTTCCCGGGGACCGGCGATTGTGGCGCGATGTAAGGAAGCCGCGTTCGTGAATCCATGTGTAAGTGGGTGCGTTGCGTATATCATTAATCCGCATGGCCATTGTCGCCGGCGTAACGATTTTCCGCATGCTAACAGCTTTAGCGAGTGACATTCGGAATAAAAATGAATGAATTACGAAGCTCGCCTCGGGGAGCAGACGTTGTATTTTAACCTCTACCCTGAGGGGATAGAGCCGCGCACGTGTGCCTCTGCCGCTGAGCAGAATGAATACATTCCTTTACTTTCTTTTTGCCAGTCGACAATAAATATAAAAGGTTAATTAATGCTATGATACTTACTGTGAGCTATCTTTTATTTTATGTTCGTAACGTAACAGGTGTTGCCTGATCTACGGGAAATGGTTTTGACATTGACTTACTGAATTTCATGTAAAAAATCGATAATTTTTACTAAAAGACATGTTTTTACTTTATAATGAAATGTTGAATACCTAACTTAAATTAACTCCGATATATAATTTATCTATGCGCGTATGTTTTAGTTATTTTAGCCACTTTTAAACGGAACTATCTAGAATAGGTAAACGAAGATAATTAAATGAATCCATAAATAAATAAATAGAACCGCTATCGTCGTAACAGTCTCGATGTGGATAAAACTAAGAAATATAGAATAGTATTTATTACATCTAATGAAAGCTATAAGAGAAAGATATCTTGTGAATGTAGATGAGAACTGTCATAAGAAACAAAATCGAATGAATTTCAAGGGGAAATGAAAAAGCATTTTTATTGAAGGCGCGTGACGGGTTGAAGCTCGCAAATGAATCTTGTGTTTATATTACACAGTCAGCAGTTTACTCGAAGTACTTATAAAAACATGTTTTAACGTAATATCCTTTGTAATAAATTGAATTTGTTTGTCTTATATAAGTAGCGGTTACGACCTGTTTGTCTTTAGGAACAAAGAAACCCATCAGCTTTGGGTGATGTTCATTTAGCACATTCATTTGTTCTCTCTTAAAGTAAATTTTAAAAGAAAACCAACAATTTGTGCTCGTTTGAGAAATTGGTTTTAAGTTTTCTTACTTTTTAAAAAAAAGAAATGGCTAATACGAAATGGAATTACCTTTATTCGTCTTTTCCAAAGACATGATGTGGAAAATTAATACCGAAAAAGTTATTAAATGAAATTTTGTTTTGTCTATAGATAGAAAAGGTTTAAGGTGTTAGTAAAATGTGGTTCTAAACAACAATGAAAAGCTAACAATACTGTAACATAGGGTCAGCCAATAATAATTTGGTATAAAACCTCTTTTGTTCTCTATCGACGAATAGGCCAGGCTTACACGTAGTAGGAAAGGTCCTGTAGGTACACATTGTTATACAGGACATTCCTGGGCCCCTTTAATCTTAACGACTATTATCTTTTTAAGTTATGACTTTGATAAAGGCAATAAAGTAGGTAGTACCTAAATATATTTTTTACAAGAAAACTTATGGTCAATATGGTTTGTCGTTTGAATCAATCTTTTTTGAACTTTGGTCGTTTAATTAAAAGGTTTAAAAATTTTAAAGGTTTATTTATTTATTTAATCATTCAAGATAGACCATCGACATTTCACAATACACTTAATATTAAAACACAACGGACTCATTCTGTAGGATCTGCCTTTACATGTGCACACAGCTACATAAATATAACATACCAGTAATAATATTAAATAACAAAAAAAAGAAAGGTTAATAATTATAGCGTAAAGCGTTTATATGTAGAATAAGATAAGCTGACGCATCACTATCTTCATCACATCAGTAAGAAGTCTTCTCATTCATCGGCTTTCCTCATTCTTGATCAGGTCATCAGTTAACTTCCTGCGGTCAAAACACTCTGCGTTTTCCGGTCCACGGTCACTATTCCAGAACTAAAAAGATTAGATCAATTTACAAGGCTTTTAACGGAAAGGTTTTTATTTTTGTTTACATTTGATATGATCCGACGGGAGTTTGTTAAGTGAGCAACGTTCGAGAGAAGGATGTTTTTTAAAACTTTTATAATGTCGAAAAGTATAAACTACAGCGCGTATATGATCAGTAGCAGGACATAACCAGATTATGCATAGGCAGAATTAATATGCCAAGGATCAAATTGTAATCGCGTTAAAATGTTTCATAGTAGGAAAAGCTATAGGGTATACAAAATGTAAATATATATGGGTATGTTAATGGTTTGCAGCGAACCTGTTGTATCTAATCTTGAATTTACGGGGTTTTGCTTAATAATTGGTAAAAGGATCTTGTAGTACTGTCATATAATGGAAAGAGAGTTTTGTGAAGAGGCATCAGAGCTATGTGTGTTGTTGGCAAAGTTTATGTGAAAATTTTGATCATAAAAGGACAGAAGATAAGATATGAGAAGCTCGTGCAAGACAGGTAAGATAGGTAATAGGAAGAGCGCACCACCTATTTTACGTAAGGTGGAAAGTCGAAAAGCATTTGATAAAAAAGTGCACAGTGGTTTCATAGATTTGAAGAAAATTTCTTATAATTCATACAAAGGGCAACCAAAAGTCCAAATTTTGTAAAAATTGAGGAAAATAATGATGCATGCAAAGTTAAAGACATGAAGATCGCAAAAACATGAATGAAGCATGTAATAAAAGTTAGCAGTTAATAATAGCAGTAAAAATTGGAAATAATTGGAGAAGACATGCCTTGGCTAATATGCTGATAATAAAAACTAAATGAATAATAGTAGAAGAGAAATGCAAACGAGTCCCTATAACTACCTGTACAAAACGTAGAATAATACTAGAATAAAACGAAAATGTTCGCAAAATAAAGGTCGAAAAACTTTTTAGCGCAGAGAGCCAGAAGCGTTTGATAAAGTTTTGGATGCTGTCGGGAATGTTCTCTGGCGGTATGTCACATTCATATTTCAAAGGATATCTCTTAGGACAACGAAAATATTTAGAGAACGAGAACACGACGTAACCAGACTGAAAATATTACATTGTTAACTAGTTTCTTATGCTGAAGTATCTAAACTGTAACGTTTGGTAGATAAAGTGTTGGAGTATAACTATACTAGTATTGTGTTTCTTACTCTTTATAATATACAGGTACTATCACAAATATACAGCTGATTTAAAAAAAAAAAATATTCACGGACATCTCTACACAGCGCCTGTCCCAAAGTAAGCTAGGCTTAACCTGCTTGTGTTATGGGTAACAGATCAACGAATATTAATACTTTTCTTTTGTAAATACATACATATTATACATAGAAACACTCAGACCAATGCAAACAATCATGTTCATGCACACAAAGATTTGCATTGAGCGGCAATCGAACGCGAGACCTCTGCGTAGCAGCCATGTAATAAAACCGCTACGCCACAGAGGTCGTCATTGATGAATTCCATTGCAGAGATGGTCATCCTCTTGTGCAGGAGGGTAACGTGGCTTATTACCATGCTGGGAAGACTGATTGTTGATTTTATGTCAAAGTTTTTATATTTTAATTAGCGAAGTGACTCCAAGGGAGGAAGTCGGCCACTAAAAGACCAAGGCATGAGAGGTATCACTATCTCTGACTATAATGTATGGATTAATTTATTAACATAATATTTATTAACAAACAAGCTTAATTTACTTAGTCGCAAAACTTTAAACCGAGTAGAAAGTATCCACGAAGAAAACATTACTGAGTTAAATAAAATAAAACCATTATTTTTATCCATTTGGGCAACCTCGTTCACTGCATTGTAACGTTTATGATGTGCCAAGAATATGAATTTACTTTTATCACCATACGTGCGGTAATTAAAAATACGTTGTAAATCCAAGATATCGTACAAGACGACGTTTAAAGCGACGATAATTCGAGATAAAGACTATTCGAAACTCAATTTTAGTTCACATCACACAACGCTGGCTGGCCAGTTAGTTATTATGAACTAAAGAAAAAAAAGATTTTTGATGAAATTTAACTAGAGCGGCAAATGACGCATGGAATGGTAACAATACAAAATGTTGAAGTGTTCTTCGAGTCCTTCCAGTAAAAAATTGCTCTCATCGATTTTTTTTTAAAAGACATTGTCTGTCTATACTAGGAACTATACTAGGGGAGCCAGGAGTGACGAAAATTTTTAAACAAATAACATCCTCGCTCCAGACAATAATTTGTGGGTCACACAATTTTTTTTTACATGACATTTGACGATCCCTGTGGCGCAGTCGTCCCATGGCTGCTACGCAGAGATCTCGAGTTCGATTCCCGCTCAATGCAAATCTTTGTGTGCATGAACATGATTGTTTTCATTGGTCTGAGTGTTTTCTATGTATAATACTTTTTTTTTAAACACATACAGTGTTTAAAAAAAAAGTATTTAAGTATGTTTATCCGTTGTCTAGTACCCATAGTACAAGCTTTGCTTAGTTTGGGACTAGGTGGCAATGTATGAGGATTATTTATTATTGATTTAAACCCATGACCATACGCACGGCAGCCGTAATCATACCTACACACGTCGCTTTGCCACGGAAGCAGTTAATATTGTGATGAAAATAGCACAAAACTTAATGTAGATTTAGAAACATAGCAAGTCCTATCTCCAATTGATTCCCTTTTAATTACATTCTGCTGATTTGGGCTTAATTCTGCACGTATAACTATTTAGTTGGATGAATTTATAGTATTTGTACGTGTCTCGAATACTGTTTACTTAGTTCTCGCACTGTGTTTGATTGTAGGGGTAAGCAGTAAAGTGCAATCACTATTCCAAATTAGATTTGAAGGGTACAATACTTGAGGAACGATTAAAGGATTAACTATAAGAGAAATTTGGCTAATTTCAAGAGAGGAGGAGGTTTGTCAGGTTTCTTAAGTAACCTATTCTATAGAGAGGATGAGTTTTTTAGATTTTTTAAGGGTATTATTTGATAACAAGATTTTTTTTAGGTAACAATGGTATAGGTAGAGCTCTTATGTTGGTTCCCAGAAAAAAAATGGTTAAGATTTGGATTGTTTCTTAAAATTTAGAAGTCACTGTGTGATAATTGTGCAAAATATTGTACATTAAGTTTTAAATAAATAAATAATTATCCAAGTAAGCGACATTGCTCTGACTTTGGAGTCAGTGTTTTTATTAAAGATATTTTTTTTTCTTCTGAATCAAAAACATGGCTGTTGTTTTTCCATTCTTTGTTTTTAGTATTTATATAAACATAGTTAAAAAAAGTATTCTTAATGATGTTTTGACATAAAGTTAAGAAAAGGTTTTCTTTTCATTTATTTTATGTTCGTCTTAAATATAGTTCTTTGTTTAGTTAAGAGTTCTATAATTCCTTGAAGTCATTTGGAGTTAGCGAGTTTTTAATTGCACCAAATGTTAAACATCTAGGAAAACTAAAATAAATGGAGTGAATCTAATAAAAGTTTAATTTAGTTTTCGAATAAATCTTGATTGCCCTTTGAATGAACATTAAAACCGGGTCTTTATGTTGAATAGTGTTACGCTTACATTCATCTTTTATTCCAAGGAGTACGAAATGTGTGTGTGTATGGCAAGCATACTATTAGAAACACAAGTAGGTACACTGGGAACGAATTATATACCAATATGCTTGGATAGCGTAGTACTTCTTCTTCCATCAAGGGAGAGTCAAGTCCCTTCAGGGTGACACTGACATTTAACGCGTGGAAAGAAAATTAAAGTAGTGAGGGTTAACTTTTATTACGGTCTTTTTTGAGCTCATGTTTATGTCTCTTTGCCGTTTACTATTCAGATGAGATTTTTTATGTCACCTCTGTAACTATGAATGCGCGATTTAAATAAATCGATTTATTTTTAATGATCGAAAAAGTCTATCCATAATACAAGCTTTGGGTAGTTTATAGCTAGATATTATAGTGTGAACATGAATATTATCATTTTTATGTTTCTCATTTTTCATAATATGTAGAGTCAATTTGAAATTGGGATCTTAGATAAAAGCCAAGACGTAGACTTTAATAGATAATTAATCTGGTTAGGTAAACTCAATGCGGTTACCATCTCAACTCAATGATACACTTAGAGATGCTGCCGGTTAAGTGCAAATATGTAGCTAATTTACGTTTGTCATTACGTTTTATTATACTTCTTGTCTACAGTAAAGATTAAAAGAACTCCTTAAAGAATAATCATAACAGTCCATTAATGTCCCACTGCAAGGACGGGCCTCCTCCCGTGACGGAGGGATACTTGGCCTACTAATACCACGCTGGCCAAACGGATTGGTATAGGGTTTAATTTCAAGTTTTCCTTCTTTTTATTACGTAAAGATAATATTCACGGATAGTCCCTTAGTCGGTTTTTACGACACCCATGGGATGAGACAGACAGGAGATGGGGTGGTGACATATTGTATCAAATAATGTTAAATATAAATTGATGCTAGATACTCTGTGGATTCAACAAAGATATGAAATATTAAATAACAATTGTAAATGCAAACGTACTGTCAGTCATTGGGAGTAAAGAATACTTCACATTATATTACTTACTAATATACTAGCGTCACTTCACTATAGTAGGAAGGTGATTCATCAACAATTCAAGATTTTGCAAAGAGTATTATAGCGCAACTCTATGTTTGTCGTAAAAATTTAAAGTAATTTACGCTTGTCTATTTCGTCTACCATACCTTTTGGTAGATATTACAAGATGTCCTTAAAAAATACTTAACAAGTTACAATTACATCACGTCGTATTGTAAACGTAACGCACAACGCTTTGTAACTCTCGTACTTATTCACATTGCCTCGTATTCACTTTGTGACGTCACAAACTGGTTCCTTGTACTAACAACAGGCTGAATGTGTACGCGTTACCTCACTCAGTTTCATGTTCTATTTCCACTATACTGTCAGTCAATGAGAGTGAAGAATATTTACACATGATACCTACTAAGATACTTTTTATATTTTCTAGAAATGGATCCGTATATAAATATTGATAAAGATATGTATATATTGGGTGAGTTACTGATTTCCGAATTACTGAATCTAGAATAACGTTACCACGAAAACATGTAATCACGAATAACGTTATCACGAAAATATGCAATCACGAAATTTCATTTTGACATCGTTTCACAGATTGTCGAAAGATTAGGTTAGGTTAGAACGATGACAACGCGATGCACGAACCGAGCGAGCGAGCTGCGAGTGCCAGAATAAAAAATCGTGATTGCATGTTTTCGTGGTAACGTTATTCGTGATTGCATGTTTTCGTGGTAACGTTATTCTGGGGTCAGTAATTCGGAAATCAGTATAAGAGTCGTATATATTTACGTATAAGTAATTGAATACTATTTTCACATTTCTTTAGATTTTTAAAGACAGTTAAGTATTGAAAAAAAAAGGACAGACAATCTTATAGTTTTACAATAAACTAGACTAAAATCTTCAATTTCCCTCTGTCGAAGTAAACCTTCTTGCTTGCGAGCGGTTAGGTCACATACTTTTTCAGTTACTCACTACTTGGAAGTGACATACGAGTACAATTAACAAGTGAAGGAGTAGCGACTATAGGCCGACCGTTTATCTCAGTCCCCGCCTGCGGTATGAAAGGGACGAGGGAGCGGGGTAGCGGTGTCCGTTATGGTAGCGTACACAAGAGTTATATCGAGTTGTTTACTATGCCAAATATAATAAGTTTTTACAATAAAAAAAAACCGACTTCAAAGACAAAAATTGCACTAAAAAGTAAAAAATAATTAGTTGTATTTTGGTTTTACAACATTAAATCAGACATTCTTTTTACTTAATTATAATCTAAAGAATAGGTTCTTTTAATTATTGTAAAAAGTATTGTTAAGGATATTTATTGAAGAGTCTACAAATATATTTATTTGAAGATTCTTTAAAATATAATCAAATTATTACAAATAATGTAATATTATTGTTATTTTTGGAGTAATGTGACAGCCACGATAGTTATATTCTATATTTTATTCCTGACTATAAATTTAAAGAAATATGATGTCGTGTTATACACTGATTAAAGACTAAGATGAGATATAAGTACTACAAATCAAAGACAATTACTTAAAATTCTCATGCGAAAATGAAACGGCCATGTTTGTTTTAAATAAAATATTTATCAAATTAAAAACTATTAAAAGTGATCAGAATGTGTTAGACAAAACTCTATTGCCATTTCTAACGACTTTGTAGACAACATTTTGCATTATTGATCCTATTCACGAATTACGATTTTTTTCAATTGACGGTGCTGGTTAGCCCCATAAACGCCCATAAGTTATGGAAAGCTTTAATCAGTTACTAAATAGGTATATTAAAACGTTTGAACGTGACACAGGTATTTTAAAATATATTTATTTAAATATGATTAAAGTAGTTATTTAATATTTGTTTAATTTTTAAACCAATCCATAAACAATCAACAACTTTATGTCAAACCCCGGACTCATAAACGCAACTTAAATTTTAGTCAATTGATTAGCTTAAATTTTTACGGTTTTGTTTGGCTTAAGGTTGGTTTTGCTAACAAAAAAACTCGCTAAACAGTGATTAAATTTTAGAGATTTTTATAAGTAAGGGGGTTAATGTCGAAGTCATATAATAATATAATCTGTAATTCATGGCCGCCATTCCATTAGCTTATGTATTATCGTATTTCGTTGGCTGACACCGACTCCAAAAATAACAATAATATTACATAATTTGTAATGATTTGATTATTTTTTAAAGAATCTACAAATATTTTGAATAAGAATGTTTTGAAAAAAATAACATTTCATTTAGTTACTTAAATAAGTTTTTGTTTAATTTGTGTAGTTTTAAGATATTATATTGCTATAATTTGCATATCCGATGTGGATAGACTGTTGAGAATAATGTATTCATACACTAACACCTGATATACACAGTTTTGCAATCTTTGTCTTTAATAAATATATTTGTTATTATACGAATGGCTGATTTAAACTATAAATATAATTATAACTAAAGTCTTAGAAAATATTTACAAATAATAACAATTGTACAATCATTAATTATATATATTAAATCACAGTATAATCAATCACATTACAATAATCACAGTTTACATTAAAACAGGTATGATTTAAACATATTAATTTGTAAGAATCAATCTTAGAAAATATTTACAGATAATAAGAAAATAATAAGAGCTTTTTTTATTTTTACACGCTACCATAACGGACACTTAGTCAGTATGTCAGTATGACACTAGTGCAGTATGCTAGTCCGTCTTCTATACAATTTACAAATGTCAAAGATGGTGGCGTCATCTTGGCTCTAAAACTAGTACTTTCTTAGAAAAAATTATGCAATTTAAATTATTACACAATTTAAAGCCTGACCAGAAAAATAAAACAACCTCTTCAGGTATTTCGATTGCTTTAGGGTATAATTTTAATTTTTCCTTCTTTTTATTTCATAAAAATAAGCTAGCTAAAAATTAGAGGTGTGTTGTGATGTTATGTAGTTCGGGTCACAGTATCTGAGATGGCGCCGTTTTGGCAAAAAATCAAGAGATAGCTCTCTCCTTTGTCCTCGCCCCCCGCGCACCTCTATTACCGCAGGCGGGGTCTGAGTTAAACGGTCGGCCTATAGTGGGAGAGACGCGAGAGAGGCCGGGCGAGCGCAATACCTAAGTAGAGCGATCGTTAGAGCGACGTTCAGATAATCGACGTTCCACTTTACTAATGTTATAAATAAAAATAGCATTATAATAAATTACTTCATCGATTTTGATGTAATTTTGTACTGGGATGAACTAGAGCTTAGGCAATGATGTAAGCAACAATTTTTGTGCTTCCCAAGGGTGACTCAAATCGCACAAGATCGATATTTTAAGATTATGTAATGTAATCTGTTTAACATTTCTAGTATCAAATATAGATACAAAGACACCAATAATTGTCCTGCATGAATTTGAACCCACTGAAACTGCACCACCAAAGCAGTAAACCGTCTTCTTACTCCATCCCCAAATAGGACAAACTTTATCTAACACATTTAAGAAAATCTTTATTATAAATAAATGTTATTTAGCATAGCCATAGTCCGGGTATATCATTGAATAGGTTTTTAAGACGGCCATGAAATTTGGGATCTCTTTGAATTTTATTTCAAAGCACCGTTTATGGAATATTAAGCTTGAAAGTGCTCAGATCATTACTTGGAAATGGTGGGGTGAGCGGTTTATTTAGCTCATTGTTGGAAACTTCTAAATTTAGATGTTATGGATATTTATTCTGTGGAACTGTAAATTTGTTAATTATGCTTAGATTTAGTTGAGAAAATCGTTTTATATTATTCAGTTGAGTGAAAACCGAAGATGGATTTAAGAATGTTGAATGAATGACAAGATTTAGAATAAGTATTTTAGTTAAAGTAGAATAAGGGCAATGTGAAGAATTAATAGGTAGTTCTAGTATAAAATATTGTATTAAGTAAATGGTAAAGGTAATGTTTGTCACTTTCGAAGGCCATCCTATGTAGTGGTACAGAGGAAAAGAAATTACATAAATGACCTATTATGGTGATACCGACTCTAGTTTTCATTTCGTTTGAATTTTTCTAGACTAATTAGTGATAGTAGTTGGTCGCATTAATCCTTGCTACTCTGCTCTGTTTCTAAGTCAACCACATAATTATCTCATTTTTACTTTCACGTCGGTAAAATTACGCTGATATTATGATACGAAAATGTGACTTTATTATACAGCGAATTGAATGCGGGAGTATAACCGGGAATTAAAAAAAAATAAAGCAACGTATTGTAATCATGAAATGGCTTTACTCTGTCGCCGTTTTACTGGACTGACCACACGTATGCGCAGAATGTATATCAGCTAATCCTTGAACACGATATGCAAGTGCAAACCACGATCGGGTATCATCATAACAGCCCATTAATGTCCCACTGCAGGTACGGGCCTCCTCTTCCTTAAAAAAATGGGCGTATTTTCTTTCCGTCGCCTTTTCAGCTAAAACAATCAATAAATATTTTATTTATGTTTTAATAACACGTAGATAAGGTGGTTGCGTTTTCAAAAATTTGATTGTTGATTTTTATTCAATATTTTATGTTATTAATTTCATTCATGTAGTGCTTCGTAAACGAATATTATATGACATTTGAATGAACCGCAAGGGGTGTATCGTGAGGGATGAGGCTTTCACACTGGATGACATCTCACCGAATACCGCTGAATGTTTATACACTCAAATATAATATGAAACATTTCTGATCTCAATTTGATGTGCTATATTAAATGCAAAGTAAAACAATTTGTTATACTTAGGATACTTCAAGAAAATGTGTTTTTTTGATTGATATTATTTTGATGAAATGAATGTATAAACTATCCATGTGGTGACGGAGTAAGAATACAATATATCACCACCCCATCTCATCCCATTGGTGTCGTAGAAACCGACTAAGGGACTATCTGTCTGTATCTGTGAATATTAGCTTTACACAGAAAGAAGGAAAACTTGAAATTAAACTCTATACCAATCCGTCTGGCCAGCGTGGTATTAGTAGGCTAAGTATCCCTCCATCACGGGAGGAGACCCGTCCCTGCAGTGGGACATTAATGGGCTGTTATGATGATTGTATTGAATTGGATGGGGTAGTGACGTATTCTTTCTCTACCACGGAAACATACAAATAAAATGTAATTTCTGTATTATTAAATATTGGAAAATAGTTAATTTATTTCGATAATTAAATGCTCTGACTTTGAATATGCTATTAAATACAAATCAAAGGAAGTTTAAGTTATAATTAAGAATTGTTATTAAATTGTATTGTATTGACTCTGATATTAATTAGCTGTATTTAATTGTTAAATGTTATTACTTTAATAAACGTTATAATTATGTTTATTTTTAAACGACTCAAAAAGAGGACGAAATTATGTAGAAGGTTGTATAATTTGTGTTAATAAAATAAAATGTTAGAGATTGAATAATAAAATATTCACAATTTTATTAAAATATACATATTGAATTTTATGCATTTCAACTCATTTTCTTAACTAGTTTTGATAGCTCCACTCTGTAAACCTACAGATATCAAAGAAAAAATACTCTTATACTTTATAACGTCGTTTAATTTATTTTGTGTGAAATTTTCCATGAAATTTTATGTCTTTTTTTAAATATTTGTAAACTTCCCGTAACACAGCATTCAAACGACAAGTTTGGAAGTTTAATCTTTTAAAAAATAGAATAAAAAAAAGTAAAAAATTATTCTACTTTACTTTCTAGCAGATATTTCAATACAAAAATTCGATAGCCAGTTTCGCTTCCAACGTATTTTACATTTCGTACTACGAATTCTATGAAAAATTCAAATCTTTTCAACGGATCTTTAACTGGTATTCAAACGTTTAGTCAGATATACTTGTATGTTGAAATGTATCTGCAATATTTTGTCTTTTTGACAAAATACTTGGAAGTTAATATTAATTGTATAAATGTACTTCTTATCATCAATTGAGGGATATACAAAGGAGGTTTTGTGTGAATTTAAATAATTACAATAGTTTACAGGAGATCCTCTTTTTTCTTAACTGTGGTGATGTAGTAGGAATAGGCACTATATTTTATATCTTATGGGTATATTAAATTCCGACTAAGTGGAAGTTCGCAGAATATCAACGGAAATAAAAGCAAATGTTTACAAAGAACAAGAACCTCGAAAAGGAATGAATTTTGAAAAAATAATTCTAACAGGCTTAAAAGAAAACGTGGCTTGATAGGAAACGTGGTCAGTTAAAACAAAAAATAAGCTAACACATTATTTCAATTAGATTTAACATTACAATTTTCAGCCTAATGTTATTCAGATCCATGCATAAATTAAGACACATCTCATGCAATTATTTTCGTCAATAAAAAAACGAATTTATACCAAAATAGAAGAAAAAATCATGAGGCTTTAACATTTTTATCTTATTTTAAAAAGGTACCAGTAAGCAAATATGAGGAATGAGTCGCGTTTCATCGCGGACCGACCTATTTTTTGTGACCTCCTTAGTGTCTACAAAAATTCGTACCTTCAAAAGCTCTGCTCAAGACACACATTGAAAATACTTTTCATGAAGAATTTATTGAATGAAATATCTACATGAGGTTAATTTAAGTGAGAAGAAATTAAAATTTGCTGGAGAAATGAAGTATGTGTATCATCTGATATTTTTGGTAGAAGTGTTAGTTTTCATCTATTTGTAGACATTAAAATATGAATTCAATGATACCAACTGTCAGATTTTTTCCCTAATTTAAAGCGAAACATATTAGAAAGGATGTGGATATGTAAAAAGAATGAACGTAGAACAATGGTGCCCTATAAATACAGTGATGGACCAATATTTTTGTTGGTAAGTTTTGACCGGTCTATCATGCCAGCAGCGTAAAATGAGCATATGAAGTTATTTTAATGGGCAAGTAAATAAATAGAGCCTACGAGAATGTATAAAACAGTGAGAACAGTGATAAAATGGTGAAAGATGATAGTCCATATTCCGCTAATAAAATTGCATTCGTCCAAAAGAGATTCAGGTCACGAATAAAAGTGGATATGATCTGACACAGATTCATTATCCAGTCAGATGTTAACATCTCAAAAGGGGAAAGAATAATAGGTAGAGCTGGACTGATTCTTGAACTGTAGACACCAGATGAACGGATAATAAATGTCTTAAAACAGAAAAATAAACAATATTAATAAATATTCCTCACACATTCACACAACGCCATGTAGTCTCAAACTAAGCTAAGCTTGTACTATGGGTACTAGACAACCGATATACATACTTAAATACTTTTTTTGTAAATAAATACATTATACATAGAACATGATTAAGAAAGAGTATTTTTATGTCACATTAATATTATTACTTTATCAGTAAAGTAAAAAAAAAACCGCTTTTCTTGATATAGGCACTGAAGAAAGGATGATGTGGAAAAAAAATGTTTCAATTTAAAGGATAAGAAATGATCGGTAAGAAAACGATTGTCAAAAAGCATTAAAGAAAAATACATAATGCACTGATCCATATCGAAGAGAGATCGTAAAAGATATAGATAAAGATATTTTATCTTTTTGCATATTTGAGAAGGGCCAAATAAAGAGCACTCGTAACCGACGCGCATTTAAGACTCACCTAATGAATGTGGACGAGGCCCAACCTGCGCTTAATGAATGTGGACGAGGCCCAATCTGTTTGCCAGGTTCGTGACAAGTGGCGTTCTGTCGTCTCTGCCTACCCCGGACGGGATAAGGCGTGAGTTTATGTATGTACGAGTATGTATCTTTTAAATCTTATAAAATACCCGACTACAGCTGTTAAATACAAAGTTTTATAAAGCAATTGTCGAGTTTACAAAGTAACGCCTAGAATAGAAACAGACAGAAATATATTTTGAAATGTGTTAATTAATTATGTCTCCACAGGTTATATGCGGCATTGTGTCAGCGCCAATTAAAACTTTATACAACTTGATTTAAATTTAGTTCTGTGGCTAGCGCTTTCATTTACCCGATATTATATTGTAGTCTATGATTTGCACTACGTTCTATAAATCTATAGTTCGAATCTAAAGTTTTAAGAATTTAGATCGAATTTCAAAACAGCTTACCTACTGACATTCATGAATTTTTTCCTTCTTTGACATTCATCATAACAGCCAGCAGTTCCACTGCAGGGATGGGCTTCCTCCAGTGATGGAGGGATAATTGGCCTACTAATACCACGCTGGCCAAACGGATTGGTATAGGGTTTAATTTAAAGTTTTCCTTCTTTTTATTTCGTAAAGATAATATTCACGGATAGTCCCTTACAGTTCAACAAATCTAAAAGATACAGTATGACGTTTCATATTTTTCAAACTGAAACAACTTTGTTCTTGCGTACATTATTCAGTTTCGAAAACCTTTTTCGTAAAACCATGAATTTAGAAAGATTTTATTATTGTATCTAAAAATGTACAATTCTTAATATATAAATTTAATTGAAAACTTTCAAATAAAGCAAAATAACACATATTTACATAGTAAATAATATCTTATAGTTCTATTCTTGACCTCATTGCAAAGTCACGTAGTTAGGTTACTGCTCGTAGTGTTGCGACTCTTCGGATACACTTGTATGCAAAAAAATCGTTTACATATACGAAAAATCGTTATTATCGTTAGACACGTAACTAACTATTACCTAAAACTAGTACTCGACGTGGTCGAAGGTGACGGGAGGCAACTTATTAAGGTCTTAGTAGTGAATAAAAAAATTCCTAATTTAATTAATTTAAATGTACTTACTAGATTTTATACTACTGTTTATTTATTACGTCTTGAATATAAAGGTAAACAACTATGGGGTCGTGTCAACCACAGACTATAGACTTTAGTATTTGACCTTTGAGAAATGGAATCAAAGACAAAATTCTAGAATCTACAAATTATGTCAAATGGTGAAATTTGACGTTGGAAAAATTACATATATATAAAATATAAGAAAGATAGTGGTTAAATCAAACTAATTTACGTGTTTTCTATTGCATAAACGTTTAATGCTATTTTCCAGAAATTTTCATCCATATCAAAGTGTGCGATTGATGTAAAAACTAGAGAATTTGCAATATGTGGTGTTTTTTTTACAAAAGGTTCTACCCTTTACTAATAATGAGATTAATTATTAAAGTGTCTTAAAAATCGGATATTATCGTAATCGATCTCTTAAATTTCGGATATTATAGTAATCGATTTTTTTATCCCAACCTTATTATTCAATTTGTCAGAACTGTCATACCGTACCTATTAGATTTGTTGGACTTTAGTCGGTTTTTACGACACCCATGGGATGAGATGGGCTGGTGACACACTGTATTCTTACACCGTCACCACAAGGAGACCGTCACCACAGTGAGACTTTGACATTAACTGAGTCGAATCTTGTTACAAATATTGTTTGGTTTTAGTGAGTCTAATAAAATGCTAACGAATCTCAAGTGTTTATTCTATTTTCTTAATTAAATTAACAAAAAAGTGCTGCTATCTAAATTTGCTAATTTTGAATTTATGATAATAAATGGTATAAAGCTTGATAAGCTCCGTAGTTCGTTAAGACTTTTGAAACACTTTGAAATTCAAACAAAAATAAGTTTGATATGACTCATGCTATGATAAGGAACAAGATACATTTCCCGTCTTTTAAGAGGTCCATAGATTATACACTAATACTAACAAGAAAGAAGAGGTCTCCAAGAATCCCTCGAAGGCAAATATTTGTCTACAATTTTTCTTCCAGAGCTTAGATGTTCTTGTGTACAATTGATATTAAAACGTTGAAAGTGTGAGAAAATTGCATTTTCTAAGATAAAATAAAACAAAAAATGGACAATGTCTTTAACAATTGGCATCGTAAACGTTAACAAAATCGATTTCCTATGTTAAGTCATAGTATAACGTTAGATCCAATTGGAACTTGCAATATTTTACTATAAATAATAAATTACTACTCGTTTGTATCTACACAAATGATAGTCGATGTCTAAAGAGAGGGGGACTCACTATTGACATCCTTTTCTGTTGATTTTTCTTATTGATAGAGTTGGAATGTTTGTCAATATTTTTATTGATGGTTCGTCCAGCGAGGAAAGGCTAACGTAAAGTTTGCTGTGAAATGAGAGATGTATCACAACTATGAAATACTGTTTTTCGACCAATAAAGATATTATTATTTATTTATTTATTTATTTTAAATCTCGTAATGTGTTCACATTATATTTTTCAATGGGCATTTAGAGGGTTCAAAGCAAGTGTTAGTTTCATTATGAATGGGTCGTTTTTGGCGTACTGTACCATGTTATTTACCGTCTTATTTTATTGGTACTATGGTACCAGTAGGAGGCAATAGATTTGATAGAGGCCAAGATTGGTTCTATTTATGCCGTAGCTATTGGTAGGTGTACCAAGTATTTTTAATACTCCAAACTGTCGCTTCTTTAGACGCTATACCAGACGCGCCATCGCAAACGCCACTTCTAACGCCCCTCCCGACGCTAATCCAGGCGCAACTCCAAACGTCACTAATGACGTCACTTCAGACGAAGTTTCAGACAACGCTCCATAGCCATTCCAACCAATGCTCCATAAAACATTCCTGACGCACCCAGTCCAGATACAGCGGCTTAATTAAACATAACAGCTATAACATTACCACAAAACTTTTACTTAATTTGTCATCGAAAAACTGTAAGGAATCGTATTAAATCGTTAAAGCCACTCATCTCATAACTAGGCATTTCACTTGAAACTTCCATCCTCGGGGAAAATCACTAACATCCATTATTCTTGCTTAATTGGATTGAAATGCCTTCGTAGACAGCGCTACGTAGACCCCGCTACTGCTGTCAAAGGTTACCTACGATATTGAGTAGCTCACGTAGAGGTGCTACGGAGGTGCTACGCGGGTAGCTAGTTTCGTAGCAAAGGATTTATTGAATAAGCTGCCACCGAAGAGATTATATCGCTTGTATGTATTTTGTATGATTAAGATATTGTTTGATGCCGTGAATACGTTTAAACAAATTTATTCATAGCTATGTTTTTGTTTGCGTCATTATGCTTTTTTTTGTTTGTATGAAGAAGGTACTAGTATCATCTCTTGAATATATATACGGGACTCCGAAAGATTTTTTTAAAGGATAGTAATGAATTCATTCATTTATTTTACTACTATACTAGTACTACTATAGAGTACTAAAATATAAGCTTGTGGAGGAGACATTGGGTAACACAGTAAAAGTACCTTTCTGAAGGTGACTTTAGTCCCCAGTTTACCTGTTAGTTAAAGTTTAGAGAGAGTCACTGTACCAAAAACTGTCAGTGTGTAGAAGAAATTGCTTTCAACTTATGAGTATGAAATACCCTTTGAAATATTTTTACTTTTTAATTTTCATTACTTTTACTGTATACTGTATTTTTGTAATAAAGACAGACTTTTACTTTAAAAGCCGTCGGGCGCCCGTACCGAGCATTTAAGTAGTGTCGAGCGTTCGCGCTATGGACGCCGCGCTGTTGTTACAGTCATAGTAAGTAAGACAGAGAGGTGGTATAAGAATGTGTGATGTGTTGTTCGCAGGTGCCGGGAGGTGAGCGGAAGCGCGAGGTGGCGAGATGGCCGCTCCGACCAGCTGATAGCATGCGGGCGGCGGCGCACCGCACCGCCCCGACCTAGCCGACATCACGAGCGCCTCATTCACGGGTAACTACATTTATACTATACAATATCATCGAATCACCCAATTCACGTTCAAATCTTCTCCAGCTTTGAACGTCAGTAGGCCTCTTCAAAACATCAAAAATACATACTTACATAATATTATTCATAGATAAAAACAACACAAATGCCAAAATTCGTGTTTATGCGAGACTCACTATACCTCAAAAGTCTCAAACTGAGACGTCCTATGTGGTCGTTTGTTTCATCTCTGTAAAAGTCCTCATGAACTTAATAATACTATAAAGAAGGCAACGTTTTGCT
The DNA here is from genome assembly GCA_905475405.1 of Schrankia costaestrigalis. Lineage (NCBI taxonomy): Eukaryota > Metazoa > Arthropoda > Insecta > Lepidoptera > Erebidae > Schrankia > Schrankia costaestrigalis. The sequence goes on from FR997826.1 coordinate 10,335,929, forward strand.
AGGAAAATTTGAAAAAATCTCTACTTTATGTCTGTCTGTACATGTAAGACATGGAAAAAAACATACTTAACAAATTAATACACTTAAGTTTAATATACATAATAATCTTTTATCATAAATTAACACTACGCCATCTAGTCCCAAACCATACCAACTTTATACTACGAATATATTCAAAACTAAAAGACATACTTATACACTATAACGCCATTTAAGAAGCTTTTTACTCATGTACGTGAAAAGTTTATTTTGATATTGATAAAAAGACTTGGATGATATATTTTTATCCTTCGTGACGTCACCGTAATCCTTATATGGATGAACATTTTTTCTTTAAAAAGCAAGGAGTGGAAATAGCATGACACGATCCGTGTCAAACGCGTAAGCTGACGAAGTTTTAGTTCAAGAGATATTTTAGTATGTACTTGAAGGAAAAATCGATAAAAATGGGTCATTCATAGAGCTTCGTACTAATATTAAACACTAGCTTTTGTCCGCGGCTCCGCTCGCGTTAAATTCGGGGTAGCACTGTTCCTCTTTCCTGGGTACAGAAGAAAAAATAAAAAGGAAGTAGCCTATGTTACTCTCCATCCCTTCTACTATCTCCACTTAAAAAATCGCGTCAATTCGTTGCTTCACTTCAGGATAATCTAGCGTTTAATATAAAAGCGCATCACAAAATGGGCCATTTACGGGTGTTTCTTCGAAATTCGATTCTTTGTCTGATTCATATGAGCAAACTTTTTTTTCACATTTTGGCTTATAAAACATGTTTTTGTCAAAGATGATAACCTAATATACAATGTCTGAAAAAGGCACACTTTTTTATGAAATGGTTTTCGAGATAATTAACTTAAAATTTTTTGAGGTCATATAAATCAGAATTAGGAACAAAAATGAAATTCTAGTTATAAAAAACAGTCATTTATTTATTAAAATCACAGTTGATAATCACAATGATTATCACCACACCTAAATCTAGTTATTAGAAGCATTGACAACTTGACAATATCAATCATTATCCGTGCCGCCATATTAACAATATGTGTGAAATTCTGATTAATATAGTATTTTTACCGTATGAATCAGGTACATATAAATCAAAATTTTGCCTTTTAACATCGGTTAATCACTACACGTATACAATTAAGGATTGCTATTTATACATAGGCTTTTAGTCCCCAATTGAATTATATTTCCAACAGATTCAAGTTTGAAACCGTTTAAGTTAATTATAACAGCCAACATAGTAATCAGAAACACAGGTGAACCAAAGTAATATGAATCAGATATTTACATTTATAACTCCGCAACAACACGAACCAGCCGCATGTAACGTCGTGACCACGTCAGCAGAGTCCCTGGCTACCACCAGCACTAGAAGGGATCTCCTGATGTTTCGTACTTAGCTAGGTACGTTCGAGTAAAGCGCGCGAATATGAATCAGACTTTTGTGCCGGACACTCACAATTTATTTTTTTATTAAAAAACTATCGCAAATATTAGTATCATTTTTTTTTGTGTAAAGGAACAACTAATATTCTATCGTAATATTTATAACGCACATCGATTCGTTAATAAGAAAAAAATGTTACTGTTACTAACGTTCAAGAAACTGGGGTACGGACACACCATATTAATCAGAAGAACGCTTTTAATATTTGTTTTTAAATATATAAAAAACTATTATTAAAAAACAATAACGTGTGCAAGATAGGTAACTGTCTATACTATGTTTAAAAAATAATTGCAGTTTGGTTGGTCTGTTAGTTACAAAGAAAAACCTCCAGACATCGAAAATGTTGGGCTCGAAGAATCACCCTTACCATTTCCATACGTCTATTTCAAGGATTTAATAAGCAAAAATAGTGATGCCAAACGGCATGAATAACAACTCTCCGCTTAAAGGGAAACAAAACTGTAATTGTAAATTTTAAGATGTTACTTTTAATGTGAAATGTGTTATGGCAACATTGTGCATTGCTTACATATATATTTTAAGACGAGTAGCATCCTTCTATTTACAATAACTATTATATTTATTTTTTCCGTGTGGAAGAATACAATATGTCACTTACCCCATCTCATCCCATGGGTGTCGTAAAAACCGACTTAAGGACTATCCGTGAATATTGCCTTTACATAGAAGGAAGGAAAACTAGAAATTAAACCCTATACCAATCCGTCTGGCCAGCGTGGTATTAGTGGGCCAAGTATCCCTCCGTCACGGGAGGAGGCCTGTCCCTGCAGTGGGACATTAATGGGCTGTTATTATGATGAGTATATTTTTATTTGCCCAGGAAGTTACTATTCATCCCGTTTGACTATAATATATATACAGTGTTTTCATTTTAAACTTGTCAGTTTTATATTTAGAAAAGCTTAGATTTTATTTGAGCTTTCTAAAGTCTGGCAGAAAAAGTATAATTTAATATGTCGACATTATAAATAACGTTAGTGTTACCAACATTAAATAGAGAATCATTTTTCAGCGTCTCAAAGTTTAGTAAGTGATATACAGGGTGTTTGGTACATCGTTTGCCAAATTGAAATAGCTAATAGAAGAGGTCATTACCCGTCTTTCCTCACTCACCTAGCCGGTTTTAACCTCAACATATTTTAGATATCGATGTAAAGCTATTTTTAAAAGAAAACCCAATATTTACCATGAACACTTAAATTTAAAAAAAAAATTCTTCCGTGAGTCCTCATAATTATGTTTTGTTTTAAAGTTGAATACTAGGAGCATCAAATAAATTCATAATAGCTCACCTAAAACGTCAACTTTTTGTTTATTGACTTATTATAAGTATAGAGACAGGTAAAATTTAAAGATATGATCAACTTCACAGTACAATAAAAAAATAAATAAAAGAGAGAAAGTTCTTCCATTTTCTAAATAAATGCCTTACTTTATCCTCTTTCCATTGGTATACAACATGTTATAAAATAGTAAATAATTTTTCTACAAAACATGTGTAATACATAATTCGAAGTAAAGAAAACACGTTTGATGCCTAACATTAATCGTAATTATTGACGCTATAGTAAATGGTGAAATTATTTTTTGCTTTTATTATATTAAAATTAACTCAAATGTGATAAGCTAGACCCACTGCAGTGACAAAAAAAGCTTAAGTAACTAGGTAAGTACGGTAGAATGTATCAATTATAGCAATTATAGCTAGTAAATTTACCTTTGCTTATTCATCAAACGTGTCTTCTTTACTTCGAATTATGTATTACACATGTTTTGTAGAAAAACTATTTACTATTTTGTAACATGTTGTATACCAATGGAAAGAGGATAAAGTAAGGCATTTATTCAGAAAATGGAAGAACTTTCTCTCTTTTATTTATTTTTTTATTGTACTGTGAAGTTGATCATATCTTTAAATTTTACCTGTCTCTATACTTATAATAAGTCAATAAACAAAAAGTTGACGTTTTAGGTGAGCTATTATGAATTTATTTGATGCTCCTAGTATTAAACTTTAAAACAAAACATAATTATGAGGACTCACGGAAGAATTTTTTTTTAAAATTTAAGTGTTCATGGTAAATATTGGGTTTTCTTTTAAAAATAGCTTTACATCGATATCTAAAATATGTTGTGGTTAAAACCGGCTAGGTGAGTGAGGAAAGACGGGTAATGACCTCTTCTATTAGCTATTTCAATTTGGCAAACGATGTACCAAAACACCCTGTATATTTATAAAATGTTGTTCACGGCATTAAAGCATTTCCCTTAGTGTTTGTGACGTTCGACAGATTGCTCTAATACCCAAACTTAGTTACAAGGGTCGTATCGAATTATATTCACGAAAGTTTAGGACCACCCCGCTGGTAGTTCTATCAGGAACAGTGCCTTAACTAATACAATAAACTAACCCCCCGCCCTCAATAATCAATTCAAAATATGACGGGTAAAACTTGCCTGCGAAATGCTTTTAGTTCAGTTCAAGATAACTGCTTGCTAAATTAACGAGCAAGAATTATTATTAAATTTATTTTGAAAATAAATTTGGGAGAATGATTTTAAGATTAATAAAATTAATAATTATATTTAACTCCTTTATTGTGTATGTGTATAAATAAAATAAAACATCCTATCTATGTTCATAAAAAAAGCAAAGTTTTTCATTAAACGGGAACCTAACCCAACACCTCTGCGTAGCAGTTATATTTAACCTAAATGTCACCACGCCTATAATAAAAAAGTATAGTATGTAAATAAAAAACGTAATTAAAATCAATGACACAAAAATAAAACGCCAGCCTTTTCGTGTAAAGTAAGGCTAAGGAATGATGCAAACATCTCATGGGAAATTTTTGTCATTGAACACAAGTTTGGTACATCAGGGAGTCCCTGTTTAACAATTTATGTGTATATACATTGTTAACACGTAACTTTCTCACACTCTGGTAAAAATAAAACATTATAGAGGCGGAGTTACATTCTCACCGGGGCCCGAGGGAAATTTTGTTGATCATTTGTGTCAACGCCCTTCAAATTTATCGATACATACATACGTTGCTCGGTATATGTCACTTATTTTATATTCAACAATTCCGGGTGCATGATGAGTTTATGACTTTTGTAAGTCAAGTAAATAATATCAGACCTCGAATATATGTCTGTGTTTATTATACTGGAGGTGAATGTCTTCAACAAGAGGTTGTCTTGGTTTTTGCGCTGTACCTACCTCCAAGCAGTACCTAATATGGTTCCTTTAAAAGCTTGTATACTAGGGTGACGAGCACAGTGCAAAACCTTATCAGACTCAAGAAAGGAATATTCGAAAACTTTTTTCGAGTTGACGAAAAAAGGAAAAATCCAGTTCTGTGAGTCGAGTCTTTTTGCATTAGGACTCAACAAAATGACTCAAGACTCATTTTAGTCGAAGTCATGTAAGCTCTGTCACAATGAGTCCAGACCCTAAATTAGGACTTAAAAAACTCGAGTCCCGTCCATCACTAGTCCTATGACTAAGGCTGTAGAGTGACTACAAGTTTTACATTTGTAAAGGATCCTTACTCTATCTATATGATTTAGATTAGATATTAACATGGAGCATGGAGCTTGCCATCAAGCGAGCAATTAATTCGTCTTATCATCGTACTGCATACAAAACAAACTCAAGTGATTCCTTTTCCTTTCTCTTACCTCAATGTCTGTTTATGTGTTCATATAAATATATCGAATTAAGCCCCAAAAGTACGTGATACTGTTTCGTTTCGCTGATTTTAGGTTTGGGATAGCAATATTGGGTAAATATATTACAAATGTTGACCTTACAAAACAGGCAATTTTATTTTTTGGTGCGTACTTTACTGTAATATGTTTTTCTCTTAAAGTATCAAGAAATAAAATGTATAAAGGTTTTCTTTGATATTAAGGATATCCTAAACATAAATATTATTATTTGGAATATCATTTCGTATTGGATTAAAATATTCTTAATTTTTAGACGAATTTATTTAGTATTTAATTTTGATGATGCAATGTTTTAATAACCTCTGCGATCGTAGTCCAACAAGAATGTCTCGACTTCGATTCCCTCTCAATGCTGCTTATTGGGTGCATGAACATGAATATGCATTGGTTTGGTTGCTTTTTAATACGTATGACTTATGTTTAATTAAAATGTGGGCCCTAGTCTAAAATATAATTATTAGTAAAATTCGCAATTATTGTCTTCAGGATGTGTTTAGTGTCTGTCTTTAGGATGTGTGTAGTGATTTCCCTTTTGTAAAAGTCCTAAATCATATAAACTTCTTAGCTGTTGATATCAAAAAGACTTCTCGTAAGCATGGTATATTACAACCTATTATTCATCTTGTATATTTGTTTAGTTATTTATACGAATAAGAGCAGGCATCAAGTCGACATGTGCAAGCCGCTGACTCGAATATAATTTCCGTTCCGCACTACGCTACCTCATTCCTAGCTGACAAGGTATAATATAACACAAATTACTATCTTGTTTTAACTAATAATATCCGTACAGTATGACAGACTAAGGGTAGCACACATATCAAAACGGAATGGGATCGTCACAGTATCAACTCGAGTCGTTCAGTATTATTTGTATGAAACTCCTTACTGCAACTCACACTAATCGGAAGCGTTACATAATCTGATTTCTACAACATAATTTTTAATATCTGGTGACCCAAAGCATTCTGTTACAGAATTTCAATTTATTCTCCACAAGAAAAGCTATTAACCAATATGTCATGTGTACTAAAACTACCTACGTAAGATGTTAATATAGTGGTTGTGTAGTAAGGTGATATGAAAGTAGATGCCCTCTGAGGGATACCGTTACAGAATGCGCTTCGACTAGCTCACGATAATGTCTGCAGTGTTATCGATCTATCATATTGTTAGCTTTACGTTCTGCTGTTAAACTGAGGCGGTGTAATTGTATACAGGGTGTTGTGTTACCTGTTTGATTAAGTGATTTAGGTAACAAGAGCTGGGTGTTAGTTGCAGTTGACTTTTTTTACTTTCGAGGCTTAAACGGGTCCTCGATTTTAATTAAAAAACCGACCATGAAGTTTTTTTTCATTCCAGTGATTTTAACACAGTCAGTAAAACGAACTATTTTTCAAATCATTTCGAAAATAATCTATGAGACTTGACTTACTACAAACGAATGTAAAACCTCCTGCTCTTTTTGGAGACATAAAACATAATAGGCTTATTAAATTAAAATGTAGATAACTTCACAGGTAGAAAAGATAAAGAAATAAATTACCACAACCCTATCAGACAATGAAAACTATGTAACTATACACAGCCATAATGACGAGTAAATTATCCGTATCACCACTTTAAACGTCACTGATACGATTGTTTGAACAACTTCACCCTTGCTTACATTCAATAACCGATGACACAAATTGACAACACAACTCCTTAGTAATACAATATATAGGATTATTAATCCGAAACCAAACTTAGGCTGATAACCGGATCCCAACAAGGCAATTTTGTTTATCAGTGTATTGCACCATGGCTCTATGCTTCGTAAGGATCACTCGACACCATCCTAATAGGTAGTTTAGATACCCTTCCACTCATAATCGTGTATGAAGGATGTATAAGATCAATTGTGTGTTCATTCAGCCACTACGTTACGTAAGATTAGAGAATCTGTTGTTACTATGCGACGATACGAATGTTTGATGCGTATTTGTAGAGAAATATTTATAGTAATTCAATAGTTTGTGTGTATTATGTATTGTTAATGCTATGGGATCGGCTACCGATATTTTTTTGCCGGCCTCTGTGGCGTAGTGTTTATATAACATGACTGCTACGCTAAGGTCTCGGATTTGATTCCCGCTCAATGCAAATATTTGAGTGCATGAACATGATAATTTGGTCTACTAAATGGCGGGATATAAAAAGTTTTTTTAAGCAAATGACGATGATTGACTGACCTCTAAGATTGTGTATACCAGTATAGAGTTAAGAAAAAAAACCTGTATAAAGTATGCTTGTAAAGTAGTCTACAGCGATAAAAGAAGGGCGGAAACTTTGAAGTTACAACTGCAAAGAAACTAGGCCTATTAATACCATATAGTTTTGCTGTAGTAGGTACAATTCTACAACTGTAAATAGAAAGGTGGAAACGTAAGCATAGACAAAAGAGTCCGAAAAGAAAAAAGACAATGAAAACTTACTACCCACTCGGGTGGCCTAGAGGTCATGGCGCTGAAGCGTATAGTCTAGAGACGGGGGGTTTGATTACCGCCTCGAGTATCAATTTTTTCCATTGTCATTCTTCTTTTCGGATTTTTCTAGTTACAACTAAGCTTTATAGGTAAAAAAAAATTATATATAAGACAAAAGAGTATGAATTACAAGTAAAACTAATCACGTAATCAGTAAAATAATATAATTTTTGCAAGCTCTCATTACTGCCTATAGTCATGACTGTCAGAAGCAATGCTTATTAATTTTTCTAATGAACAAGCTTACGGTTTAATTAGGCCTCGACTCGGTCGGTCTGTAATACAGACTTGCCTAAAAAGTTTGTAACATTCCCCCGACGACCAGCCGTGTTAGGCTCAACTTAAAACAGAGACGAATAACATAAAAAGTTTGTCACTTCCCTCAGAGAGTCGAAAACGAGAGCTTTATTTAATGCCTATAGGGTTTGGTTTATTGTATTCATTAAAATATAATTACAGTTCATTAATGTCCCATTGCAGAGATAGGGCTCTTCCAATTACAGAGGGAGATATGACCTTATACAACGAATTTCAGGCCCAGAAAGGGAGAAACATAGCACTATTTTTCAAAATTTCTTGATAGTAACATACCAAAAAGTTGTTACAGAACTGTGCCCTTAAAATTATCATTTTACCACAAATTCTTTAGGAGAGAATAATACTGTGTCGGCTGCAATGGTAAGCGAAATCACCTGGCCTCACTTGTCATATCGCGGACGTATGCCAACACTGTAGTGTACTAGCCTTTACTTTGAATAAGTAAACATATTATCCTCGAGGCGTTTTCAGGCGAAAACTATGTAAGCTTAGTACTAATCTCGTATTACTTTTAAAAATTAAAACAGTGGTGTACATACCCCAGGCTCGCTTACAGGACATGTTTTCTAGTTAAAATTTAATTCTTTAGTAAAACAGGCGGATGTAATTAAATCCACACTGTACCCTTGTTTGTAAAGGACTTGAGATGATTATGTAAGAGTAAATATTTTTAACCCTTTTCACCCTTTATATAATTCGAGCTAAACGCTTGATTTCTGTGTACTTATGTACGCATGATTCTATTTTTATCATCTGTAACAGACTGTTTAAAGTTTGGGTGTTATTATTTATTTATACTTATAAAACGTTGTGTTCTAAATGATACAATGGCGGACTAAATACAGTAGACGTAGTAGTGTTAATGGTGAAGACGATTACAAATTGAAAACCTCTTTTTGGAGTAGGCAAAAGAGTTTATTATTATAAGTAGATGAAGAATAAATACAGACTTCATAATACATTACTTGGCATACTTAGAGATAGGTATTTAATGAAATGGTACTTTTAATTCCATTCAAAAACTTTTAATTTATGGAAATATCTTCTAATTTCTGAAAAGTAATGGAGGAAATTTCTTACTGAAGCGTAGTAAGGGTAGCCTAACCAAATAAAACAGCAAAACGTATTTTAATGGACGCTGTCCCTGCATCAAAACGTGTATTTCCTTCATTTGTAATTTAGAATAGAGTTTCTTCAGTAAAATACGAGTATAAAAATACACGAGACGAGACAGCTATAAATGTTCGATCGACGAGTACAATTGAATTGGCCGACAGTTGAGAGTAAAACAAAGATTGTTTTAATTGATTGATATACCTACACAATACGAGATAGAACTTTTAAAAGGGTATTCTCAAAATTACCTTTGTATTTTAAGGGAATTTCGTTATGTTGATATTATAGTCTAGATTTTAGCCGCGCCATTCTGGGAAATGTCAATTATAGTGTTAGTTTATAGCCCATGTTTTCAAATGATGCATAAAACTAAATAAATTACTTCATCTAAATCTGTATTGTAGTTTTGCTTGAAAGAGTAAAGTTATGCTTAAACACACGACCCAGTCCTACCCCGAATACAGGAAATCTCACAGTTATTATCTTTACGAAAATAAAAGAGGTAAAAAATTAGCATATATTGTCAAACCAATCCTTCTGGCCAGTTTACAGAAAAAAATCCCCTAGGTTAAGAGAGTAGGTCTATCCCAGCTATGAGCCATTAATGGGTTGTAGCAATAATATTGATAACTAAAAGATAATTTATTTAATCATTGTACACCAAAAATAAGCAAGTAATTACACAAATTACCTTAAAACTAGGTGACACAAAGGGCTGGCTTATCACTCGAATTAATTTTTTCCAGACAACCTTTAGATGGAAAATGTGTAATATAAATTTTATTTTCATAATTGTCATAATATAATATAATTAAATATTTATAAATAACCTTTAAATCTTTACATAAACAAGTAAAGAATCTGTAATACATACTTAAAGTAAAATCAGACCTTTCCAATTTGGTGTTTTCATCCCGCGGGCTCCTGATATTCTCGCACAACTCGAAGGGTAGCGTCTTGAAGAGGGTGATTTGATTTTTGTTACGTTAGCGGTTTTCGTGTGTCGTGGATTGAATGTTCCCTAGAGGTTATTATAAGATCGTATTTATTGGAACAGGCCTTTCATATTGCTTTCACGAATTGTTCCATTTGATACGTAGAATATTGTCTTTGATATCTAGAGTATATCTTAATTATATCTTGTGTAACGTTATTTGAATTCGGTTCGTAGTTTTGCGGGATATATTTTTACTGTGAAATATTTTTGTTAAGGGTGTGTGTGTTAAACCATGAAAAGTGGGTTAAAGGTATTTTAAATTCCGTTGTGTTTTACGTTCCGCACGTCATTATATTGATGAATTTGCATCATTCATTCATAACAGTCTGTTAATGTTCTTCCTCCGGTACTTCAATAGTAATACTACTTAGAGAATCTTAAGTTGACCTTATTATACTACCTTAGCCAGATGGAGTGGTATTGGATTTTTTATTAAGTTTACCATTTACATCCTCAATATACTCTTTTATCTCCACTATTTATAACAGTATATACAGACTCAAAAACACATACCTAGCTTAGCGTCTATGCAGAGGACGCTGCGCAATATCTTTTCCAATATGATTCCTTAAACAAACACCTCGAACATAGTTGCTGTCATCTCCATACAAAGAGCTAGTGTAAGAATAAGCATACTCACAGCTTATAAAAATATTATTTCGATCCAGACTTATGCTCGGATGCATCGTAAAATAAATAAACATAGTTCCAATATTGCGACCGCGGAAATGGAAAAATACAGCTATCTGCAGTGTGTACTAGTTTATTATTTTATACTTGGAGTGCGCTTTGAATATAAGATTTTGTTTCCACACAATGTTCGTGTGTCAGTACTGTGCACATACCGTGAACTTCTACCTCATATTATAAAGGAGTTAATATATAGAAATATACCTGGAATTTAGAAAGAGAACGTCATTCTAACAAACTTCAGGCTGTTTATTTTAAAGTAACAATAATGCTTAAAAGTGAACTAAACGATATTTAAAATATGTTTAAAATATTTTTATTTTTAAGAAAAGAACCATAAATTTTAACCTATTCCTGCTTTCAAGAACATATGAAAATCGGTTTCGAGATACAATTGCAACTCCTGTAACCATTACAAGCGATCATATACCTTATAACGTAGGATTGGCAAATTTCTCACGAGGTGTCTGACTCACGAAATTATGTCTCTTGCTGTGCAACCAGCGGTTGAGTGAGGCAAAGGTCAGCGCAAGGTAGAGACGTTAAAAAGAAGCCATTGTCCAACAGTGGATATCTTTTAACTGTGACATAAAACAATGAAATATGTATTTTACTTTTATTTTCCTTTCCATTTATAAGGCAGCAAGTTGTTTAACTAGTTACAGCAATGTTTCCCTGTTACAAAGTTTTTACACGCAAGGACTGGTACTATTTTTCCACAACCCACAGGGAATGCGTCAGGTTAAAGTTATCTACTTAGTTACTAACTAACCTTCTTGTTATACTTTCTTTCCGCAATAGATTTTACTTTTACGCTAGGTTTTCTACGCTTAATTCTTTCGATCGTTCTCTTGAAAGTATGAAACACGCAGGAATTTTTACATACTTTAATTAAGCGGACAATTTAAAGAAAATCCAAAGACTTGTAAATTGTACAGACACTTTTGCTGCATCCATAAGTACTGGACAAATTTAGATAGGTAATTTGGCACACAATATAAAAATTGTTTCATCATCGTTTTAGGTATCATAATCGGTATCAGTGCTCAGATTGGAATCAGTTTTTTCATAAGATATCCAAATAAATATTTCTCACACATGCACACTACGCCATCTTTTCCCAAACTAAGCAGAGCTTGTACTATGGTATACTTATATACTTACTATTTGTTTTACATAAATAGGTAACTTTGAGAACTTATTTTACTTGTAGCAAGTAGAAATTACTTATTTAAGGGAAGTGGCAGTGAAAGCTCAAATAGCGCTGGATTACGATGAAGAAACGGATGTAAATGAGTTTTGATGTGAGTACTGCATGATAGTAACTACTAGGACAGTACTCACACATATAGTGTATGTCGTAAAGTACCTATGTTTACGATCAATCCCATTCTAAAGTATACTCCACTCGTAAAATTGAACATCGGGTTGATTATGTCTGCCTACTTTATACGAGCAAAATGTTTTTTTTTAAGTTACTATCTACTAAAAAAAAGAGGTTGAAATTCTGTTGAAGTAGTTTTTTATGTTTTAAGCGGAACTCGGTCATTTTCTTAACCGATTTAAAAAATGTTCGAAAATGTTACATGATTGTTATAGCAATATGGTCTCTTGAAATTGTTTGTGTTTCATAGTAAAAAGGTAGACTTATTACATTATGATAAAAATTAGTCGTGTGTACTATAAAAAATAACTGAACCTTTAGTGTGGGAAGCAGATATTCAAACTAAATTTAGGATCCAATTCAACTAGGGTTTGGGTACAAGTAAAAATCGGAATTTGGTGTCTATGTGATCATAATTTACTTCAAAGTCTTTAATAAAAAAGTCTATATCAGTAACAAAAAAGCAAAAACCCAACCAAAACTAACCTCTTTATCCCGAATCACTAAAAATACTTTCATTATATGCCATATTATGCCGTATTCATGTCATCTTAAATGTCACATTCGGCTGGGATTGTGCGCTAAGAATAGATTATCCCATTACTATAAATTACAAGGGTTTGTGTCGAGATAGGTGATAAAACATTTAGCCTATGACGTAATCTTATAAAGAATTCGCAGAAAGAATACTAAAGTTAAAAGGATGCAGTAGTTTGATGTTATTTAGTGTTGACATGAGAACTTATTTGGGGTAAAATAGAACATCAAATAGAAACCCGTTTCAACGATATCTATATATATAAAACTCAAAGGTGACTGACATAGTGATCTATCAACGCACAGCCCAAACCACTGGATGGATCTGACTGAAATTTGGCATGCAGGTAGATATTATGACGTAGGCATCCGCTAAGAAAGGATTTTGACAAATTCTACCCCCAAGGGAATAAAATATGGGACGAAAGTTTGTATGAAACTTTGCCAATTTTAAACCGATCGGGTTGAAACTTTGCATGCAAATAGTTACTATGACGTTGGCATCCCCCTAGAAAGGATTTTATTAAACTCAACCCCTATAGGGATAAAATAGGGGATGAAAGTTTGTATGGAACTTTGTCAATTTTAAACCGATAGATTTGAAACTTTGCATCCAAATAGTTACTATGACGTAGGCATCCTATTAGAAAGGACTTTATTAAATTCAACCCCTATAGGGATAAAATAGGGAACGAAAGTTTGTATAAAGCTTTGTCAGTTTCAATCCGATCGGGCTGAGACTTTGCATGCATAAAGATATTATGACGTTGGCACCCCTTTAGGAAGGACTTAGATAAATTCTACCCCCAAGGATATTAAATAGGTGATGAAAGTTTGTATGAAACTTTGTCAGTTTCAATACTATCGGGCTAAGACTTTGCATGCATATAGTTACTATGACGTTGGTACCCCCTTAGAAAGGACTTTGATAAATTCTACCCCCAAAGGGATAAAATAGGGGATGAAAGTTAGCACTAAACTTTGTCAGTTTCAATCCGATCGAGCTGAGACTTTGCATGCATATAGCTACTATGACGTTGGCACTCCCTTAGAAAGGACTTTGATATATTCTACCCCCAAGGGGATTAAATAGGTGATGAAAGTTTGTATGAAACTATGTCAGTTTCAATACGATCGGGCTGTGACTTTGCATGCATATTGTTACTATGACGTTGGTACCCCCTTAGAAAGTACTTTGATAAATTCTACCCCCAAGGGGATAAAATAGGGGATTACATTTAGTATGAAACTTAGCTTCTCCCATGGACTGCATGTTTTATGTTGCTTGCTCACGAGTAATTTCTCTCAATAGCTTAATAGTTTTAGCGCCTTATGACAGATTAATTATTAAGAATATGTGTACAAAGAAGTTTTGTAGGCCCCTTATTTTTACACACGCTAAACAAAAAATAAGCCTAATTAATCATAATACTTCTGAACGCGAGCGAAGCCGCGGGGAACAGCTAGTTGTTTACATATAATACAACTAATAGAAGTCACTATTCTTAAATAGCACGTTTCGTCGAATCATATAAACATTGTACTGTCTACGAATAGTGTACCTACTCTACTTTTAGCTGCACTCTTTATAATTATGTAGTTGCATAGTATAGTCGACCATATAATTGCTTTACCACCTTTAACACAAAATTCCAGTATAAATCAAATTCATTAAGATTAATTATTTAAACTGATATGTCAAAGCAACGCCATGCTTTAGCTCCTTTTTTCGTACAATATTGAACCTAATAGTTTTACGATATGCAACTGACATTTATTCTAAAGGCGGTAGAGCAATTATATAGTCGACTATACAAGCGTGTGTCTGTTTGACGTTTCAGGCTCACGTATTTGTGCCCGTAATTATGACGAGATAGGTGAAGGACGCGTACTCATTCTGATTATTTAACGCCGTCATACCCGCCCCTCACTTGCGTCACAAATACGTCATGGCTCTCGCAATAGGTGGGCCGTGACCGCGTTACCGAATTATTTCTCGGACGTCATGACCATTGTTGTTGGTTTACTGCTCTTTGCGTCTGTGTTTTACAATGCTTGTGTTGTTAACGATGGAGTGTACTTGAGTTACAAGCTTATGTTTTAAACTTCAAGTCAATTCTCGTACCTTAAACTCGTTAAAAATTGGTTAAGTTAACTTTTAGTTGTCAAATTGTCTTTCTTACCTATTGTGTGACAATTTGACAACTAAAAGTTAACTTAACCGAATTTTGAACGATTTTAAGGTACAGTCACGAGCAATAATATGTACACATTTTCAAATTTTCTAAACTATCTGCACGTTTATCTAGACATTACAATATCAAAATGAATTCGTAATTTAGAAGAGGTTCCGTACAGTTTTGAATTAATCTTCGAATTTTCAATTTTGGATTGGCAGAACTTTAGATAACTGGTTTACAAAATGCGAAAATGTGTACATATTATTGCTCGTGACTGTACGAGAATTGACATGCAGATCCATCGTCATAGTAGGCCATAATGTCTTACTACAGGGATGAGTTACCTGCAGAATGACACGGGCAAACGTCACCTGATAATATCGCATTGGCTAGATTTATTAGTACAGGGTTCTATGTGAAGGTTTTCTTCTTTGTTTTTTGACGAACTCTGTGGCGTAGTGGTTATATAACATGACTGCAACATGTTCTCAATGCAAATCTTTGTGTGCATGAATATGATTGTTTGCATTGGTCTGGGTGTTTTCTATGTATAATATAAATATAATATCCGTTGTCTAGTACCCATAGTACGAGCTCTGCTTAGTATGGGACTAGATGGCGTTGTGTGAATGTGTGAGGAATATTTATTTTATTTATTTATTGAGAAAAAAATTTCTACAAACTTTCCCTTAATCTGCTTTTGTGATATTCACGACTTCGATTTTTATATAAAAAATGTCTATGCCGAGAAAAAAAGTAATAACTATTTATTAAATATATTCTATTCTATTTAAAAAATGTTATCAATTCACATATTTTACCTGCGAGTGACGCGAGTGCAGAGCTTATAAAAACAAAAATAGATTTATTTATTCCACGTTTGGTCGAATGCGATACTGGATTATTTTGATACTCGTAGTTAGCTGTAGCTCGATTTAATGTGCTCTCGATTTAGAACGTTTAATTCGATTGATATAAAAAGGTTCCTAAAATTTCCTAGACTGTAAAAACGAGCTTAGTTATTTCCTATTAAGGAATTTAATCACCACTTTTAAACAAATAACATCAAAGTAAGAGGACTTATCTAAAAAAACTAAAATAGAATTCTGTGATATTTTGGCGAATTTAAGAAAATTTGGTTTCTATCTCAAAATATTCGAAATCTCTGTGAATCGTCCAAGTAATCGTAGAAGTAGTTATAATCGGTACGGTCTATATGAAATCGACTTATTAATCGTTTAACCCCCAGGACTAAAACTACCTTTTTCAAAACTAAACAAAGTGACAAACTTCAGAATGTCGAGAAGTATTTCTCAACATCATAGCCATCAAAAGTCAAATAGTTCCAACTTTGAATGAATTAACCCGTAGTGTCACCATGTGTAAATGACATGGAAATCAAAATGATTGCGAAATGAAACGCAACAACCCGGATAATCCGGGAGCGTTATGAACCAAGCCTTAAGGTCGATATTTGCTTGCTTTATACACATCTCGGAACTCATATCCGCTTAATTTAATGCTAGTTGTGTAATCCGATTAAAGAGGTCAGTGAAATCAGAAGGTATAAGCCGTAGCATATGTTTATTTAAATTTTACACTTCATGGATTTTCCCAACTAAGGAAAGAATATCAATTAAGTAAAATATAAATTTTATACATTAAATTTATTTCAGGAATATTATAGGTATATTATTTACTGTACTGGGTATATTATAGAATGCAATTATATGACTTTATTTGGCCCAAGATTTGTAAATTTTGAACAGACTTTATAAAGCAAAAATGGTAAATTATCTTATCTTTCCAACGTCCATATATCAAAAAACTCGACAATGGTTCATTGTCAAGAAATACAGGATTAAGAACGAAATTCTTAGACCCCTTTTTCCAAAACAAAGTTATAGCAATCGCAACATTATGAGTAGAATCTAAAAATATAAAAACGAATCTTATCTTTACTGGAGATGTTAGTTCGACAAATATACTAACGTAAAATGCCAGAGTATCGACATTCAGCTTAATTTGCCATTAGGAGAGTAAAGAAATCCAAATTGAAAAAGGGAAAGCCGTATAATCAGATCGAATATAAATCAGCATTGGTGGCTTCGAATTAAGCGCTCTGTACCATTTCGGCCGAAGCTTACGCCCGATCTATACTAATAGCATGCAATTCGGCAAACAGGAATGGTATTTTATTGCGTTTTATCTATACCGTAAAACTGTTTATGTGAAATGGTCGGATTGGCATAAGGGTTAAGGTAAGGAGGTTAATTCATGAAAGATTAAGATGCTTCAGCTTGTGCAAGTTTAGCGTTTTTGCTGGTTTGACAAAGGATTCTAGAAAACAATAAATACCATCATCATCATAACAGCCCATTAATGTCCCACAGCAAGGACGGACCTCCTGCCGTGACGCAGGGATACTTTGCCTACTAATATCACGCTGGCCAGACGGATTGGTATAGGGTTTAATTTCAAGTTTTCCATTTCTTTTATTTCGTAAATAAAATATCCAGGGATAGTCGCTTAGCCGATAATAAATACCATGTTTCAGCACTTTCAAGGGAGATTCATTAAGGTATATTCCGCAGGACCTCGATATTGTCCTCCATAGGGCTGCCGTTTTACAATTAGATCATTGTTCCACCTGAGAGGTGCGTTTTCCGGCACAACGCCGGCGTAGCCGTAACTGAACCAAGCAGCGAACCTACTCCAATTCCACACTCAAACGTCGTCGGTTCAGGATAAAGCTGAAGTTGGTCAAAAAATTACTGAGTTCTGGGATAAAAGTTTTAAAGAAAAACTGCTCTAAAATGAAAATATTTTTTTATTAGATTTGTTTGTTTTTGATGGCTCATCTTTCACTGTAAATAATTTACGTTTTAATAAAATCTTACTTAATAATAAATCAATTTCGTGAAATATTATTACAGTTCGCAAATCAGTAAGTTATCGCTAGTACGGTTCGTAATTTATATTTTAATCAACGGCCGCCGTTCCGTCCGGATATGGCCGACATCCGGCTAGCTCTACCCTGTGTGTACTCATGTTAATTTACTTTACTAACCATTGCATCTATTTGGAATTCCGTGTGGTGGCTATGTTTACCTATAGCTCGATGATATTTGGTGACGTATTGGTAAGTAATAGTTAAATAGTAGTATTGGTATATTATGCAAACATATTTTGTGCGCTTAGACATGGCAGTTTCATTTGGTTTAAGTGTTTTCTATTAACATAAGGTAGGCTTTTACTGGAACAATACAGTATGATTGCTGTCTGTCTAGTTCCCATAGTACAGACTCTGATTGGTTTGAGACTAGAAAGAGTTGTGTGAATGTGTGATTAAGTTTAGGGACCTTGTCCGTACTAGAAATGTATATCGATAAAGATCAAAACGCCATTGGTCGTCACCCTGAGGCACAAGATGATAATCATAACAGCCCATTAGTGTCCCACTGCATGGAAGGGCCTCCTACCGTGACGAAAAGGTACTTGGCCTACTAATACCACGCTGGCCAGACGGATTGGTATAGGGTGTAATTTCAAGTTTTACTTCCTTTTATTTCGTAAAGATAATATTCACGGATGAGATGGGGTGGTGACATATTGTATTCTTACTCCGTCACCACACGGATATAAGATGTTAAGTTTCCCTATAATTTCACTAGTCACTTTACCCTTCCACTTAAAGACAGTAACATTTACACATTTCTGCATGGAGGTAGATTAAGCAATCACAACGGTGGTACCGGTTTACTAGTGAGTAGACGGTCTTTTCCTGAAAAGACTTACTACTAATAAGTTTATTTTACACTAGCAGACCCGTGCCCACTTCGTTGGGCGTAAACATATTTCATTACTGCTCCACTCCTATTAGTTATAGCGTGATACTATATAGCCTATGACACTCACCGATAAATGGACTATTTAACTCAGAAATAATTTTTAAAATCGGTTTAGTAGATCCAGAGATTACCCCCTACAACGTCACAAACACACAAACTTTACTTCTTTATAATATTAGTATAGATATAGATTTCAGCACAAGTCTAGTTACGGGATCAGCTAGATATATTAATAAATATTGTACGTGACAATATGATGCCTAGATATATTGTTTGGAGCTCACATTTGAACATTCATATATCAATATTCTGACAACATTGTCAAATCATAAATCAATAACGTATTTTATATACTGCTGTTACATTTTGTGACCATAATTCATTGAGTTTTAGATGAAAATTGTTATTTAATATTTCATATCTTTGTTGAATCCATAGTGTATGCAAGCATCGATTAATATTTAACATTATTTGAATAATAAATAAATAATCACGGACATCTCTACACAGCGCCATCTGTTCCCAAAGTAAGCTAGGCTTAACCTGCTTGTGTTATGGGTAACAGAACAACGGATATTAATACTTATATACTTTTGTGAATACATACATATTATATTATACATAGAAACACTCAGACCAATGCAAACAATCATGTTCATGCACACAAAGATTTGCATTGAGCGGAAATCGAAACCGAGACCTCTAAATGGCGAAGAACTTATCCTGCTGAAACCCACATTTAGCGGTTATACTGACACGGGGATATATAATAATATCATACTTTTTGCTAACGTTAAAAAAAATCAGCGTTTATGTATGTAGAAAGATTATATTAGACAACGCACTGAGAGAAAGCCTTCCACGGTACTGTGGTATGGTTCAAGGTTTTATTAGAAATAATGATAAAGTTATATCCGAACCATAACGTTCGCAATGACAAAGTATAATGTGTAAGACGTCGCACTTCTAATTAAGCGTTACGATATCTCTATTCTGAAGACAAATTGAGTACTCTGTCAAACCGTGGGATAATGTATTACCTAGTAGGGGACAGGCTGTTAATGACATATTTTTTTCTGTGGATTAAGGCCAAGGTAACAGATTCCCTATACTAATCGTTCGACCGGACATTAATACGATGTGCTTTGTAACGTCTGTAGATAAAAGACGGTAAAACAAAGACTTAAGGATACATGACCCCCTTGGGGTTTATTTAAGATGGCCCGTTGGCACGTTCATCTCTGATGTGCCGCTAAAAAAAAATGTCACCGTCTCATTCTGATTTTAATCTATATCTATACTTTTATAGTAATAATGTTATAAAGAGGTAAAGTTTGTGTTTGTTTCTTTGTGTGTTTATGACATTATCTCTGGATGCAATGAACCGATTTAAAAAATTATTTCTGTGTTGAATAGTCCATTTATCTATTTTTAAATTAATAATATTACGCTATGAATAATGGAGCAGTAATGAAATATGTTTAAAAAAGAGACGCGTTTTTTTTTCGCTGCCCAACGAAGTGGGCACGGGGTAGCTAGCTACCTATAAAGTACATTTATATTCAAGCGTAATAAAGGTTTTGTTTTTACAAATTAAACTGGATAATTAAATATTCAAAGAATTTTCGACGAATTAACGGCACGGTTTTGCTAGTTGTTTCAAAAAGAAGGATACCTTAAAACCAAACTTATGCAGCTACGCTGTAAGTGAGCTAAATTTTCTTGCGTCACAACGAAAACTTGTATCTGTAGTGGGGGACGTTTTTCGAAAAATTAATTAATACTAGAAGTGGGGTCCGTCAGGTGATATTATTGACAAAGAAGTAACTTTTATGTAGTTGTTGAAATGCGTTCTAAAATTCTCCTATTCTGGAATTAGGCGATAATAGAAAAGTCTGTTTTATTCCCAGAATATTGTAGTGCTAGTGCAGAGCCATACAACCTAAGAACTCATAGTTTTGTCATTAAAATATGTAAAAGAAAGTTAAAATGGTTCCTACATAGTCTTTGTTCACCGTAGAACCAACAGTACATCATATATGTATACCGTTACATATATGACTAACTCATCAACTTCTTTTAACAATCCTTGGCGTGAGTCCAACTCAGTATTCGTAGGACAAAAGTTTGTGGTCACTAATCAGACATTTCCTTTTTATTTAATGTTCTACGAGCGTCGAGGTATGTGGTGCTAATGTTTTGAGTGGTATAATTTGTCTTATTATTATATAGTCCTATTATTTTAGTAAGAATTTATGAGGGTTGTTAGTAATAAGTCACAAGAAACAAGAAATATAATATAGAATGTCCCACATCTAACGATTTTCATTTGCCTTACCAGACCATTTGTCTAATCTGTAAGGTTACTTCATAACAGCCCGTTAATGTCCCACTGCAGGGACGGGCCTCCTACCGGAACGGAGGGATACTTTGGCCTACTAATACCACGCTGGCCAGACGGATTGGTATAGGGTTTAATTTCAAGTTTTCCTTCTTTTAATTTAGTAAAGATAATATTCACGGATAGTCCCTTAGTCGGTTTTTACGACACCCAAGGGATGAGATGGGGTGGTGAC
This sequence comes from Schrankia costaestrigalis, assembly GCA_905475405.1. Classification (NCBI taxonomy): domain Eukaryota; kingdom Metazoa; phylum Arthropoda; class Insecta; order Lepidoptera; family Erebidae; genus Schrankia; species Schrankia costaestrigalis. Next base: position 10,357,324 of record FR997826.1, read on the forward strand.
ATATGGTATTCTTACTCCGTCACCACACGGAGAAAGGTTACTTGTATTCTTGATTTATTTTCCAATATTCAATAATATTTTATTTCTTAAGTTATGTATTACGGGGTAGAAGTAATTTCATCTTTAAATCTTCTACCAGAGTGGCAGTTATATTCTATCCTAGTGTAGATCTTTCTCAAGGAGTCATGTTATATTAAAACAATGCAATAAAAAACTACAACGTTATTAAGCTGTAAGTATATAACGCATTTGATTTTACATAATTCATTGAGAGGCGAATGTTGAATATGTAAATGTTTCAAGTAAGTAAATTTGCTTTGCATTTTCATTAAGATTTTCATTACGAACGCTGTGTTCAAATGTTAGTGAGAGAAAGTGTTGCGCACACAACTATGCAAATACGAGAAAATGTCGTAGAATAAAATATTTTATAGCGTACCTACTTTAATTTGTAGAGATTTGTTTATAAATAGTTTTCCTAAGATTAGTTATCTTTTATTAGGATATCACATTCTCGTTACAAATAAAACATGCAGAACTGATAGCTAATGTAAAAGAATTTTTTTGAAATAGTAAATGCTATAGACGATTAAGACCGATTTCGTGTTATGTCTACGGATTAAGGAAAGAAATTTCGATCGGACGCTGTCAAAATAACGATAAACAAATACAGGCTAATAAGATTACTTCACAAGAATAAATAGTTATTACGTTAAAGTGTGTGAGGTTTGTTAATATATGCTCATTGCTATTTTAAAGGGAATAATAATAATTATAAGTCATGTTATTGTCATGTCATTGTCTTCTCCGGATCTTCTCAACACGACAAATATAACTGTCATTTAATTGCCTTTTGCCTTAAAGTTATCAGATTATGTCAGTAATTAGCGACCATGTCTCTGTTCCATTTAATACTTAATTTATTTATGTTCTTAAATTATGGATAAATCAGAAAAGCGTTGGTGGGGATTCTGTATACCCTTTTAAGCGTTATCAACAAGTTTGTTATTGTTTCACAGTTAAATTAGCAACATTAAACATTTATTTAATTACTCAAGCATCTATCTAATTGACTGTCATTGACAACCAATCAGTTTCAAAACTATTTGACGTGGGTAGTGATTTTCAATTATCGTTTCGGTACAGAAGTAAGGCAATAGAAACCATAATTTTGTGAGGGACTTGAAATAAATATTATTACCGTTGCCAAATAGTTACTTACCAATAAATAAATTTGAAGATTGTTATTTGATGAATCATAAATATAATTATGTCAAGAATACAATATGTCACCACCCCATCTCATCCCATGGGTGTCGTAAAAACCGACTAAGGGACTATCCGTGAATATTATCTTTACGAAATAAAAAGAAGAAAAACTTGAAATTAAACCCTTTACCAATCCGTCTGGCCAGCATGGTATTAGTAGGCCAAGTATCCCTTTGTCACGGGAGGAGGCCCGTCCCTCCAGTGGGACATTAATGGGCTGTTATGTTGATGATGATGTTCAGGTAGTAGTGCAGTACAGGTATAACTGAAATATTGTATGTAAAATGTAAGCGCTATAATACTGAACATTAAATAATTTTATTACCTATCTGTTTTGGAATAAATAAAGAACGCATAAAAGACATCGGTCGAAGCCACGTTATTGCCCATTCTGTAATACACATTACTGGCACATTTCCTTGTTTTATCTTCACTGCATTAAACGTAAGGTGGGTGTATTCGAACTCATGTATTAAAGTATTTACTAGTATAGCTATATATTTACTTAAGAACTTTAAGAAATACTATTCAATTTTATATGTAATCTATTGTTATAACTTTAAATGAGATGATATTGTTTTTGCGTGTGATCATTAGGAATGCGAAAGAAAGAAAGAAATAAATAAATTTATTTCAGCACACAAACACATTACAATGTAATGTGTTTGTGTAACATGTCATGTTATATAAAATTTTGTACACATAAACGAAAAAAAAAAAAAAATTAAAAGATACACCTATTAGTCTATCTTGCCTGTGCGGAAAAGGGTCACCAACTCAGCATGTGCTGGATTCAACCCTAGCGCTGATTTTCGGTTGACAACCTGAATACAGCTTCAGCCTATTTCATCCCAAAGATGTGGTAGAAGGGATCTACCACAAATAGTAATAATCATCATCATGGGCCTTGACGTCTATTTCAGACGATTCATTTATTGCCTCGTGGATGCCATGCATTTTTATACATTTTTTTTATTTTAAATAGTATTAAACTACAGATTTCGATACCAATTCCTCTTAATTTATGTCTACACGACGCTATCTAATCCTAAACTAAATAGAGACATATAATACAGACCTAAACTAGTAGAAACGCTTTGCTCAAGCACAAAGATTTGCATAGAGCGGGAATTAAACCCGAGGCTTTAGCACATAACCATTACGCCACAGGTCGTTCATATAAAAAGGCTATGTTTTTTCCGTAACTGATGGAGCCTTGTCCCTGGAGTGGGACATTAACATTATTAATTAAAATTTTATCCGTGTGGTGACGGAGTAAGAATACAATATGTCACCACCCCATCTCATCCCATGGGTGTCGTAAAAACCGATTAAGGGACTATCCGTGAATGTTATCTGTATGAAATAAAAAGAAGGAAAACTTGAAATTAAACCCTATACCAATCCGTCTGGCCAGCATGGTATTAGTTGGCCAAGTATCCCTCCTTCACGGGAGGAAGCCCGTCCCTGTAGTGGGACATTAATGGGCTGTTATGAATGATGAACAATAAAATTACTTAAGCTCACACAGTCTTCCTAACAAAATAAGACACGTCCAAACGTGGACTTCATATTCAAAATGTAACCGTACCTACCCAGTTGAGATGTCTCCAGAGTTTCGTAATCAACATTCGAGTGTACGTTGTAGCCTTATCAATGCTATTATCGCACGACAGACCTAACAATATCTGATTCTATTTCTGGAACATTCTACTAACAAATATTTTGTTAGTAGAATGTCCTAACAAGAATTTTTAAAGGAAGGCTATTCTTGTGTATTGTTTACCAAAATGGTATTTTTTGTTTTAAATTTAGTAATGATATTAGTTTTTGTTCAGTGGGAGTAGGGTAAGCAAGAAATAAAGTAGGCAAAGCAAGGCCAAAGGTGGGGTAAGCAAAGTTGGGCGTAGACCTAATTAGGTGATCAAAAATGACGTTAAATTTTATTTTTAGTACTTTGAAAAGAGTTTTGTTTCAAGTTCTTCTAAGCAATTCTGGAGTTGGTTCTTTAATTATAAAATGTTTGATTTCCGCTATTTCCGAAATTTTATAGGTATTTATTTGTAATTGCATACTACTAATATCTCATAGCAAAATTATGACATTCTCCCCTTATTATATAGTTTTAAGTTTTAATACTCATTAACTATCTATATCTTAAAGGCTTTATAAAGGTTGTCTGTTTGTCTGTCAGGCGCGCTGGAGGGCGGCGCGCTGGGCGGCGGCGGCGGCGGCGGCGCGCTAGGCGCGCTGCGTGCAGCCGGCTCGCCGCCCGCGCCCAGCCTCGGCGCCAGCCGACACAGCCTCATAGGTAAGTTATACTATACCTTTAGCAACAACACCACATGATCCAAAACTCGTCTAGTGCTGAACATTGACTTGGGCGCGTACTAAAGAGCCAGGCTGTGGCAGCCAGAGAAACATGAACATACTCGTATATATTATACAACGTTGTATTGGAGCGCGCGGACTAAAGCAGCGAGAGCAGCCGGCCTCTAAGTTACATCTGCCACGCAGCCTGGTGGCTTACTGTACGCTTGAAGCACTACTGCATGCAGTTTTGGCTGACATCAAGTCCTGCCAATTTTATAAGCATCGTCAGTTCAACATACTGACTGAAGATTAACTAAAATAGTAATCTTTTCGTACCATTACTTAGGGTTTTTTTTAAAAACGCTCTTTAACTTGAAAAAGTACAAAGAAAATGAAAACTGACCTTATTCAGCGATGTATATTCAAAAACAATAATAAAACTTTATTTAAATCTTCCAAAATGTTTAGGCAAACATTGACATACTTGTTTTACTAAACTATTAAAGAAAAGGCAATCGCCTATTCGGTGTAGTCGTTTTAATTCGGCGACATAGTTTAATTAACGGGATTCCAAGTCGTATGTCCTGGGGAAATTGATCACTTGCGTAGCGTGAAAGAGGCGCGAGTGAAACGAACCGCCGCGATGGAGGTGTCCTGGTAGGAGGGGGTAACCGCCGCGCCGAGAGGTACCGTGGTAGGGAGGCGATAATGGAAGCAGCCAGGATTGTTGGTTACTCGTAAATCTATGTTACGAAGGTTGCTTTAACGTTTGATTAATTTATCTTCTGAGCATCAATGTTACTCATCTGGATAGTGAAACTGTTTAATGGTAAACTATTTTTATCAATTAATTATTTAGTTTTCGATATTTTATCGGAAAACTTTCTTCATACATTAATGCTTAAATGAGTGATCTTCCTGTACTGTACTGTTTTCTTTAGCAAACTTCTTCTTTGTGTAATTGTTTCTTTATTCAACATTTATATCGATGACTGCGTATTCTTATGACCTCAATGAAGGTTTAAGGAGGCTTTGAAAAACGCTTTCGCAATTACTTTGGTACTTACGAGGGGTGGCTGATAAGTTATCTACTTTGTTAAATAAAGTTACAAAAATGATATTGGTCACTATGTCATTTTATTACTTATGTATTTATTATTTAAAATTAATAGCATTCATTTGTATTAATTGTTTTCGTTACGAATAGTACACCAACACAGTAAAGATGTCAGATAAAAATATTGAAATCCGAAAACTTGAGCACCACGTTGTGTTTAAATGCCTAACTAAAGAGGGTTAATACGCCGTTTCTAATCAAACAGCGGAGGTTTAATATGTTTAATGATTTAGGCCTTTCTAATTTTATAGGAAAGTTTTGGTCTAAGCAATTTAAACACGGCTGTATGAGCATCAAAGGCGACCTCCGTAATGGACGGCTGGTTTCTGCAGTCACAGACGACAGATTTGATTTAATAAAAATAATAATACTCGAAGATCGGAGTCTTAAGCAGTTGGCGATCACTAGAGATGATAGAATAAGTATGGATTGTGTTGACGTAATTATTTTAAATTTTAGAGGACGTTTTACCATTATTTAGGGATGTCAAAGGTGAGCGCCCAATGTGTACCCAGAATTCCGACATCCTTTGTCATACAACAACGAGTCGAATGTTGTGAGGCATTTTTGGACCCGGTATAAGACAAAAAAGAAAAACTATCTCCTGATTATTAACCAGCAATGTAACCTGAATTTGCCAATGGGACCCGGACACCAAACAGGAGTCAGTGCAATGGAAATATTAAGAGGAGAAGCCACCGCGCAAGGTTAAAGTTTTGACGTCAGTACCACCTTATGTCATAATTTTTTTGGGAAATGGAAGGGGGGATTATTTTTAAAAATTACCTACCAAAAAATACAACGATAAATGCCGCATACTAAGCCAGTTTCCTTGACCAACTGCAAAGTAGCAATAAAAGAAAAACAAAGGGGCTAACTTGGATAAGAAGTTTTAATTTTGCACGAAAATGCAGCGGTCGACAGAGCTTTCTATGCGAGGTCGGTTGTAAGCAAAAACGTCTTCACAGAACTAAACCATCCACCTAATAGTCTAGATTTGGGCCCCTGTAACTATTTTCTATTAAAAAATTTGAAGCAAACCCTAAAGGGGAGAGATTTTTGACCCATGAGGAAATAAAGGGCGCTGTGGATGGCCATTTTTGACGACCAATCGAAGAAATATTTTTTTGACGGTTTAATGTTTGTTATTGAGAAATGTAATAAGTGTATTACAGTTGCAGAGAACTATATTAAATACTGTTAAAATATTAGCTTCCTATGTTTTTCCTTTCTATGTTAGGTAGATAACTTATCAGCCGGCCCATGTACCTAAGAAAATAAGGTATTACATTCAGAATGCCGTTTTAAATATTCACATAAGTAGAGATCATACAGACGCTTTAGGCAATTCTAGTTCTTTAAGTAGAAACTCGATAGTAAGCTCTTTTCTGCAATAAAGGTAAATGTCCAGCTTCAACGGTTCGGTGGCGCAAAGATTTCCTTACCAATTTTAGCATTGATTTTCCAATTTCATATTGGTTATCGTACTCAGGGCTGTATAAGGTTTTAGCAATTAGTTAAACATCTTTATTTGTTTAAACCTAACTAGTAGGAGTATTGTGTGGTATTGTAAAACAACAATTACCATATCAAATTACTCTACGAAAACATTTATTAATTCAATCAATTTAAGGGATGAATGGTACAAACGACACTTAAGATTTAAGTGTCGTTTGTACCATTCAAGCGTTTCGTTTAAGCCCATTCAAGGACTACGTTAAAAAAAGTTCATTAGTACTTATTCACGTATAAAATAAAATTCATTTAAAATACGTATTATACAGAGTTGTTCATCAAAATGTAGGTACTAACAATCTAATTCCCGGTGCGGTGTAAATTATTCTAAATACATTATCGGATAATACGGGCGTTCCAAAGCTCCATTATAAGAGATAACCAGAAATTATTCATGTGTTTCATTTACTACCAGAAATGGGATACTCACACATCACATGAAAGATTAACTAATTAGGAACATTGATATTCCGACGCACGAATACTTAAGTGTCCAACCTCCATTTGCAACATTTTACACCAGAGACGTTTTATTGATTAGTATGCAAATAATATGATTTTATAAAAGTTTTATATTAAAAAAATAGTTAACGTGTTTATGAAATGATATATTACAAATAATCATTAAAAAGTCAAACAGTTATGTTTATTTTCACAATTTTTTATGGAGGTTGAGCAAATAAACACAAAACAAATTATGCAATTGGAGATAGACCACTACTGGAGTGGAGGTTGAACATTTTGCATTCGAATATATTTAGTACTTAAGTGCCCTATAACCAAATACAGTGTGTTTGTGTATCGTGGTAAAAAAAAATAACTAGTTAACTGGCTATTTATTATTAAAAAAACACAGAATTTAAAAAAAAAACACTGATATATATGTTACGGTAAATGTGATTAATTGAAAATTATTAATAATTACCGGTTATTATTAATAATAATTACATGTTTTGGTAAATGTGATTAATCGATCGAAATTTATTACTTTTAGTAGTAATTATTAATAATTCACAACACTGGTAAAAGTGATAAAATAAATAAAAACCCAACTTTTTTTGACCAGCAGATATTTTTTTTTCATAAATTAAGAATGTGGTTGGTTGCTACACTATACCATATTCATTTGGGCTTGAGAAATTTGGTAAACAAACAAAAAAATGGGTCTTTTTAATGTCATGATTACTCATTTATAAATATTATTAATCTATGGTCACGATGAAGACTCGAAAATTATAAAAAAAAATATTAATATGTTAACGACTTTACAATAAAATAGAAATTTCATTACCTATTATGTTTAAAATAATTTAAATATTATAATTAGATCACCAAGTAATAAATTACTTTTTTTTCCTTTTTAAACATTACATACGAACTAAACGACTTATTGAAGAGCCTACAATTGTCAATGTCTTAAATGTCATGTATCGCATTAATATGTCATAACAGAAGAAGAATAATATTACAAATTAATGGAATTATTGAAGAATTTGTTAATTACTTTATAATAAAAGCTGGGAACAGTTTTTCTGAATCTGAATTAGAAATTTCCGATTTAAAAAAAAATGAAAAAAGTGTTTTTAAAAAGCAAACTAATTTGTAAGTTTTATTTGTATATTCTGGTTCTCAATAAACTTTTATTGCCTTAATTCAAGCATTATTTACTAAATTCACATTTTCTTATCCAGGTAGAATACACTTATTTATATTTACACAGAGTTATTTATTGTTTAGTTGTGTTTTTAGTTAAAAATGTTTGAAAACCGCGGCATTTTTGCAGTTTGACAGATTTGACATGTTTATACTTTTTCTCATGCTATCTTGAATAGGATATAGGTACCTATACATAATACAATACGAGTATAAATAAAAAATACAATATTTTTTTGTTTTTGTACCGATACAAGATCGTTTACTTCGCCTGGTATTGTTTATGTTGTCTGATCCTGTCAAAACCTTAGAGATTCCATAAAGGCTTTGTCGTCAGCTTTCATATATTTGTAGGTACTTCTAATATATTTTATTTTCTTTTCGGTTAGTGTCTGATTTGAATTAGTCCTTATTCGTCGTATTCTTCTTTCGTCGGATTCTTGATTCATCGTACGTAATGTCAACATAAAATGGAACTATGGTATTACCGTGACTCTACTTCTTCATTTCAATATGTACAATAAAAACGACATAAATTGAAAATAAAACGGTGATAAGATCATACCTATACGTATAAAAAATAATTAATATACTGACACTATTTAAACAATTTAGAATGGTTTTTTTTTAAGAAAATTAACCCTTTTTTTGACGATTCTTTATGTTTTCATAAGGAATTCTTTAGTTTATGGGCTATTCATCCCTCAACGGCGTAATTAGTTCTGAATTTCTCATCCAAAACAGGGAAGAAAATGCAAAGCAACGGACATAATAAAAATAGATGTACAATGTGAGCAATGGATCTGTGGCGAGTAAAAAATAGTATTAATCTTCTTATCTAGCATCTAACATCATTGCGAACACAAAGCGTAAGGTATACGTAAACACAAAACTACCCATTTAATGCTAAGAAATTTACCCATTTAACAATTAGCAAACATGCAAGTAACAGGTATATTTTGACAGTCGCCGCACAAAAGCAATATTTTTTATTATTATATTAGTTCTATTTTACAACCTTACGAAATGTTCGAAACAATCTGTTCATTTATAGATACGTCAAAATTTCATTCAAAGATTTAATTAAATCGGAAATTATAAGAATTAAATTTAAACATCCTGTACTATAAGTTAACGATACGCAGTGATAATCTGCAAAGAAATGTTAACAAAAATACAAGTTACCGATTCTTTTCTATTGTTGTGACTATATTTTCCGATTTATATTTCGTCACTGACAGTTCGGGTCTCTTGTGTTAGTTTTCAAAAACTTAAATTCCTTATAAATAATGTATTTTAAGTCCAAACAGCAAGTATTATATACCAATCGAACCGCAATTTGATCCTTAATAAAATTGCATTAAAAAGTGAAATTCGTCAAAATGGTCGGTTGAGCAAATAAGCATTCAGGCGACGATTCGTCATCATAACAGCCCATTAATGTCCCACTGCAGGGACGCGCCTCCTCCCGTGACGGAGGGATACTTGGCCTACTAATACTACGCTGGCCAGACGGATTGGTATAGGGTTTAATTTCAAGTTTTCCGTCTTTTTATTTCCTAAAGATAATATTCACGGATAGTCCCTTAGTCGGTTTTTACTACACCCATGGGATGAGATGGGGTGGTGACATATTGTATTCTTACTCCGTCACCACACGGAGAAATTGATATTCATGCATTTGTGATATTATTATACTTATTACTAAGTACTAACATATTGGTGCTTTGAATAATTGTTTAGAATTAACTTGTATTAGGTGCCCATGCAGCACTTCGTTATTACTTTATTGCAGGGAATGGTCTCTTTAATTGACCGGGCTAAGACTTCCCCGTTCTCATCATAACAGTCCATTAATGTCCCACTGCAGGGACGGGCCTCCTCCCAGGACGGAGGGATACTTGGCCTACTAATACCACGCTGGCCAGAAGGATTGGTATAGGGTTTAATTTCAAGTTTTCCTTCTTTTTATTACGTAAAGATAATATTCACGAATAGTCCCTTAGTCGGTTTTTACGACACCCGTGGGATGAGAGGGTATGGTGACTTATTGTATTCTTACTCCGTCACCACACGGAGAACACACCCATTCTGGACAGATGAATTGGCATAAACATTTTGTAATTTTGTGAACTTTGCCTTAAACTGCTTTTACGAGATCCATAGAGCTAAGGTTGAGACAACTTGTATTTATATTTGTACTCCCAGACTTTGACAGTTATGTTTAATACTATCGATGTAGCCATGTATAACTTTTATAGCAACTACGCCCAAGTGACAAAGAAATTGCTTTTCCTATCATTATAAAATATATAAACTTATCTGGATTAACACGAACATAAACTGGGGAAATTAGAAAATCTGCAATTATGATTGCACCAACATTCTCAAGAGTCTAGAATACCTTTTAAATTTTTTTTTATTCAAAACAAAAACAAAATAACTACTTTCCGTTCTAAATTTAAATAAACAAAAAAAAAACGTAACCCGAAAGGGTATATTCTTAAGCAGCGGCTTCTACGTTGGAGATGAATATATCATATTCCAGAGACAGTAAATTAGACGGTAAACAAAGCGCACTGTCAGTTCCGAGAGTGATACCATGGGATTTGCAGATTTTAGTGCCAAGCATATTTACCTCCATAGTTAAGTACTTTGCATAATAACAGTCACAAGAGGTTGGCTTGAGTGTTTAGTTGTGCAACTGGCTGAACAGACGAAAGGCTTTTATGAAACTTTTAATTTGTTTGAATTTGACGATTGATTCCATATATTCCTTTTAGGGTTCCGTACCAGTTTTGAAAAAACGGAACCCTTATAGGATCACTTTGTTGTCCGTCTGTCCGTCTGTCTGTCAAGACCATTTATCTCAGGAACGCGTGGAGGTATCAAGTTGAAATTTTCACCAAATACTAAGGCTTGTTGCCTCTTAGTGCCGAAAAAAATCAAAGTGCTAATCCAACGCAATCAAGAGATATAGCCGTTTTTGTCGCAAATTTAGAGGGGTAAAGGCAAAAACCTACAGGGTACTTCCAGTCTACCTATAAACTTGAAATTTGGCATGAAGCAAGGTCTTATTGTACATGTAATGGGAAAATTCCGAAAACCTTAAATTTTTACTTTAATCATATTATATTTTGATTTCATTGAATTTTGGCGGGAAAGCGGAGTCACGTGACCTGTGACGTCATAGAATTTTGGTCACGTGACCCGTGGCGTCATATAATTTTGACAGATGAGTCGTGACGTCACAGAATTTTGGCGGGAAAATATTTTTTGACAGTTGAGCCGTGACGTTTTTGAATTTTTGACTGATGAGTCGAGACGTCACAGAATTTTTGACAGATGATTCGTGACGTCACAGAATTTTGGGCGGAAAATATATTTTGACAGCTGAGCCGTGACGTTTTTGAATTTTTGACAGATGAGTCGTGACGTCACAGAATTTTGGGCGGAAAATATATTTTGACAGCTGAGCCGTGACGTTTTTGAATTTTTGACAGATGAGTCGTGACGTCACAGAATTTTGGCGGGAAAATATATTTTGACAGCTGAGCCGTGACGATTTTGAATTTTTGACAGATGAGTCGTGACATCACAGAATTTTTGACAGATGATTCGTGACGTCACAGAATTTTGGCGGGATAATATATTTTGACAGATAAGCCATGACGTTTTTGAATTTTTGACAGATGAGTCGTGACGTCACAGAATTTTTGACAGATGATTTGTGACGTCATATTATTTTGGCGGGAAAATATTAGAAACCTCTGTCACTTTGACAGCTGTCACTTTTGACAGCTGTCAATTTTGACAGATAGACGTGACGTCATGGAATTTTTGACAGTTGAGTCGTGACGTCACAGAATTTTTGACAGATGATTCGTGACGTCACAGAATTTTTGACAGATGATTCGTGACGTCACAGAATTTTGGCGGGAAAATATATTTTGACAGCTTAGTCTTGACGTCATTGAATTTTTGACAGATAAGTCGTGACGTCACATAATTTTTGACAGATCAGTTTTGACGTCATAGTATTTTGGCGGGAAAATATTTATTGACAGCTTAGTCGTGCCGTCATTGAATTTTGGCGGGAAAAATAGTATTTAAACAGCTGAATCCTGACGTTATCACAATTTGGCGGGAAAATAAATAGGTTTGTACGGAAGCCTCGGTGCGCGAGTCAGACTCGCACTTGACCGGTTTTATTTTTTTGTATAAGAAGTTTTCTTGTGTAGAGCTCGAAAGGGTACACTGATACAACTAACCTCACTGCATTTTGTTTCTGTTTTTATGTGCTTGATCAACCTACTCAACGTACTAACTATATCTGACAATAGTGCAAACAATACTGTAGAGTCAACAAACATTTTTAAAATGCGTCAGAACAATTTGTAATGTTTATTTATTTTAGTTTTACAGAAAAATAATTGTTACATTAAATGTTGTTCAAATTTATTTCAAATAGTGCACAACAAATTTGTTTAAATTGGGTGGCGAGGTCGGCTAGGTTAAGTTAGAAAATGAACCATAAAACGGTGAGCGAACGAAACTAGCGTGCAGTGACAGCGGTCAGAGAGTGCCGGAATTAAATGAACTTGGTGTTCTCATTTTGAAAATTTTGATTGCTTTTCTGAATGAAAATAAATGAAAATTTTATTAATTTAGGAACAAAAAAAAACATTAGCGAGTGTTTGCTGAAAATAAATAGATATTTTTAGAGAATTATAATAATTAATAAAATAATTAAAATTCTCTAAAAATATCTATTTATTTTCAATAAAATTTTAAACATTTCATAATCAGAACTTAATATTTCTTATATTGGTTCGGGCTACGAGTCTTAATTAATCCAAAATACGAAAAATTTATTCTAAGGTCCACCCTTAGAATAAATTTTTCGTATTTTAAATGTAAATGCTTTTTTTCATGTAACTTATCTAGGCTTAATCTAGGTTATGAAAACTTAAAAGCAAATGCTACCCGAATTTTCATTTTTAATATAGAAAGCCATTGGAGCATAAACATAATCATCTTTTTTACCAACATTTTTATAGTCACGGAAAACTGAGCTCGCCTAATTTTTTGTTCCCAGTTTTTCTTTGTAAATTAATGAATGAAACGCGGGCGCACAAATGCTTTCAGTTACACACTTCGCGTTACGATTTTACTATTTTGAACACTTTGCAAATTATATTTTTCTCTTTTATTTTGAAGTTTTAATTGGTTATATTAGAACTGTTTGTTATTACTGGTATTAAAAGAAGTATGATCTAATGTATAATAAGATTTCTGTGTCATACTCTTAACAAATATATTCCTCACACATTCACACAACGCCATCTAGTCCCTAACTAAGCAAAGCTTGTACTATGGGTACTAGACAACGGATTAACATAGTTAAATCCTTTTTTTTTGTAAATACATACATATAATACAAAGAAAACACCCAGACCAATACAAACAATCATGTTCATGCACACAATAAGTAGGTGAGTAGTGTGTATGTGTGAAGATGTATGTGACCAGCATTAGATTTGGGTGAAAAGTGTATGAGAGCCGGTATTAGGGCATATTTACTCTAATTGAGCTTACTTAACTATATTTAGTTTGGACTTTATTAAATTTTATGTAGTTATATGTTTAGTTAAAAAATTAGGGGACGGAGAAGTTTTTCAGTATCATCGTAGGTTAAAGTTTTTAGGTATTGTGAAACGACTTTTTTACATTTAAAGGAAGAAAGAGTATATATGTTTAATAAGCAATTGATTTTGTTATAGAGGTAAGTACCCAGAAAGCAGAAGAAGTGATGAGAGAAGGCAGTCCTAAGCTGGAGAGAAGTGCACACAATGCCCATACGTCGTTTGCCCTTGTTTTTATTTGGGTCATAGACAGTATAAGTATGCTTGGCTAGGGCAACTCTTAGAATAAAGGATTTTCTTACTGATAGCAAGTTCCACTCCCTATATAGGTCATCGGTTGGAAAGCGGAAAGGGAGGCCAGCAGCAACCTTTAGGACTGCCCGTTGTGCTCTTTCCACAACAAGAAGGTGTGTCTTGGCGGAGCCCCCCCACGCTACAATACAGTAATCTATAAGAGATTGACAGAGCGCATTGTATACCATACGAATAGTAGAACGGTCAGCTACATTTTTGAGCCTTCTAAACAAATAGATTAGCTTACGCAGGCGAGACGCCAAGTTGTCCAGGTGGAGTTGAAATGTGAGAGTATGGTCGATGATTACACCAAGATAATTCACACTGCCTGGTCTTACTAGTGGGGGGCATTTGCACATTGGTATTGCGCGGGGCAAGCTGCAGCAGTGAGCAGTGATTTTGTAGTCATTTGCGGGCAGTTGACTGGATCTGATTGCGAAAGGCACAATCTTAGTTTTAGTTACATTCAGTGTTAGCAGATTCCTGGTCAGCCACCTTCTAACCAGGTTAAAGCCAGTCTGCGCGCGACTGAATGCTTCAGCCCAGGTGTCACCCCGGAAAAGGAGAGCAGTGTCATCTGCAAAAGTGAACGCTTGTCCTCCGTCTATCTGTAATTGGCAAAGGTCGTTGATATAGATGAGGAAAAGAGTTGGGCCCAGGACACTGCCCTGGGGGACACCGTGGGTGACCAGCTTCTCCGTGCTTGTCCAGCCACCAATCTTTACCATTTGAGTCCTACATGAGAGGTAGTCCTCAAAGAGTTTTAGCTGGAGACCCCTGATACCTATATTTTCCAGTTTGGATAGGAGTAGTGGGACTGAGACCGTGTCAAACGCTTTAGCGATGTCCAAAAAGATCCCATCGCACTTATTCTTGGAGTCTAGAGCAGTACTAACGTAATTGGTAAGGCCCAGAACAGCATCAGAAGTGGACTTACCTCTTCTAAAGCCGAACTGTGAAGACGAGAGTATCCCTTTACTTTCTAGATAGTTCACTAATCTATGGTTGATAATACGCTCAAGAATTTTGGAAATGGAAGGTAGGATAGAGATTGGCCTATAGTTTGAGACAAGGTCCCAGTCGCCACTTTTTAATATAGGTTTCACCAGCGCACCTTTAAATACAGAGGGGAAGACACCATGTTCTATTGCAAGGTTACAGATGTGTGTGATTGGTCCAACCAACATGGAGGAGTACCTCCTAAGGATTCCTGTTGAGATGGTGTCCACTCCTACGGCACATCTGTCTCTCAAGCCATTGATGATGCGAGCCACCTCATTCTCATCTGTGGGCGTCATAACAAAGGAGTGTAAGGGTGAGAGAGGCACATGACTACAACTCGGCGGGGTAGGCGTAGCTGGATGTTCGTTATGCACAATATTCTCAACAAGATCCCTACCTATACCGACAAAATACTCATTCACTTCATTTACACAATGCTGGGGGGAGTGGGGCGACAAAAGAGATGGAGAATAGTCAATAGAGCGTTTAGTACCACTAACATTTTTAATCACTTCCCATAACTGCTTCTTGTTACTGTGACTACGTTCAATCTCCTGCTTTTCATACAATCTCTTAGCTTTATGAATGACAGATGAACAGAAGCCTCTGTATCGCTTGTATGTGACTCTTAATTCTTCATTCAGTGGCGCTTTTTTTAACTTTTTGTGGATATTGTCTCTGTTACGTAGACAACGAAGGAGACCTTTGGTTATCCACGGCTTGCTAATAACTTTCCTTCTGGGCGGAGGCAATGACTTAGAGCTGAGAGCAATGGCCGTGCATAAACAAGTGACTAGCAAGTCAGAGGCATGATTCGCATCAATAGATGAGAGAATGGGGTCAAGATTTATGTTACACAATGCTGAGTCAAGTAGGTTATAGTTAACTTTAGTGATAGGGGAAGAGTTTATCCGTAGGTTATTATTTAGGCTAAGGCTTAAAGCCACGCAGTCGTGGTCTGTGATTGTGGCATTCATGACTAGACAAGTAGCATCTAACTTAGTTTTCACAATAAGGTGGTCGAGGCACGTACCGCCGTGAGTGATTTCAGTATGTCCGGGAATCATACAATGGCTAGCTACGAGATTTAAATACTCGTGCGCTCGCTTATCTTTCCCGCCAGGGTGATGATTAAGGATTTGGTGTGATATTTAATTTAACGATTAATTGCTGCAGAATTTTAATGAAAGTCTGTATGTATGGAGCTAAAGTAGTCCACGGACTACTTACGGGATGTTCTAATACCGCACAAGCAATATAAGGTAATATTTAAATTTCTAACCTACTAGAACCTGCTATTTTTGCATCATGTAAAATAATAAGTAATAACAAAGAAAAATATAAATATATAAGCGTGTTTAATTACATCCATGATTACCTTACTAATAGCAACATTTACGTAAGAACCTGGGTCATTATATTTTTTCTTCAAAGGCAAACCTCATTCATGTGATACTTATTGCCAATGTCTATGGTCATTACTGCTAATAATACGATTAACATTGTCTTTTTTCTTTTTCTTTTGCAACTAAATGATCCTTTGTCTTCATAGTGAGTGAACAACTTTTTACTTAAATAAAAACGGAATGATTTATTTTCAATAAGCTCTATCGGTGTTTATAAATTTTCGCGCTATTTATTTAAATACACTGGCGGACAAAAAAATCGACTCACTTCATATATTCTCATTCAAAGTGCCCTAATTTTAAAATTAAGACCTAAATTCTAATTTAGGTCTTAAATTATTTAAGTTCTAGGTCTAAACTTAAAAAAAAGAGCAATAATCGCAGTTTTAACTCTCAAATAACCTAACAGTAGTCTATGAACGTTAACTGTATAATTTTATGCTCGTATACTCAGTTGATTTTGCGCGACTTCAGGGGGTATAAAAAGCGACCCACCCCTATGAGCTTTATCAGTTGACCGTGAAACGTCAACAGGTACACATCTCCAGAATTTCCAAGCAAGAAGACTTTCCAGATATGGACACAAGACCAGAAGTAGCGGCTCAAACTGTTACCCTGTTGGAACAGGGCATGAGTCAACGTCAAGTGGCTCGTACTCTGAATATGAGCCAGTCAGCGGTGTCAAGAATATACCGAAGGTACCAGGAGACTGGTGGCTTTGAACGAAGAGGAGGTTCCGGTAGGAAACGATCCACTTCAGAGAGAGACGATCGCTTCATCGTCAGCACTTCACTGAGAAATCGTTCACTCGACGGGGTTCAAATCCAACGGGAGCTCCGAGAAACGCGTGGAGTAGCTGTCAGTTCCCGGACGGTGAGAAGAAGACTCAAGGCAGCTACCCTGACTCCAAAAAGACCAGCAACAGGACCCAAATTGACTCCAGCGCACCGAGCAGCCCGTATTCGTTTTGCGAGAGAACACGTTGATTGGACGGAAGATCAGTGGCGCTCTGTTCTCTTCTCCGATGAAAGCAGAGTATGTCTACATGGAAGTGACAGAAGAAGAAGAGTGTACAGAAGGCCGGGGGAGCGATACGCACAATGCTGCATAGCAGAAACTGTCGCATATGGTGGTGGTTCCTGCATGGTGTGGGCTGGTATTTCATTGGAAGCAAAAACCGACTTGGTTTTCATTGAAACCGGCCGCCATGTAGGAGGATTGACTGCAGATCGGTACATCGGAGAAATCCTGGGGAACCACGTAGTTCCATATGCTGGTTTCGTTGGCGATAACTTCATCCTGATGCAGGATAATGCCCGTCCACACAGCTCAAATGCTGTACGGCAGTACCTACAAGACGTGGGTATAACTGTTATGGACTGGCCAGCGCGTAGTCCGGACTTGAATCCCGTTGAGCATTTATGGGATGAGCTGAAGAGAAGAGTCCGGGCTAGAAATCCTGCACCAGGGTCAAGAGATGACCTTCAAGCAGCCTTAACAGAAGAATGGAATGGCATCCCGCAGGAAAGGGTGAAGCACCTTATTGGATCCATGAAGAACCGATTGGAAGCAGTTATAAGGGCTAGGGGGGGTAACACTAGGTATTAAAATGATTTTTATTCTGTAATAAAGATTTTATTAAATGTTATGTTGTTTTTTGTTAAAAAATTTCCCACTGAATTCTTCAAGTTTTAGGACTCATAAAGTTTATCCCCATTTTCTTTTAAGGAAAATGAGTGCAAGTTAACATTATTTGTACTCATTTTAAAGCTAACACCTAGAACTTAAAGAATTTAAGATCTAAATTAGAATTTAGGTCTTAATTTTGAAATTAGGGCACTTTAAATGAGAAAGTATGAAGTAAGTCGATTTTTTTGTCCGCCAGTGTAGTAATTCTGAACAAGTAAACGGTCGATTGCTTAATTATTATTTAAGTACCTGCTGGTACTTATATGGCAAATGTCAAATTGTGATTAAAAGCCCGCGTAATGCATATATAACGATGAATCGTGAGATAGCACACTATTCGATCAATGACCACGCTCGATGCAATTTAACCAGAATGTTGTAAAAGCCTTTAATTGGAACGTTTCCCAAGCTGCAAATGAGACTCGTTTTGAATCATTATTTGCTAGCGTTGTAAACGCAATATTCCACCTGAAATCAGTAACTGAATATAACACAAGCAAACAGAGCAAGCTTACGCAACATTACACATAATTTTGCCCGATGTCGCACAGCCTTTGCCGATAATGACATGTTAAACTTATCGTTATAACTGATAGCAAAATTAACCGGCAATTATCAGGAGCATTCGTTTATGACGTCAAACTGCCAACAAACAAAATAAATTGGTGTTAATTGGCATGAATTTAATAGTTCCCTAGCGTCGACTTTATGAAATAAATGCGTGATGCAGTGACAAGTTGTCTTTTTGCCTATATTTTATTCGTAATAGTCTCTCGGAAAATGTTAGTCGTTTGGAGTGTTTAAAAAAGTGTTTTCTACTGGTTTTAAGCAAATAGTTAAAAGTAAGTATTACATAGTTTATAACCGCTTAACAAAGGTTTTATTTTATGAATGTTTTTAACTGAAACACTCTCTGCTCTGATGTTTACTGTTTTTATTTATACAGATTCGTTTGGTCTGCGAGATCGAAAGATACAGTGAAAGGGAGAGATAAGACTTTTGCCATTATAGACGTCTTTAAGCGTAGCTAATGCCTGTAACGTTTATAAGTGAATCTTAACGATTTGTGAACTGTTAAATTAAACAGTTTCTTACATTACATACATTTATTTTGGTAAAGTATATAAAGAAAAACGAAACAAATATGCTAAAGATTTTCTCAGTCCTTTTTCATTTAATTACATCCAGGTGCTTAATGGATGAAACGTTTATTATGTTCGGAAACATCGGCTGCATTACATTAAGCCAACGAAAAGAAAAAAAAATCGTAACACCATTCGAGAAAAGAAAATTAATTAAGGCTGGTTTATAACGATGTAAATTAGAAATTTAGCAAAAGATTCAAGAGGAAAATATTTATAATTTTTCTTGGACATTTTATCCTAGCTAAGTCCGGTTATTATAAGCGCACTTATTTTATCGAGTGCAGTGAAGTGGCGTACTTAGGGCACTCGTTTATGAATATTATCTTCAGAATTTAATATTAGCTTGGGGCGGCAGGGTGCATCGTTGTTGTGTTGCAACGCTGTTATTATACAATATTAGTTTATTAGTATCTCAAGTACTTCCTGTGAGAGTTTGTCGTGTTTATCTACTTTTTTGCGAAAGAATTCTTTATAGCATAAGCAGATAGGTGGGAAAGCGATTTATTTGGTTCTAGCGAGATCTACTTTATTTTCAAAAGTTCGCCACTTTAAATTATTTTTCTTTTTCAGGGCGTATTTTTTTCTTTAAAGTATTTGAAATTTGTTCAAAATATACTGTATATTCCGTTGTTCAATTTGGGAAAATGATGGATGGTTATTATTTTGGCACATAAAAACATAAAATTTGAGTAAAATCCTAAAGAGATCTTTCTACTGAAATTAGGCAAATGATATTTTTACTATTTACTACGCGAGGAGTGTTATTGGCTCAGCTGCTGTTAAAATATAAAAACACCTAAAAGATGATACCACCGTCTTTAAAAATCTACCTTGTAAAATGTAAGTGAGACACTATCTAAATCTTATTGAAAAAGCCTTCGGGAGGTCTCGGCAATAGTCGGCACGTCGTTCGTGTAACGTATGGTACAAAATCAGCATAATGTCGCCACGGATAGCCGACGAGTGCCTACGTGACAAAACCTGCAATGTCTCAATATGTGCTCGTTATGTGTAACTGCTTGCTGCAAAACTTCAAATAAAACTATCACGGCAACATTGCTTTGTATAAAAATAAGAGATATATTTTACTGTGTGGTAATTTTCGAAGTAATATGGCAGGTCTAAAGAAAATCTTATAAAAATCGGAATTCGATGTCAAGTTTCGAGTTTTGAGTTTCCGAGTTCTGTGGCGCGTGTTGCGAGAGGCCTATGTCCAGCAGTGGACTGCGATAGGCTAGTTGATTGACTGATATCAAGTTTTCCTTCTTTGCACGCTAAAGTAATATCTGCACTCTGCCTTTGTCTGATTTTAATACACTCATAGATGAGATGAGGTAGTGACATCGTTATTGAATCATTTTTTATATATCAAAACCTGGCAATCAAAGACTATTTAGGCAATGTTACACTAGAATTGAATTGTACAAAACAACCTTACTCTCAAACTACATTATTACATGGTCGCTTTATCAACTGATCTTGTTTCCATAAAACCAAATTAAGGTTCAAAATCTAAAAAGTACGCTCCAATTTCCTAAAAAAATTAAATTGTAAAATAAATATTACAACCTTTTAAGATTCGAAACGATAAGTCGAACGTGGTTAAATTTGGTATGTATTATGTAGAAAACATTCTAAACAAGATTTTCACAACGGTTCCCCTAAGGTGTATTTGCGATTACGGAAGTGTCCCTGTGATTTTTTATTTAAAAACGACGCGGACGTTATACACGAATTACTCTGATAAACCACACCTTGTAGTAAAGAGGCTTGTGTGTAGGAAAAGCTTGTTGATGGTAATTCTCATGCATTTCTGTGTCCTCATGCATCTGCATCTTTTGTTTGATAGATTCTATTTTTAAATTTATAAAATCTGTAAAGCGCGGAACTCTACGAGTATGAAAGAACATTGACAAAAAAAATAAAAACCGGTCAAGTGCGAGTCTGACTCGCGCACCGAGGGTTCCGTACAAACCTATTTGCCAAATTGTGATAACGTCAGGATTCAGCTGTTTAAATACTATTTTTCCCGCCAAAATTTAATGACGGCACGACTCAGCTCTATTAAAAAATATTTTCCCGCCAAAATACTATGACGTCACAACTCATCTGTCAAAAATTATGTGACGTCACGACTCATCTGTCAAAAATTCTATGACGTCACGCACATCTGTCAAAAGTGACAGCTGTCAAAGTAACGGGTGTCTAAATTATTTTCCCGCCAAAATAATATGACGTCACAACTCATCTGTCAAAAATTCTGTGACGTCACGACTTATCTGTCAAAAATTCAATGACGTCACGACACAACTGTCAAAAATTGTTTTCCCGCCAAAACTCTGTGACGTCACAACTCATCTGTCAAAAATCCTGTGACGTCACGATTTATCTGTCAAAAATTAAATGACGTCACGACACAACTGTCAAAAAATGTTTTTCCGCCAAAATTCTGTGACGTCACAACTCATCTGTCAAAAATTCTATGACGTCCCATCTGTCAAAAGTGACAGCTGTCACTTTGACAGCTGTCAATTCTAAGACGTCACTGGTCACGTGACTCAGCTTTCCCGCCAAAATTCTATGAAATCAATCCATCCATCCATCCATATCAGCCTATGGACGTCCACTGCTGGACATAGGCCTCCTCCAAAAGCTTCCACTCTGCGAGGTCTTGTGCCTCCCTCATCCATCGGCTTCCCGCCGTCCTAACCAGATCGTCGGTCCACCGTGTGAGGGGTCTCCCCACCCTGCGCTTTCCGGTACGCGGTCGCCATTCCAGAACCTTTCTGCCCAACGGCTGTCGGTTCTCCGCGCTATGTGCCCTGCCCACCGCCACTTTAACCGGCCAATTCTGAGCGCTATGTCGGTTACTTTGGTTCTCCTGCGGATCTCCTCATTTCTGATTCGATCACGCAGGGAAACTCCTAACATAGCTCTCTCCATTGCCCTCTGAGTGACCTTGAGCCTTCTGAGAAGGCCCATAGTTAGCGACCACGTCTCTGTGCCATACTTCATCACTGGCAACACGCACTGGTCGAAGACCTTTGTCTTCAGACACTGCGGTAATGTGGACGAGAAGATACGTTTTAGCTTCCCGAACGCTGCCCATCCGAGTTGGATTCGACGAGTGACCTCCTTCTCGAAGTTGGACCTACCCAGCTGGACTGACTGTCCCAGGTAAATATACTTGTCGACAACTTCGAGAGTAACTTCAAACTTCAAACTTTTAAGACCCACTTGTTGAGAGACTCTACTGAGGCCATCGAGCATTGTGTTGAGGTCCTCCATGGTCTCAGCCATGACCACGATATCGTCAGCAAATCGAAGGTGCGTGATATACTCGCCATTTATGTTAATGCCGAGTCCGTCCCAGTCTAAAAGCCTAAAAGCATCTTCTAGTGCAGCGGTAAACAATTTCGGGGATATGACATCACCTTGTCTTACTCCTCGCTGCAACTGGATAGGGCCTGATAATCCGCCCTGGAGACGAACCGACATAGTGGCGTTTTCGTATAAGCACCGCAGCACTTCGATATACCGTTGGTCGACTTGGCACCGTTGGAGAGACTGCAACACTGCCCATGTCTCGATCGAATCAAAGGCTTTCTCATAGTCCACAAACGCTAAGCATAGGGGCCGGTTATACTCGTTGGATTTTTGTATAACCTGCCGTAGCGTATGAATGTGGTCTATGGTACTATAGCCTTTTCGGTAACCGGCCTGTTCGGGAGGCTGGAAGTCGTCCAGTCTGCGTTCGAGACGATTTGAAATCAAAATATAATGTAATTGAAGTAAAAATTTAAGGTTTTCGGAATTTTCCCATTACATGTACTACAAGACCTTGCTCCATGCCAAATTTCAAAACTGGTACGGAACCCTAAAAATAAATAAAAAAAACAAGATTAAAATTAAAAACATGTTTAATGGGATCTCTTTGGACAAATAATGTCCCCAAATACAGGTACCAAATACTTTCTAAATTTTTTCTTTTGTGAAGTGGCAAATGCTGAACGACGCTGTATTTCTTTGAGTGGAAGCTTCAGCTTCTCCTTCTGGTGACATAGTAACAACACATGACATTACCACTATAATATCTAATCGTTAAATGAAAACATTGCTACCAAAATATAAATAGGAAATCTTGACGTCCCAATACTAATCCGTTTAGCATAGGATTTTTTTTTTCTTACATTCACACAACGTCACCTAGTCCCAAACTAAGCTGAGCTTGTACTATGGGTACTAGACAACTGATAAACATACGAGTAAATAAATACTTTTGTTTTTTTTTTGTAAATAGACATATTATACATATATAATAGATATATAGACATATTAACATAGAAAACACCCAGACCAATGCAAATAATCATGTTCATCACACAAAGATTTGTTTTGAGCGGGAATCTAACCCAAAACCTCTGCGTAGCAGTCGTGTTAAATAACCACTACGCCACAGAGGTCGTCAATATTTGTAGGCCAAATTTCCTTCTAATCATCTTGCTAACCTCATGAAAGTGTTCAATTAGGCGTTAAAACGTAGATGTTTACAATAACAGCAATAAATAGTTGGTATACGTATCGTTGATCATCAGTGATTGATCACACAAGGTTGCGTGGGTAGAATCGCTTGTCATTCCGTCACATCGTTGTCGTCCCATGTCACGGTATCTTCCACATGTCAACGCGTACAACTAACATTGTTCTAATATCGAATACCTGTGACAACAATACAACGCTTCAGTTAATTCACATCAAGCTTTTGTGTTGTTGTATTGTGAGCTTCAAAGGCATGGAAATGTAAATGTAGTTATGGTGTGAGTAGCTATTTTTATCATCATCATAACAGCCCATTAATGTCCCACTGCAGGGACGGGCCTCCTCCCGTTACGGAGGGATACTTGGCCTACTAATACCACGCTGTCCAAACTATTGTATTAAATGTACAGGGTTTTGTTTCAAGTTTTCTTTTTTTTAATTACGTAAAGACAATATTCACGGATAGTCCCTTAGTCGGTTTTTACGACACCCATGGGATAAGATAGCGTAGTGACACACTGTATTCTTACTCCGTCACCACACGGAGTAATGGTGTGAGTAGCCATTTTTATAGTATCTTTTTAAGGGCAAGCCTCAAGAATTATATGAGCACATTTTTTAGAGTCTGTTAAAACAGGTCTACTGTCTAAGTATTTCGGTGTCTTTTATACAGGCTGCAACGCGAGGTCGGGTGGTTGAAAACCGCCCAAGATAATGCATTGAACAATACCATTTCATGCCAATTTCTATGCACATTATTCGTGCATGATAATAAGACCATAGCACGAGTTGTCATAGTGTAAATTCTATGTGAATGATATAAATTGCTTTTTGAAAAAAAAATAGCAATCATCATAACACCCCGTTAATGTCCCGCTGCCGGGGGACGGGCCTCCTCCCTTGACGTAGGGATACTTGGGCTACTAATACTACGCTGGCTAGACGGATTGTTAGAGGGTTTAATATCAAGTTTTCCTTCTTTTTATTTCGTAAAGATAATATTCACGGATAGTCCCCTAGTCGGTTTTTACGATAGCCATGGGATGAGATAGGTGACATATTGTATTCTTACTCCGTCACCAAATAGAGAAAAAAATAGCAATAAACATAGGTAATCCGAATAAAAGCGGTTTCTACCTTGGGCTTCAAATTGTTGCGAGTTTGTTGTGATTTTGACACAGAAACACTGTGTACAACACGTGGGGTCGTATTCATTTCAAGTCTACCGATTCGTAATATTAGGTATATTTACAATCTAAAAGCAAGCCGAGGGACTTCCCTGTAATATTTGAATTGGGCTCGATAAAAACCGCATGTGTCTCCAATTGTTGCTATACCCAAATATTTCGTGTTGATTTTAAATAAAATAAATTCTTGCCTAGGGTTTATGTTTTAAACTTTGCAGATTATCGTCATTAGACGCAGTATTAAACAATGCAAATGAACCACATATAGTACTGCACTGTGAAAGTAGTAAGTACTGGCTGTCCCGTGCCCACTTCGTTGAGTGGCGAAAAAACGCGGCCCTTTTTTAAACTTATTTTATTAATGCTCCACGCATATTAGTCATAGCGTGAAGTTATATAGCCTATGACACTTCGCGATAAATGAACTATTCAACACAGAAAGAATTTTAAAATCGGTTCAGTAGATCCAGAGCTTACCCCCAACAACGTCACAAATCACAAACACACAAACTTACCGCTTTATAATAGAAGTATAGATGATACTATAGACTTTAAAATGAGCCTGTACTAGAATTTTTCATGTCTCCGAGAAGGTCATGTAATAGAAAACAAAGCTTGTAGATAGGATCGAATATGAATAGCTTGGGCTGAAATGTTTGCAGGAGTCCTATGGCCAGTAGTGGACGTCCAAAAGCTGATATGATGAGTAATTGCTTAAGTACTATACATTCCAAGATATTCTGTGCATTTCTTGAGATACAAAATGTGACGTATTGCCGAAATTGTATCATATAACTCAGTACCAATTCAAATAAAAAATGACACATGAAGACACAATATAATACGTTTCTTTTATCTCGTAATCTCATTACAGTACATATTGTTGAAGGAACACAAAATTTACATTAAGCCTCTTACTTTTTAAGATGATACATTGATAAAATGCACTATCTTTCATCAACTACTACAGGACTATGAAAAGACCTATTGATCTAGAATTTTAATATAGGTAAATTGATACCTTTAACTAGGTTTTTGTAATTACCAAAACGCGATAGCTTGATTTTGGCTCGATCATATTTATTTTTGAAAACACCTCTACAAAAACAGTTTTTTACATATTACACGGAAAGTACACTATCATTATGCTTAGGAATTACTCAAATACATTCGTAACATCAATATTAGTATTACTGTAGAATATCATTACATAACTACAACCAATAATTTTTAATGAATCAAATAAGATTTTAGCAATTTCTAAGCGCTCCGGATCGTTGCGGGCGCATCGCAATTTCAGACCTTATACCGATTAGTTAACGATCGATACAGAATGAGTACGGTCGACGATTCAGTCGGGCGATGGCCCTCTTCGACGCCGGACCTGTGCATGTCGACTCACCGTTCGTACTAAATTTTATCGCGTAATTTTTAATCGTAGGTAAAATATATAGGTTAGGTTTAAAATATATACCTAAGTTTTTATTAATACTTTGTTCTCTTTTATAAGTAAATAATAGTATTATTTTATAATAGTTATTTCGATAACATTGGTTCGTAAAATATTTTTGTAGTTATGTCTTTTATAAAACTTAGGTAAAGTTCGCCATAACTCAACCAAGTACCTAGTTACTGTTGACCCTTTTGATAATGCAAGCGTTTGTTTATATAAGCGATTTTAGACCATATGCTCAAGTGTAATAAGTTTTATAACCGTTTTCGTCAAGATCACGTAATTGAAATGGCCTCAGTGGCGCGGGCAGTGCGGGCCGGTCGCGGTAGTGGCTTGCGTGCACGAGGTCGCGGGCTCGAATCCAACCAAAAAAGTTGTTTGAGCGATTCACAAATTACTGTCCTGAGTTCGGATGTTCTTTGTAAAAGTCTCCGCGACAGTACCTAGGAGTTGTGTGAAACTGAAAAAATCTAAGAAATAATATTACTCACCTATTTTATTTGCAAGCTTAGGTAGGTAGGTACTTACTGATAAGATCTAAATAATACTTTTTACTTTCGCGGAAACTTTTACAAACATGAAACAAACGAACACAAAGAACGTCCAGACTCAGGACAGTTGTTTGTGGATCACACAAAAAAATTGTCTTACGTGAGATTTGAACTCTCATGCACTCCACCGCGGGAACGTTTACAAACATGAAACAAACGAACACAAAGAACGTCCAGACTCAGGACAGTTGTTTGTGGATCACACAAAAAATTTTCTTACGTGATATTTGAACTCTCATGCACTCCACCGCGGGAACGTTTACAAACATGAAATAAACGAACACAAAGAACGTCCAGACTCAGGACAGTTGTTTGTGGATCACACAAAAAAATTTCTTACGTGAGATTTGAACTCATGCATTCCACCGCGGGAACGTTTACAAACATGAAACAAACGAACACAAAGAACGTCCAGACTCAGGACAGTTGTTTGTGGATCACAAAAAAAATTGTCTTACGTGAGATTTGAACTCTCATGCACTCCACTGCGGGAACGTTTACAAACATGAAACAAACGAACACAAAGAACGTCCAGACTCAGGACCGTTGTTTGTGGATCACACAAAAAAACTCTGCCTGTAGTCGTGTACGTCTGCCTTAGGCAGTGGCGGGCGCAGTAATCGGTAATCGTAAGTCAGCATGAAGAGTCCACCACAAGGGCGAGACGAGACGAGAATTGAAATCGCACCGAACTCTTTCCACCAAAAATTGACATCGCGACATGCGTGTTTCTTGTTAATGTATTTTGAACTCTATTTAAGAAAAAATACGGTTCATTTTTACACAAACAAAAAGTAGCAACAAACAACAATAGGCCTATCGCGAGAAGCGAGTGTTTTTATTACAAAGTTAATATATACTCTATTTCCTAAGCAATACGGTTCATTTTTACATAAAGATTTCAATTTTTGCCTCGTTTCGCCCCTCTGGTGGAAAATCACCTAGAGTTCAAATCTCACGTAAGACAATTTTATTTGTTCCATCCACTAATTATTGTCCTGAGTCTGGATGTTCTTTGAGTCAGCTAAGTAAATGTTTGTAAATACCCCGCGACACAGGACAATACATAGTGGGGCTATTGTATTTTTTTTAAAGTTCTATTGTTTTGCGTGAGATTCAAACTCGCGACCTCGTGCACTGCGACCGCTACCCCGAGGCGGTCAAATTATTTTTGTGATCCCCAAATCATTGTCCTGAATCTGGATGCGCTTTGTGCCTTCATAATACCTTGCGCGGGTGTAAATTAAAAAAAAATAGGGGCTACATGTATAAACATAATAGACCGGTAGATAGGTTTTTCTGTAACAGAATTTTCTGTTACCTACCGCGGACTGACGTCACAGTATAACCAGTAGTCAAACTGGGCCGAATATTTATTATAAATGGGTGCGCGGTACATAAACAATAGTAAACATGCGATCTACTTTGTGTTTCCATTTAGTTTTGTAATTGTATATTAATACTTTTTATTTTTCTATTTTATATTTAAATAAATAGGAAGTGTTCTGTAAAAAACGTGTTGTTTTATGATTGATACATTTAATTTAAAGAAACATGTATATGTTTGTATTTATATCCACCATGTTTGTGATATAAATAAAATACTAAATTATAATATTAAGAAGGTACTTAACAAGTCATTCAGTAAAGTAGGTACAGTACCGGGCCGTTTATATTGCATATCAACCTATAGAAAAATACAATCGGTCAATTTCGGCTTCGTAGAGCGTCAGAGAAAAAGTCGATGTGTAATATTTACGGCCGGGTACTGTATTTATTATATTGGCCATGTTTGTTTGAAATTGAATTTATCGATAACCAAAACCAAACTTTAAACAGGTCTATTAGATCTATTCTAACGTCAAAATAAAGGCATCGAGGTCACTTTATGGATGGGTGACCAATCCATTCAAAAAATGACATCGATGTCATTGCTTAAATTTACCTAGATCAAAGTGAAAGACACGCATGGGGGATTACATAAAGGGGGGCTAAATTTTCATTATTATTGACCTAAGTACAACAAACCGTTTTCGTGATAAAAAAAATACTATATTATAATATTAAATACCTAAGTCATTTAGTAAGGTAGGTATTTATATCAGCCATGTTTGTTTGAAATTGACATATGAATAATATATTTAGTTTCAATTAATATAACACACAGTCCGCTCGTTACTGCGGCACAGTAGCGACTGTTCCCTCCGCGATCGTGAGCGTGTAGGTATAAACTCACGTTTCGTCCGTTTCTATGAAGTTGAAATACTGTATATATTTGTACTATGGCACAGAGCGATAACGTGTCCTTGAGGGCCGGTGGGACGACGACGGCGCACACGGCGCGGCGGCGCGTGAGCGAGAGTATATCCGTCTCATTCGCGCGCCGAGGGGCGCGCCCCTCTGGCCACGGCCGAATTCAACTCGAAAATTTTCAAAGCAGCGTCTTAATGCCGTTTCAATTTCAAACACACATATACTTATCCGTCATTCAGAGTTAGATAATATATTCTGAGATGTTGAAAACGTTACGTTTCACAACAAACATTCATTGATACACATAAATAAATCAAAATGAAAAGCTTTTATGATATTTTTGTTACCAATATGTGCCTTAGTAATGAATGCCTTAATCATTGTCTTACAGCAGTGAATACAGATCAAATTCTTAATATTCCTCATTTTTTCTTAATATTCCTCACACTTTCACACAACGCCATCAAGTCCCAAACTAAGCAGAGCTTGTACTATGGGTACTTGAGAACGGATCAACATACTTGAATACTTTTTTTTGTAAATACATGCATATTATACATAGAAAACACCCAGACCAATGCAAGTAAGCAAGTTCATGCACACAAAGATTTGCATTTAGCGGGAATCGAACCCGAGACCTCTGCGTAGCAGTCATGTTAAGTAACCCCTACGCCACAGAAGTCGTTATTCTTTTTATCGTATGTTTAGTGGCCAACCTTCAATCGAGAGTTGTTCAAGTAGGTTAAGTTAGGTTTCTGACGTGGCTTAACGAATGTGTCACTACGATGACAGTAGGGACCGACTTTTAACGTGCCGTCCACGGCATAGAATCATAAATTGTGAAGTGATGTTTGTGAAGTTGGCAAACTTATGCAAACTTTCGTTATCGCGATTCAGACTTCGTAGTTTCGCTACAATATTAAGCGTAACTTTAAGATAATAATTTTACTTTAGTATTTAAGCTGTACTCATATGAAGATTATTAAAACCAAGACTTCGGAGCCAATGAACTCAGAATATTAAATCGATGTGTAAAGTCAATGCAGATTGACCAGTCTAATCTTATACAAGCCATGAGTTTATGTAATCCAAATGTTTGTGCTCAATGACCCTTATTGCTGATCTAAAATTTTTTAAAAATAGTGATCATTTTTATACTTTTAAAATAGTAATAATTCGTGTAAATGGTAGAATTTGTAATATTTTGAGTCAATATTAAACAAATAAAGTAGAAAAATACTTAAACATGCCTTAAACGTCGTTAAATTTGAATGTTTATTTTTTACATCACAAAATAGGTCAGTTTCAGATTGTATTACAGCGCGTATCTTAATATTTTGTCAAGTAGCACACATCTCTAGCCACGTGTAGTTTACGATGTGACGGAAACGTCCGCTAAGATTTTAATAAAAACTCCTTTCGTGGTGTCTAGCTAGCGTTGTTCGATGAAATATGACGCGGGCATAATAGCTCTACGGATAAGGGACGTAAAAGTTTCATGAGGCTCGTGCTCCCTCAATATCCGGATGGGATGTGCCACGCCAAGCGAGACCATTTGCCCGGACTCTCACACGATTAACTCAATTTTATGTTACATCGATGTTATTTAATCTCTGAGGATCTTCACTATTCTCTTACTAAAAATATTTTTGTTGGAAGTAATTTGAAGTTTGTTTTTTTTCCTAAGATTTTGTTAGGTACCTAGAACATTTTCAAAAATTTGTTCAAATTGAAAATCATACTTTTGTTACATATTTTACTTGGTCTTTCATTTTAATTCCATATATAAATTACGATTAAAGCGATCGATATAGAATGAACGAACGAATATAGAGTAAATGCGTTGGACAATCGAGATCGATGGATACCACAAGAGCGGGCACATCGAAAGCATTAGATTGTTGGTGATGAAAACCTATGTATACTATACCATATTCATCTAGGCTTGAGAAATTTGGTAAACAAACAAAAAAATAGGTCTTTTTACTGTCACGATTACTCATTTATAGATAATTATAATCTATGGCCACGATGAAGACTCGAAAATTATAAAAAATATGAATATTTTAACGTCTTTACAATAAAATAGAAATTTCATTACATAATATGTTTAAATAATTTAAATATTATAATAAGATCACCAAGTAATCAATTATTTTTTTTCCATTTTTAAACATTACATACGAACGGAACGACAATGATGAAGAGCCTACAATTGTCAATGTCTTAAATGTCATGTATCGCATTAATATGTCATATCAGAAGAAGAATAATATTACAAATTAATGGGATTATTGAAGAATTTTGATAAATAATTTATAATACAAGCTGGGAACAGTTTTTCTGAATCTAAATTAGAAGTTTCCGATTAATAGAAATTGAAAAAAGTGTTTTTAAAAAGCAATTTATTAATTCGTAAGTTTCATTTATATATTCTGCTTCTCAATAAACTTTTATTGCCTTAATTCAAGCATTATTTACTAAATTCACATTTTCTTATCCAGGTAGGATACACTTATTTATATTTACACAGAGTTATTTATTGTTTAGTTATGTTTTTAGTGAAAATTTTTTGAAAACCGCGGCATTTTGGCAGTTTGACAGATTTGACATGTTTATACTTTTTCTCATGCTATCTTGAATAGGATATAGTAGATGTATTATAGTGTGACCACAGGAGCTGTGCACCTCCTGAGGTATGCGCGCGGCGAGAGGGGGGTGGACATATAGAGTACATGTTATATACTGGTATAGAATAAACAGTCTATGAAGTAGCTACTAGCGACATCTGACGCAATATACTTAAGTTATTTGGCTAGTACGGGTCGCTACACGAGCGGCTGTAGCAGTTTTCTATTAAAAGACAGTCATTTTTAAAAACTCCAAGAAAGTATTTACATTATTGTATAGTTTTAAGCGTAAATAGGAACATTATTTGTGTTTTTATAATGTAACTTTGAGAAAAATGACATCTAGCGGAATGTATCAAATACTCTAAGAACATGAAATTCTTAAAGAAAAATATAATGTTCGAATTGTTATGACACTGCCGTCAAAAGTCGTGACAGCAGGTAGGTGTCCGTTATGGTAGCATACACAAGAGCTATATCGAGTTGTTTACTATGCCAAAAAACACTGCATAAATAAAATAAAAAAAAATCCAATTGTTAAGATTAATGATGAGGAATTAGAAATCGTTAACACTACAGTATTCCTAGGAATTACTTTATACAGATTACCCCCTTACTCATAAACGCCTCTTAAATTTTAGTTAATTGATTACCTTAAATTCTTACGGTTTTGTTTGGTATAAGTTTGATTTTACAAATAATAATCTCGCTAAACAGTGATTAAATTTAAGAGGTGTTTATGAGTAAGGGGTGATTTCTTATTTATCACCTGCATATTTTTAATAAAATATGAGTATATTTGAGTTACATTGTGATCAAATGTAATATATTACAGATATGTCTATAAAGTCGACAAATTTGTGATTTTTATTAGTTCATTAATCTACAATAAACTAATACTGACTTACGAAGAACAATGTAAACAAAGAGTAGAGTAAATCAAAGTGGCCCGCGGGAAGTGATTTTTAAAGTTATAAGGCGATGTTTAGCGGAGCACGATTCTGGTCAACTTTTATGCGATTTGGATGATGTTTATGGGCGAACTGCAACTTTGATGGGTATGTAATCGTGTTACTGTTTTCCGTAATCTGTCTCAAGTAATAAATTCACTCCATTTGAGATCTAGAGACCAAAAACAGGCATTGTGTACATAGCACATTTTTAGGTTAGATATTCATTGTAAGTAAGAAAAATCGTAGTACAACCATTTCTGTTGATACATTATATCAGTTGCATTAGTATAACAGTCAAGATTTATCCTAATTTGAATTTGAATTTTATATTATATCATTTAGCTCTTAGTAAATCCATGTTAAATGATATCTTGTTGGTTAATATTTAATACTGAATAAATTTTAGTTAGGTATTGTAGTTATTCTTTCCACTCCATTAGAATTATTAAATTTAAAAATAACAGATTTAAAAATAATGAAAAGCTTGAAACTCCTGGTAAACACAGGCAAGGCCGGCCAAAGAAATCAATGTATAGTTTCTATATTTCTGCTCTCCTCCACAAAATACAATTATGTTCTACAGTAAAAAAGAGGTATATAACATTTTTCTTCTTTTACCTGTATTTTGTTTCTAATTATGCCTAAATTTATTGTAGGTATAATCAAATGTTCAATTTACATAACTTTTGTAAAATTTCGAGTTCTAACCCTCAGAAAATTGCAGATGATAGCTAGAACTGAGATGGATTTTAATTGTAGTCTTGAAGTTCTACGCAAAACTTTAAATGCAATAGGCTTACCTACAAGAAATGCCCTAGTATTATAAGTGCTCTAATAGTGTAGTGTGTTATTTGAACATAATTGTTTTGAAAACTATTTTGTCAGACTAAATAGGGTTGCTACGTGTAGCACAATGGCGCCCTAATTTTTTGTCAGGACTTTGTAGACAGACTGTACCTACATTTAAAAAAAATAGTTGTTGTAGTTTTAATATAGCGTAATGAAATAACTCCAGCCCGGCCCCTAAGAACCGTTAATATCTCCGATAATATTGAATTTTGTATTGAAATAAAGTGTTACACGTGCGTTATTTCAGGGTTACATTTCTACTGCATTAACAGAATTACTGTACCTATGTTTTGTAGTTCTCGAGATATTCAAATCACTTGTGAGCATATTATCTGTACCAGTACTATGAACATAAATTAACATGGCTTTTTGACATATTCCACTGTGAATTCGCATAAAGCATTTACCTACACTAATTCAGTCAGAATTTGACGCATTATTTTTACATAAAGAATTTATCAAAAAAAAAGTTCCCTTTCTATCAGAACTATCACGTGTACGCTACCATAACGGACATCTATTTTTTCTTCGTCCCCCACCTCGCCGCACATACCGCAGGGGGTGCACAGCTCCTGTGGTCACACTATAGTTGATTAGTTGAAAGCCGTCCTAATATATTTTTAAATAAATAAATTAATACCTATATTATTAATATTTATCAGAAAAATACTGTATTTCATTATCAAAATTGTATTAAATATTACTGAACGTTTAAAACCTCCTTTTTATTTTTCCAATATATTTCTATTACATACAAAATAAAAACAACTCTGCGTCGTGTCCGCTCGAGAAAAATGATTGAACGTCCAAGGGACGGAGGTACAAATGGAAACTTTTTAAAACCGCGAAAAATTCAATTATACGAAAGCTTCGAGATAAATCTTTATTAAGATAAATTTACTGTTACGTCGTGAAAATGTTGTTAATTGTATTAACTTTTTGTATCCGTTGGATAGCTTAATGTGAGAGAGTGATGGAACATTTTGTTTGAAGTAATTTTAATATTAAAGTACTCATTACGTAATAACATTAACGCTGTATATGTTTCAGAAGTTGGTTTTTATAATTAGATGTACGAGTATGTTTACAGAAGCTTTTTCTAGCTTATAGCGTATTTCTTTTTCTTTAATGTAACAATATCTTATGTTGAATCTTTAAATATTTATTCAAACGTATGTCAGGTTTTACCGATGAGCACGATATTAAGGAAATGTAGATTCTTCTTTATATTTTAGTAAAATATTTTAGTAATTTTTTTCCTTGTGTATATTTAAGTTTGATTGATATTAAATTGGCAAATTTTTAAAATTACCTTTATGTACATTTAAAATCAAATATATAAAATTTCAAACACCTGTCTTTAAACTCTACAGAGATTTTATTTTAAAAATCTGTTCATAAATTATTTGAAAATAGTCAAGGAATTTCTTTGGCCACTATTTTATTTGATATTCAGCCATTACTTACTACGGTTTTCTTTATTCATATCTAATTAACTTACTCCAAGTATACGAGTAAAAACGTAGACGTTCATGTTCGTATAATGTACTCGCCTTCAGCTGTCAACCTATGAATATACATCCCACGTCATACAGTATGGCGGACACCGTTGACACTCGATTAAACGTGTCTTCCTTACAACCGAATATAATACTGAATAAGATCTATTTACATAACACAGATCGTCTTTTCAATATGTTTTGTTTGGCATAACGCACGAATGTAATATCCTTCACCTAATATTGTAAACGAGAAAGTTTGTACCTAATATGGATAGAAGTTTGTACCTAATATGGATAGAAGTTTGTTACTCTTTTACATAAAAACTACTGAACGGATTATAATAAAACTTTACAATATAATAAAGCTTGTATATCAAAACTTGCGGTTCCCGATTAGAATAGGACTGCCCCGTATCCTCCCGTCTGGTCGTAATAGGCGACTAAAGCATACGACAACCCGGTGCATACTACCTAGCATCTCGGGTTAACCTCCTGGTGGGGAGTAAATTACCAACAACAGCATGCGCAAGGAGGGTTGGCGTCAGGCAGGCCACCAGCCGTTAAACTTTTACCAGCATGTGGAAAAGGACATGCTGCGCCGACCCAAAAAAAAAAATGGGATAAGGGCAAGGGAATCATGATCAAAATAATACATAGACTACAATTTGTATTACATTATAAGGTAAAGGCACCTAAATCCGTGGTGTTTTTGACAAAACACGAAAGAACATTAAAAATTAAGTAATTATCGTACCTTTGTATACAATTTTATATTTTTATCAGAAGCGTTAACTATCTAATTTTTGAAAAATATATGCAGTTTGTCAGTAAATGGTTATTAAAAATGATAAAATAAATAAAAATATGAAAAAGAACGATGCGCCTAATTCCGATGTATAAATCGTAATTCCGATGGATTTGGTTCCTAATTCCGAGTATAAAAATAGAAAGGGAACTACCTATGTAGGGTTCTCATACATGATGTTCAAAAATAAAAGGAGTTTATTTTTTATGTAATCGGGTAATCATTTTTCTTTTCACCTGTGCTACCCGTATTAGCACGGGTAAAAAGGGAAAATAATACGAATATTCCTAAGAGTCTTGTAATGTAATTTTCTTTAATATCATAAAAAAATTAAAAAAATTCAAATACATGTACTTAAATAAAAAAAACTAAAAAGTAATAAATAAGTGAAACTAAAATGCAAGTTTAAGACTTTTGAAATAATTTATTAGGCGCCGTTATGCTAAACTTTGAAGCACTATAAATCATGAATGATTATTATGCAATAAAAAAATGACTTAGGAAACCTAATAATGATGTATGTAAAACTATCCAGGTCCACTAAGTGTGTAGGAGGATACAAAGAAAATTACATAAACACACACGCTGAAAATAGTCTTCAAATAGGCAGACTGACAGACAAAAAATAATTTAATTGCTGTAGTTTCATAATACCCAATTATGAAACTACAGCAATTAAATTATTTTTAAAGAAATATGAATAGACGCACACTCCAATTTTATGTGATTGTACTATAGATGATTAGTATTCTAACAGTTACTACGTACTAAGCACATAAAAAAAGGAACACTCTGTATTTAAACAGGGTCAATACTCTCTATGACCGGGTCAAAAAATCGGAATTAGGAACTCATGTAAGCTTATTCCGATGTAAATACATCGTAATTAGGTGCTCATATAACCTTATTCCGACGTATATACATCGGAATAGCGTTTTATGATGCTAAATCAAAGTTTCTAATTCCGAGTAATAAAAATTAAAAGACTTTTTGATATTATGCAAATTAAATAGTGGATAGTTGCAATATGAAAGGGAAACAAATATAAGACACATATATATAATAACAGAGCAGATCAAAAACCGAACGTCTTCATAAATTTTTTCCCGTACAACGTAATAAGAAAGTACCTATAATAGTCATTTTTGACCTGCTATAATTAGTGAATCCGACGCCAAGGTTTACCTCGGAATTACATTATTAAATGCATGAGTTATTCAATAAATCAGAACTAACACATTAAACTTTGTAATCATAAAACACACACCGAAAATTTAAAAAAAGTAAATGTCTTAAAATTTGTT
This sequence comes from Schrankia costaestrigalis, assembly GCA_905475405.1. Lineage (NCBI taxonomy): Eukaryota > Metazoa > Arthropoda > Insecta > Lepidoptera > Erebidae > Schrankia > Schrankia costaestrigalis. Next base: position 10,394,398 of record FR997826.1, read on the forward strand.
ATTCCGTGGTATACATCGCTTTTAGGAACACACTAAAATATTTTGCACCTAATGCCGTGGTGTTTTCAACACGTATTTTCTTGCTAATTTGCAAATAAAATACTCAAATCTTAAGTGTTTTCGATAAAATATATTGTCCTTTCAATAATTCAACCTAAACGAAAACTCGCATTGTATAAAATTATCACGTAAAACACTATTTGGCAAATCGTAATACTCACGTGCATGAGGTCCTAAACGTATGAAGTGTGCTTTCAAGGCGGCTTCCCGTGGCAAAATGACCAATTATTCTACAGTGTGAACACACTTACATCTTTTTTGTTTATATAAATATGAACAGATAAATTATTAATTTATTTTTTTATCATGCAGACCAAAATAACTAGTGAATTACTTTAAAAACCCGTTTTACTAAATACCTCGGATTTTACTGCCATTTTTAGAACCCCTCGTAGTTAGGTGCTTTTACCTTACATACTTACAATATAAAGTACTCGAAATACTAACCTTGCGCAGACGAAGTCACAATCTCCTGCTAGTAATAAAACGGCGGTATTCTCAACACATGGATATCATATATTTGCTACAGCCAAATACCGTAAGTATGACATATTTTCCTTCACTATCGGAGGACTGCTCATGTAATTCGTACATCTGTATTGTATCGTTCACATCGCAGCCTTCAGTCGTGCATGTCACACGTAAACATACTTCGGAAAAGGTGCATCACAATTTTATACATTGACTTGTTGCCGCGCGTGTCATCCGCATGCGACAGAAATGTTCAAGGATTGAGTTTTTAACCGACTTCAAAAAAAGGAGGAGGTTCTCAATTCGGTTGTATTTTTTTTACGTACCTCTCGCCACATGAATTAATATTATTGAGTAACCGTTACTTAAAAAATCTAGGGATAGTAAAAAATATAAACCATTTTATACATAGAAACACACAGCACCAATGCAAAAACTAATGTTCATGAACACAAAGATTTGTGATGAGAGCGAACTTTGTCATGTAATGGAGAAACATGGAATCCGAAAAGAAGAAAGAAAGACAATGGAAAAAAATGATACTCGAAGCGGGAATCGAACCCGCGTCTCTGGACTATACGCGTCCAGCGCCCTAACCTCTAGGCCACACTGGCTACGCTGTACGCGTTAAAAATTATATGTAATTGAAACATGGAATGTTACACATACATTACTAGAACAATAAAAATAATAAAAACCGATGACTACTTTAGTTAAAGATTGGGTAGACAGCCGACACATTTACGAAGATTAGGCGATCCATAGAAATTCTTACATAAGAAGTATCCAAAGTCTAGGTAACAGGTGTAACAAGCAAAGCAATGTGGATACTTTTTGTCAACTCACCTTCGTCACTGTTCGCTTGATTACATATAACATATGGGACGGGCTTATCTTCATTCCTATAAGTGAAATTTGGCACGTTTGCAGATTGGATACGATTGGGATGACGTAATTTGATTGTATTGTTTTGATAGGTTGAGATTGATTAAAAAATTGGGTATATTTTGTTATCTATACATAGTATAAAATAAAGTCGCTTTTTCGGTCTCTATGTCCCTTTACGGATTTTAATGCGGTTTTTATTAGTAGATAGAGTGATTCAAGAGGACGGTTTATATGTATAGGACATGTATAATATAGTAGAGAAAAAAATTAGAGATTTGTAATGAAGCTGTACTTAAACGGCGAGCGGGTCTGGTCGCTAGTTTATGATAAAATGAATATATTAATTTATTGGCAGTATTCAGCGAAGTATGAATATAGTTTTTAATCATCACCACAATGACAAAAACCTTAAGATTAATATAATTTGTGATTTATTCCGTTTCTAAAGTTTGCTGATGATTTTGAATGATTAACTACTTTTAATTACATTAAAATTATTGTCTTTTTCTACTAAAATATTTATAAACTGTCTGTACAATTGTGTGTATAATTACAATGTCTTTGTAGTGCAATCAGACCAATAGAGGTCACACAATAATGTTCTGAGGTGAAGTTGGCAGCCCACATGCAAGCTATACCTATTAGTTATATCTGTGATCGGCATTAAGCTTGTCAACCAATCCTAATGTGTTCCTGGCAGCTAAGACCAATTTACAATGTTACATAGGTTGTATAGGTATATGCTATACAACCTCTGATACGTAACCTGTGTGGTTGTATATGAGGATGTATGTTCGCCCTTTGAGTTAATTAGCAACATGTACCTACTGCATTCTCGTTAAAATGTTTTCTACAATGAGGTATTTAGTTTGGAAAGTATGTTCAAAGATATTGTAGGTTCGCGCGAGTTAAGCGTGGAACATGTTTGAAAATTCGTTGTAAGAAATTTAAAGACCCTATAGCTCCGTGAGGTGACGGAGTAGGAATGTCATCACCCCATCCAAAATTAAACCCTATACCAATCCGCCTGGCCAGTGTGGTATTAGTAGGCCAAGTAGTCCCTGCAGTGGGACATTAAATGGCTGTTATGATTGATGATGATAGACCTTTCTACAAAGATTTATTGTGACGATGAAAACAAATAAATGTAAGTTCCGTTAGGTAACTATTAGACTGTATACAGTAGTCAGCTATCTACATCACAGGGTGTGAAAGGCCATTCAATCTCTTGCGCCATCTGCAATAATCTGCATGGGTCCATTCCTGCATTGGCGGTCAATGAAAAAAAACTTATTCAGAACAACACGTTCCGTTCGTTCAGATGAAACTGGCATTCCAACAGTCTGGAAAATATGTTAAGCACTTTTCACGTGTGTAGATACACACAATTAAAAGTTCACACTGTCTTTCTATCCTGGATATTGTAAAAATGAATATTTTAAGACGGCTATACCGGTGACTACTACTCTCCGTGTGGTGATGGAGTAAGAATACATGGTGTAACCACCCTATCTCATCCCATGGGTGTCGTAAAAACCGACTAAGGGACTATCCGTGAATATTATCTTTACGTAATAAAAAGAAGAAAAACTAGAAAATAAACCCTATACTAATCCGTTTGGCCAGCGTGTCACTGTCACTGGAGGAGGCCCGTCCCTGCAGTGGGAATGGACTGTTATGATGATACCGGTTACCACTAATTTGTTTGTATCATTCGTATTTTTGTATCTAATGTTATAAGTCACTATTTTACTCAATAAATATATTTCTTACTAGATTTTATTTTAAATGTACCATATTATAAATAATAGTAACTTAACGATAAAATGAATGAAAAATAAATACATCGGTAAATGGTGCAAGGTCGTTGTTAGACAGGCTTCATTTAGCGCGTTACACCCTAAGGGGTTGAACTGAAGCATAAAAATAGTGATTAGGTTACGTTCAACACGCGTGTATAACTTGATGTTATTTTAGTACGAGCATACGTGGTATATAAATAAGGTGATAATTATAATATTTTGTTATGTATAATTATCATCTTTAAATAATAGCTTTTTACCTATGAAATTGCCGTTTTGTATGAAGATTTTATCAGAAGTTAGATTTTGCATACTAAAGTTTTCTTAGATTTTTCAATAGTTATTATACTTCATAAAATGTTTGGTATGTAATGGCGCATATTTAAGCTAACTATTTTGTATAAAACAAAGAAAAAAAAAGTATCAGGGAAGAAGTTACAATCAAACAAATGGGAAAATCCGCTGTTTTAAATTGGACCGAATCGTTACGTTATCCTAACCTACACGTTTAATAAGCACCACGGGTCAAACACATCTTACCCAAAATATAAAACCAGCCCACATGCACATCCAAAATTCATCCCCAACGTATCATTAAAATGGTATCCACAATTAGCATTCGCAAATTAGGCACGCCGTCGATTCCACTGTGACCAACAGCATAGAATAATTGCCACACCTATTACCTAATAGCGAACAACCGTATTAAGTGGACCGGCCACTAACGTGAAACAAATGCACCTATTAATTTCAAATCAGTTTTATTATTGTATGTCCTTTAAAATAGATTTTGTCTATTTTTAATCATAAATAAAAAGAATTCATAATATAAGAAAGTTATCACATCAAAGACAACCAAGGACAAAGCTACTGATGGTTAAGGCTCCAGATATAAGAATTTCCTAAAAACAAGCATCTCTTTAAGAATTAGTATCTTTGGTATCGGACCGAAAACCCAAATGCCTAATGCGAGTTTCCTCGAGTCGTAAGTTGATAGTAATTATTATATAGAAACATCCGTGTGGTGACGGTGTAAGAATACAATATGTCACCACCCCATCTCATCCCATCGATGTCGTAAAAACCGACTAAGGGACTATCCGTGAATATTAACTATTCGAAATAAAAAGAAGGAAAACTTGAAATTTAACCCTATACCGTCTGGCCAGCGTGGTATTAGTAGGCTAAGTATCCCTCCTTTACGGAAGGAGGCCCGTCCCTGCAGTGGGACATGAATGGGCTGTTATGAATTATACAGAAAACGGCAAAAAAAATAAAAAATCCAACCCAGACAGCAGTTTAATAGCAAGCCACGCTTAGTCTTATCACTGGAGAATGTCTTGCCTTGTCTCTTCTCAGTGAGACATTGCTAGGCTGATAAGATTACCGTGGCGTACCAAAATAGCACAATGCGACCTTAAAGTTAAAGGGTGCGAAACGTTAAACAGAAACACGGTTGTGCGATTTGACTTTAATCTAGAAAGTACGGCTAATAGATCTAACTATTCGTAGAAAGCACGTTTCGTCGAACCGTAATGTTACTATGATTCGGTTAAATGTGTTGTCTACGAATAGTTATTTCTATAAACAGTACTTTCTTTATAAAGTTGGGTCGTACAAGCGTGTTTTAGATTGACGTTCAAGACCTAAAAGTAAACGCAATTTTCGGAACATCTTAACTATGCAGAGTTTATGCCTTTTCTCATTATTGAAGGTAGGTGTGAAAACAAGGAAAAAGGTTTGTTGCGATAAATAAATAAATATAATGAGCTATTATGTGGCAGTGATTGGATGAGGTACCGGGTCCCCTGTGTGTTGTAAGATGTGATTACATTCGGGTCGTTTCGGTTGGCTTGTGCTCGCCCTTGTGCAACTTGATAAATGCCCACTAAATAAACTGATAATTTCCAAAATGTTCGCTTAAACAATACAATGAGAGTGTTTTTGAAGTAAATCAAGAAGCTAAATTAAATTATTAATTAAATCATAACAGCCCATTAATGTCCCACTGCAGGGACGGGCCCTCTCCTATGACGGAGGGATAATTGGCCTACTAATACTTAACTTATTTAATGAATACTACTCTTAAATAAAATAAGTAGTATTAAACCTAGCATACGTTTTTAGCTTAAAAACATCCTTCATGTTTGAGTTACTAACAACATAATTTTACGTAATTTTTTGCTTGACCGACAATTTGTTAAGACCGGCAACCTTTGAACGATGCACTTTTTCCCAAAAAAACAATAATAGAGTTGTGTAAGTTTAACCTACAAGACTACCCCATCGCATCCCATGGGTGTCGTAAAAACCGACTAAGGGACTAACCGTAAATATTATCATTACAAAATTTAAAAAAAAGGAAAAGTTGAAATTAAACCCTATACCAATCTGTCTGGCCAGCGTGGTATCAAATAATTTCAATAAGCACACTAATTAACCAAATCTGTACATATTATATTAATAGCAGTTTCAAGGGCCTGTTAAAGTGCTCGCTTGTTGGACAACGATTCTATACAGTTAACATATTAATTAGTCTGAAATGTAATGTAATTATTTTAATTTACGAATATGTATGGAATCCTTACTGATTGGTAATTGTCGAGTTATTTCGGAAAATTAATTTGTTGTAGTTATTGTAAAATATAAGGTAAGCACAAGGTGGGAATACTTGGAGGAAGACTATGTCCAGCAGTGGACTTTGATTGGCTGATATGATATCGATGATGATTGTAAAATGTATAGGTTAAATAGCCCGCTGATACTGGAGAAGATTAGTTTCCTGCATTAGTCTATACTAATATTATAAAGAGGTAAAATTTGTGTGTTTGTAACGTTGTAGGAGGTAATCTCTGTATAGAAAACAACATCCACAAACTAACTTCAATCTTATTTACATGTAATATAAAGTACAATGTTACATGTATATATGTAAGTATTTACAACCCACATATTCACGTGTTGAGCTCGTAACCGACTTCCTGCGAACACAACAATGCTTTTCATCCCCCGCGGTGGACGCGGAGAAATTAACATTTTTCTGTACCACCGTAATGAAACAAAAATAAAATAACAGGAACTTGTTCTACCTTAGACATATAAGCTCTTATGAAAGTCTTTATATTATGATAAAATAACAAGAAATTAAATGTATTTATTTAGCCTTTTACAAAAGAGGTTTAACCTTTAACTATGGACGTCAAATTTTTGTTACACTACCATGGACGTGCGGTCTCCCAGACCGCGATCTTTATAGACCGAATTCTAATTAGTTAAATAAATATTGTACCATTTTTTGTTTTTAGCAGATTTAGGAGTCAATAAATTGTAAATAAAAGATGCAATTTTAATCAAAATGTATTTATTTTAATGTTAAATCTAGTCATTTAACAATCAAAGGCACTTTTCAGACTTTTTCAATCGAGATCACTTTATATAGGCATTATCTAAAGAAAACTATTTATTTAGTCTGATTCATTAGTTTTACAATAAAATACAAGGAATAAAAAATATAAAAATAGTACATTCTTAAAACTATACATAAAAATTTTGACAATGGTCCAACTTGAGCATATTTATAGGCAGTTTTTACATAATAGCTCCGAACATTGTAGGCCTATTAGCTGTTTAGAGCTTTTTATTGACTGTTTTTCGATAAATTCGACGTTCTTTTGTATGAAGAAGTACTTGGCTGATCGTATTCTGAACAAACTAGTAAAAAACAACTAAAAATTCTAGAACAAACAAAATCAAAATCAGTCTAATTTTATTACACAAACGTGGACGTGCGGTCTCTCAGACCGCACACGAAATATAAATCGAAATTACTTACGCAATATGTAGCCGGCGACGCAATTATTACTCTTAACAGTCGTTTTGCCACTAAAACCGAAGCTACTGAAGGTTTCAGCCGTGTAAGGTCCGCGGAAGGATAAGGGAACGCGATTTGGAAACTGCAAGCGGTCTGTGAGACCGCACTACCATAGTTAAAGGTTAAACGCCGTTTTTGTTTTAGCTTTTTCTTGTCTCCCTTTTATTGAGCTATTGCAGTTACGGGCCTAGTTTTAAGATGGAAAAAGCTTTGCATGCTGAAACCACATTGTTTACATGCATCAAGTATTTCGTCTTTCTTATATAAAATTGTATATTAAACAATTTATGTAAAATTTTCCTTTTTATGACACGTGAAGTATTTTTTCATGACAACTACGAGTATACGTTGCATCAGTACGTTTTCGCTTTCCATCAAATTTAATACAGTCATATTGCCGTATAGTAAATAAAAAGATAATATGTTCTACTCAGCCCCAGTGTTCTACACATCAAACTATATAAAATACAATTTAGCAAAGCAAACTCTTTCGTTTTATATGATAACATAGAGTCGTTAATATTTATTCGAAGTAGTCATTGCGAAATGAGACAATCATTTCCCGTAAAGAGTTTTCCTAAGAATATTTTGATGTAGCAAGTCTCATAAAGTTTTATTAAGGCGAGAATACGCCTCGGACAAGGCGGAACTTCCCACAAAAGACTTTATACCTAAAGGGTACTTCTATTGTTGAAGCGTTCTTGCATTAAGACGCTTTCACCATCATTAAAGATCCAACATTATTGCACGGAGATGTTCATTTTATTCAAAGTTTCTCTTGAACAAAATACGTCGATATTTAAGCGAATAATGTCATCATTTTGTAGTTAAGAACAGACAGGGCTTTAATATCGATTATACGAGTAATACCTACTTACGTAACTTTCGTTACGCGTATTATTTACTGGAATGCCATACCTTTTACGATTAAAACCAAAAAGCTTGATAAATTTTATGAGATTATTTAATTTTACCAGACCAACTTGGAACTAACTGAACAGAACGATCAAATAAAATTAGGTGGTCAAAAAAGAGTTTAGGGGTAGACATGAAAAAGAAATAAAGCGTATAGGGAAATTTCTCCTTATTTTGAAGTCAGTTAAAATAAAAATTAGTGCTTGATCAAAGATGAACAATAAAATATTACATTAGATTCCATAAAATATATTATCAAAATAATTATAATCACACTTGTAGTTCATTTCCAAACAGCCCATTAATGTCCCACTGCAGGAACGTGCCTCCTCCCGGGACGGGGGGATACTTGGCCTACTAATACTAGTAATTCATTTAATTACATTCAATTTAAATTTACATTATTAAATGCCGGACTTAAGACGATGCATGTGCCACAGAGGTTTCATACAAAATATAAAGCTGGTTTATATAAATTGTTCCCGTTCATTCTTTGAACACTCAATGGTCAGGTCACAAAATTCGTTCCGAAATACAGGCCTTGTAGCCCAGTTCAGGCACCAGTCTCCCACAATATCTATACTTATAATAAAACTGTAGAGAGATCAATTCTGTACATTGAATATATGTTAAAAATTAATATTGGAGGATGAATGGTGATCGATACTAATGCCAAAAATGCAATCAATAAATTTTTTGTCTGTCTGTCTGTCTGTCTGTCTGTCTGTCTGTCTGTCTGTATGTGCACGCATGGGTCAAAAACTACTGAAGGCATTTTAACCAAACTTGGTACAATTGTAGTCCATACTCCCGGGCAGGTTATAGGCTGTATAACATAACGCTAAGATACATAGGTGCTGAGCAGTGACGAAAAATTTGAAGCAAGTCGGTTGAAAAAAAGCGCGTTCGAGCTCTTATCATAGCATACGTTGATCATACGCCAAAAATATGTATTACAAAAATAAAGGTCTTCAAAAGATGAACAAAAAAGTCCTGAATAGTATATATCTATCTTTTATATATTAGCCACAATAACCTGTTTAATCGTTAGGGTTTTCTTCAAAGTGTATTAAATACATAAATATATTGTAATTTGCATAGACATATCTTTTTTAAACTCCCATATTTCAAAAGTACACTTTAATACCTTATTCATAAAAAAAAAATATAGAAATCGGTTTATAAACACACAAGATTTAGATGAAAGAAAATTTCCAAATGTCGCCGCGCCAGTATGAGTACGGCTGTACGGTTGATTTTTGTTTAACGTCCGAAGCGGCCAACCGGTGCATCTATATAATTTCATTCACATTGACTCTTATTGCGAACGGACGTGGTTCTTATTGACTCTTCTCGGAATAAGCGCGCTTTAGATATTACAATACATAGATACGTAGTTTTTAGGTATTAAGTTTAAAGTAGGTATCTATCTATACTATAATAAAACAATCGGAATCGGATAAGTAATACTCGAGATATCGCTAGATCTCTTTATTAGAACAGTCCAATACAAATCAGGGGTCATGAAAAATGGATTTGGTTCAATGTTGAATGAATTTAAATTTCGTTTCTTTTGTTCACGAGATGGCGTTACCAGTAGTAATCATAAAATAAATGAGTTTTTAAATAATATATAACTATTTTATTATTAAGTGCTATTAATAAGTTATTCCTTTTAAATGTTAATAAAATTAACCATGAATCGTATGTGTAATATCAATTATAAGTCTTCACACTAGCCTTTAAAAATATCAATTTAACGGACACAAAGAACATCCAGACTAAGGACAATAGTTTGTGTATCACAATTGTCCTCCATGGTAATCGAGCCCGCGACCTCATGCACGCCAGCCATGTAATGCGACCGCCGCGCCACCGAGGCAGGTATTTCTGCCGCACCATAACGTGGCGTGCAAATGTATTCATTTATAATTAATTAGCGATTATCCGTGTGGTGACGGAGCAAGAATACAATATGTCACCTCCCCATCTCATCCCATGGGTGGCGTAAAACCGACTAAGGGACTATCGGTGAATATTATCTTTACGAAATAAAAATGAAGGAAAACTTGAAATTAAACCCTATACCAATCCGACTGGCCAACGTGGTATTAGTAGGCCAAGTATCCCTCCATCACGGGAGGAGGCGCGTCCTTGCAGTGGGACATTAATGGGCTGTTATGATGAAATAAGCGATGTCATTTATTTTAACTTACAAATTTGACAACATATGGCATTGTGCCTGTGACGTCATTTTCAGTATCGCGGTATTAAGATTTTACTTGAAAGAATGACGTTCGCTCATGTCTTTCAGTATAAGTTTAGACACAGTCTTCATAGATCTGTCTTTGTAAAGATCTGTTTTTGAAAAGGTTTTGGTTCGTTCGTTAATTTTACAATTCGTGTGTAGGTATATCTGTTTGTTATAAGGTTTAAAAAACGATTTTTCAGTATTAAATCGAATTGCGAAGTAAGTAACATCCGCCACGCGAACGAAGTCGCGGGCACAGCAGCTAGTTGTACATAAATTTGTATTTGTAACTTTTATGGGTATTTTTAATATTGTGGTGAGAAATAAACGTGTTTTTTTTAATATTATTAATGGCTTACAAATACGTTGCTTAATAAAAGTCCAAATTTTATAAGAACTGAACTTCAGAGATACAGGATTTAAAGAAGACCCTTCTCGTAATATTACTTCTAGGTATGTCGTATTTTTGTATTCCATCCAATTTACTTAAAATTATTTCTATTTACATCCAAACTCTATCGCACAATCATACTAACACTTTTATTTACTCAAAGGCACGAGTCCCCAAAATCCCTCAGGCCCGTTTTGAAACCCGCACATACAAAGAAAGTTGTAAGGTGTCTTCTTGAGCAAAATAACATTGTGCACAATTGAATTAACATTTCTTACACATTCACACAACGCCATCTAGTCCCAAATTAAGAAGAGCTTGTACTATGGGTACTAGACAATGAATAAACATTCTTAAATGCATTTTTTTTTAAACATACATTAATTAGACACCCAGAACAATGCACAATAATCATGTTAATGCACGGAAAGATTTGCATTGAGTGGGAATCGTACCTAAGACTTCTGCATAGCTGCCATGTAACATACCGTCTACGCCACAGAGGTCATCAAATGAATAGTTTTTTTTTAAATTGGCCTACCAGAATGACTCTATGGTGCCTGATGCCTTAAGCACCCAATAGAGTCCAAGAATGGAGAGTACTACACTACACGCGTTATCATCTGAGTCTTAAAGCCATATAATTTCTCTATATCTATCTCGCTTGCACTTACGGGTCTACTATTCTTATATTACATCATCTATCTCTTTCGACTTTTATGACGTGGCGACTCTGATGATAACGCGTTTACTACAACACGTGCGAGCTTTGTAATGGGACATGCGAGCGACGGACATTTCCGACAAGGCTTAAGTACCTGTTTGACCCAAGCTGAAGATCGTATGTCGGTACGATATTACATTGTCTAACCATAAGTGGATTTTGACATGCAATAGGCTTATTTAGATATCATGTTACTCTCGATATTGTTCACGGGAAATTAAGTGGGATGTACGTACTATACTATGTTAGTAGTTCATGAAACATGATTTATTAATCTAAATAAATATAAATATTCCTCACACATTCACACAAAGTCATCTAGTCCCAAACTAACCAAAGCTTGTACTATGGGTACTAGACAACGGATAATTATACTTAAATACTTTTTTTTGCAAATACTTACACTACATAAAAAACACTTAGACCAGTGCAAACAATCATTTTCATGCACACAAAGATTTGCATTGAGCGGGAATCGAACCCGAGACCTCTGCGTAGCAGTCATGTTATAATATAACCAGTACGCCACAGAGGTCGTCTAAAGTACTATGTTAGTAGTACATGAAAAATGATTTAATTTATTTATTTATTTAAACAATATATAAATAAATACACTTCTCATCAAAAAAATCGAAACAGTTGCAAGTTTGTGTTTTGTAAGGATTATCTGAAAAATGTGTATATTTAGGAATATGTGTTATATGTCATTTAATAGGTAATTTAATGAGGTTTTCAAATAATGATGTTAATGTTCTAAATTCAAATTAAATTTTCATAGATTTCGTATTTTGTTTAACAAGTCGTATTTACCCTGTACGTAGTTTGACGGAAAATGATAAAATTAGGCATGTAAATGAAAAAAAAAAGCGTTTATTTAATAACCCGTATCGCACACCCAGAGTTCCTTGCTCCTCTTATTACTGCGTCCATGCGATGTTTACCCGCAAAAACCGCCAAGTGGTGGCATTGCTGAATTCTGGACTTAGTCAGGTTATTACGGCTGAAAGATTGCATCTTAGCGTCTCGTCTTTTCATAGAATCTGAAAACGCTATCAAGAGACTGGTTTATTTACGCGCCGTTAGAGATCTGGCAGAAAACAGGTAACTTCTGACCGAGTAGATCGATTTATAGTAACACCTTTCTTACAAAGTCTATGCCTTAATGTCTTTCAACCGCAGCAGCAGGTTCATGATGAACCTATGGTGGCTGTAAGTGACTCTACAATTAGAAGAAGGTTGAAGAAACGTGGCCTTGTACCGTACAAGCCAGCAAATAGGGAGGAATTACCCGCAGATCATCGAAAAGCGCGCCTTAACTTTTTACGTAATTACCTAAATTGCTCATACATCTAGTGGATCAAGTTCCTCCTTTCTGATGAGTGCAAAATTGTATTGTATGGTAACGATTGAAGGACTAAGGTCTACAGAAGTGATGGAGAACGCTTTGCACCATGCAGGATTAAAAGAAAAGGCCATCCATGGTGGCGGTTCATGTACTGTTTGAGGAGAAATTAGTGGCAACGACAAGACAGAGTTTGTCTTTGTGTTTGGGTCCTGTCTGCATTTTTTAACAGTCATAGGTACATCGAACAGTATCTTGAACCTCTTGTGATGCCCTATGCACATTTATTTGACCCCGGTTTTACATTTATGTACGAGGATGCTAGGGCAAACACCGCGAGCGTCGTAAGAGATTATGTTACTGAAGTCGATAACTCTATTATTGATTGGCCAGCAAGAAGCCCGGACATGAATCCGATTAAACATCTATGGGATGAATAAAAAAGAGGAGTTAGTGTAAAAGATCATGCCTCAAAAACACTTAGCCAGCTTTAAAATGCAATCCAACAGGAATGGCTTAGAGCGCCACTATTTTTGATCGTGACTCTCATCCGATCGATGAAAAACCGTACAGAAGCATTAATGAGAGGTCGGGAATGGTATCCGAGTTATTAAACAAACGTTTCCTAGCTTTTTTTTCATTTACGTGCCTAATTTTATCAATTTCCGTCAAACTACGTACAGGGTAAAAACGACTTGTTAAACAAAATACGAAATCTATGAAAATTTAATTTGAATTTAGAACATTAACATCATTATTTAAAAACCTCATTAAATTCCCTATTAAATGATATATAACACATATTCCTAAATATACACATTTTTCAGATAATCCTTACAAAACACAAACTTGCAACTGTTTCGATTTTTTTGATGAGAAGTGTATATATAGATAAAATAATCTATATTAATCGGATGTGGGGTAGAAATTTATCTTCTAACCGAAAAATTAATATAATGTAATAGTGTTATCAAGGAACGTCAGCTGAGTTAACACACTTAACCACATTTTACCTTGATTTTTAATGTGTTATTTTTGTGATGGAAAAACAGGAATTTCATTTTATTTTACAGCTCAAAATACTGTGGTATTCAAATGCCAAGTTACCTTCTATAACTAAAAAAAACGTCTTTGCAGTAGGACAATAAATTTAACTTACTCGTAAAAATGTCTAAATAATTACAGTCTTAATCTATATCTATACTTAATATTATAAAGAGGTAAAGTTTGTGTATTTGTGACGTTGTAGGGGGAAACCTCTGGATCTAATGAATCGATTTTTAAATTCTTTCTGTGTTGAATAGTCCATTTATCGGGGATTGTCATAGGCTACATAGTATCACGCTATGACTAAAAGGTATGGAGCTATAATGAAATATGTTTAAAAAACTAACACGTTTTTTTCGCCGCCCAACGAAGTGGGTACGCGTCAGCTAGTTTACTATATTTTATTACAGTGTCTGGATTATAACAGACATAAAAACCAGATTTCTGATATACTATTTAACACATTAAACTGGTCAAGTATGGTTAAAAGTTTTTCAACAAGGCGCAAAATTTTCCTTACTGCTAAAAGCAAAACTTTGAGAAGTGTGCACAGTTAGTTCACCTTGCAGAGTCACTGTACATTACTAACTTTTGTTTAAAAAAAACAAACTATCAGCTGTTGGCTTTTGTTTGACGTTCGCCTGTTGTTCTATTAAACTGTTCAGTTTAAAGTGCTTTGTTTTTTTTTGTATATTTGTTTGATTGGTCCTTTAGTGAATTTGAAAAAGCGGTCACTTGTTTTGTTTAAATGATTGTACAGTTTACCAAAAATTGTGTGTACGAATACTGTTGAAATGTAAACGGATTTATTTTAATTTTTTTTTCATAGTATGATTCTAGATTTATTTTGATGTGATTGATTAAAAAAACACTTTTTTTCTAATAAATGTGACTCTTGTAAGCCAGCATAAACACAGTGACCTCTGAAAAAGCATCTTACAAAACCCTTTAATAAGTCCTGGCTATAAAACTAAAACGTCTTGGGACCTAACGGAACTAATCAGAAGAAAACAGAGTTGAATAACCTTCTATTATAGCCGGGAGTCCTAATATGTCAGACTAGATTGTAAATAGCCTACACCAAGCAATTAAACATTTACAGAGGCGCATCCGAGCTGTAATTGATTCCAATAATATGTATGCCTGAAACGTCTAATCGCTCGATAATTCATTGCAGGCGATATTTGATCCTCCACGTAATATACTATTCCTGAGCTTAGGTTAATCTATCTAGGATTAAACTGAGGTCATTCACTTTAAGTATATCCTTGCTTACCTGGAGTCCTCAGGCATATGGCAGCTGGAAGAATATCATGTAGTTTTAGCCGGTTTGAGTTCGACAAATCCATGGCAGAGACATGGCAAAAAAATTGTGATAATGTGGTAATCACAGGACCGGATACGAAGGAAATATTAAAAGGCACCCTTGCTCCAACATTGGACGTCTATTCAAGGATGTTTATGATAATGTCTTCAGTTAAGGAGATTCGGCATTTCCAAAGGAAAAAAATCAGTTTTAGCTATAGCTTTCTGTGAAAGTAGAATAGTATGTCAATTATTACTATGAATAGCCAGCAATGAAAATCGAACACTAGTGTGTCACAGTCGTGACGTGATACGCCAATGGTATAGTACAGGCGGCCTTGGCTCGGCAGCGGCCGACAGTCGCCCCAGTATCTACTAATTGAATCTTACAACTTACGAAGAACTTTCTCAACTTGCGCGAAATTTGATTAGGTCGTCATCGTTCCTTGAACGTGGACTTTTATTTTTTAAACTTAGTATTACTTACCTATCGTAAGATTAATAGTGAGGATGTCAGTATTTTGTATGGAACCTCTCTTGTGTAGTCTTGGATTCTATTTCTGATACAATAATGCAAATATTTTGTCCATGAAGATGTTTCTGTGTAGGAAAATGTTTAATAAACAAAAAGATAAAGAGGTTTATACATGCATAAAAGCCTTGATCATCATGATGGTGTGTAAAGCAAATACTAAGAAAATACTATTCTAATAGGTAGTAGTTTTAACTCCTATTAAATCCTCATATGAAAAAATGCGTATATTTTTAATTTATCTGTACCCATAGCACAAGCTCTGCTTAATTTAAAAGTAGATGGCGTTATCTATAGCATCATCATAATAATATCTTCATAACAGCCCATTCAATGTCCCACTCCAGGGACAGGCCTCCTCCCGTGATGAAGGGATACTTGGCCTACTAATACCAAGCCGGCCAGACGGATTGGTATAGTGTTTCATTTCAAGTTTTCCTTCTTTTTATTTCGTAAAGATAATATGCACGAATAGTCCCTTAGTCGGTTTTTACGACACCCATGAGATGAGATGGGGTGGTGACATATTGATTCTTACTCCGTCACCACACGGAGAATCTATAGAATAATAGCACTTTATTTCCCACTTGTACTCTAGTAATAAGGGAAAACTGGGTCTACGACGGATACGGCCTGACAAGTCATAATGGATTTTGTGTAAAGTTTTCCTCTTTATTTTTCTTAACATGCATGTCTAAATAACAAAATACTATTTTTCCTCTGTGAGGTTTTACGATCTAACGAGATGGCCACCACGCGGAGTTGTGTGAATATGTAAGCGATATTATATTATTATTATAACAAAGGGTGTTTCAGCGTTGAAACCAATTTAATGGACCAACGGTTTTTCGTCAATCCGATTATGTAAGACTAAGTAATATTAGCAACAGAATAAAGCTTTATTTACCTGTGTATCACAAGATTAATTTTATTTAATATTCTATCAAGACTAGGCTATTGTGTAAGCCTTTGAGGTCATCATAACAGCCCATTAATGTCTCACTGCAGGAACGGGCCTCCTCCCATGACGGAGGGATACTTGGCCTACTAATACCACGCTGGATTGCTATACGGTGTAATTTCAAGTTTTTCTTCTTTTTATTTCGTAATGATAAAATTCACGGATAGTCCCTTAGTTTGTTTTTACGACGCTCATGGGATGTTTTACGGTAACGGTACGGTGGTAGTGGTACGGTAAAAAATTAAACATCACATTATTTTTTACCATGTCCAAAAAGAGGTTATCAATTTGATTTTGTTTTTATTGTTTGTTACTTTTTAATATACCTATTACCTATAAAGAATATTTATGGTTAAGGGTAATGAAGAGGTACGGTTTTGATTTTACAATTTAAACTTGATAATTAAATATTCTTAGAATTTTAGACAAATTAAAGTTAAGATTACAAAACATTCACTTTTAAATTAAAAAAACAAATCTTAGTTTACGTAAACAAACCAACAAAAAATGAGCACAATTCTTCAAAACAGCGCAGTAATTACATTCAAACTGATGTAAATAAACCTAATATTTCTTTTTTGATTTCCGAACGAGGCCATTAACGTTTAGGGAAAAGTATTTTGAAGCCCATGATCATTACTTGGCTATCAATCATTGAATATTTCTCCATTGACTACAAACTCGTTTGTAACAACGTATTTTGCTACATTTATCTAATTACTTATACTTTTAACTTGGACTGACAAAAAGATTGATAATAATTATTGACTTCATTCTGATAATAATATTTTTAAAGCTGTTGTTTTTATTAATGGATCGATGTCGCAGCACTGGCCACTTGAATTAAAATCGGTTTTCGAAATTAAACGTGGTCTTTGTGTTTTGTCAATCTTTGGATGTTTTTACAAAGACAATCATCCGTGTGGTGACGGAGTAAGAATACAAAATGTCACCACCCCATCTCATCCCATGGGTGTCGTAACAACCGACTAAGGGAATAACCGTAACTACTATCTGTACGAAATAAAAAGAAGGAAAACTTGAAATTAAACCCTATACCAATCCGTCTGGCCAGCGTGGTATTAGTAGGCCATGTAACCCGCCGTCACGGGAGGAGGCCCGTCCCTGCAGTGGGACATTAATGGGCTGTTATGACAAAGACAATAGTGGCTTCATTGGTACAAAATGACATGCAAATCGGGTCAGTTGTTATTTCAATTCCTTCCTTAATAAAAGTAAACGTAAAAGTAAATATCTTGATATGTAACTAGCTGACCCGTGCCCACTTCGTTAGGCGGCGAAAAAAACGCGTCCATTTTTAAAACATATTTCATTACTGCTCCACTCCTATTAGACGTAGCGTGATACTATATAGCCTATGATGTACACTCCCCAATAAATGGACTATTCAACCCAGAAAGAATTTTTAAAATCGGTTAAGTAGATCCAGAGACTACACGTTGCTAAATAGCTTCAGCCGTTTGTTTGTGGCCAACACAAATAGCTATAAGTTGTTACTCTAGATTAAAGATGTAAGATAAACTGATCGCAAAAGTTGAGGCAGCTGTAAAAAAGTTATGAACATGTTCTGTGAAATCGCGAAAGAGACTATATTTACTGATTTTTAAAAGACACTTGTGTACAACGATATGCCCTGTGCACTTTTACTAACATCCATTTAAAAGACCAGCCAGCTCTCTTAGTGTCCTGCCCCGCCAAGCTATTAGCAAAGTGTGGGGAAGCTATTAGTCATCTGTGAGAATACTTGTTAAACAGACTGTGATTCAAAAGCTTTTTAAATATCGACAAAGAAGAAAAAAAACTGAATTTAACAATAGTTCATTTAAGTTCAATACCAAAGTTATATCTAAACTCATAGAGTTTCATCTAGCAACACACAATATAAAAACTTTTTGGAACACCACGAATGCGGATGCTGCTCTCGTATCTTACTTATTATTTTACACGCCGTGCATTGAAATATAAACTACTAGAAAAATAAGTTCATGTTAACGTTCGCTTGTATGAACCCGTACACTTTTACAACCATTGGGACGTAAGCCAAGTCGCTATTCGCATCCTGGTCGACGTGGAAATCATATAAAATTAAATGTGCAGACGAGTCTTTTTACAGACCTCTTCTCTAGTTAAATAAATGTTACAATTTGTAAGTACATTGCTTGTATTGCTGTTGAAGTTTGTAATTAAGTGTGAAGTTTAGTTTTTTTGTAAAGTAGGGTTTTGTGTGTTCTCCGTGTGGTAACGGAGTAAGAATACAATATTTCACCACCCCATCTCATGTAATATGTTATAAAAAGTTATTATGTAATAAAAAGAAGAAAAACTTGAAATTAAACCCTATACCAATCCGTTTGGTCAGCGTGGTATTAGTAGGCCAAGTATCCCTGCGTCACTGGAGGAGGCCCGTCCCTGCAGTGGTCCTGCATAAATGGTCTGTTATGATGAGGGTTTTGTGTTATTGTTTTGAGGTGGTAGTCAAGCTAACTCAACTGATGATAAGTGATAAACTCCGCTCATACACGTTAATGTACCACAGGACTGCTAATCCGATGCCTCCCCTAGACATAAGCTGTTCAATTTCATAGCTCTGCAATTTCACTAGATACTTACCCCTTTACTTAAACAGAGTAACATGTTCACTATACTGCTTGGAGGTGGATTAAGTGGGCAGAGTGATGACACTGACCTAGAATTATAAGGGTGAAAAGTTAAAAATAATTATACATATAGTAAATACGTTGTAATAGTTGATTATGTAAGAAAATGCTATGATTTCTTACAGGCATACAAAAATCTTAGGTCCTAACCAAAGGTCATATTCATTAGTCTATAATATTCAATTTTGTATTTTTGGTAACATAATATAATAAACTAGTGACGTAGTGTCATATTTGTCAACCGTGGTTATGAACTCGAGTAGACTCTCACGGTAAACTTGTCCGTAGTCATAAAAAGAAGCAATAAAACTGTCGATCCGTACTCAGTTATAGTCAATATCTTCCTCTGTCTCACGAGGGGTAAAAGTGCATTTTTTCAGTTTGACTTCTCGCAAAGTTGGACGTTCTCGTTCATACTTTATTCAAATATACTTGTGGGAGAAATGAGCCTTTTCAAACTATTTGTAAGTATAAAAGTGACCGAAGTATCGAACGTGAAGAGTTAAGGTATTGTGCGGAAAATAATGATTTTGTGTTTAAGATCGTCTTAACAGGGCATTAATGACCCATTGGACAGTAATCCCTTAATAATCCCTAATGTCCCATTGGACAGTAATCCCTTAATAATTCTATGCAATTCATTGCAATAAGTATATTATTATACATCCCTTATAATGAGACACATTTTTGAATGAAAAAGTAAAGCTTGATACCTATTTAGCTTACGTATATCAGTATACATTATTTTATCCAAATTAAAATGCCTCGCATTTAGTTTTGCGTGATAAGTCGTTTGTATTGTAAATATATTTGAATTCTTTCTATCGTATTAAAAATCTGGTATTTACGTACAAAAGAAAATCATTGGATTGTATTCACAAAGTGTAAATTTCTTTTATATTCTTCAACACGCTTACATATACATATTTCTATATAAAAGTCTTTGTTTTGTTTCTTACAATGAATTTTATTCACACCGTATTTTCCTCTATATTAAATTTCTTGCGGGATTCGAGAAAATCTTGATTTTCCTGCAAACATCTCTGGGATGCTTCGCTCGGACCAATATTCCGTGGTCGTCGCTGTAAATTGGCTTATATAGGTGCATTGACACGTGAATTGCAAGTTGATTTTATCCTGTATATGTATACTAAGTCCCAAAGAATTTATCTGACATTTTACGATAATATCATGGTAAGCTTGAATACAATTCGGACGTTTTCCTACGTCGATAAAAGATATGGATTACTTCAATAAGTTCTAGTTTGAATTGAAAGTCTTTTTGTGTCGTGTAGCCGTCGACATCTGCGTTTGTTCTTGAGCGGAGTTCAGTAAGTGCAATGGACTAGACCGAAAACTTGTATGTAAACTTGGTCGGCTGAGGCGTCTCCTACAGGGACGTTGCAACAAGTTGTTAGTGTTGAGGCGACGGCTGAAATTGCACTCGTTTGTCAAATATTTGGTTTACTTTTTATATTAAGTCGTTCTCTATAGTAGTGAAGGTTTATGACTTGCCACATTAAAAATTTCATCATCATCATAATTATCAGCCAATCGACGTCCACTGCTGGACATAGTCCTCCTCCAAGTATAGAAAATTTACTTGACACCAAATGATTGGTATTAACCTAGACGTCCTTAAGATGTTGACACCTATAAAATAAATTAATAAAATATTCATAGAATGCCATCTAGTCCCAAACTAAGCAGAGCTTGTACTATGTGGTACTAGACAACGGATAAACATACTTAAATACTTCTTTTTTGTAAATACATACATACACGCAGACCAATGCCAACCATCATGTTCATTCACACAAAGATTTGGATTGAGCTGGAATCGCTCTGTTCGCTCTGCTTAGCAGTCATGTTTAATAACCACTACGCCACAGAGGTCGTCAAAATGAATGACAACCCTGAATTTATTTTTCAAATGCCCTTCAGGGCAAAACATCTGATTCTATTTACATAAATGTACCTCTGATACACACTTATCCATGTGGTGGTACACAATGTAGTTTCAGTGTTATATGAGCTATATCGTATTGGGAGATGCCCAAACTCTAATTCTAAAGTTTGTTCCAGATCTCAAATTATACTCCCTCAAACAGAGCTAAGAAGATTCAAACTTAGAACACACATTCATTTCTAATATCGATTTTAAAGCTTCTGTAGTAAGTAACAAATTCGAATGCGTCTCCGTTCATGTGACTAGTTACTAGGTTTTTTACGGACATGTTATTTTGTCTGCTAAATAAAGCGTGTAACTCTTTTTTATAAGGAAAAAGTTTTATCTCTTAAAGTCGACGGAGCACGATGGGGGAAAGTATAGTAGATCTTAACGTCACTTTGATGTATAGGTACTTACTAAAGCTCATAAGATTATATATTTTGTTCACGTGAGGTTTAACCCAGATACTCCTACCAGGTGTTATAACACCGATTAAATGACTTTAACAATACCATCAAATTAAATATACAAACAGCGAATAGTGATCAGCATTTCTCATTACATCTTATTTAGTGCATGTGCATAGTTATTTGCGTGCTGAAAAAATTGTTATATGAATTGAATTTTATGGATTTTTGCTCAATTAAAAAAAGATATGTGGATTTTTTTCAAAATCAAAACTAAAAGCTACTTTCTCTGTAATTATTGTATAGTAACCTAATAATATCGTCCTGATTATGCAAACTAATGACTGTTAGCTATAAAATGGCAAACATATTTATATTGTATTTAAATTTGTTTATCTTTTATAAATAAAATTCTCAGAGGTGTTATAACACCTAGTAGGAGAATACACGTCTATATCGCTTTACTACTAAATGTTAGGTCACTGCCAGAAAAATCATTATGTTTTCAGGAAATATAAGATAAATTAGAAAAAATGAATGATGCAACACATTTTCGACGAAGTATAGTCATTTTTGGGTTCCAGGTGGTCAATTAGGGGTTAACGCTGAAGTACATTATAAAGAAACTACTTCTGACTACTATAAATATAACGTCTTATATCCAGTTTCTTATATAAGAGAAGTCGTACAGAATCTCCGTCCCACCTATAAAATTCTACTGTACCTCATTCAGCTCCTGTAGTCTTTCTTTCAACAAGTGGTACTGCCTTTGCAGCGAGAATATCAAAGAAACAGAATTATCCAAATTCTTACCCAGAATGGCAAACTTTGAGGGTCCGAATAAACTACAGCCACCAGTATAATATTATTCTGATGCCATGTTTGGTGATGATGTCGTTGATATGCTGTTTTTGTTGGTATGTCGTTTGTACATTTAGTATACAAACTTATACACTTGCCAACAGAGAAGTAGAATATTGTCACAAGCAATGCATTGAAATGATTCCTGGCTATCTTTTTGTTTAGTTGATGTGGTCCATCGAAGAGGCATGTACTGGGAAAGTTATCAGATACTATTTTTGCACATATAAGTAACGCTCTTTCACGAGATCGATTACGTAAACATATTCACTGCTGTGATAATAGACCAAGTGGTGACAAGTAATGGCTAATTGTTGAAAGTGAGACCTTAGTTTGGTGTATGGAACAAAAATTTCTTACCTATGGCTTTTATAGAATTATAGTATCAATGAAGTAGTAGTGTCTTATTATGGGAGCCATTGTTACACGCAATTTATACACCCTATGGCCCTAACTTGTAAAATTTGCAAACACAAATCTATTTTGTGTAAAAAATGTTAGGTTTATTTTCACCCTAAGAGCTGCTTCATAACTAAATTAAGGTAAATATGAACTACTTTTATTCTACCCACAATATAAAACTGTATAAAAGTCTAACAAAGATTAAAAAATAAATCAAGTGTATAATTTTGTCCAAAATATTTCCCATAGTTCCCTACTAGCCATAGTAGCCCATTCTCCTACCAGGTGTTATAACACCGATCATTTTCCAGATTTCCCAGAGGAGTAGGATTTTTTTTTGTATTTTTCCTGAAAAGTTAGTGACACTAATACCAACATATCAAAAAATTACAAAGATCTGAGACCCTAAATAGTTTCAGGAGTATCTGGGATGTTTGTTATATATAAAATTGATATTTTTTCAGCGTATTTGAGAACTTTGACTGGTTTTTACAATGTAAATATGTTATGAAACAGCTAGTTTTGAAATAAAAAAACTCTTTGTTTTAAAAAAAAATTATTTAAAAATAATATTGAACAATTTTTTTTGTGCATTTACAAACATCACAATCATTAGACTGTACCAAAAAATCTGCCGCGTAGCGAAGGAAGCTCTATGAAATAAAGATTAGGTAATTACTAATTTAATTAAGTAAGTTATCTTCAAGCTGCACTGTAAGCATCAAAAGCTAAAGAGAACATTGAGATCCGTTGAACCAATTCGTATTGAAAACAACATGTTATATTCTCAAAATAACCTCTTTGGTGTTTGTATGAGGTAGAGAAGGTTGTAAGAGAGGTAAAGTATAAATAAGGCATGTAGACCATCGGTGGCTTTCCTTTGACTCAACAATTACTTAATTACTTACTACAAATACAGACTTCTATTTAACTGAAGTGGCTTATATTCGTAAACATTTCAAATATAAATTTTGGAGCGTCTTCAAAAATTTATCAATCAACATTTATAAATCAACCATCACTACTAAATTACTTGTGATTTATTACTACTTGTGTGTGGATTCGATAAAAGGGGAATAGGTTCAAATCCTTTAGGTGTCTTAATATCCGACAATCAAGAGAATAAGCCACGGACTTTTTATGACAGATCATCTATACTTAATATTATAAAGAGGTAAAGTTTGTGTGTTTGTGATGTTGTAGGGGGTAATCTCTGGATCTACTGAACCGATTTAAAAAAGTCTTTCTATGTTAAATAGTCTATTTATCGGGGAGTGTCATAGGCTATATAGCATCACGCTATGACTAATAGGAGTAGAGCAGTAATGAAATATGTTTAAAAAAGGAATGCGTTTTTTTTCACCGCCCAACGAAGTGGAAGGGTCAGCTAGTAATCAATACAGTCGGTATAGCGTTAAAATTGCTTGATTAAAGTGACGGTCGGCATAGCACGTAGAATGCAGAACCGATAGGACCTTAAAAGATTCTTGCAAAGCAGCCACGTATCGCAAGACTCAGGGTTCGCAAACCCCTCTTGTTGGTGGTGAGGTGGACCGCATGAGAGTGGCATAGAACACAGGAAGGTGGAGGACGTTTGAAGTGGCCGTATGTCTAATAGCAGACGTCTTTTGACTGAGATGATGGCGATGACAAATCTTTTACCTTATAACTAGCTTTTATATCTTCGCTCGGTTTAAAAACACGGGTAAAGTCTGTGTTTTAAATTATTTTACATTTTTTTTATGATTTTATACTAAAAGGAACGCATCTATTACAAGGACCCTACTGCTTGCATTCTCATTCCTGCAGCAGCTAAGCTTAATTGGTACATAAATCGTTACGGTATTAAGACCTGTAGCCAATGGTAACTCTTTTTGCACGATTTAAGCTCTGCGTCGCGACCATTTTATACAGACATTTTTAACTGCTTCAAGGTGCGGCTTACCTTTAATGCGTTGCGATAAGATATTATATTTGTATAAAATTGTATATTTCTTTTTTTTTTAATGATAATACTTAATTGTTTTTTATTATGTATTTTAATGTTTTAAATATTTATAATCTTTTTATATGAATGAGATTTTATAAGTAGGTAGTCAATCAATTCTAATCTTAATTATAATACTTTTTAATTTTTAGTTTTATTCAACGTTAAGCATTTATTGTTATTGTTATGTTAGTTTAATTTAATCATTAAATTAATTGTTAACAAAATGGTGCAAGTAGTGTTAACCTTTAATTGGTCACTACGCTTATTTAGTTTTAAGAACAAGCACTGTATAAATGTATTAGCGTAAGTTACCGTTGGTTAACCTGAAATAAATAAATAAATGCGTTAAATAAAAAGCTTATTTTATACACGTGGTGTTTTTTTTTGTTTGTACACAGAAAACTAGCTACAGTTGACTTTATTAAACGCTATGGTTTTTGTCTTAATATGATCATATCTTTCTATGTTAACTAGCTAAGCTAAATATATTATTTAATGTGAAAAATAGGTATATAATTTAATGTAAAAAGTTACACCTGAATAGGTCGCGTTAGGGGTCATCATACCTAGTACCATTTTTTTATAAATATTAAGCAACTTCCTAACGGACCAGTTCTAGATTAGGTACTTATAAATAAAAGCTATTGGTCCTCCAGCCGTTTCAGAGTTTATTCTGAACATACACACAAACTTAAAATAAACCCGTCAACCAATCCGTCTGGCTAGCGTGGTATTAGTAGGCTAAGTATCCCTCCGTCACGGGAGGAGGCCCTTCCTTGCAGTGGGACATTAATGGGCTGTCATGATGGTGATACACACAAACAGACTTAGATTATTTAAATGTAATTTCTGGTATTGATATCGTGTCATCATTTGCAAAGCAAAAACGAGTTTACAAATAGACACTTAATATTTCCTATAGATTAAAGACAAACGTTATGTGTTATTAGACTTAAAAATGTTGCCTTAAAACGATGATATCTTTCCGTTCGTTATACTAAAAAGGTAGGAAGTACTTTTAAGCTATATCATTTTACGACCCAATTATTTTCTATGTGTTATAACTGATTTTGTGCCCGCGATCATATGAAATACAGTGTTCATATTTATATCATATTATTATGCTAATGTCTATCACTTAAGAGTTATATGGACATTTACTTACCTATGTTGAAAGGGTGAAGTTTTATAGCGTCATATGAAAGAGAGTAGAGAATACTGTTGACTTGTGTTAAGTATCATGGTACTTTATATCAAATACATAGTAGCACTATATAACGTAACGTAAATACTCCGTGCGGTGAAAGAGTAAGAATACAATACGTCACCACACTATCTCATCCCATGGGTGTCGTAAAAACCGACTAAGGGACTATCCGTGAATATTATCTTTACGAAATAAAAAGAAGGAAAACTTGAAATTAAACCCTATACCAATCCGTCTGGCCAGCCTGGTATTAGTAGGCCAAGTATCCCTCCGATACGGGAGGAGGCCCGTCCTTACAGTCGGACATTAATGGGCTGTTATGATGATGATGACTATACCTACATATAATGAACTTCTTTTAGTCACGAAGGGAAACTTGTTTTTTTTAGACAATTCGGTGGCTCAGATACTATAATTTGTAATCTTGAAAACTTACTTATAAATAAAAATTTATTTTCTAACCAGGTACTTGAGTCAAAAATGCGATTTGAGGGAAATTATTACTTTAATTAAAGAAAATACGTACGTATGTAATGTTATGTACGTCTGTAACTTTCGTGGTGTCTTTTACATTAGTTGGCATCAAAATGTTAAAATTGTAATTACGGTACTCTACTCAACAACAGAACAGATAGTAAATCTTTCAACTAGCCTATTGCAGTCCACTGTTGGACATAGGCCTCTCCCATCACGCGCAAAAGAACTCGGTCCTATACTAAATCTGCTACATATTAATTTTACAATGCTTTCTTTGTAAACACGTTAATTTTGCAGTTAAATTAAAAGATTCGCCAAGAAAGTTACGCGGTGAATTCTTTATGAAGTTACGACCCAAAACGTCTATTATAAAATAATAATTAGCTCGGGGCAACACAAATCATACCGAGACTGCGGCACGTCTAAGTAATTAGTAAAAAGAGTAGAGACCACAAACATAAATCTTGTCTAGTACCAAGGCATAACATGTTCTCATTTCCACACCGTTCACGACCTTGCCGCTGTGAGAGTGGCGGTATGATAAAAAAATATTGCCGGTTATGATAAAAAAAAAGAAAAAATACTTAATTGAAATTGGTGGCATTTAATCGTTCCAAATAAAACAAATCAGTCGCAATGTTCGCTACAATGCTCGCTAAAATGTTTTCGTATTTTTCTGTAATATAACATCGCAAGAATGCTCATTGCAAGTAAATGTTCTAGCCTATCTTCACCTTTAGATCAAAAGTATGAAAATGTATGAAGCACGGCATTCATAGCGAAAATGCACTATTCACCGACGCCGCTCCGCTCGCCGCCTCGCTCGTCGCTAATACCAAAGTCGTGAATGTGCTTTAACTCTGCGGAAACAGTGCGGGTACTTTGAATTTACATTAAACTTGGAACGAACATAAGAAGATTAAGTTTTGTTATGTAGGTAAGCGATGTCGAACACATACAGGTACGCGGTATAACTTTTGCTAATTTGCTAATCTTGATTTATAATTCTTAACTCGACTACCTGTTTTAATGTTTTAATTACATTTTATCATGTTAACGTAATAAATAAAGGGGATAAATAATTTACATTTGTTTATTAGACTTAAAGAAAAATAAATTGATAAAGTATAGTAACCTACTTATTGTTTAAAACAGAAAAACAATGAGAACATTCCAATGATGTAGGAAAATCTGACCAAGGGAAAGTACTATTAGCATCTTTCAGAAATCAAAAGAGGAAACACTTATCATAAATGTCATAAAATCATGGTATAACTAGCCCCAGTATCCATCCATGCAGTGGGGCAATAACGAGCTGTAACAATAATAAAGATGTTGAGAGTCTGAACAAAACAAAAGAAGTCTACAAACTCGTCTGGCATTCATTTTCGAAGCTAGTTATCGCTATAACAAAAACCCTTTGTTTCATTTACATAGAGGCACGTAGTACCGTCTGTATCTTAGTTGAACACCATGAAATCGTTTGTTCACCCTTCTAATTGGTGTGTATATCTGTTTGGTTGCTTCGAGAATTCTCGCACGTAACAGAATCTAGTAAATTTTAATGATCTGTTGCGTCGCAGTGCGGCGCGCCTCCGGGCTCGACTTATGTGTTGCTATCACAAGATGACTTTACTACGACTTACTAGAGAATTGGTACACTTTATTATACTTATATTTTAATGGAAATTCGAATTTTAAAAATAATAAAATTTTAAAAAGTATGGCAGCTTCTTTTTATAATGAAAAATAAAATGTGAATCGATTTTCCTCATTATATTGCGCCCTTCAAGCGTTGTGTGAAGAAATACATGGTAAGACTGCTGTAACGGTTAAAAAATTTCGTCCTCTATTTTTCTTTTATGTTTTTTACACTGCAATTGGGCAGAAACATCAAGTTTGTTGCAGTAACTTTGTCATATT
The DNA here is from genome assembly GCA_905475405.1 of Schrankia costaestrigalis. NCBI lineage: Eukaryota > Metazoa > Arthropoda > Insecta > Lepidoptera > Erebidae > Schrankia > Schrankia costaestrigalis. The sequence goes on from FR997826.1 coordinate 10,422,854, forward strand.
AAAATAAAGGATGGGTCCTATTGGAGGGACAAGACTCCTTCTGTAACGAAACGCAAGTTAATCAATTGGGTATGTAAAGTAAAAGATTACATAGGTAGATTCCAAAACCATTTAGAAATTTTAGATCGATAAGTAATAAAATCAAAAACCGCAAGAATAATATGTTCTTTTATACAATTATACATGAATTACTTTGTCTTTCATTTGACCTCTAAATGACGTCACGCGTCCGGCCGAACAGAACTTTGTCTGATTTGTCTCTGCCTTAATTGCTCAAGTAATTCAGCCGTACGCGGATGATGACGTCATTACAAGTAAAACTTAAAAAAAAAAAAAAAAAAAAAACTATAGGTAGGAAAGCAACAATACTGGCAAGACGGATTGATATAGGGTTTCATAATCAAGTTTACTTTTTATTTTTTCTTAGATACTGTAATAATAATATCTGGTCTATTATGGTTTCCTTTAGTTTCCTTTTACGATACCTATGCGACAGTATAATAATATTCAACACACACACAAGTATAAGATAGCTAACACGTGAGAAATATTTGAGAAATAATATAGTATAAAAAAAATATACCATTTTAATACTGTACCCACGTTATTAAGTTCTGATAGCAAATTTATTTAAGGATGCAAGACCAAAACTGTATTTTTCACGCTGGCAACATTTTATCGGTAGAGCACTCTACGGCAAAATATTCTCTATTTTTTTCGTTCAGTAACGGAAATAGAAAATTATTTGGTCGCGAGGAAGTATGCTTCCGAACAGAAATTGTTTGAAAGGCGTTCGTGTGTTCATATAAGCGAACCTATTTTTACGTTTTTACTTTATTTTTTGTTCCTTTGGTTTTACCTATTTGAAATATACGTATTTTGTATATAAATTGAGTTAGTTTATATGTATGAAGTAATATTATTGAATGTGATATCGTTGATATGACAATAAAAGCTATAAGTTGATAGAAATGTTTACGAATATTTACCTACATACATCTCGTACCTTAAGTGCTTTATTCTTAACACAACTCTTACAATAGAACTCGTGCCATGTGTTTTGGATATTTTTTTTACAAACATCATTTAATTTTATTTTTTGTATATAAATAAATATGTAGCACTTCGAAGGGAGATTAAAGTCGCGTTTAATGCAGTGCAGTATTATCACCAAGATTAGAAAGGGCATAAGCTTCATATTAAAACAATTCTTCAATCTTTTGGTAGATTTTGACGTTACTTAGATTATTACATAGCGTTTAATCAACGTGGAAGCGATGACGTAGTTAACAGTCAAGCTTATTATTTATTGGCGTTTAGTGGCATCGAGAACGTTTGCGCTCTGCTATTGGCGGCTGTTGACGACAGAGTATTTTGAAAATGGAACGTATTTCCATTTAGGTTATGCCTAGTTAGTTCACGAATAGTTCAATTTTCAATGGTTACAATTTGAATCGAAATCGATTTTTGTGACATTTACGATTTTAATACTGATTTAAGTAATGTTAGTACGTAAACAAAAGAAAGACAGCTGGACGGAAATCCCTTCAGTGAGTAAGCTAAGTTTTTTTTCGTCACTAGAGGAAGCATTTGTTTGGAAAAAGAAAAGAAAATCAAACAAGACTCAGAACGAATTTTGTGGATCGCATAAATATTGTGCTACCTCGAAATCGAACTCGCAAACGCTATACTGAAAAGGGCTCATAAAAACTTACCAACTCCATCCAGTGTAAGTCTTGCCTCCATTTAACTGTAATAAATTATAGCCATCTGTCTTTCTTGGCTATCTGTATTAAATATTATCCAGTAAAAGAAAGACTAAAAAGTTTTCAACAAAAAGGAAGACAGTATAGTGAATACACAAAATATAAATAAGTATGCCAACAAGTAGCAACTCCGCACTGCGTCGCAATATAACATTAAAATTTACCTAAACCTGTCGGAGCGGAACAATCCAACTACGTACATACATGCTCGCGTACTATACGCGAATGACGTCATCGCACAACCACGTATAAATAGTTTTGATCATTTTATTATAACTTTATAGGCTCTAAAGGGGGCAGGCCTATTTCTGTACTCATTATGTATGCTATAGTTGCACCAGTTACCCGATTGCATCGAGTTTCAATTTTATTTTTAGTTCGTTAGTTAACTTCTCAACTTAGTACCAAGGAGTTTTTCTTTTCAACCGTCGTAATTTGGAACGGAACTTTTTGAAAGTGGGCGCTTCGATGAACAAATCGTGGTGGACATTTTATAAAAAGAATGCTCGGTTTTATTTTATTCGTTTTTGCCAAGATGGCTACGTTTTATTATCGTTATTGTTTCTTCATTGTTTAGTTACTGGCCCTTTGGACGAAGAGCGAAATACTTGTAATAAACTTGAGCGTTATCTTCTTAATTGGTTGCAGACAATAGTACTTCAGCGCTCTGTTAATACTTTAGCGAATGAATTTTACGAATTGTTTCATAATACAGATTTGGTTTACCAACTTTTTGCAATTCATAACAGCGTATAAAGTTGCTATTGCAGAGAGTGCACTGACTTCATTCTCCTATTAATAACATGCCAGTAAGACATTTGGGTACAAGGTTTGTATAAAGTTTTCCTTCTTGTATTCCCCTTTAGTCTTTTATGGCACTCATAGGTTGGGTTGAGGTGGCGACACCATGTATTTTTAAGGGATTTCGAAAAGAGTATTACTCTTAAAACTTAAAAACTCAGTCTTTATTAGCCAATTTTAAATATTATGTTCTCAAAAATTGTATTAATAAAGGTAACAGGGCGTATCTGACCCACTTTGTTTTTTTTCGCGTACAAACACCAAACTAGTTTCAAATTGTAGACTTTAATACCGCTTTTCTAATTATATAAAAAAAATTAATGTACCTACCGGGAGAAAAAAGTTATTTGGCTGTATGTGAGTAGGTATAACCAAACACTAAACATTATTATGTTTGTAGAAAAATTAAATTAACGCGTCCGTTTTGAATTATAACGGTTTAATAACATGCATACACCAGACAAAAAGGTAACCGGATTGAAGTTGTTGCAAATCAGCTGCACAGATGTCATATTTGGAACTAAATGACCAGGAATGTGGGGTGCGGGTGTTTTTTTTGTTCCTGTATATGCGGAAACTTCTCTGAAAGCTAACTTCAGCCCGACCAAGTTAGTTTACACGAACTGTAGGTATTCAGTAGAATAAAATAACATTTTTGTAGAACGTGATTTTATTTGTATCCTTTTTAGGTAAAAACGAAATAATGTGATCTATATTGTATTAAACAGACTACTGTTCCAAGTATTATCGGAATAAGTCCAATAGAATATTAAAATATTTTCAAAAAAGGTTTTTTAGTACCATAAAAATAATAAACAAAATTTTCATTTTCCTCTTTTCTCCCATACCCCACAAGAGTGGGACCTATACCAGTTAGTAATAGGTATATTTAACTACATACCTAGCCATAATTCGTTCGTGTACGCCGTGGGTCATATGTCCAAACAAAATGCCCGTTTACCTTTGAATATTATCTAAAAAAAAATATAAAATTTCGAAGAGTCGATAGTTTAATTAGAGTATCTCCCTGATTGATAAAATGAAATACGTACTTATAACAGTACCTTTTTTCTGTGGATTATAGTTAATACGCATTTACATTTGGATTTTTACAACTTTTTAAAATAAAATATTAGTCAAAAAGAGTAATTTTTTTAATAAAATAGAATAGTATTTTCATATTTGTATTATTGTTGTACTATGACTCGAATAAATAAAATATGGACGATGGTATGGACATTATCCATGATTATCTAGTCTACATTCGTTTGCCATACATTTAAAAAATACAATAGTTATAATGGCGTGATGCTCTAAATACCATTATGAGAAACAGACTAGATATTGCGAAAGTCAGGGACGCTTGGAAAGCAATGAAGACGAACTTATATTCGTTGTTCTGTTATTCAAGATTGCATGACTTCGGTGCTATGTTATTCGTTGTGGCGTTTATTCCTTTTCAAGTGATTCCTATTAATGAAAAAAGGGGTCGTGTTATTCGAGGTCGCATGACTTCGTTGCTAAAATATTCGTGGTGGCGTGCATTCGTTGTTACTTGATTCGTTGTAGTAAACTTACGGGGTCGTGGTATTCGTTGTTTCACTTTTCGTTGTCACATATTACACCCGAACTTTGCCCAGTTTTGGTACTTAAAAAATGTTGTAATTGTATTTGTTATGTTTGTGTATTAATGAGTATTGTTTGTTTGTTTAGAAATGATGACGTGTCGGCTGGGATCGCGGAGGCTGGGCGGTTCTCGCGGCTCGCTTCAGGCTGGCACCGCTTGCTCCGCCGCCAGCGAATTAGATCTATCCTCGCGATCCAGACGAGCACACAAAGCAAGGTTAGTATAGTTACTTTTACTAGTTAGTTAGTTACTTTTTAACTTTCTATTCTTAGTAAGCATGAAGATCGAATGGTGAGTTCGTGGTATTGTTGATTCACGAGGCCATGTGGTGACGGGTAGGTATCAAAAAGGGACCGACGCCGGAACGGCTTGAATAATCTCAGTTTTTTCGTCGTTCAGACCAATCAAGGGTGATAGAGGAACATTGTGGGATTTCTGTCCGCCAAAGGCTGGAAACGATGGGAGGCTTCTTAAAAGTTTCCCACGCAAAATAAAATTAACAAGCTACAAGTGTTATTATTTACTAGCTTTTGCCTGCGGCTTCGCTCGCGTTAAATACGAAGGGGGGGGGGGGGGGGGGGGTTAGAAAGAGGCAAAAAGTAGCCTATGTTACTCTCCATTCCTTCAACTATCTCCACTTAAAAAATCCCGTCATATCGTCGCTCGTTTTGCCGTGAAAGAAGGACAAAGATATATGGATTATTATCATGGCAAGAGAAGAAACACTCAAATAAAGCCTATAATGTATCAGTATACGTTAGCGTGGTATGAACAGACCATGTTCCTTCCAACATACGAGGAGCCCGGTCACTTACAGAGGTACATTAAATTGGACCTTAAGGTACCTATATTATGTTAACTACTTCATGTAGACTTTTTAATCTATTTTATGTGTAATTATTATCCCTTCATAAAGGTTAAATCGATTGATTATACTTTAATTAATGTGAAATATTAAACGGTAAATTTAAAATTATTTTTGCAAACAATCTTGACAGCAGATTGGATTTAACAAGGTACCTTGTTTGTGAGTCGATTTGTTCGATTTGCTAATCGTTAAAGAGGGTAATACTCGGCTCTCGGAAAAAAGAACCTTTTTTTCCCCGAGTGATTATTTTAAAAGTTATCGATTTAAGGTAATAGGGTACACGAATTTTCCACTACATAAAGCGGAGTTCGTTAACGGTAAAATTTGCAAATGATATTACTTAGTTTAGTTTATAATAGCAAATGGCCGTGAATTCTAATTTAATATAATAAAGAAGACTGTTTTTTTTATAATCGGTAACTTTTTATACGCCCATGGCCCTGAGGTGGGATGTAATTTTGAAAAATGACTGTGCTATTACCGTCTTAAACCAGTAGCTACACTGGTTCGCTCACAAAGGGAGGAGTCGAAGCGAATCATTAATCAAACTGTAAATATGATATGTAAGAACAAGCTATGTTCAGGCTTTTGAGGCATGAAGAAAAATTTACCTAATGTGTCTATATCGACAACGACGATTGTGCTTTTTTACGGCCTTTGTTGCGTGGTGGTTCAGTTCAGTACAAACAGCTTTGGATATATAGAGAAGAATAATTATGTTTGGACCGAGTTCTGTGGCGCGTGTTGGAAGAGGCATATGTCCAGCAGTGGACTTCAATAGGCTAGTTGATTGATTGATTGATTTAGCAATGTTGAATATGTTACTTCAGGGACATACCTCCTTAACTGAGAAAGAAAACTTGTCCTACTGATAAATCATCGTCACAAAATGTCAATGTGTATAGTCAGCATCATAGAAATACAACTCAGACTCAGTATGTCAATAATACATGAACACTAACACACTCAAAAGTATAAGCACACAACTATATGATACGTGATCGAGCATTCGTAAATTTGCGAAACTTTTATGTCTCATTCATGATTAATTTAACGATTCATCATCCATATCGAGACTGCTATCGGTATATTTATGACTATCTGAGTACATGTTTACATCAATAAACTGTATGGAGTCAAGGTCTGACATAAATTATATCAATCTTGCAGACTTAGCGTCATCGCTGTTCTGAATGTTGTGCAGTTATATATGGTTATTGAATATTTATGAATAATGTAGCATAGGGGATTCGTAGAGTCGTTGTTGTTTAATAAAAATAGATTGATGATCAGTACTCATGTTGCTTTTTTGGCAACGTATTTGTTGTTATAATTTTAAAAACTGTAAAAACTGAAGTTTGCAGTCTTAGAATTCGCAACGTCTAGTTTATACTTGGCAGATTGGTTCTCCCTGTCTCGGTATCTAATTTAACTCATTGCATTGCTGGAGCTTAAATTATCGCGCTACCTTGGGACTCCTCCATAGATAGAGGGAAATGTTTTCCCGTCAATTAATCAATCATTTATTAAATTTGAACATTTATTATAATTTTTAATAGTATTTAAAAGTGGGGTTTACTTAAAAACTAAGTAGACAGACTGTACCTATACTATTACTACCCTATGAAGTTTTCTTTGCCTTCGGAGAGATTAAGCATAATTATTATTCAAGAATATAAAATGTATTTCTAACGACAAACTTTAAACACTTTATTTAACACAAAACTGAGTAAAATAAACCGTAAAAAACCTTATGTTACTGTTAACAGTTAAATATGAACCTAATATTTCACTCTGACTACTTACAATATTTTTACTAACCGGACCTGTCACATCGCCATGAAAGATGAAAGCCCCATCAAGATCATAATAATTTCGGCTTCAATGTATTACGGTCCCACTTTTTTAGCGTCTCAATGATATCTATGAGGCCTTTTACGTTTTATGTGAAGCTATAACTTTCTTTATCAATAACAAGTATTTCATTGCGACTCTGTTGTTTTTGCTGTTCTTCAGTTTGTGGGGTTGATTTGATGATTTATTTGAGTAGTTCAGTTTTATCATGCTCGACGTGAATGGAGCCAGACATGGAAATGTTAATTTTTTTTATATTTATTTATTTAAAAACACATTACTTATAACATCATGACAGATACACCAATTCGACATTGTAAGTTAAATATTTTTTTTTTTACAAAAATACATATTATACTTAAACAAAAACAATATAACAATATCCCATATCTACTATAACCTTTCATACATTTGTGATATCTATTATGTATCTTTCAGCAGATTCTGTGAATTTAGGCAGGGTGCAACTAAAGACATCTATATTTGCTGCAATTGAATTTAGTAGCATAATGGCACGCGAAATAGGTGCAAACTTTATCAAATTAGTTCTCGATGTAGGCACCGTGATCAGTAAGTTAATAATCTTTCAACATCATGAATGCGACAGTAACTATAAAATAAAGTAATTTATCTACAGCAAAACAAACTTGTTTTATAACAGCTTCAGCATGCATGAGGTTGTGAACCCTATTCTAAAACCAAATATTTTACTGCACTACCTAGCGAGTTAATTTAAACAAGTAAGCATCTACATAACAAAATCTCTGAGTAACACGCAAAGGCGAATATCTTTACCTACGTTTAGTTTGATAAGCTATTTAAGCAATATTTTGAAGGTAGTATAATTTTCTTTAGTTAAAGTGCGGCGTAGCCTCCATTAAGGTAGAGGTGGAGAGGTTCGAGGGCCTCTTTCTTGTTTGCCCAGGAACATAAGGACCCTTCCCTTAAGTGTCGCTTTAATCACAAGTGTCGGCTCGATGAGCTTCCCTACTCATATATGAAAAGACTCGCATACACTATAAAATGCCTGTTTAATAGATGTAACTAAACTCGTTTATGAGGAATTATAAAAAATTGCAAAAAAGGTTTATGATACTATGTAGTTAAAAAGATGTTTTAAATAGACTCGAAGGTAATTTGTAATACTGACTTCATAATCAGAGCGTTAGAACCGATTATGATAAGCAGTTGTTTACTGTATCACACAGAAAATTACAAAGATAAAATACCTTAAAGCTACAACGCTTTTTGGATGATAACTTACAAACGAAATTACTTACTGACTTTAAAAAAAAAGAACGTCTATACTTTACATACAATTATTTTGTACTGTTCCAAAAAAAATTATAAAAAATAATCATAAAGAAATTATAATTTTTGTAACAATATTAAAAGTACTAAAATACGTAGGCAGCTGTTCTTAACGTCTTATTCGAAGCAATAAGGCTAATCACATTTTTGAACGTTTTATACCTATCTCATTTTCCGGTACAACAGTTCTAGCGGTTCTGTCCCTCCCATAGAGGTCGCATTCGGAAAACCAATTTCTACCGGTGGCTGGTCGTATGCCTTTAAGTCGATTGAACTTCAAACGATTTTGTCCTTTCAGAGAAAACTCTCATATCTGCATGTTATAGATTAGCCAATACCGGGTCAGGGATATGGCGGCCATTTCTTTTTTTGCTTGTTATTATCAATTTGGTACTGTCCTAAGCTTAGAGCAAAATTTTCAAGAATAAGAATAATTTTATTTGTTTCCAGACATACGAGTATGTACAAAATTGTGTTTTAAAAAAGTAACAATGTTTTAACATGCTGTGCCGTACAGACATACAAATATAAAATATTGCTTGAAATCAGAGTTATGTCAAGCGAAATTTAAATTAAATAACTAATTAGATCAATACATTTATGTCATTATAGTTAATTACATTATTAAGTAATATTTGTTAGATACTATTTTAAATTCATAAAATACAAGGAACAATACAATATTAAAAATAAATTAACATCTATTATTATTTCATCAATACCTCAATAGTCAGTCAGTTAATATTACAGATCATGGTCATTTAGAAATTTTATTTTATTTTTGGGGTTTGGTTGTATTGCTATTTTTATTACATGTACATGAGAAAATAGCTTATTGTTTGAGGAACCTGATAGTCAGGTCCTTGCAACCTCGTTCTTCGAATTTTGACTATGTTGGGAAACTATTCATGATATAGGCTATCTAATAAGAACCTCTGTGTCACGTAATTTACAAATATAACATAAACATGTTATAAATTTTGACACAAAGATTTTGGAGGGCTTTTTTTTTAATTGGCCTATCAAAATGACTTTATGGTGCCTGATGTTAAGCATCCAATAGAATCCAAGAATGGCGAGCACCATGTCAGCTACCTACAATATTTGTAGAGGGATGAAATGTCTCCACTATGGCGGCTTCAGAATACGCTTTTTCACGCCTCGCTTGAAAGAACCAGGATCGTAGTTTGAAGGAAACACGTGGGCTGGCAAAGAGTTCCATTATTTGTATGGTTTTGCACATATGTACGAAGTGCTGAACCGCTTTGTTCGGACTTATATGGTCTCTACAGTGTAGCGGTGGCACTTAAGTACGTGTTGTTCTGGATAAGAAAGGACACAAAAATAACCCCGTTTAGGCCAATAACTTACAGATCACACAATATAGTTGTCCTGTTAGGGATTCTTGCACACCACACATATCGAAATTGCTACGTCAACGAGACAGTTTGTCTTTCTTTCACATTAGGTGACCAAAACTTGCTGTTAACCATGAAAAACCTCTGTTGGTTGTATAGATTAAAACTGCTGGGCGCCAGCGGGGAGGCACCACTGCTAGGCGGCTGGCGCAGCACGCCGCACACGCCCCACGCACCGGCGACGCCGGCGCCCCATCACTCCCACAATCATCTCGCGACGCCGCATTGCAATGGCACTGACAGGTAAAATACTTAGTAAATCAAAAGTAAAATACTCATATAGTCGCAATATTTTTCACAGATAGTGTTTATGGTGTTATATGAACAGTCAGCCCTAAAAGTCGCTGAACACATTTTAAGTTCCAAAACAACTAAACACTAAAAATGTCGTAAGTCAGTGACGCAACAAGAGTACAAAATAAACTTTATATACAAAACGAGCTGAACACGTGTATTCCAAAAGTAGCTGAACATTAGTATTTCAAAAGTAGCTGAACACTAGTATTTCAAAAGTAGGTGAACAGTAGTATTTTAGAAGTAGTTCGAAGAAAATTTGGACAGAGAAATAATAGCCATGACTTCACTCTCGTCGCCTATCACTTTAAAGCAAGAATAAACAAAATACAAATATCTCTCTACAGAACTTTCAGTATTTTATACAATGTAACTACTATATTACATATAACATATAAAGCGATTCCCTCTGGCTATAATACAGTGATTTCATATTAGCCATTTACAAAATAGATGCCATAAACATAAATTTAAAGTTTAAACCAAATTATATTGTACAAAGTATTTCACTCTTACAAAGATACTTTGTGAATATTACTACTTTGTTACTATCTAACAAGGCAGCTATGGTATAATGTGGTCACTATACTCTATTCAGGATAGCATGAGAAATAATATAAACATGACAAACTTGTCAAATTGCTAAAATCCATAGGCTTTCAAAGTTTTTTATCTAAACACATCAATTTGTAATGTTATTATTCTTCAGCTGTCATGACATATTAATGCAAAACAAGTTTGACAAACAGTACTTATTAGGTTCTATAAGATTTTAAAAAGGAAAAATATAATTAATTGATACTTGATGAGCAAATTAAAATATAATGAATATAATGTTTAAATTATTTAAACATACTAATAAAATTTCTATTTTTATTCTGATGTCGTTGACTTATTAATATTTATTGTCATCGTGATCTTAGATTTTATGTACTTATGAATGAGTAATCGTGACATTAAAAAGACCCATTTTTTGGTTTGTTTACCTAATTTCTCACTGCTATATGAATAGAGTATAGTTATTGTAAGCTACTGCACGAGTTACGGATTTGAATCTAATACAATACAATATACTTACTTTGTGTGATACTCTGAAGCTTGTCATAAACTTGGATATTCTTTGTTCCTATTAAATTGAAGTTTCTATCTCTAACCGTGCGATTGAACTCGCTCATGGTAGAATAATACACGCCTGAAAATAAAAACAAACGCAAATCATAAATTAATGTTGGATTTTGTTCAATGAAAACTAAGAAAGTCTTTTTCGTCTTGTTTTGTTCGCTTTAATATTTCTCACACATTCACACCGCCATCTAGTCCCAAACTAAGCAGAGCTTGTACTATGGGTACTAGACAACGGATAAACATACTTAAATTCTTTTTTTTTGTAAATACATACATATTATATATAACAGCTCGATAATGTCCCACTGCAGGGACGGGCCTCCTCTCGTGATGGAGGGATACTTGGCCTACATACATATTATACATAGCAACAGTCAGCACAATGCAAACAATCATGTTCATGCACACAAAGATTTGCATTGACCGGGAATCGAACCCGAAACCTCTGCGTAGCAGCTATGTAATATAACCACTACGCCACAGAGGTCGTTTTCGTCTTGTTTTCTTCGCTTTGTAGGTGAAAAGTACCTACATTTTCACATTGTTACTATTGCATTAACATTAATTTCAAAGTATTAATGTAACTCAATGTGTACTGTGCATATAACATTAAGTTTCCATGTTTTACTTGAATATGTAGAAGCTGCGGTGACGTTTACACGACATCGTCCGAGAAACTTTCCCCACCGCAAACGTTGTTCACAAGTTTCAACACTTGAAATAGGATATCCAATTTATTAATGATTTAATAGTTGATTAACTAAAACCCCTTGCTATCATATATTTGTTCGTAACAATTTTAATTACAATTTGAGGAAAGAATTAATATTTCATTCTCCCCTAACGAGATTCTAATTAATTGAATTTGTCTGACGCTAATATTAGATAATAAATTTTTATTAGGTTTTATTAACTAAACATTCTACTAGACATTATATAGGTAAAGTTGGAAGCTGTTTTTATATACTAACATATTTATTCAGTTATCTTAATCGAAAAATACAAATTCCGTATGTAATAGGTATCTATTATAAATATAGACTGCTGATTATTTTAGGGCAAAGTAAAAAAAAAACTGGGAATAAGTAAATAACCAGTATTATAATAAAAATGAACACAGAATTCTAAATTTAAACGTTCTTTTTTTCTTCCCAACACTATAAAATTTAAACAGCCAGCAGTAAAAAGATTGTATGCAAAACGAAACCTAAATAATAATATAAAAACATTTTATTTATCAGAGCAAAAGTATCGAGTCTCCCGCAGCGACTACATCCCCGTGGCTTTTATAAATCCTACGTCAATCTGGACATAAAAAGACATCCGATTTCAGATAAAATGTTTTAAATCAAACAGGGGTGGGTTTCATATGAATACTTAAACATACAAAGCAAACATAACTTTGTATTTCACAATATTGGTTTGGGAACTGTGCTTATAAACGAGCCGCCACATTGGATTGGCGTTTCAACTTTTTTTTTCATTTTTTAGTGAATAAGTTAATTTTGTTTGTCTAGCAAACAATTGTGTATAATATGATATGAGTATTGTGTGCTTTGGATGTTTATACGTACGTAAAAACGGCCATCTTTGATTGATACAAATGAAATGGATAGATAGGTCTTGCTAAATCAGCTTTGTTTTTTGTACATCAATAAGTTATTTTCTTACGACAACAAAATTATTTAATCAAAAATATTTTCGAAGATACGAATGGGAATAGTCTCTGTAACTAGGACTAGTAGACATTATGAACAAAAATATTTGGGACAGTATTCTGAATTAGAAACAACCTCTCTTGCTAAGACTTCACATCATACATCACACGTGTGGTTTGAAGTAGAGGTAGCAGTGCGCAGTCGGTTTAAGTTACCGTCGCGCTTTAGAGAAAATACATATATCAGGGATATATTTATCTGTTATCAAATACTTCGGGTTGTAGAGTTAAATTATGGGAATATTTAGCATATAAAATTATATTAACAGGACATACCTTTTCTAGAAATCTTCTATTTGCCTGATTAGTCATTCATGATACATTATAAACTAGCCCCTGTACTCATAAAGGCCTCTTAAATTTTAGTCAATTAGCTCAAATTCTTACGGTTTTGTTTGTTATAAGGTTGGTTTTCCTAATAAAAATCTTGCTAAACAGTGCTTAAATTTAAGCGGCGCTTATGAGTAAGAGGGATAAAAAATAACGCTACATTTTACTTTTATTCCTATTTACATAAATAAAACAAATCATTCAACAATAACAGCCACCGGCTAATGAAATAGATTTAATATGAAACCACTATCCCGTGGCTAGATCCCCAGTCTGTCAATACCCTGAAGCTTAATTGGATAGCTATAGCTCTCGGGTGGGTTAGCAATATTCAATTATTCCTCAGTCAAATTACATATAATAATATACGCAGCTAAGTCATTCAATTGGAGTTAAGTCCAAACAATCAGGTAGTGAAAACATAATATATGCTTATATTTAGGGTGCCTTTTCATCAGATATGTGCTATGCTACGATGCTATAGATGCGTTTGATATCTACCAATTGTATTCGTTGGTCTATGAAGCATAGCGCACTGATGGTACCTGGCTTGGGCTATGGTTTTTGAATGAAAGGATGCTTTGTCGCGACTGGTGTACTTATGTGCAGGATAGAATATCTACATTACATTACTATTAGGTTGTGGAATAAACTTCCAGCTCACGTATTTACTTTATCGTATGATGCTGGGTCCTTCAAGCGTAGTGGGAAGATGCATTAGGCCAAACTGGCAAGGTGATGACGATGGAGTGAAGTTATTTTTATACTACTATGGCTTCATTTGTGGACTGTATTCGCGCTATCTATCAGCTTCGATATGGTGATATTGCTCTGTTTTCCCTCGTGTAGCTACTTTGCAGCGGTCGGTCAAACGCTCACACAGTTTCGTAGGTTAGCTGTCACATCCTCGCAACATAACTGCATAGCACATCTCTGATGTAAGCTTGTGGAAAGTCAAACAGAAACATGGTTGTACGATATGACTGTATATAGAAATGTTTCTATGATTAGGCGAAATATGCTGTCTACGAATAGTGGAATCTCCGTGTGGTGACGGAGTAAGAATACAATATGTCACCACCCCATCTCATCCCAAGGGTGTCGAAAAAACCGACTAAGGGACTATCCGTAAATATTATCTTTACAAAATAAAAAAGAAGGAAAACTTGAAATTAAACCCTATACCAATCCGTCTGGGTAGCGTAGTATTAGTAGGCCAAGTATCCCTCCGTCACGAGAGGAGGCCCGTCCCTACAGTAGGACATTAATGGGCTGTTATGATGAATAGTGGTATCTATTAACTGTACTTTCTTAGTTGTATTGTACAAGCGTGTTTCTGTTGACGTTCCAGGCACCTCGTGGAAAGGCGCCTTTATCGTAGATATCACTGTGACGTGTATAGAGTTATGTACACGAGTGTAAGCTTACTGCTTAGCATAAGGAAGTGGGATGTTTGTGTAAACGAGTCACATGTTGATGGCTTGTCTATTGAATATGTAATGCATAGCGTACGGTTTATAGGTGATGAAGTCTGTTCCAAGCTGCTTCATGTTGAGTTGACGTTGAGATGGTTTGTTGAGATTTTTAAGGTAGCACCTATTTCTAAATGTTTTTTCGGAACACGGATTTAGCTGTTAGTGTTTAAAATGAAAGTCTCTATAAAAATTAAAATTAAATGTATTGTAAAATAACTTGAAAATCATGATATCATAAACTTATTTTTTATTTGAATAGTTTTAGGAGTTGATTTTTACATTGTAATGCAGAAGTGTGTAAACGTTTGTTGTTAAACGTGTTGTAACGTTTTTACTTCATTCACGCATGGGTTTTATACTCGTATGATAACACAGATGTGAGGGATTTAATACTGACCTACTGTTACTGTTTAAGTGTTTACAAGGCCTCTGCCTTGTCTAGTCTTGTGATTTGCTGTATTAGGTATTGATCAGAAGTAGTACTACTAATTATTAGTTTTATTCCTTTTTCTTACTCTTTTAATAAATATCCTTATATTATGTTGTCCTCAGTGGAAGCAGAGGAGGTCTTCGCCGGCGGTCGACGTACGCAAGCGGCCGCCTGCGCTCGGGACCACACTGGTCGTTCGTGTTCGACCCCGCAGGCCGCCTGTGCTACTACTGGTCCATGGTCGTCTCCCTCGCTTTTCTATACAACCTGTGGGTCATAGTCTACAGGTTCGCCTTCCAAGAGATTAATGGTGAGTTCAAATTTTTCTTGTGTACCTATCTGTTTGGTCGCGTAGTAAGAACGCTTAGAAAAATCAACATGTATCATTCTATGAGTTTCGTAAAAATAGGTTAACTAACCCATTAAGAGACAGCACGTACAAATTATAACAAAAAAGAGCTCTCTCTAATCTCGCGAGGGGGATAACGGTATCTTTTAAAAAAGTGCTTTTCTGCGCTAGGGATCGAGATCGCACTCTGTGTCGTTGGGACTTTTACAGACAATTAACAAATACAATTATAACATCCTTAAGACAATAATTAGTAAATCATGGAAATACTTATCTTCATAACAGCCCAATTATGTCCCACTGCAGGGACGGGCCTCCTCCCGTGACGAAAGGATACATGGCCTACTAATACCACGCTGGCCAGACGGATTGACATAGGGTTTAATTTCAAGTTTTCCTTATTTTTATTTCGTAAAGATAATATTCAAGGATAGTCCCTTAGTCAGTTTTTACGACACCCATGGGGTGAGTTGGGGTGGTGACATATTGTATTCTTACTCCGTCACCACACGGAGAAACGTATACTTATCTTACGTGGGATTTAAAGCCGTGATCTTCACGGCAGCTACATGCAGGACCGCTTTGCCACCGAAGCAGTATTGTATATTGTTACCACCCTTTCTCGTCTTCTCGGGGTCATAAAAGCTCTAAAGAAAGCACAGAGACATGATCACAAACCATAGAAGTAAATCTTGATATAAAGTTTTTACCAATCTGCCAGGTGAGCGGAGTATTAGTTTAAAAGCTGCAGTATTACATTAACAGCCAGTTATGACGATCATCATCATAATAGCCCCTCAATGTCCCACTGCAGGGACGGGCCTCCTCTCGTGACGGAGGGATACTTGGCCTACTGATACCACGCTGGGCAGACGGATTGGTATAGGGTTTAATTTCAAGTTTTCCTTCTTTTTATTACGTAAAGATAATATTCACGAATAGTCACTTAATCGGTTTTTACGACACCCATGGGATGAGATGGGGTGGTGACATATTGTATTCTTACTCCGTCACCACACGGACTTACACGTTATGACGATAATAACAAATTATTCTTATGATGTGTATCTCAGTTCATTTTCATTTCTGGCTGAACTTGAAAGAGCTTAAATGGATAAAAATCCAATTTTGAGTGCAGAGCTTATGCAAAAGACGTCTCCATTTAGATAGGGGCCAAGATTAGCGGCGCGAGCGTCTATGTGGGCCTGGGCCGACTTAGCGCATTCCGGGCATAGTTCCCGCGAACTTTCTCAGTGCAGAATTAAATTACTTACCTAAAATAGCTTTTCTGACTTGTGTCTCACACCGTAGACGTTGTTATATTATATTTGAAGTTATTTTGGTGTCTTGTTGCATTTATTTTAAATTGTTTCATTGTTATGATGGAATGAAATGATAACTTGGAGGATAAATAGAGAAATTAGCTGATACAGCTGTAATATGTAACTAATTTCTTTTTGGTACAGTTATTGTATATTTAAAAGCAACCATTTTAATTGCTAAATTGAAGAACTAACATCGTTTGACGTTTATAATATACGAGATCACAGATATTTGAATCCTAGGCTTCGATGTATTATGATTAGGCCAATATACCTACAAACATATTAAGCTCACGCCAACCCATGGGAATAGGCAGAACGATCAACGTAATGTACAACCTTACCATCCTTCCTTCTATAATATTTTTGTAATAACCAATGTTTTATTTTGTTTCAGGCGAGACACTGATAGTATGGTTCTGCTTAGACTACTTTTCGGATTTTCTTTACCTGGCGGACATATTGTTTCACTTTCGGACTGGCTATTTAGAAGACGGTGTGTTACAAACGGACGCAGCAAAGCTACGGGCTCACTACATGAACTCAACAATATTCTACATAGACTGTCTGTGTCTACTGCCGCTGGACTTCCTATACTTATCCATCGGATTCAACTCAATACTACGCTCGTTTCGCCTTGTGAAAATATATCGCTTCTGGGCGTTCATGGACCGTACGGAAAGACACACAAACTATCCGAATTTGTTTAGATCTACCAGTTTAATTCATTATTTATTAGTAATATTTCATTGGAACGGGTGCTTGTACCATATAATATATAAAAACAATGGATTCGGTAGTAAAAACTGGGTGTATCATGATACTGAGACGGCAGATGTTGTGAAGCAGTATTTACAAAGTTACTATTGGTGCACGTTGGCGCTTACTACGATAGGTGAGTTTTTTTAAAATTTATATTCCAAAGAAACCAAAATATCCAAAAACTGATGAACTGCAAGAGCGGAGGTTCGAAATTGAATCTAACGACTTACAAGTTAGGATAAAGTAAGTTTATTAAACTTTTTGCTTATATCAAGCTGTTTTATAAGTTGTATGATTACAAAGTATATTTTTCTATGTTCATATTTTGGATATTTTGGTTATAATTTTAAGATGTTTTCTATTTACACGAGTAAGTATGATATGGATGAAGCACTTTAAACATACTAAAAAATTCATTAAAAATCGTTTTGACAAAATAAACAACAGATAAATATATATTTTGTTACTATAGCTTGGACAAATAACAACTATCTAGTTTATTTGTGTCCAGTCACTATAAAGTAGTCGGAACGTCACACTAAATATACAGAAACACGAGAGTAGTAGTCAAAAAGTGTTTTATTCAAATCATTCATGTGTATTTTACAGGGAAATTTTGTATTTTCTATATAGGTATACGTGTGTACTGCGAAATCAGTTATTCATATATTTCCTTCAAATTATTGGATCATGTTCCATTTTACCTAAGCTTTTTTTTAATACCAATAATATCTACCTTTCTGACTTTTTTTTAAAGCCACATTCCTCTTTACCGCCACGCCACCGAGGCCGTAAACTAAACTTGGCCCGTCCCTGCAGTGGGACATTGATGGGCTGTTATGAACGACGACGGAGTGAAGTTATTTAAAGACTACCATCCGTCGGCTTTATTTCTGGACTCTATTCGTGCTTTCCATCAGGTTCGGTAATCATACAGCCGTTTTTTTATGTGAAGCTTGGAAGCCGACTCACTCAGAAATAGCTATGACGATAAGAAACGTAGCATTACAGCAGCTGTTCCAACTTCTTTCAGCTGCCTGCAAGCCACTCGTCAACAATAAGTATTTATTCCTGGACCATACCGCGCTTTTCATTGGGTCCGATACCGTCATAAAAGAAAAATATCGTGTCTTTTGCCAAAAAAGCTTTTACTATTGTCTCTCATTAAACTGGCCATGTGTATTAGAAACAAAGAAGAAAGAAAGCGTTTATTTTGGCAATAAACATGCGGTACATTCAAAGAAATATAAAAACATTTTCTTTTTATTTTATACAATTTACATAAAAAAATCATACTTATTGGTAGTAAACATCACCCCCACACATAGATCCCAAAGAGTATTAGACACTTTTGTTTCCAGTGTAAGCACCTGATAATAATATTTATCTTGTCAAACAAGTACATACTTATTCCATACTAATCATCCGTATTACTCACAAATACGGTCCATAAACGCAAGTACTAGACCATGACCTTTAACGTAGTGCTTGACATAACTTTTTATGTGAATATTAACGGTAATAATCTCCCTCGTAAGAGTAAAATTATTAGAGGCGCTTCTAATTTTAGTTTCCTTGGGAGCGGGAGACACGCTAATTCTATTAACCGTCGAGGAAGTTGCATACATAGGTAGACCGCTATAGTAATCTTGTGAATGTAGTTTCCGTTGCCGTTTTAATTCTATGAAGCCTTCTCATTAATAAAGTTGTTAGTGTAATTGAATATTATGTTGCTAGACCTTTTAGACTGCCTCAGTTTTGCAGTAGCGTATTTGGTTACCATACACAAAGTTTAGACTCCACGCAGGATAATTTCCTATTCTCAAATTGTTGTCCTTGATGTGATCTTTATCTGTAATAATATTATTATCTTATAAAAAAATATGAAAATCCCGAGGACCAAAAACTAAATGCCATCTGTGTCGTCTCTGTTAAGATAAGATTAACGATTGACGTCTCGTTTACTGTTAAGATTAACTGACTTTAAACAGATCAGAATGTTATTAATTCGGTGGATTTTTTGGTACGAAGTACACGTTTGTACTGCAATCCACCGAATTAAAGGCACCAAGTTATTGCCTATCATTTGTAATCAAATCCCAGTAATAACCCATTCAATAAATAAACAAATTTTGTAGCACATTAATTAAACAGCATGTAAAACATAATACCTCTTTTGAAATGTGACATTATTAAAATAAATAACTGGCCGAATATACTCGTATATCTGGTTGAATAGATAGCTCGTTAATAGATAGTCCGTTTAATATAATCAGTCGACTGATTTGGCAGCAGTATAGAGTTCTACATGAATAGGCGCGCAAATTGGTTGCATTGAAAAACGTTTTCTAATTATGTTTTTAACTAACTCCAAAGGATGTTTTCATTTCTGTTGTATTTTTTCAAATTTGTGTTACGTCAATACTTAGTCATTTTTAACTGTATTCAAAAAAGGCGGGGGTTCTCAATTCATCCGTATTATTACGAGTACAAACATTTTATTTTTAACTAGAGTCCATTTTTTTACCGATTAAAAAAAAAATTGTTTTTATAATCGTTCGAGTAATCCGCTCGAAAACGCCTAGACCGATTTGAAAAATTATTTTTGTTTAAAAGGGTTTTTTTATATTTTATGCGTGATTTGGTTTTAACCTAAGGAAAACATTGATTTCTTTAAATTAATCATACAATCAAAATTTCAATGTATTATAGATACTTACTCGTAATCAGTTTCAGCAATCCATTTGGAGTTAGTATTTATTTAGAAAATGATTGCCAACAACACTTTAGGAAAATTGTTAATAAATTATTATTTGACTTTTTTAAATCCATACTTATAAATTTCAATAAGTACTTTTTTTGTATAACACACAAAAAATAGTAGGCACTGGTATTTATTTAATTTTGAAAAGGTATTGCTTTATTTTTCGGAACTGTTTGGTAGATATTGTGTACCCTAAACTACCGAATCCTTTTTTATTTTGTTCTTTTCTACATCTAATGGTTGTTCAAAAGAAATAGCCTTGAGCGATAAGAACGTCTTATATACTAAAGTTTCAGCAAAAGTTTTTATCACGCTTGTTCTTGGTCAACACAAAGTGCAAATAAATAAAACGTTGAATTAAGTGAAGGATGAAAAAAAGGGATACATAGTCTCTTTTTTTTAAAGGAAATTTGAATAACTGTCATCGATGGAAACGAAAGGGAAAGAAAAAGTATTGAAAATTATGCCTTTGTTGATGCGATTATCTATGATCTTCAATGAACACTTAAGTAGGTACAGTAAAGTGGCTTGCATCGCGATTAAAAAGGGCTTTCACTGCACAAGAGAGTCTTGCAAAATAATAGTGATAGGAAACTATGTGAGCACTTAAATCCTAATTATAAACGTTAGCGAAAGTGTGCTTGAATGGATGTTTGTTACTCTTAAAATAAACTTTAGAATAATATAGCCTATATTAATAAGTTACAATTACAGGCTTTACTTTACAAAGATATTGTCTTTATAAGCTACTCGAAATACTATAACTTTTAAACTATTGCGTTTCATTAATTATAATAAATATTATATAAACGGGATATTAACGCGCATTTTGTTTACCTTTATTATACTTGACGTTTCGACACAGGTTGCACTGGCCGTGGTTGTAAGCTGACTGATGATATATTGTCTATCAAGAAGACGAAGCTGTGACCTCGCATTACCAGTCAGCTTGCGACCACGGCCAGTGCAACCTGTTCCGAAACGTCAAGTAAAATAAAAGTAAATAAAATGCGCGTTAATATCCCGTTTATATAATATTTACTTGAAATACTACCTCAGGCAAAGTCGCGGGGACCAGCTATTGTGTATTAAAGCGGTCTGGTGCGTGAGTTTTTATAGCTGGTCCAACTGTAGCCATATCATAAAAACGATAGGCATTCGACTGTTAATTGTATTAGTAATTGGCGTTGAACCAGAATTTATGAGCTTGGGGACCCTTATTTATTAACGATAGTAATATTTTTATGTTTATCATATATATTAACTGTTAGATTCTGACCAGATGGTATGTGTTTCTGACTGCCACACCTCAAGTATAGTTTTAACTCTCGCCATACATTTATGTGCGCAAATGTTTGTCATAAACATGAATGTTTGTTTTGGTCTGGATGTTTGTATAAAAAGTACCTAAGTAGTGTTTATCACTAATCTTACATCTATAGTACAATCTCTGCTCTGCTTAGGTCTAAATAGCGTTGAGTGGACAAGTGAAGAATATTGTTTATAGTTCTTTTTTCTATACCTTGAGTAGTTGTTAGTGGTTGTTGAGTTGAATGGTTTGCAATGAGTTAGAGTCAAAACTTAGAGATTCTATAACAAATCTATCATTATTATTATTTTCTACATCTATACTTAATCTATACTAATATTATAAAGAGGTAAAGTTTGTGTTTGTGGTGTTGTAGAGAGTAATCTCTGGATCTACTGAACCGATTTTAAAAAATATTTCTGTGTTGAATAGTCCATTTATCGGGGAGTGTCATAGGCTATATAGTAGGCTATATGTAGTCACGCTATAACTAATAGGAGTGGAGCAGTAATGAAATATGTTAAATAAAAGACGCGTTTTTTACGCCGCCCAACCAAGTGGGCACGGGTCAGCTAGTAAGTATATATTACTGTTCCAGTGTCTAATTGCGATCCTTTATCCCAAGTAAAAAGACCTTAAATAAAATCCATAGTTTTAATCAAAATGTTTGCCTAACAAATCCTTTCTTTGTGTCTCGGAGAATGTTGTATAAGCTGACGATAATCGGCTTTAGTTTATCTGTAAGTAGTAAAGACATGCCAGGGGGCACCTTACGAATAATGATGACTTATCTCTTTGCAACATAGGCGGATTACGATCTTATACTATCGGGAAAAAAATCAATCGCTTTGTAGTGTACGTATGTAGTTCTTTGTAATATTAAATAGAAAGCGTTTAGAAAATGTTTTGCCCAGTTGTGGACGTATTTGCTTGATAATGATTCAATAGAATGAAAATATTTTTTACGTCCTAAACACGTAAAAATCAGCTTTAGAATATGTTTCTATCTACATCCGTGGTCGTAAGGCCGTTGACCATTTGTCATCTTTCGAGCTTATTCGTAACGACTAATTGTACTAATAGAGTATAATACCTACCTGTATTCTTAGTAGGGGACGGGAAGTAAAACATTCCGTATTGTAACATTGAGTTTGTTGTTTCTACACTTATTTGGAAGCTCTTATGACATTTAAAAGATAAATAATAAAAATAATATTTTTTATACTTAAATTTTTGCTAGTAGTATCATAATTAATTAAAGTTTGCTTAAGCTTTTAGAAACAAAAGATTCATAATTAATATTTGAATTGCGAATGCGTTATATGTTTAAATGTTATACTAGAAAATATTTATTGTGTAAGTGTTTCCACCCGCTTCCGTCCCTCGTCGGGAAAGAGGACGAAGTGAAATTCAATAACCATAATATCATTGCTATAAAAAGAAAACTGTCACAGTTTCAAAAGGTACTAAGCCGGTTGGTTGCATTCTATTTATAGAGCAACTTGTCTCTGGTAAAAGTTTTTTACATTTTTTATATGGACTTGGAACAACTGCATAAAACTTTATAATATAAATAAATATTTCTTACACGACATTTACACAATGTCATCTAGTTCCAAACTAAGCAGAGCTTGTACTATGTCTACTAGAAAACGGATAAACATAGAAAACATTCACCCCAATTCAAACAATCATCTTCATGCATACAGATTTGCATTGAGCGGGAATCGAACCTCTGCGTAGCAGCCATGTAATATAACGAATAAATTGATGGGAAGCGTGAATAAATATGGTAAAAATTAAATGCACTTTGACACCATTTTACATGCCTCGATTTTTCTACGTAAACATGGGTAAATCTGTGTCACATTTGCCAGTAATAACATTATGTATGTTATAACATTATGAGCTGCAAGATTTTTAACATCAATAAAAAATATGTTTAGGGTTATTAAACTTAACAGTTTGCAGCACGCTTTACTAGTTAATCCTACTTTAAAAGCAAACGTTTGTATTTGGGCATAGTTTGTATAAAGTAATATCATATACAATCATTCTATTAAAAAATAAGAATTGAAACTGAACTAAATATTAACTATTTTTAATTGTTTGTCCAAGGCATTAGATTATGGTGAGAATTGTTTATTCAAGTAAAGTCTATGCAGTGAAGCATAACAGTTAACAAATTCAAGCCTTGAGTGGTTTGGAGTGGAGCAACACAAATATAAACTTTTAGCTTTAAGTTATTAGTGAGATTTATGTTATTTATTACAAAGTTATTCCTTAATATCGGAAACTCGTAAAGTATTAGACAGGTCGTCGATCATCGCTGGGTGAAGTAACAGAACTAATTCCTTTCTGCTTTAGTGTACCAATGAAATTTAATTAACTGTTCACTCAACAATGAACATTCTTATCAGGGAAGTGTACATTTTATCTTACAGTTACTAGAGAAAATGAATTAATTTTATAGGAAAAGCTTTTATATTTTCAAGCGTCTTTGCGGTTCATAATGTTGTTGGAAAATATGACATCGTCTTAACATGTTTACGTAGAGAAATCGAGGCTAGGAACTATGATAAAAATATATCCTGTTACAAGAGTTTTGATTAATTTTGTTTCATTTTGAACAATTTTGTTAGCGAAAAGAATGTACTTTATACGATATATCAAAAGTAACTGAAGTAGCTTTGAGAATATCTTTTCGCAAGCAAGAATACAGACAGCGCGATATTATAGACGGTATTGTTTAAGAACACATACCATAATAGTAAATAATACGTAAGCCAAACCTGTGTTTATCTTTTTCTGTTAAAGAAATATGAACCCAAAAAGATCATTAAAATTATTTATTCTGATAACAGTTTCGCAGCAATTTCAACAGTAAATCAACAAAATTAGTTAGATATTTCATCAAACACGCACGTTTCATTTCAAAAAACCAATCACCACGTGCAAATTGCCAACTGTAAAATGTCCGACCAAATTGACGCATTCAAACATAATACCAAAAGTATTTATAGAGCGTTTAGCGAAGTAATAGGCTTGCCCATTCATTTGAAAAAAAGGATGAAATACAAAACAAAAAATAACTAAAAGTTGATGAGCAAACAAAAACTCATTAATCAAAATGTTGTTCTCAACAGTCAGTGCGGCGGATTGTATTTTAATAACATCTTATTTACATAGTATTGTGAATTGTGGCTCGCGGTTTTACCCGTTTTGTCCGTGTGGTGACGGAGTACATTAGTACGTAGTAAGTACAATATGTCATCACCCCATCTCATCCCTAAGGTGTCGTAAAAACCGACTAAGGAACTAACCGTAAATATTATCTTTACGAAATGAAAAGACTTGAAATTAAACCCTATACCAATCTGTCTGGCCAGCGCACAGAGGGGTATTTGACCCTAAAAGTTGGTCAAAATCCCATTTTTTTATATTGGTTCTACCCCGTTTAAGTCAATGTTTCCAAAAAGTAGTATAACCCCTCCACACAATAGCGAAAAAAACAAACGGCTAGCGCATGCTCGCGCGCTGTAAGCTCGTTCGGAAGTTACCGATCGCCAATAGTGTTCGTGTGATTGTTCGATGCGCTTAAAGTTCGTGGTTTTAAAATATTTTTTATTTTGTGATTGAACGATTTTGAGTTAGTTTTCACTATGGATTGTGCACAACCAGGTATGTATCTCACTTAGTACTAAATTTAAACAACCAATCTTTACTCATTCTTTATTTATAGGCTTTGACAGTAAGCACCTAGAAACTACTACGAAAAAACACATTTTGGAAGTTCAAAAAGGTTTTTGTTATATTTCTCCTCATTTCTCCGTCAAATTTACAATTGATTGTTGTAGCGTAGACCTTATAGTATATTATTATGTAAAAAACAGCCACCCGAATGCACCCCACCATTTTTGCTGATTTTTTTCCGTAGACACATTCAAAACAGGGTAATTGAAGTTTTTCTTATTTATTATGTATTTCTGTTATAGGCCCTTCTGGAATGAAAGTTATGACTCGCAATGATTTATTTGATATAATGGAAAGCTCAAATATGACAACTTTCCATGAAAAGTTGCAATTTATGGAACAGGAACAACTCAGTCAATATGTAGAAAAATATTGCTAATGTTAAGCAAAAACTGTCAATGATCGGCCATAAATTTAAACAAAGATGGTCAGCTGCACGCAACACAAAGGCAAGATTCCTAGAAAATAATGCCGAGTGGCTTAAAGGCGGTATATCGCTACCGAAAGCAGGTGAGTGATAACCAAATTTTATTACCCTTTATTGTTTTGTTATACTTTGAAGAATTTTGTTCACCCACAACAATGTGTAGTAATTTATTATTATTGTTGCTAATCTGGCTTCCCTTTCATGTAGTATGTAGTTAATTAGGTACCTACTTAAATTATATCTTCAGAGTTAGTAATAGGTAAAATTTTAATTGTTTCTTTGAGTACAACTATTGTGTTTTTGTTATAGGACCAAGTCCCGGACGACCTCAAAAGTCATTCTCACACTCGAGCGAAAGAAGTAAAAGGCGAAAAACTGAAGAACTCAGATCGTCTGACATGGATGGATGTTTGAAATATATTGCCAAGAAACGGCTAAGTTATACGTTTCATTGTACAAATTTTATCCTATGTCTACAACTTTACATAAAGTTTTGCGTCATGAAGCTACAGTAATAAGGGAAGCAATTCTTCCTATTGTACAACTCTCCGAAGAAGCGGCAGAGGCTAGAAACAAACACATCCAAGTTTTCTGCCTCAACTACTCCAGGAAGCTTTCCCGGGTGGCCTGTAACGCAGATGTTCTAAACAGGCTCCTGTTGACATCTGACCCTGTCCTGACAGACATGAGGAAGAGGAAAAATAATAAAAATCACCCACTTTCGCCCGATATTTTAGAATTATTACTTGAAAGGGACATTGTAAATGTAAGTTTTAAAGACGATGAAGAATAAATGTTAATATTTATCACAAAAGCCTTTGTTTTACTTCACCCAAGCTAAAACTGAAATAAAACATCATTACGCCGCCATTAAGCGTATAAAATATTTTTGGCCAACTTTTGGGGTCAAATACCCCTCTGTGCAGCGCGGTATTAGTAGGCCAAATTTTCTAACGTCACGGGAGGAGGCCTATCCCTGCAGTGGGACAATAATGGGCTGTTATGATTGCAGTCCACTGCTGAACTGCCTTTTCCAATACGCACAACAGAATACGTACGGTCCTGCGTGTTTGAATAAATTATTACAAATTTGAGGATTAGGATGTATTTTACTCTTGTTTAAATCTAGTTTTAATTTGTTTTTGAAACCAATCTGCTTTACCGGGTCTGCGTACTTATTGCCATCAAAGGGGGTGGGTCATCAGTCATTTTGGTTATTCGTCGGATAAAAAACAGCTAGTGTGAATTTTCCCTTAATTCCGTGGTAAATGGTAACCACTAATTGGCATGCGTAAAGCTCAATGATAGATTAAAGGCTTACGCGAGTGTTAAGTCAAAAGTCAGCTTGGAATAACAAGCGGGCAACTATATACCAACCACTTCTAGGCGTGGTCTACCTTCCATAATTATTTACACATCGTTTATTACTATAATAATAATCCTTACACATTCACACATCGCCACCTAGTCCAAAACTAAGCAAAGCTTGTACTATGGGTACTAGACAACGGATAAACATACTTAAATACTTTTTTTTGTTGTAAATACATAAATATTATACATAGAAAACACTCAAACCAATGCAAACAATCATGTACACTCAAGGAATTTAATTGTTTAGCAATTTGCTTAATTTTGAAATCGGTCAGGTTACTATTTACCGACTACAGACGACGGATGACGAACCCCGACGTCTTGGGAGTCGTAAAATTAATAAGACAAGGTATATATACCTAGCCTTGTCTATCTATGACAGACAGGTATTTTGTGTTAAAATAAAATTCTTCAATTTTATATTGTTGACAGACCAAAGTTAAGTCAAACTAAACTAGACCTTATCTACCATCTCCATCAAACAGTATCCTTAGTCCGAGTTTGTGTCACTATTAACAATAAAGTATATCGAGTAGCATTCGCTGTTCTGATTGGTTCAATGCATTGTATTGATAATACTGTCAAAATTTTATTTTTTACTCTTTGGACAGAATGGTGGAAGTTTGTAAACAAAGAAGTTTGAAGTGCAATTCATACTTATTGGTTATATTTTATATTATACGGTTTAAGATAACTTTATTTCTCAAAAGAATTGCATACATTCAATTCGCTTACTGAGAAACATATGTAATAACTAAACTCAATATTTAGAGCGCACAAGAATGTTCTCATTATATACACAAATAAAATAGTTACACTATACAGAAATACAATACACCATCACAAACTACTAACCAGACACGAAACAAAATTTTTATAACTACATATTTATATCAATAAATGTGGGTAATCGGAACTCATTGAACGGTAGACTCGATCGTACGTTAAACAAGTAGAAACATGGATGCATCAGTCGACCCTTTACTAGATGTGGCATTGTTGGCATAGGCAGTTTTTAGCAATTTATATGAATCATTGATTATTATGTTTATTTTACTATTGGGTTAGTTATCATATTTATGTATTTTAGGTAAATACGTAATTAGGTAACATTTATGTACTTTTATTTTTTTTATTTACTTATTTTTTTTTAGATAATTTCTTGAGGTAACTAAAAATTAATTAGATAATAATATACATTTTTTTAACGTTTTTTTTTTTTTTTTATACATATACATGTTATATCAATTATGTAGTTTAATGTAACATTTTAGGTACTGAAAGATTTTTTTATTTTTGTTTTTATTTCTATGTAAGTCTATTTATATTATTAATTTATCAAAAATATATTTTTAAAATAATGATACAATTTATGTGTAATAATTTTAGTATTTGTTTTTACGCTTATTTGTATGTATTAATTGTGTGATGTTTTAGTAGCTTTTTGAATCGGGCATAGTTGTTTTCTTCTTTTATTACCGATGGCAATGCATTGTAGATTTTTACACCCTCAAACTCAAGATTTCTTTTTCCATAGTTAGTTCTAGGACAGCGAGTGACTAAGTAACTAGCACGTCTCAGATGGCTCTTCTGTGTTTGTTGTTTTGTTACAAATTTTATATTGGACTGTATTTGCTTATTTATTATTTTACGTATTAGAAGACATGTGTAATATACATAGGTTTGTTTTATATTCATTATTTTAGTTTCGTCGTAAATCTTTTCAGTTGGTGTCAGATATTTATAGTTAAATAAAACTTTTATTAATCTATTCTGAATTCTTTGGATTGGATTTATATTAGTCTTTGCTGCAGTACCCCAGATTTCTATAAGGTAGTCTATGTGAGGCTTTACCAGAGCGTTGTAGATAAGATGCCGTGCTTTGTGAGGGAGACAATTTGTTACATTGCGAAGTAACCCGGTAAGTGGCCTAAGTTTGAGTTTAATTTTTTCTAGGTGTGGCTTCCACGTTAGATTACTATCTAAGGTAAGTCCGAGATATCTTTCTTTTTGTTTACGTTGAAGTACTTGGCCGTCTATTTTAAGTTCAAAATTATAATTTATTTGTTTATTTTTAGCTGCAAAAATTACATAATTTGATTTCGTAGTATTAACAGTTAAAAGATTTGACTGAAACCAATCATTTAATAGATTAAGGTCATTTTGGGCATCGCGAATTATAGTTTCGACCGAGTAACCAAAATAAAAGAGACTTGTATCGTCTGCATAAAGGGAGATGTCTCCTTTGAGATTTAATTCACTAATGCTGTTAATATAAATAAGAAACATAAGGGGGCCTAGTATTGATCCCTGGGGCACGCCAAAATCGAGGACACGAGGGTTACTTTCGAATTGACCTATCTTTACTATTTGTTTACGGTTATCCATATATGATTTGAACATTTCAAGTGCTTTACTTGTGACACCACTGAGTTTTAGTTTCTGTAATAGTATGTCATGACTGATGGCGTCGAACGCCTTTTTAAGATCAATAAAGATACCCAAAACGACTTGTCTTTTATCAATTTTGTTTTTAATTTTTGTAACAATATCAGTTACTGCAGCGAGAGTATTTGATTGAGCTCTAAATCCATACTGTTTACTGTAAAAGAAACGTTTTAAATTAAGAAAAGATTCCATTCGGTTGAAAAGGATCCTTTCAAAGACTTTAGAAATCACTGGGAGAACTGATATGGGGCGATAATTACATGGGTCAGATTTACTTCCGGATTTATAAATTGGTACAACTTTTGCAACTTTTAGATCATCGGGAAAAATACCTCGTACCATACAACTGTTAATGGAGGCTGTTAGTTCCGTAGCAATGATATCTTTTACGCATTTAATAGATTTTGCACTAATGCCATCAATGCCAGATGCAGTATTACAGTCCAAATGATTGATTATGGTAATAACTTCTTTTGTTGTTGCTGGTTTTAGTATTGATAGTTCCGTTTTATCCGTTACACTACGTTCGTCCAAAGTGCGTCTTCCTCTTGCTTTTTCCGAAATAGTATTTGCTAGAGTTGAGCCTATAGTCGAAAAATATAAATTGAAACTTTCACATATTTCTTTTTGGTCTGTGATAGTACCAGCGTCTGTTTCAAGTTTATCCGGTCCAGTTTTGTCATGTTGTTTGTTTTTCGAAAGGTCGTTAATGAGTTGCCACATTTTTCGTGGTTTTCTTGAATTATCTTGAAACTTCTTTAGGTAATAGTCTCTTTTAGCTCTTTGTATATTGTGTGATACTCTGGCTTTTATATCCTTATACTCAGCTTTTAGTTTCGTGTCTTCCGTGTTCTTTTTATAATTTTGCCATAGGATATTCTTCTTATTTATGTCTTCTAAAAGTTCTTTTTTGATCCAGTCTTGCCGCGGGGGATTTAAGTATTTAAATTTAGTAATTTTGCACTTATTTAGGCAAGACTGTAATTTGTCTGCCAGTTTCTCATAATCCGGTTCTTCAAGATTGTTAGGATATTCATTTAGGCACCGATAAAGTCTATCGTAGTCTACTGCGTTATACTTGTGCTTTATGATAATTGGTGGTTGATATTGCCTTATCTCTAAAAGTATTTGTTTGTGGTCAGACAACGAAGATTCCATAGTGACAAAGTGAAAATTATTTTCACTTAAATTACTTGAAACATGATCTAGTATTGTCTTGGTTGAGGATGTTTCACGGGTACAATATTTGGGGCTTAATTTGTTTAGGATTCTATAGTTATTCTCCTTTAACGTGTTCTTGTAATTTCGTGTCGCCAGATCCGGATTGATTAAGTCTAGGTTGTAATCTCCAAAAACTATCGTTCGTTTAAATTGTTGTAATTGTTGCGAGTAAATCTCAAGAAACTTCTCCACATTAATTTTATTGGGTTTGTAAACAGCACCAATGTTTAAAGAAAACTTTTTCACATAAACCCAGAGAAAATGAGTATCATCCACGCATTGTTCTTTTACGAGGTGATGTTTAAGATTGTTGTGCACAAATATTGACACTCCACCTCCTCGCTTGTTTTGTCTATAATTGTAGTAGTGGGTATAGCAAGGTAACTTAATCATTTTTGCCTCATCTTCGCTCTTGATCCAGGTTTCCGAGAGGATAATAATATGTATAGTTGTTTCTAGGGAGGCGATGATACATCTAAGCTCATCGAGCTTGCCTGGTTTAACAATGCTGCGGGCGTTAGCATAAAAACATTTAAGAGATTTTTTTGTAAAAGTAACATCTGAGTAATTGTTTGTTATTTGGTATGTTATTCTCTCAGTGGACAGTATTAGTTTTTTGGAGTTTTCTTTGTTATATATGTAGCTGGTGTGTCATTGGTTGTTACTATTTTTGGTATACCTTTGATGTACTTAATGTTTAGATCTCTTTCTCCATTTGAGGTACGTTGCTGAAGTTCTTCTTTCAAGTTTTGGAAGTACTTCCGTTGATATGGTGTTTGATCCGAGAATATTTTAATGTGCTGCTTATCAATCTTGTTCCTATTTCGCAATATGTTCTTGGCTGTATCTTCAGTCGAGAAACATACCTTTATTGCACGCGTTTTCTCTGATATATACTTTCCAAGACGAAATATTTTTGTTGGCTGAGGGCATTCAGTATTAATTAGTTTGGTTATTCTCATAATTTCTGCCCTATCGTAATCTTGCCGTTTAGTTGCTGTTTCATGTTGAGATTCCGGGACTCCAACAATTACAATATTTTTGGCTTGGTAGTTTCGTTCTTCGATTTCGCTAAATATGTCATCATGTGTGGCACTTTTTTGAACAGAAGATGATGGTGGTATATTTTTTAGGTTAATCATCATCTGCTTCAAGAGACTCCACTTTTTTTTCAGTATTTTCAGTAATAAGAGATAATTTTGAGAGTTGGTCTTTTAAATTTTTATTCTCTAAGATTATGTTTTGCATAGTATAGCTAATATTAGTGACTTCACTTTTTATCTCAACCACATCTAGGGAAAGTTTTTTTATACTTTCAGTCTGTTCGTTCTTGGAGGATTTTATGTCAATTTTGAGGTGTAATATCTTTCAAATTCGCTAGGATTATTTTGGTATATAATACGACTAAATTACGTAAGTTGTGTACCTGCTAAACAATTAAATTCCTTGACCGTACATGCACACAAAGATTTGCATTGAGTGGGAATCGAACCCGAGACTGCGCCACAAAAGTCGTCGAATTATTAATTCTTGCAGTCTTATTAGGAAGCCCGACTAAAAGTCCTAGTGCGTAAGAGGTCTTTCAAAAAATGAATATCTATATTATATTACTTATAATAAAACTGTAGAGAGATCAATTCTGTACATTGAATATATGTTAAAAGTTAATATTGGAGGATGAATGGTGATCGATACTAATGCCAAAAATGCAATCAATAAATTTTTTGTCTGTCTGTCTGTCTTTCTGTCTGTCTGTCTGTATGTGCACGCATGGGTCAAAAACTACTGAAGGCATTTTAACCAAACTTGGTACGATTGTAGTCCATACTCCTGGGCAGGTTATAGGCTGTATAACATAACGCTAAGACACATAGGAGCTGAGCAGTGACGAAAAATTTGAAGCAAGTCGGTTGAAAAAACGCGCGTTCGTGCTCTTATCATCGCATACGTTGATCATACGCCAAAAATATGTATTACATAAATAATGGTCTTCAAAAGATGTACAAAAAAGTCATGAATAGTATATATCTATCTTTTATATATTAGCCACAATAACCTGTTTAATCGTTAGGGTTTTCTTCAAAGTGTATTAAATACATAAATATATTGTAATTTGCATAGACATAATATCTTTTTCAAACTCCCATATTTCAAAAGTACACTTTAATACCTTATTCATAAAAAAAAAAATTATAGAAACCGGTTTATAAACACACAAGATTTAGATGAAAGAAAATTTCCAAATGTCGCCGCGCCAGTATGAGTACGGCTGTACGGTTGATTTTTGTTTAACGTCCGAAACGGCCAACTGCATCTATATAATTTCATTCACATTGACTCTTAATGCGAACGGACGTGGTTCTTATTGACTCTTCTCGGAATAAGCGCGCTTTAGATATTAAAATACATAGATACGTAGTTTTTAGGTATTAAGTTTAAAGTAGGTATCTATCTATACTATAATAAAACAATCGGAATCGGATAAGTAATACTCGAGATATCGCTAGATCTCTTTATTAGAACAGTCCAATACAAATCAGGGGTCATGAAAAATGGATTTGGTTCAATGTTGAATGAATTTAAATTTCGTTTCTTTTGTTCACGAGATGGCGTTACCAGTAGTAATCATAAAATAAATGAGTTTTTAAATAATCTATAACTATTTTATTATTAAGTGCTATTAATAAATTATTCCTTTTAAATGTTAATAAAATTAACCATGAATCGTATGTGTAATATCAATTATAAGTCTTCACACTAGCATTTAAAAATATCAATTTAACGGACACAAAGAACATCCAGACTAAGGACAATAGTTTGTGTATCACAATTGTCCTCCATGGGAATCGAACCCGCGACCTCATGCACGCCAGCCATGTAATGCGACCGCCGCGCCACCGAGGCAGGTAATGCTGCCGCACCATAACGTGGCGTGCAAATGTATTCATTCATAATTAATTAGCGATTATCAGTGTGGTGACGGAGCAAGAATACAATATGTCACCTCCCCATCTCATCCCATGGGTGGCGTAAAACCGACTAAGGGACTATCGGTGAATATTATCTTTACGAAATAAAAAAGAAGGAAAACTTGAAATTCAACCCTATACCAATCCGACTGGCCAACGTGGTATTAGTAGGCCAAGTATCCCTCCGTCACGGGAGGAGGCGCGTCCTTGCAGTGGGACATTAATGGGCTGTTATGATGAAATAAGCGATGTCATTTATTTTAACTTACAAATTTGACAACAGATGGCATTGTGCCTGTGACGTCATTTTCAGTATCGCGGTACATTAAGATTTTACTTGAAAGAATGACGTTCGCTCATGTCTTTCAGTATAAGTTTAGACACAGTCTTCATAGATCTGTCTTTGTAAAGGTCTGTTTTTGAAAAGGTTTTGGTTCGTTCGTTAATTTTACAATTCGTGTGTAGGTATATCTGTTTGTTATAAGGTTTAAAAAACGATTTTTCAGTAATAAATCGAATTGCGAAGTAAGTAACATCCGCCACGCGAACGAAGTCGCGGGCACAGCAGCTAGTAATAAATAAATATAAGGTTTTTTTGGATTCTATGTGAAGAAAGATTTATTAGACTTTGACTTACTTTGACTTAGAACTAAGTAACAGTCTCTTAAAGTATCCTATTTAGGTAAATACATATCTCAATTCCACTTCATCAATCATCATAACAGCCCATTAATGTCCCACTGCAGGGACGGGCCTGCTTCCGTGACGGAGGGATACTTGGCCTACTAATACCACGCTGGCCAAACGGATTGGTTTAATTTCAAGTTTTCCTTCTTTTTACGTCGTAAAGATAATATTTACGGTTTGTCCCTTGGTCAGTTTTTACGACACCCATGGGATGAGATGGGGTGGTAAAACACTGTATTCTTACTCCGTCACCACACGGAGAGGAACCACGGTTAAGGAAATACCTACAAATATATCTCAAAATTCCACTTCATCAATAAAAGACAAAAATTAACATAAATATTTAGAATTTAAATAGGAACCATGGTTCTGTCCTAAAAGGGTTCATAGCCACGGGTTAGCAAGCTCAGTTACATTAAATTAATGTTAAAATTACATAGATACCGCCATTACAGCGATATAATTTATATTCATCAAATTACTCATAAATCGAGTAGGAACATTTGGAATGAAAACGATACATTGTTGATACAAAATGATATTCCGCGGTTCAATCATGTACGCAACTGATTTCATGTGGTTTTGCTTACGTAATTAGATGGAATACATTTTGTTGTATGGAATAAAATAATTATTACATAAAATAGTGATTGATTTTACTCTGCATATAGATGCTAGCGGGAAAAATCCGAATAATTCAAGTTGATTAAATCGGAATAATACCGAAATATACCGGAACTTTGGGATTTTTTCAACTGATCGCACTGTCACGTGATTTATTTATTTTATTATATTTATTATATTATTTATGTGCTATAAAATTTATATTATTATGTTTTTATTTATTATATATAATTATAATTTATAGGTAAGTATAAATAATTGTAAATAAACTATTTATGCATTTTGTCTAGTACCGATAGTTTTATATTATTATTTTAGGTTTGTTTAATATTCGGGCGATATATTTGACGGAAAATTCGATCGAATCTTTCACTTACTCGCGGGGGGAAAGCTCCTCCGCAAAGCATGTCCTCTCTCTCTTACCGCACCAGGCACCGCTGCCGAACAACTCGAGAGTCATGTCACAACGTGAACCACTCACGTCGTGACATGAGTCGTGCAGACGCCGTAACTTTGTGCGCCGGCCGCGCCCGTGAGGCTGCGGCCGGCGCACAAAGTTATAGCGGCGCCGGCGGTGATCGACGATCGATGCAAAATACTATTTTTCAGCAAACAAAACATAAAAATATTTATTAAATAAATTTTGAATAAATCCGATTTTATCAAATTTTCCCTGATTTTTTCCGGTATTATTCCGTATTAATCAGAAGTTTTGCAACTCTCTCTTCTATATTTTAATTGTAAAAATCCTTTCACCACCTATCTTATCTATCATCACATGGGTGTCGTAAAAGCCAACTTAGAAAAAATAAAGATAAAATCTCTTCGAAAGCTTAAGAGCGTAAATATATATTTACAGAACCCAGGCAAAAAATTTCCTTCGTCACAGGAGAAGTTTAGTTCCTGCTCTGTGACATTAATACTCAACTGTAAAAATACAATCAAGTCTATGTAAATACATTATTCCGCAATAAGTATCTTTTCCATCTATTTCAATAAGTAAAAAGTTTAATAAACCGTCCTCCTTACATTTTCAATAAAACGACTGTTCAGGTGGTGACTTCAGCAAAGTTCTCTATTCAAAAACAATCTTTTTAAAATAAGAACGATAAAAGCAAAGAGATAAAAATATGAAGTTCCCTCGTGTCTGGAGATACCGACTTAAGTGTCGGATACCGAGCTTGTCGACGGAGATACCCGATCGCCCTTTTTACACGGTCACATACCCGACTGACCAATTTCTCCGTGTCCACGCACACATTATTTGCTTTATATTTTTATATAGGTGCATAGCGCTCATAAAAGAAAAAATGTGTTCGACTTATTAACGCTGGGAGTTTATTTATAAATTTGTAGGTGTGTCAATTATGTTTGGGTAAGTATTTAATTTAGATCTTTTTAGTAAGGTAACGGACTATTCATAAATAATAACATCACCGTATCACGTCCTGGAGTTGTGAAATTCAAAAACATGTAATTCCTTGTCTGTTTTGGTATGGTTAGCTTAGTAAATTGTACCAAGCAGTCTAAACGTTAGACATACAGGTTGTACCAACTCGTGTCTTTGTACTATAGTGTGACCACAGGAGCTGTGCACCTCCTGAGGTATGCGCGGCGAGGTGGGGGGCGAAGAAAAAGTAGGTGTCCGTTATGGTAGCGTATACGCGATAGTTCTGAAAGAAAGGGAACTTTTCATTTGATAAATTCTTTATGTAAAAATAATGCGTGAAATTCTAACTCAATTAGTGTAGGTACATGCTTTATGCGAATTCACAGTGGAATATGTCAAAAATTCATGTTAATTTATGTTCATAGTACTGGTACAGATAATATGCTCACAAGTGATTTGAATATCTCCAGAACTACAAAACATAGGTACAGTAATTCTGTTAATACAGTAGAAATGTAACCCTGAAATAACGCCTGTGTAATTTATTTCAATACAAAATTCAATATTATCGGAGATATTAACGGTTCTTAGGGGCCGGGCTAGAGTTATTTCATTACGCTATAATATTAAAACTACAACAACTATTTCTTTTAAATGTAGGTACAGTCTGTTTATAAAGTCCTGACAAAAATTAGGGCGCCACTGTGCTACACGTAGCAACCCTATTTAGTCTGACAAAATAGTTTTCAAAACAATTATGTTCAAAACACTATTAGAGCACTTATAATACTAGGGCATTTCTTGTAGGTAAGCCTATTGCATTTAAAGATTTGCGTAGAACTTCAAGACTACAATTAAAATCCATCTCAGTTCTAGCTATCATCTGCAATTTTCTGAGGGTTGGAACCCGAAATTTTACAAAAGTTATGTAAATTGAACATTTGATTATACCTACAATAAATGCAGGCATAACTAGAAACAAAATACAGGTAAAAGAAGAAAAATGTTATATACCTACCTCTTTTTTACTGTGGAACATAATTGTATTTTGTGGGGGAGAGCAGAAATATTGAAACATCCATTTCTTTCTTTGGCCGACCTTGCCTGTGTTTACCAGGAGTGTCAAGCCTTTCATTATTTTTAAATCTGTTTCTTCATTTACTATGCGCCTAAACGTGCTCTTTGATTTTCCTAAAATAAAAGTAAATTTTAATAATTCAAATGGAATGGAAAGAATAACTACAATACCTAACAAAAATTTATTCAGTGTTAAATATTAACCAACAAGATATCATTTAACATGGATTTACTAAGAGCTAAATGATAAAAAAATTAATAAAATATTGCAATTAAGTATTTTTTGTAGACAGACCAGTCGATGCGAAAGTGACATAGTTTAGTTTTTTTTATATTTATTTATATTTCATGGACGTACATCAAATTTTCAAATAAATACTAGCAATGGGCTAAATTTATATTATTATTTATTTTATGCATTAATGGGCTGTTATGATGATGATGATGATGATACTGGCAATGCAGTCATAATTATACTCATTTTTTCACTGCTTATGCTGCTGAAGAAAGACTACCTGACAATCTTTCAATATGGGTGTCCCATTGTAATTTCCTGTCTAAAGTAATTCCTAGGAATACTGTAGTGTTAACGATTTCTAATTCCTCATCATTAATCTTAACAATTGGATTTTTTTTATTTTTATTTATGCAGAGTTTTTTGGCATAGTAACCAACTCGATATAGCCCTTGAGTATGCTACCATAACGGACACCTACCTGCCGTCACGAGTTTTGACAGCAGTGTCATAACAATTCGAACATTATATTTTTCTTTACGAATTTCATGTTCTTAGTGTATTTGATACATTCCGCTAGATGTCATTTTTCTCAAAGTTACATTATAAAAACACTAATAATGTTCCTATTTACGCTTAAAACTGTACAATAATGTAAATACTTTCTTGGAGTTTTTAAAATGACTGTCTTTTAATAGAAAACAGCTACAGCCGCTCGTGTAGCGACCCGTACCAGCCAAATAACTTAAGTATATTGCGTCAGATGTCGCTAGTAGCTACGTCATAGACTGTTTATTCTATACCAGTATATAACATGTACTCTATTATGTCCACCCCCCTCTCGCCGTGCGCATACCTCAGGGGGTGCACAGCTCCTGTGGTCACACTATATTACTAGCAATTCAGGTCTCTACATTAAGTAACCGATCCCCGCAACAAATATTAAATATGAATATTCCTCACACATTAACACAGTTTGGGACTAGATGGCGTTCATCTAGTCCCAAACTCAGCAGAGCTTGTACTATGGATACTCGACAACGGATAAACATTCTTAAATACTTTTTTTTTATTTACAAAAAAAAGTAACATACATATTATACATAGAAAACCCCCAAATAAACAATCATGTTCCATGCACACAAACATTTGCATTGAGCGGGAATCGAACCCGAGACCTTTTCGTTGCAGTCATGTTATATAACCACTACGCCACAGAGGTCTCATCTGCAATGATATTATTTTAATGACAACTCCCGCAGTAGAGATCGTTACCTATGTATCGAGGACTTTTACAAGCATGCATTCATAGGACACAAATATTAATAGTTTCATATAAAAATAATTAAAATTGATTAACAAACGCCAAAGCAACAAGGCCAAAAAAGACAGATCAATTGAAACTCTTCCGATAGATTGAAAATAAAATATAAAAGAACTAAGTCAAACTAATAGATAGAGTTGAAACTGAAACACAATTAGTCGAGCAAGTTGTTAAGAGGACTCATTGATAAAATGCACTATCTTTCATCAACTACTACAGGAATATGAAAAGACTTATTAATCTAGAATTTTGATATAGGTAAATTGATACCTTTAACTAGCTTTTTGTAATTACGAAAACGCGATAGCTTGATTTTGACTCGATCATATTTAATTTTGAAAACACCTCTAAAAAACAGCTTTTTACATATAACACGGAAAGTACACTATCATTATGCTTAGGAATTACTCAAATACATTCGTAACATCAATATTAGTCTTACTGTAGAATATCATTTACATAACTACAACCTTTAACTTTTAATTAAGAAAATAAGATCTTAGCAATATCAAAGCGCTCTGGATCGTTGCGGGCGCATCGTAATTTTAGACCTTATACCGATTAGTTAACGATCGATACAGAATGAATACGGTCGACGAATCAGTCGGGCGATGGCCCTCTTCGACGTCGGACCTGTGCATGTCGACTCAACGTTCGTACTAAATATTATCGCGTATTTTTTAATCGTAGGTATATAATATTATAGGTTAGATTTAAAATATTTATACCTAAGTTTTTATTAATACTTTGTTCTCTTTTATAAATAAATAATAGTATTATTTTATAACATTGTTTGGTAAAATATTTTTGTAGTTATATCATATAAAAAACTTAGGTAAAGTTCGCCTAACTCAACTACTTAGTTACTGTTGACCCTTTTGATAATGCAAGCGTTTGTTTATAAGCGATTTTAGACTATAAATATGCTCAAGTGTAATAAGTTTTATAACCGTTTTCGTCAAGATCACGTAATTGAAACGGCCTCAGTGTCGCGGGCAGTGCGACGCGGTAGCGGTAGTGGCGATCCACAAATTACTGTCCTAAGTTTGGATGTTCTTTGTAAAAGTCTCCGCGACAATACCTAGGAGTTGTGTGAAACTCAAAAAAATAAGTACCTACCTTAGGTACTTACTAATAAGATCTAAATATTTTTTTTTACTTTCGCGGGAACTTTTACAGACTTGAAATAAACGAACATAACATCAATTTAGCAGGCACAAAGAACATCCAGACTCAGAACAGTTATATGTGGATTACACAAAAAAAATGTCTTACGTGAGATTTGAACTCTCATGCACTCCACCGCGGGAACGTTTACAGACATGAAACAAACGTACACAAAGAAAGTCCAGACTCAGACCAGAACTCTTTCCACCAAAAATTGATATCCCGACATGCTTGTTTCTTGTTAATGTATTTTGAACTCTATTAAGGAAATAATACGGTTCATTTTTACACAAACAAAAAGTAGCAACAAACAACAATAGGCCTATCGCGAGAAGCGAGTGTTTTTGTTACAAAGTTAATATATACTCTATTTCCTAAGCAATACGGTTCATTTTTACATAAAGATTTAAATTTTTGCCTCGTCTCGCCCCTCTGGTGGAAAATCACCTAGAGTTCAAATCTCACGTAAGACAATTTTATTTGAGCGATCTACTAATTATTGTTCTGAGTCTGGATGTTCTTTGTGTCAGCTAAGTAAATGTTTGTAAATAACCCGCGACACAGGACAATACATAGTGGGGCTATTGTATTTTTTTTAAAGTTCTATTGTTTTGCGTGAGATTCAAACCCGCGACCTCGTGCACTGCGACCGCTACCCCGAGGCGGTCAAATTATTTTTGTGATCCCCAAATCATTGTCCTGAATCTGGATGTGCTTTGTGCCTTCATAACACCTTGTGCGGGAGTAAATTAAAAAAAATGGGGGCTACTTGTGTAGACATAATAGACCGGTAGATAGTAGGTTTTTCTGTAACAGAATTTTCTGTTACCTACCGCGGACTGACGTCACAGTATAACCAGTAGTCTAACTGGGCCGAATATTTATTATAAATGCCTACGGGTGCGCGGTACGTAAACAATAGTAAACATGCGATCTACTTTGTGTTTCCATTTAGTTTTGTAATTGTAAATTAATACTTTTTATTTTTCTATTTTATATTTAAATAAATAGGAAGTGTTCTGTAAAAAACGTGTTGTTTTATGATTGATACATTTTATTTAAAGAAACATGTATATGTTTGTATTTATACCCACCATGTTTGTGATATAAATAAAATACTAAGTTATAATATTAAGAAGGTACTTAACAAGTCATTGAGTAAAGTAGGTACAGTACCGGGCCGTTTATATTGCATATCAACCTGTAGAAAAATACTATCGGTCAATTTCGGCTTCGTAGAGCATCAGAGAAAAAGTCGATGTGTAATATTTACGGCCGGGTACTGTATTTAATTATTATATTGGCCATGTTTGTTTGAAATTGAATTTATCGATAACCAAAACCAAACTTTAAACAGGTCTATTAGATCTATTTAATGTCAAAATAAAGGCATCGAGGTCACTTTATGGATGGGTGACCAATCCAATCAAAAAATGACATCGATGTCATTGCTTAAATTTACCTAGATCAAAGTGAAAGACACGCATGGGGGATTTCATAAACGGGGGCTAAATTTTCATTATTATTGACCTAAGTACAGCAAACCGTTTCGTGATATACACAAAATACTATATTATATTATTAAATACCTAAGTCATTTAGTAAGGTAGTTATTTATATCAGCCATGTTTGTTTGAAATTGACATATGAATAATATTTTTAGTTTCAAATAATAACACAGTCCGCTCGTTACTGCGGCACAGTAGCGACTGTTCCCTCCGCGATCGTGAGCGTGTAGGTATAAACTCACGTTTCGTCCGTTTCTATGAAATTGAAATACTGTATATATTTGTACTATGGCACAGAGCGATAACGTGTCCTTGAGGGCCGGCGGGACGACGACGGCGCACACGGCGCGGCGGGCGGCGCGTGAGCGAGAGTATACCCGTCTCATTCGCGCCCCTCTGGCCAAGGCCGAATTCAACTCGAAAATTTTCAAAGCGTCGTCTTAACTTGTAGATTTCTTTCGTTCTTCCTAACATACGTATTGACTAGTCACTTGCTTCTGTTTAAACTTAGTCAGGAAGGTAGACTGAATGACTTCAATTCAAATTCAATTCAATTCTAATTATATTTATTTGCGAATAATGGGTTTACAGAGATCTTACAATATAGGTATCACCATACTCAGCTTACAAGCGTGCAAATTTTACAATATTCAAACAGTTTTACACAGGAACTTTATACTTATATGCCTAATTATTTTTATCCTGCTGATCTGAAGGGTTAAAATTAAATCAGTAAAACAGTTTTCGCACGTATTTGCTAAATTTTTAGAACCACTAAGACCGCTCTACACTATTCGATTCTTGCCGAGAATTCATACCGCGATTCGCGCAGTAAACTTCGCGTTTAAACGTTTCCCAGTTTCCCTGTGCCTCCACACTCGGAAGCTTCGCAATCTCGAACTTTGGTGAACCGAGCGCCAACCTTTCTCGCGGGACAAAAAATCGACAACGAACGGGGAACGGCGCGAAACGTCAACGTGAACGCGCAAAACCATCTACACACGCGTTTCGAGGCTTTCGCAGGCTTACGCGCTGCGATTGTAGTGCGGGCTATAGATTTGTATTCTTCTCTGTGTCATGTATTAAAAATTATTCGTAATTTCCTTTCACATAGGCTATGTAACATATTGGATTCTTCTTCCGATGACTTAACTGCAGCCTCCGACACTAGACAACCAGGAACAATACCTGTGGCTTCAGTCGATTCGAGTCCGAGATTGGATGACATGACAATGGCAATGGCTTTCTGTGTTATGAAGTCCATTCGAGACTATAAAAAAAGAAAAGAGACTTCATGACGTCAGCTAAAATTAAAATTGCAAATGTACACTATTAAAAACAGCGGTTGATTATGACCACGTTCTACATTATAACATTCCGAAAACTAAAGACCTCTGACGGACACAGGCCTCCTCTAAATGTTTCCTGCGTGTGAGATTTTTTGCATTCATCAACCTTTATCAGTACAACGGTCCATAGCCGTTATTACTTGTCATTATTATCATCATAAGTGCAGGGACGGGCCCCTATCCCGTGACGAAGGGATACTTAGCCTACTAATACCACGCTGGCCAGACGTATTAGTATAGGGTTCAATTTCAAGTTTTCCTTTTTTTTTTTTCGTAAAGATAATATTAACGGTTAGTCTCTTAGTCGATTTTTACGACACCCATGGGATGAGATGGGGTGGTGACATATTGTATTCTTATTTATTACTTGTATTAAAGCTAAAATACACTAACCAAAAATATTAAAACAAATTAACA
This sequence comes from Schrankia costaestrigalis, assembly GCA_905475405.1. NCBI lineage: Eukaryota > Metazoa > Arthropoda > Insecta > Lepidoptera > Erebidae > Schrankia > Schrankia costaestrigalis. Next base: position 10,466,346 of record FR997826.1, read on the forward strand.
ACTAGTTTACTAAAAATGTTCAAAGAAATTTTCGTGGTTTACCAACCTCTTTATCTCAAAGGCTTTGGTTTAAATTCTTCACCGTGACCCGTAGCATAGATCGTAGATGTGGTCTACGAGCTACGCAAACTTGCTACGCCGTAGCCCCTTTTAATTCATTGGCTCGTTTTAGTATAACCGCCATGTTATAAAGGTATACAAAATCACCATTTAATGAACATTAACATTTACATAATATAATGAAATGTTATTTAAAATAATCGTTAAGTAAACCTTCATTACCTTTATTTCGACTTGGTTAGGACGGTGGGAAGTCGATGGATGAGGGAGGCACAGGACCGCACAAGGTGGCAATACTTGGAGGAGGCCACGAGGTCCACTGCTGGACATACAGTGGACGTCGATTGGCTGATATGAATGAATGAAACCTTTTTTTTTATTGTTTTTAATAATGATAGATTAAAATTGTTATTTAAAGTTTTGTCAAACAAATAAGCTTTCTTAAAGCTAATAAAAAAAACTTTTTTATGCACGTCTCGATCGTTTTCATTTATATCTTTACACTCGTACGACATACAATACAATATTATTATTACAAAAACATGCAAAACAATATTATTATTACAAAAATTAGTTAGAATTTTTTATTGACTTTTATTCGTCCAAAAAATGGAAAAAATATGACCACAGATAACAAAACACTTCCTAAAAGGTAACTTTTTTTTTATAAAGCCACATCTACACAATAAAACTAGACAATTTACGGATTTATGTAAATTTTATTAACTTGAAACTAGTTCAAAAATAGTCTATAAAGAAAAGTAAGGAAAAGTTTATTAAATACCTTTTGTCTGTCTATACAACAATAAAGTAAGATGAAAAACAAAGTAATAATACTTTTTTGGATAAAACAATCTTTTATCTTTTTGAAAGAGGGAGAAAATAAGTTTGATACTTTGTACATTTAATGGAGATTAACGTGTCGGGAGTTGTGACAACGGTTCTGTGTATTCTTAAAGGTTTTGGTACATGGTGTTAAAACAAGGACTAAATGCAAATGATTTCCATAAGCTAAATTTTAAATTAAAAATTAGCTCTATAGCCAGAGAATTGATACTGATACAACACAACTCAGGTATATACAGGTATATACAACAAAATTCAGATATATATTGCTATTTTGTAAGTTTAACAAATAATTTTCTAACAATAAAATGATTTCAGAAAGATCAGCGCTAGTTTTGTAACTGGCATTGCTGATTTGAGACTATTTTGCAGCAACATTTTAATTTGTATACTTTTTTTTTCGTTTCCACATGTATATTATTGTATGTAATTTTAAGAAAGCGTTGTATTTTTTGTTTTGCTGCAAATAAATTGTTTTTTTTCTTTCTTTCTTATTACGTTTTTTATATTACATATTTATTTTTTTATATTTATTTATTGTAATTTTTTGGATCACACAACTAATTATCTTTCGTGATTTTCAAACTAACAACCTCGTGAACGGCATCAGTGAATACAGTTACTGATCTCGTCTATATTATAGAGCAGTAACTACACTAACTGTTGTCCCACTTACGTCACCGAACAAACTTCCTAACACTAAGGTAAAGTAATTAATAACATAAGGTACAAACTTAACAAGAGTAAGTATATTAATAACACAAATTAAGTAAACGAAGACATTAATAAGTTGTTACCAAGCAAACAATATGTAGGTAAGTATAATAACTTAACGTCATTCTGCGGTCGTTCATACGTGAACTTGACAACTTGGTTAACCAATTTAGTTGTGAAGTAGATAAGTTTTTTTTGTAGTGAATTTTGTATTTGTTTAGTAGTTTATAGGGTAAAATAAAATTATGTTTACTTTAGGATTAAATCAAAATTGGGAAAAGAGAATTAATAAGTATTATATTATATGTTTCTCGGTGTGGACAGAGTAATAATACAATATGCTACCACCCCATCTCATCCCATGGGTGTCGTAAAAACCGACTAAGGGACTAACCGTAAATATGATTTTTACGAAATAAAAAGAAGGAAAACTTGAAATTAAACCCTATAATTACCAATCCGTCTGCCCAGCGTGGTATTAGTTGGCCAAGGATCCCTCCGTCATGGGAGGAGGCCCGTCCCTGCAGTGGAACATCAATGGGCTGTTATGATGATTATTAAAAATAAGTTACTTTGTAAACTCTGAAATAAAAATATCTGACGTATGTTTTCGAAATCAGTTTTAATGATTTTAACGAATGATTTTATCTATACTAATATTATAAAGAGGTAAAGTTTGTGTGTTTGTTTGTGAGTTTGTGACGTTGTATGGGGTAATCTCTGGATCTTACGGACCGATTTTAAAAATTATTTCTGTGTTGAATAGTCCATTTATCGGGGAGTGTCATAGGCTATATAATATCACACTATGACTAATAGGAGTGGAGCAGTAATGAAATATGTTTATAAAAGGGACGCGTTTTTTCGCCGCTCACTTCGTTGGGTGATGCTAGTATGTAATATAATAACAAACAAAATCAGTAAGGTAAACCTAAATAATAATCTGGTGACTATGTTGGTAATACCTGTTTTAGTGACGGAAGATTAATTAATGTAATCAGTTCCACTTTATGGCATACCTTATATTTATAATATGAAAATTGATATAAAATATGTAAGTAGTTGCAAATTAATTTCTAAATAAAGCCGCCAAAATTAAATATTGAATATTCCTCATACATTCACACAAGGCCATCTAGTCAAAAACTAAGCGAAGCTTGTACTACGGTTACTTGACAACGGATAAACATACTTAAATTCTTTTTTTTTGTAAATACAAACATATTATACATAGAAAACACCCAGACCAATGCAAACAATCATGTTCATGCACACAAAGATTTGCATTGAGCGGAAATCGAATGCGAGACCTCTGCGTAGCAGTCATGTTACGATAGGACGTCAATTATAACTATCTAGTTGGCAAAGCCGCCGTTGCAACCGGCTGCTGAGCTAAAGTTAGCTGGATAGAAACCCATGAAAGACTTTGTGCTATTTAATATGGACCTAAGCTAAGTTAACTTAATCCTTGATGGTTTTTACAATGCCTATCTTGTTCCCGAGACATAATCCTTTAAAAATACACTTCTTTGTGTAAACACCCACCCCTTTACTCATAAACGCCTCTTAAATATAATCACTGTTTAGCAAAATTTTTATTATCAAAATCAACCTTATACCAAACAAAAACGTAAGAATTTAAGCTAATCAATTGACTAAAATTTAAGAGGTTTTTATGAGTAAGGGGGCAAGTGTTAAGCAGTGAGCTGTCTAGTAGCATATTTAATACTATGACGTTCACATACTCTACACCCTTGCAAATGACCGTACTAAGTTTCGTTTGAGACAAATTATAAGGTAGAGTTTCTAAAAGGATAATGTTTGTGTAGTTGCAGCCTAACGGAGCGACAAACTGGGCCGTAATCCTTAGTTCTTCCTTAACTTTTAAGAAGGGCTATGAGTTGGGAATCCTTTTGTATTAAGGAACGTTTAGATCCTCGTCTATCTAATGTCCTTTATGTATTAGGCTCTCTGTTGTACATTAGCAGGGTGCTTGCAGTGTGAAGTATCATATTTATATTGGCCGACTTCTATGACGTAGTGGTTATATAACATGAATGCTACGCAGAGGTCTCGGATTCGATTACCGCTCAATGCAAATCTTTGTGTGCATGAACATGATTGTTTGCATTGGTCTGGGTGTTTTTTATGTATAATAAAATGTATGTATTTACAAAAAAAAGTATTTAAGTATGTTTATCCGTTGTCTAGTACCCATCGTACAGGCTTTGCTTAGTATGGGACTAGATAACGTTGTGTGAATGTGTGAGGATTATTTATTATTATTTATTTGGGACTTTTACGCACAGGGTATGTCAGCCCCATCGTACCCTAAACAAAACAACAACACTTTGCCTATCTTTAATTGTCTCATGAACTTGAACAGCACATTTGCAGGAGCCCCATTTGGTTCGGAAGGAAAGAGGTTACAAACGGATGTTTGGATAATTTCTGGTTTTTTTTTTATTTGGCCTACCAGAATGACTCTATGATGCCTGATGTTAAGCATCCATTAGAGTCCAAAAATAGCGTGATTCCTTGTAGAGAAAAAGTTGGATGTGATGGCTTATTTCAGAGTCTGGACCAAGTTATACAACGCGATAGTTTTAAAGTAATGTTAGGCTTTCTAGAGTTAATAGTTTTTTTTTAATATTTGTAAAATTACAAAGTTATTTAATTATGATAACCATTATAAATATTTAGAATAAAAACCGGTTTTATTGTTTAATATGGTGGTAATGACATTCCTAATGACGGAAAATTCAACGCAAAGCCTTTATCAATCCGTCCAAATAGCGAGATGGTAGCAGGTTAGGAAAGTAATTTATCCTTGTTTCCTACTTCCTTACATCACAGAAACAAACCTAGCCAAACATTGTAACATAAAAGCTTAAAGCAAAAATAATCTTTTAAGAATTCTAATATATCAACTTAAAATCACAAGAAATACACAATTTATAAATATAAAAGCTTGTCGAAAAAACATTGGAAGTTAAATAAAAGATTTTTATAAAGCAAAAACAAAATTCAAAAAGTTTAATTGATTATATTAATAAATAGCCACTAAAATAAAAACAAACGACAGTCAAACATGTAATACACCATACATTGATCGCGTTATGCGAAGTAATAGAAAGATAGAATCACCAAATCGAGTTGAATATCGAATGTTATGAAAAATTCTTGGTTCTATATTTTATCATGCCATTTTAATGCACCTGCGTTCCTTTCTACGGTACAGTAGGCTTTATTGTATTTTAACGATTTTCTATTGACACAATTCTTTTTGCATAAAGGTGAAACAGCCATAGCAATATTTGTTTTGTACGGGGATCAAACTTGTTCAATATTCTTCAGTTTATTTTAGGACACCATAGTGACCAAATCAAATCAAATAAAAATTACGTAGTGACGAGAGTGAGTAATGTTTTTTTTATTTGTTTTTTTAATACCATAACTCATGTAGGTATAGATACACATATTGTTTTTGTTACCACGACCATAGCTGTGCAAGGATAAGACTTGGCAGCATGATAGGAATCATAGACCCTCATATGGCGTCACCACTTTATTTCATATCGAAAATCTTACAGGAAAATACCTATTATTACTTCATCACTGAAGGAGGCCCGCTCCGCAGTGGGACAAAATCCTTCACCACAAACACAACCGAATTATGTTAATAATAATTATTCATTGTGTAATTTTTAACGTATAATTTTTTATGTTGTTCTAGAATATGTTTAACTTTTTACACATTTAAAATAAAAAACAAAAGGTTGTATTGTGTAAAATGCTTAACCCTTTTTTGTTTGAGGTTGTCGAGAGTTAATTTTTTGCTGTGCATGGTCAATTTGCGTACCTTTATCGTATAAAACAATGGCTGCTTTAGGGTCTGTTCACATTTGAAATGTAATTAGTTTGTACGCGGTTTTTTATTACATTATAATGAAAGTAGTTTAGTTTTCATCAATATGGTTCATAACAGCCCATTAATGTCCCACTGCAGGGACGGGCCTCCTCCGACGGAGGGACACTTGGCCTACTAATACCATGCTGGTGACACGGATTGGTATAGGGTTTAATTTCAAGTTTTCCTTCTTTTTGCTTCGTAAAGATAATATTCACGGATATTCTTTAGTCGGTTTTTACGACACCCATGGGGTGAGATAGGGTGGTGACATATTGTATTCTTACCCCGCCACCACACGGATACAAAAGAGATTGTCTTAAACAAAATAATTTAAAATTCTATACCAATCCGTCTAAGCATCATGGAACAAATAGTCCAAAACTTTCACCGTAGGAGCCTATCCCAACATTAATGGTTGTTTAATAAATTAAGTCTAATCTCCGTGTGAAAACTTGAAATTAAACCCTATACCAATCTGTCTGGCCAGCGTGGTATTAATAGGCCAAGTATCTATTCGTCATGGGAGGAGGTATGTCCCTGCAGTGGGACATTAATGGGCTGTTATGATGAATAAATTAAGATAAATTAACAATGGCTAGTTTAAAAGTACAATGTACTTTTCTAATCGCGTTCGTGTCAAATAAAGGTAGAACATTAAAATGATGAACAACACAAGCAATACCTCAGTGCGTAATGGGAAAAGTTTGAATCAGAAAATGTCGCAAACCAAATAAATAACTTGTTAAGTGATGCTAAATTGGTTTTATCTCGTTGACATGAGGAAAACAAAAAATATGAGATTACTGACATTTGTCGTACGTTTTTTACTTGAGTGATTTAAAAAGATGGGTTGATATTCTAAAAAGGATTGACAGAATTTGAAAAATTACAGAAGTTATGCATCAGAGTATTCATTGAATGTGGTCAATTAAAGCTTTTTACTGATGGCAGGACATCAAAAGAAAAAAACTGCATAAAGCTGCAAAAGACACTATAGTACGCGCGTTATCATTTAAGTACTCCAAAAGAGATAGAATATATTACATAAGAATAGAAGATCCTTATGTGCAAGCGAGGTAGATATAGAGAAATGACATGGCTCTAATGCTCACATGATAACGCGACACCTAAATAGACAAACGAATGATTGGCAACATTACGTAGCACATCGTAGCAAACAACGTAGAGCCTCTACAAGTTCTCGTAGCAGTCAAACAATAAACCGTAGCAGTTAATAGCTGCCCTTTGGGATGTATTTTTTTAATGGAGCCGGGTCGTAAGGTTGTAGCTGTCATGTTTTAAGAGCCATTCGTCTTAGTGGACCCTTGTACCTGCTTATGTTGTAAGGATGCTTGAGTCACTCGTTAATGGAATTACGATAAATATTTATAAAATAATAACGTTGTTAATTTGTCAGTAAGGCTGAATCATTTTTAATAAATGATTTTTTGATGGTTGTCTGACTTACTTACTACTTATTCTGTTAGGCAAATGTCTCCGCTAGGGGTGACATACTCATACTTAGGAGTAAAACCCCTTTAAAATAAAGATTAAAAAAAAATGTCTCTTCTACGGTTTTCCAGGCGTCCCTACCTTTCGCGATCTATAACGTTTATTATTAATAATTGTAACATTAAATTTAAAATGAAGTTACCTATATAAAGCTTAAGTTTGTTTATTGACGACCTCGGTGGCGCGCCGGTAGAGCCAGCGGCTGCCGCGCATGAGGTTGTGGGTTCGATCCCCACGCAGGACAATAATTTGTGAGATCCACAAATTATTGTCCTGGGTCTGGGTGTTCTTTGTGTCCGTTAATTGATGTTTGTAAAAAGTCCCCGCGACACAGGCCATGATCCCTAGTGCGGGAGTTGTCTTTTTAAAGAAAAAAAAAAAAAAAAATTTATAGCAAATATTGTTATTCGAAATAAATAGACTAACTAAGGTCAATATTCGTAGCAATCTGCCTGGCATACAAAGAAACCTGCGCCTTCTAAGAATACTTCTTTTTTGCTAAAGATATAAACTGTCAAATATGGAAGAAGAAGACATGCTGCGCCGACCCCAAATAAAATTGGGATAAAGGCAGGGGGAATAATGATTATGATAAACTGTCAAATATATAGTTCCTTAGACACTTTTAATGACAACCTCTATAATTGATAGTGTAGCACCACTCTGTATTCTAAGTCCACCACCCTTACAAACCATTAAAACAAGCCTATTTAAAACAGCAACAGTTATTCATACAACAATACAATAATACATAAAATGCCTTGTTCACAGGTGTTTGTACAAAGTACTTAAAACTCGAGCTTAATCTGACGTTGACTCAAACGGCACGGTAGGATAAAACAATGTTATTGTGGCAAAACGAAACATGATGGGAATATTCAAAATATTATTTTATTCCTTACAAAATGTATGTTTAACTGAAAACACAGTTCTATTTCATAAAGGAATAGAACGTGCTATGAATAATGTAATCCATGATAATCTAATTGAATGGGGTTTTATTTAATATAAGTTGTTGGCGTTTTGTAAGTGAGGTGTTATGCTGTTTTTTAAGCCGGTTTTTCTTTAATATTTGTTACCTCGGCACTTGAGGCATTTTTTGACCAATTAAATAACTAATAAATAAACATTGAACGAGAATCGAACCCGAGACCTCTGCGTAGCAGTCATGTTATAATTATAACCACTACGCCATTGAGGTCGTCAATTTCATCTGAGACCCTCCGTGCTTCGAAGAGCACGTACAAAGTTGGCCACGGCTTTCGGCCTAATACCTATTAGGAGCTACCTGGAGATGAGAGTTGTTTAAGCCACCTGGCTTAAACAACTCTCATCTCCAGGTTAGCCACTAGCTAATCGATAAAAGAAATAAAAGGAAGATAAAAATAAATAATCCTCACACATTCACACTACACCATCTAGTCCCAAACTAAGCAAAGCTTGTACTATGGGTACTAGACAACGGTTAAACATACTTAAATACTTTTTTTTGTAAATACATACATATTATACATAAAAAACTCAAAAGAATGCACACAATCATGTTTCAAACAAGATAGTTTGAAGCATAAACATTTTTATCAAGAAACTTATGACGAGACAAAGCAATAGATTCTTAATCCGTTGCCATGGCGATAATAATTCTAAAAGTTTCGTCGAAAAAGATAAGTCGTTCCCAAAATAAAGAAATAGGACGAGTTTATTTTATTCTCGAGTAACTTTTCCCACTTTTTTTAGTTAGTTTAAAATTTTCTCCCAAAGTTTGAATTGTCTTAATTATTCATATAAATTATTGCTCTATGTTTATTTAAATTTAGTATTGGATGAAATTTTTGATGAAAAGTTAAGACGTTTTTTCAGTTTTATTTTTGCTTTAATCGATCATTTTAACGGTTCTGTGGATGTACAATATTTGTAAAATGAAAACTAGAGTTTGTAAAGACTTAATTTAAAAGATATATCGCTTTAAGTGGGTCCCTCAGTTTAAACACAAAATCTTCGATATCTAGATTACGTAATGAGTTAAACAACAAATTTGATATACTTAGTGATTGTAGTACATGACTTTTACGCAAAGGTCTTAGGTTCGATTTTAACTTTAACTTAATAATTATCATTTACTTTAACTTTAATTTTAACTTTTATATCAATTATAACTTTTTTTATATATACGCGGTAATATGGCCGTATTAAACCCGTTAAAAAGCGCAAATACAACTTCTTTTCGTCGTCATAACCTTGCTGGTATCTTTTAAGGATCCTATTAAATGGCGCTTAGCTCTGCTTCTTTCAACCACTTACCTACTTAGCCCCAGCGGACAGGTATGCTGGTATCCCTACAAAAACTGCTCTAACGACTAAAACCCACGGTGTTTCTCAACCATCTATTAGTTGGGGTTAGGGGGTCTCCTGTGGGTAATTGTATTAATTATATTAAAATTGTATACGTTTCCGTGCAGGTGACTTGCCGCGACCACGCAGTAAGGGCGAGTACGTGTTCGTGATAGCTCAGCTGCTGTTTGGTCTACTGCTGTTCGCGACGGTGCTGGGTCATGTCGCCAACATCGTCACCTCGGTCAGTACTGCCAGGAAGGAGTTTCAAGGTCAGTAATTAAATTTAAAAAATTAGAAACTTTCTATCCGATTCCAAAAAGAGGTAGTACTCTTTAAGGTTTTTTACTTTAGAATACAGATATTTCTTGACCTTATATAATAGGTACAGGTATATTTTTGAAGTGGTTGATAAACATAAAAGTTACGAGAATTTTATCTTCCAGCATTCTCATTTATTCTTTCAGCAAGTCAATATAATATTAATACCTACTCTCACACATAGTACATACCAAGACAAAAAAAGAAACATCATATAATACATCAAAGAGGCGTATTAACAAAACACACTTACATTACATTACTTTTAAACTGTATATGTAGTTATGTATACATGTATGTTAGGAGAGCAATGTGTGACCTCGGTTAAGAATAGCGCGCCCCCACAGCAACGTGTGAGAGGTACTATTTGCGTCAGGTAGACACCCACCTGTTTATTGATATCTTGTTACTGTGCTCATTATATAATACTTGGTACAGATAAAAATATAAAAATGTTGAGGCTTTTTATTAGATATTATTTGATGGAGTGCTTTTTTTTTTGTTGTATTTAGCTGTCTGAGTGGGGCTAACGTGTCCCAAGCAGTCTTACGGCTCTTTTAATTTAGCCGCTTTGTTCTTCGTTTTTCGAACGGCAAAAGCTACATTCGTTTGTTTTCATACTAATCTTGCCGTACGGCTGCTGCTTGACACTATAAATACTGCCGCACGGCAAGATTTGTATGAAAACAAACAACAATAAACATGCATTTAGATTTAAAGAGGGGTATTTCTAAAAATAAAATTTCAACTGAGATAAAACTCAACTCTCACACACATTAAAAGCATATTAGCTACTCTAAAGAAATACATACATACAAATATACAAACGTATAAGTGTATCACTAGCTTCCGCACTCAGAAAGCGAATGTCTAAGCCCGCCGTGCTTTTATAAACAGAACAATGAAATTGAAGAACGAAAACGAAAGAAGTTTATATAGACTAAAGATTGTTTCTGTACAGTCACGAGCAATAATATATTCACATATTCACATTTTATAAAATACTTAGTTATCTAAAGTTCTACCAGTCCAAAATTATATCTTTAAAGATAAGTTTAGAACTGTTAGGAATCTCTTCAAAATAATCTATTAATTTTCAAACTTAAACGTCTAATTCAACGTTTATATAGTTTAGAAAATTTGACATTGTGTACATATTATTGCTCGTGAACAGTCACGAGCAATAATATGTACACAATGTCAAATTTTCTCCGTCTAAACCTACAGAGGTTTAACACATTCAATGGTATACAACCTCTTTATGTGTAGTTCTAATTCAATACGTACAAAGGCTTTGATTGTGATACGATTGAAGCGAGAACTAAGGTAACGAAACTCGAGGCTACGTTTGATGAAGGTAGAAATAGTTCTTAGAATCTTATTGTTCTATTTTTAAACATGTGAGTGGCTGTTATAACTGGCGTTTTATAGCCTACTGCAAAGACGAAAGTTCTTTAGTGACGGAGGAAATTTCGTATACTAATACTGCGCTGTCAAAGCTGCTTGAAATAGTATTTTTTTAGAAATAAAAATAATACTCATATCAGCCGATGGTGACGTGTGGTGACGTATTAAGAATACAATATGTCACCACCCCATCTCATCCCATGGGTGTCGTAAAGTAGTAAGCACTGAGGAGATATTCGTGAATATTATCTTTACAAAATAAAAAGAAAGAAAACGCCGAAGGAGGCCCGTTCCTGCAGTGGGACATTAATGGGCTGTTATGATGATCAGCCGATGAACGTCCACCGCGGCTAGACATAGGCTTCTTCCAAATATTGCGCTGTGTTGTGTCACCCGTTTCTATCGGTTGTAGTTCGTGGGTTAGTCCTGTGAGGGGTCTTTAATCCATACTAATATTATAAATGGGAAAGTGTGTCTGTTTGTCTTTATTTCACGGCAAAACGGAGCGACGAATTGACGTGATTTTTTAAGTGGAGATAATTGAAGGGATGGGGAGTAACATAGGCTATTTTTTTTCTTCTGTGTCAAGGAAAGGGCAACAGTGCTACCTCGAATTTAACGCGAGCGAAGCCGCGGACAAAAGCTAGTATAATATAAGTCCTTTTCACATATTACCATCTAGTCTCAAGCTAAGCAAAGCACAATAAACGTTTTATATATCTGTCTTTGACTCCATCATCAAACTGAGAATATATTACTTGAATAAAAATATTTTGAAGTTTTAAAAAATATTTTGCAAAAATCTTGGGATTCCATTATGAAGTATGTTTTTATCACAATAAAAGTACAAAAACAAGTTTCACCATTATTATATCTAACCTTAAACCTTACCGAAAGCTAGCTAGGCATACAATTTATATATATAATATGAAAAACGTTTGGGGTAACCCGATTAGCATATAAGAAGGATTATGCAAAAATAAAATGTTCCTTCGCAACGCGTGTTCTAGACAAGCTTTACCAAATACCTTATTTTCTGTGATGCATTGTTATTTTTCATATAACGCCATCTATGCAAACAATCATGTTCATGCACACAAATATTTGCATTAAGCGGGAATCGAACCTGAGACCTCTGCGTAGCCGTCATGTAATATAACCACTGTGTATGTAACACTTTTTCTGTGATCTACAAAACACTGTTATGTTAGGCAGAACGTTTTTTAAATCGGTTACTTTTATGCCTGTGAAAGTAACTGAAAAATAGAGTGCAATCTCTAATGAGCAAGTTGTCGAAAAAAAAAACATGCAAACGAGTAGAAAACACCTAGACTAATGCACACTAAGCTTGGTATTTAGCAGGAACCCCGGTTTATACCATGGCCATAGTGTAAAGCCAACCTTCGCAATAGATGTTTAACAAGATTATATCATTGCAAACGTGTAAAGGATCAAAAAGGTGGAAGGTATGTGTGAGCTCGCCACGGCTCGGTGCGGTCCGACGCGGCTGTCACATTAGTGTACTAAGCAGTAGACGTGAGTCACCGGCACGTGCTCCCCTCACCGCTCGGGACGTGATCTGACGACACTATCTCTCTCGACCTTACTATACACGTACACTGCTTCTCTGATTCGTAAGCATGACTCTGTCATAGTAAATACACTACTCATTGGATATAGTTTTTTTTAATAGTCGAATAAGATGCAGAAATATTTTTCACTTTAAAAGAGTAAATTTCTAAATGCCTCTGCGCAGTGCTCTTTATCCTGAGCCACAAGCAGTTAAGTCGTGTAATTTTTCTAGCTGCTGTACCTTAACACATGTCTTTAAATTGAGAGACACGATAGAGCTTGGAGGTTTTGATAGCATTGCCGCAGGAGTACTAATGATGAAGAGACCTACAAGTTTCATTGAAAGTTTTTATTTTTAATAAAAGGTTGTATAAAAGTTACATAACAAATAATACTTATTTAGATAATCAATACAAAAAATAAGTTTAAACAGTGTCTTTAAAATAAAGAAGTTGCAAAGTGTCAACAACTTTAATTAGCGCTGCAGCTCGGTTGAGAAGACAATGGCGCCGCGACGGCAGAGAGCAGGCTGAATCCGTGACCTTCCTCGTCGGTGCTGCAGCGAAATAGGTCAGCGGCTTGAATGCTATAAATAGCTCGGCGAAAGTCGGGCGCCGCGCCCCATCCCGGCGGGAGTGCGCGTCCCGACATCGATCCGCCGCTCCACCGCGCCTCCTGACCGCCCCGCTGCCTCGAGCGCCCACAGGCCCCACTCTAACAATTCGACAATAATTGATCTACCCGATGACTGGTAGTCGTTGGTCACCCGCTGTACCACAGGTGCAACTAACCTTACTATTTGTTCTGATGCACTACTCTCTCTCTAATATCGACGTGACGTCCAATTCCGTCCTCGTATATACTTAACATGAGTATGCAGTTAAGCAATGCGGTATAATATAGCTAAGTTATTGCGGTTGAAAATAATAAATTAAGAATGAATAAAATTTGAAAAACTTTACAAGGTATGTCTCTAAATCTCTCTAAAAGGCAACCAGTGAAAAAATCACTGGTTGCCTTTTCCTAGAAGTTTACATTTTGTTTTTATTTCAGTTTTAAATAATAATTTGTTTAACTTTTTAAACTATGAAAATAAAACCTATTCTACCTAAAAATAAAATCTTTTTTAGTAAATATGTTATAAACTTAATTATAATCAATTACTCTCTAACACTATACTAAGTTTTAGAGTTTATAACATAAGTTGTTTAAGTACTTATTGCATTTTTATCTGTATAGATCTTTTCTCTGTATAAATTAGAATTAAAAGAAAAAACGTCTAAAAAAGGAAGGGTTTTACTTCTAACAATGGTCGGACTGTGAATGAGTCTTGGAGAAATAGAGGTGATTTCAATAAAACCTAGAATCGATTTAATTTATAACAAATTAAAGATTTTGTTGAAAGACCTTTTTAACTTATGTAATTATAAACTAAACAATACCCTCGAACTATTACTGAAATCACATCTGATTAAAAATATGCCTAAAATTATAGTAACTTCGTGGCGACGGTGGAGTAGGAAAGAGTACATTGGGTCACCACTTTATCTAATTTCATGGGTGTCGTAAAAGTCAACTAAGGGTAAAAAAACAAAGAAAAACTTGATTTAAAATCCTTTACTAATCCGTTTAGCTAACTTGAACTTAGTATGCTAAGTTTAACTTTATAGTATGGAAGAGAAGATAAATCGGAAATCCTTCTACGATTTGAACTACACAGTTCTAAAGTAGGGTTCAATTTGTAAACTTGACTATCGTGCCAATTAGTAGTTAATTAGTTCATTGGCCTTTTTCCGCATTTTTACTCTTAATCGAGTCGGAGTACTTCTACTTCTTATTAAGCAGACCATACCCCGGTACAAATGAAGTTAAACTTGTTAAATTGCCTTTTTCTTCAGAACCATTTTACCACCGCTTTTGTTAGTGCTAATGTTTGAGGTCCAGCGGACTGGGTTAGCGGTTTTCAATATGTAACACACACAGCGATTTCTATTAACTGATTTGCCTGCCATGTCAGACGTGGTTATTTCAACTCGCATACATCTCAAATATTTTTGTTTGTAAAAAAGACTAGTAAAATAAATTGTCAAAAAATGAAGGCTAATTTGAGGCACGAACCAAAGTTCGAAACTGCGTCCTTTGATTATACAGTATACACCTCACATGGCTTTGACCGATAAAGCACTGCAGTCCTTATTACGTTATTCAAACTAACTAGTATTTTACTTTTGCTTAGAATAAAAAAAGCCATCAGCTTTTCTTTACCTTTAATGTTAGTCTGTGTACTACTTATAAGCTTCACCGCATTGTTTGCTTACTTTTCTAATAACTAAGTATATATATATACCTACATATTCATATTCATTTATTTATTCAAAGTAGTACAATAATATTGTACCTTTGTGACGTCATCTAACACTACTTAATATAAGTTTATAAACATTTCAAACAGTTAGGAAACACGTGTAAACTGACTTAACTTTACTTCACATGTTCAACTGTTTTATTTGAAAACACTTTCTGACATTTACGTTTTTAAACGTATAATTTTATGTGACGTATTCGTTAGCCTACGTCATGCTTGCACGTGGAGCGTGAAATTTTTTGTAAGCGTAATAAAAAAAAGATTTTGTAGATAGCTTTGGTCAAT
Organism: Schrankia costaestrigalis; assembly: GCA_905475405.1. Taxonomy (NCBI): domain Eukaryota; kingdom Metazoa; phylum Arthropoda; class Insecta; order Lepidoptera; family Erebidae; genus Schrankia; species Schrankia costaestrigalis. The sequence goes on from FR997826.1 coordinate 10,481,672, forward strand.
GACGTACTGAAATAGACAAGCAAAATTTAGTACTTTTAAAGTAAAGAAACTAAAATTTACGTTTACTGAGTAGCTGTGAAGGTATCGCTAGATCAGAAATTGTGTAGCCTTTTATTTTTTACCGGAGAGCTTAAAAAAAGGGACTTAGCAAACTAGTTTTTTTTTGTTTTTTTTTCTTATCTTACATTGCGACACCATTTATAACATATATTTGACAAAAAAAAACTACTTATATGTAACACTAAACAAAAAGCCCTAACAATTACATTTGTTCTCTATTTAAACGTCTCTATGTTTGTAGATTTTGTCATTAATCAAACAGTAGTAAGTACATCTCCACGATTAAGTAGATTTAAGCTAAGATTTAGTCTCCGTACGAGTAGTTCAAGATTTGTACGTCAACGTTTACGACATTTAGTTAACAAACACGAATGGGTATCTCGAAAGGGTAACTCGAAAGGTATTCTCGATTCAGTAGGGAATTGAATGTAGCATAGAGCAAGGCTATGTAAACAATTGGGTGAGCTGGCTTCTTCGATAAGTATCTAGTCTATATTCTAATTGTTGAACGTTTGTCGTCAAACCCTTGCTGGTTTTGTTTGACTTCTGATCTTGAAGTTGGTGCGACATGGGTATTGACTAAACGCTTCTAGGTTTTACTTAACCTTTCACTATAAGCTTTATATATGGTATAAGTATATACGTTAAACTAGTTTACTATGTTAAGTAAAATTAACGTTATTAGATTGTAGAATGCTGAAATAAGTAGGTACTAGTATGTTTTAGAAAACTTTAAATATGTAATAAGAACGACATGCCTCGCCAATTTATTAAAAATATTGCTGTGTCTTATGTTACACAATGTTTTTACTCCAATTGGCATTTAACTTATCTACGTTATATTATGTGTATGATTATAGATACACTTATTTAGTGTTCTATTTAAATGAAGGAAGGATAATTAATTAATTAGTGAATATAAGAAAATAAACATTAAAGAAAACATTTTTATTTTCCTGCAAGGAGAGAATTATATTTTTTAAACGTAAAACAAATAATTAATAAACAGTTTTTGTAAAATCTAAACGTTAAAAACCTTTTTAAATAAAACTTTTGTTTTCGTACTCATATGGTGCAGTTTAAAACGTTCGAAAAGAAATCAATAGCATGTACTCGTAACATGAAAGAACGAAGTGTCACTTTTGACAGCTGACGTTTCAGCAAGATAGCCAATACTGCGAAATTGAATGCACTCTTTGTGTTCTATATTTCAAATAGGAAAATGTTACATGCATGTTTTTTCTAGCACTTATTTTAAAGCACGCTTTATGAGACTGGCTAAAGAGCAATAGCATTAATGAAATAATAAGTCTTATGTAATTTGTATGCATTTTGTGACAAATAAACCTTTATTATTATTATTATTAATAATTGTAATAAAATATATAGGTGGAACGTACATTATACTTATTATTTAAGTATAGTAATTTTTTGTTGAATTTTAACTGCACTATCTATTTTTAATTTAAATTCATCTTACAATTAACAAATTGAAGTATGAGCATACTAGTTAAAATTAATAAATATTATGTATTGATTCATTCATATATTTTATGCCACCAATTGTGGAAATAGACTAATACAGCTGCTAAAACAACTCACAAAGACTCAAAAACTATTTTAAACAAATTTATGTACAAACGCAACACAGCCACAGAATTACAACAACAAAGATGTAGCAATTTACCGACAACTAATGCAAAGCTCATTGCGACCATTATTTAATTTATTTATGAGCCAAGTAACAAGAATGTCTGTTTCTCTGCCACAATTTTCTTATTCCGATTGTGGAAGATTTTTCGCTAATTTATACAGAGCCTATGGGACATTTCTCTTTCCAGTTGAGCTATTTTACTCAGAATAAGCAATCTTGTGCTTACAATAAAATAATAATGGTTTCGTAAATAAATGAGGTTTGCATCTTTTCCTGGAAAACATGTTTATGGGAGCTAACGTCGCGTGTTATGTGGTGTTACATTCGGGTAATGTCGGGTAACATCGGAAAGTGCACGTGGCTGTGTGCCACATGGTATCGGCAGACAGCGAGCGGTGGCAACCGACAGTTACCGCCAACCGCACTTCACCCGTCCGTGTTTGAGGAAGATTAAATTACTTCAAATGTCGGAACACTAATAACATCGCGTACACTGTAATATTGCAAAGGGTTAAATTTAGAACACGAAACATGGTCGTCGTGTCGGACTGTTCACTTGTTTTTGTTGTACACACAGCAACACATCAAGTTAAACATTTTCATTTAAAATTGTGTCTTATTTCAAGGTATTAAGGTACATGAGTGTCTAGCTTGATTAGTTGCTGTGTGTACAATGTTTATTGTTGACGGTGCTCAGCTAACAATCATACCTTTATATGAGAATAACACATGGTCGTGTCGGTGTTTTTTGTACAAAAATACTGGTACTTTTGTTATGATATTTTTTGTTAACAATGTTGTGTTATGTTTTATACAGGTGTAGTAAATGAATTACGGTTTTAAAATGTTGTGATTTTGAATAGAATAACGATTACTTGATACGTTTATATGCACTTGATTTTAATACTTAATTTTAATGCTTATTAGTAGGTGATGAGATCTTAATAATAATTGCGCGCGTAATAAAGCGTTTTTGATAAAACTAATCAATGACGTTGGTGCCAACTTCTAGAGATAGAGGAGTCCCGCAAGGTTCTCAATTTGAGCGTTAGATATCATGTTTATATTATACGCTACGGGTATCATTATATCCATAGGGAGATATAGGTAGTTTAAGCATATTGGTATATAAAATATTTCGAATAAAATAATCCATAAATGTATTTGTTTGCTATAGAAAAGCTTATGAAAGTTACTTTAAGTACTTTAATCCTGCAATTAAAAGCTGTGTGCTGGAAAACTCTTTATAAATATATCATTAAAACAAACATCCATATTGTTTACCTAGCACTCTGTACATTCTTCAATGTGTTAACACAAAAAGAAAACAATGTTCATGTGTTGTATGCATTCGAGATTAATGTTCTCGAAATTAAAATCTCCGCTAAGGCGACTATAATATGCTCGCAGTACATTGTCAGACATACATTACGCGAGAGTTCTCAGTTGGAAAACATTCGTTTGCCTTTAAATATTACAGTGATTAAGTATATTTAGCTTAAGGGTCGTAGAACACATATTAAAACGTAAAAGGATCGGCACCGCCTTGCCTTTCCACGGTGTCAAACGGCAAAAATCCGATTACGTTACGATTCCGATTAGTGTGCGTTGCAGTTAAGGGTTTCATACAATTATTACTGAACGTCTCAAGTTCATTCGGTGCCGATTCTTTTACGTTTTGATATATGTGCTACGTCCCTAAGCCTGCAGCGTTTGACGCATTTCAGAGACGCTTAAGCTATTAATTATTTCACTACTTTGTAACTATGGTTTGTACAAGTTAGTGAAGCCTAGGGTTATGTGACGTGGAATGAAAATTGTGGTTTGTGTACTACGTAATATCATGCTGTTGAGGTGTAAGCAAATATTGTTGTTGGAATAACAAAGTTTATGTTCATAGGGACTTGTATTTTTAACCTGAGGGGTTTATTTTTCTATGTCATTAGGACTGTTTGTAAATCTGTTATTAAAACTTTTTGAATTATGTATTTCAGAGCATATTAATGAGTTGGTCTATTTAAACCACTAACCCCAGGTTTCCGAATGACTGATCAAGTAAAAATCAACTAATCGAGTGTCAAAACTATCATTTTTGTTTCTGAAAATGACAGTTTTGACACTCGATTAGTTGATTTTTACTTGATCAGTCATTCGGAAACCTGGGGTAAGTATGCCAAATTCTCTTTTATATCGTCATTCAAACGGGCAACGACATAATGTTGAACTTCTATGCTAGATCCTTCAAAAACAAAAACTTACGAAAATTGTTCGTTAAGACCAGGTCACTGTGAGCAGTAGGTATACAGCAAACAACCAATGTTGTTATGGATCAATTCTGTAATCACCAATATGCTGGTAATATAAATACAACATTGAATTCGCTACTATGTATCTTACATAAAAATAAAACTGGCGTTGCAATCTTAGTGGAATGACTCACAATAAATTAGGAATATGAGACTCATGCCAAAACTAGTAAAGATACATTTTGTTTACTTTCTTAGATGAAATAGGCGATAAAATAATACTAAGGGAAGTAATATCTAGGAAAAGTTTTAGTTCCCGGTTTTATGAACAACTAGCGACTTGCAGCGTGCGGTACATTTTATCTGAACTGTCCAGTCTCTTTGCAACTTGAGTTAAACCTTCAACGTAAAACTTCTTTGATCAGAAAAAAATATTGTTTAAATAAATATCCCTCACACATTCAGACAACGCCATCTAGTCACAAACTAAGCAAAGCTTGTACTACAGGTACTAGACAACGAATAAACATACTTAAATACTTTTTTTTTTATAAATACATATAGCAGCCATGTAATATACCGACTGCGCCACAGAGGTCGTCAAAAATATAATAAAGATATCTATTTTTCAAAGTTCAGAATATTACTTTAGTTTTACCATTACTACATACTAAACATCTTTACTATTAGTTACATTGAATACTCTGAAATTTTATATGAAGAAAGTAAGCGTTCGATTTTCCAATAAGTGGTGATTAGTACAAACTTATTCGTAACACTTAAAGCCACTAGTTACAGAAGCGGAGTGATTATGTTCAGCTCTTTGTTCTAACACATCTTTATGCCTGGATTTGCTTCTTTGTAATGAGTTCTCTTTACAAATTTAATCATCGTTGAAAGATTATGTCATCTTAAAATTCTATAATACTTTTTACTTTTGGATTTAACACGATGTGTTACCACTCCAGTGTGAATTTTGATTCGTTGTTGTTGGAATTTTTTGCTGAAACTATGGCAAAACAATAAGGTGAAATATGAGGTAGAAAATAACCTATGTGTTAGTTCAGGGTGTCTGTAAAATATTTTTTTTAAAAGTGGTTTGTTCATATTATTATTCTAGTTTTTTTCATTCAATCTGCAAATATGGCGTTTATTTGCAAACAAAGCATTTGACGCTCATACTATGTAGATTAATAACCCATTTTGAGTAAACTTGACTTGATCAACTCCCGTTTTTAATAATTAAAGACATGAGGGGTTCAATCAAATCAACAATAGAAAACCATAGTTATACAGCTACATTATAAATAAATATATAAGAAAATGGCCACATCAATTTAAACATTAATGTTTATGCACACATGATTGGTATTGAGCCGAAGTGGAAACCGAAAGCTCTGTGTAACAGTCAAATACTTTAACCCACAGCTTTAACCCCAACTCTATAATCGTTATTTATTCATACGTATTAAACCAATACTAAAGTGTTTTTTAAATAATAAAACAAACTCCATCAAAATAATGAATATTAATTATAACACTTACGCAATTTTGTTTATTTCCGAGCTTTACAGTCATTTCTTTTTTGTATTATAAAAACCTAAAGTTACTTCTTGTATTGGACCAACTTACTATTCTATCAACTTAACTACAACAAACAAATTTTTTTTAATTTTATTTACGAAATAGGTAAGTGAGCTTTGTTGTGATTAACAATGCAACTGCTTTGAGAAGCTCTTCCTTGTTTAGTAATCGGTTAAAAATTTACTAACAACGTATAACTTTATACTTTACATTACAACATAGGTTCAAGACACACGTTCACAACGATATTTAAAAACAAATTCTATTCGGCTAACTTCTAACAATTTTTAACCTCCATACATCATCATAGCAGCCCATTAATATCCCACTTCAGGGACGGGCCTCCTCCTGTGACGGAGGGATATTTGGGCTACTAATATCACGCTGGCCAAACGGATTGGTATAGGGTTTCATTTCAAGTTTTCCTTCTTTTTATTTCGTAAAGATAATATTCACGCATAAATACTTACAGGTATTCCACAGAGATGTTGTACAGCCCAATGAATTATATGCCATTGTCTCACGAATCCTGACAAATCGATAACCATTAAAATTGTAATCTCTTGTACCTGCTTGAGTAAACTAACGCAATCTACGCGCACTTAAGATAGAATTCAGTGAAATGTAAACCTTGTGTAAATAGCCAAATCATGGCTTGTGATTAGTAGATTATAAGACAAAGAGATGTGCTCTTTTGATTTACTAATTAGTTGCTAACGTTGGATTATGTACTCCACGTTTGATTTTACCTCTTCAGTAAGCAAGTTCATTAACCATATTTTGCACGGCAAGTTCATTTACTGACTCGTAACCAGCTTATTCATTTAACGGATACTCTCTTACTATGTGCGGTCTGCTAGCAGTGGAAAACAGAAGATAAAAATAAATCTTCTTTAATGACACCAGAAGTCAATAATATCTCGACTTATTAAATAAAATTGTTGAGATGTTTATAGAAATTTAATCAAAATAGAATGAGTAATTTGGTTTTTACTTCCATAAATGCGAAATTACTGTACTCGAGTCGGTTTTATGAAATAGAATTCAGTCTAAGTCAGTTTCATTCATTTATTCAAAGTAGTACAATAATATTGTATCTTTTTGACGTCATTTAACACTACTTAATCTAAATTTAAAACATTTCAAAGTTTAGAAAACTTTACCACCGCCTCCAAAGCGCTAGTAGAGAAGAAGCGGCGCAACAAACTCTACTGCTGCATTTTCTTGACGTCATAATTTTTACATAGGAGATAACTGTAATTAGGCGCTGCAACCATTGTATACCATACATAACCATAACCAAGGATTATTCAATGATAAAGGTAGCGTCGTGATGTAGGTAGTACATAAAAGTGGGAGCACCAAATCACATTCATAAATAACTATCCAGTAGTAAAGACGTCGCTCAGCCAAATGACCCCTTGAATAAAAACTCAGAAGTGTATTAAAATGTAAATTTATTAATGTCAGGGTCGACCAGTCACCCCAAGTAGCACCCGTTCACGAGTATAACGCAAAGGTCAGCCATCAACCCCCTCGCCATATTGTAGGGAAGGGATTGACCCGGCCTCCACGCCACCACAAGCAATGACATTATAGTGAGCATGACGAGTCCTGACAATAAGAGCAACAAAAAAAAAACTACAATCAGGGGAGATACAAATGGCAGAGGGACGCGCTTACTTCACATCAACCAAAGTAAATTTTTCTGCGAGTCCTAATTCATAGACCTATTTTAAATCCAGGCATCCCGGTCACTAACATAATTCTCAAGAGTGTAATATCCTTTGGCTACTAAACAATTTTTAATTTTTTCTTTAAATGAAGTAATCGGTAATTCTAATATCTCTTCAGGTACTTTGTTATAAAGGCGTATACTAAGTGCCATAAACGATTGATGTACTTTGTGTAAACGGTAATGAGGGACACACAGTTTATGTTTATTTCTAGTATTTACCGTATGAATATCGCTTCTTTTGGTATATAAATGTATATTCTGTCTTACATGCAATATACTGTTATAAATAAATTGGGAAGCGACGGTTAAGATACCTATTTCCTTAAATAATTCTCTAAGCGATTCTCGTGCTCCAAGCCGATAAATGGCACGTAAACAAGTATCTAAAGTAAGATGTCCTGCTTAACCGCGCCACCACATCACGAATGATGGGGAGTTTATTGGTGTAATAGTACCACGGTTGCCAGATAGGTTATTATATGGTTTACCTATTCTAAGCTTTCTATTTCTAAGAATAATTCTATGATGTACCTCCTAGCACCTGACGCCTAGTTACTTAGGTTAGTTAAGCTAAGTGGAGCGCCTAGTGTGTCTAAATCCAAGTTACTAAGTAATTATTGCAATCTCAAGTTAATCGAAACAGTATAACATTGCTTCTACATCATGTTTAAAGTTATATAACTGTTCATTACGCATTAAATAATACTTAAATAATAAAAGCGGATTTGAGACTTACTTCAAGTTTAGGTTCATTCTATACATTTTTTTAAATTTTTTTTTTATTTATTATCATTTAATAAAATTAAAATAACATTACATGGTCACGATAGTGTATAGAAACCACAAAGATTTAAATTTACACTATTCGATATATACTCTTACAGTCTTCAGTTAACCTACTAAGTAACATAAAGTTTTATTTTAATAATTAAGTATACAAAGTAGTTGCAGTTATTGGATAGATTGGGAACCTGAAACCACGGTATTTTCATACAATTTACAAAGTAGCCGCTGGAAAACTTTGTAATTTGTGTTATAAAACATGTAAATAGAATCAGATTTATTTTGTTAATTAAATTGCGTTTTTGAAATACTTACTAGTAAGTATAATGACGGGAAGTAGATTTTTTATTTGCTTCGTTTCCATTTCATCATTCCGTTTTTGGAATGCTATGATGCTTAACAAAGGCAAGTGCATGTTACAATAACTTTAGTGCAACACTTAACATTGAAAATTTTATTAAAGATTAGATTGATATTTTTTCACGCTAGTTTTGTCCCTGTAGGGATGTTTCCTCTATCTATCGAGTTCTTTCCGAAGGGTGGATACAATAGCACATGTGTAATGCACTGTTATCTGTCTAACAATGATTGTAACCAGAAGGAAAAATAGCGGAATGACTGCACTAAGCCTTGTGGTACACCACATGGTCGTCATTATATTTCATTTAATTAACAAATGTAATTTTGTTACAGCAAAACTGGATGGTGTGAAGACCTACATGCGCATGCGAAGAGTACCAACACATCTTCAGGTGAAAGTGATCAAGTGGTTTGACTACTTGTGGCTGACACAGAAGTGCTCTGATGAGGAGAAAGCTGTCTCATGCCTCCCTGACAAGCTGAAAGCGGAGATCGCGATCAATGTGCATCTAGATACTTTGAAACGGTAACGTATCTACTCTTATAATTGTAGGCTTTTTAATTTAGGACTTTGGCAAATGAACGAATGTACTAAACCTGAACAAAAGCGTGAAATTCAGTACTGGAATAAAAACAATATACAATAGCCACAAAATGAATTCACTATCACTGTATCAATTTGGCCAATTACATCTTCATACATTGTCTAAAGATATAAAAAGTAGAAATCACTTGATTGATTAAAGACTTCGACATCTATGAAGGCCATACTTTTTTGTAAGGAGCCGTATCTTGACCCTAAAATTCAAAATAGAAGTGAAATAAAGCGTTTCAAATACCAAAAATTTACCCGCAGAAGGATAAAAAAACCTGTGAATGGCCAGCAATTTATTTTAGCCACACAACCAACATTGACAAAATAACGTCCCAGTATTTCTATTGTTTAAAATTTATACCACAATAATTTAAGATATTGTCCGTGTCCATGATAACGGACTAGGAATACAATACCTGCACCTCTATAGTAGAAAATTCATTTAAAATTTATAAGCAAAAACAACTTTTTTTACTCTGTAATAAAGAACGTAATGTTAAAAATTAATCTTATACAAAAAAATAGGAGAGAAAAGAAAACCGCCTCATCAATGTTGCAGACAAACATTCGACTAAAAGACCTTTCGGCCTCTGTTGCCCATTCCCTTGATTTGATCCTTGCGTTTGTATTAAATACACGCCAGAGAATAACTGAACAACATATTTGTATACTACACATATAATTACGAACAAAACACTGAAAGTTACTAACTTTTTTAACTACTCAAGTCTTGTTTTTGAACTGTTTTAAAATTTTACAAAAAACAAAATTCTTAAGAAGCCTAGAAAGTTTTTTAATAAACCTAATTTGGGTAACGAGAACATTATTATAGTAAAAAAAAACAGAAGAAGGTTAGCAAACTTGTATTACAATTTTGTTGTTAAGCTTCGGTATAATGTCATCAGCAAAAACGAAGGCGATTTGTATTCGTCCCTCGTTTTAGATGCACGAACGTTCTCAAAAATAGAAACATCTATGAGATGAAACTCTTGTTGACTTGTATACAACGGAGGCTTCAATGTGTTTACAAATGATACTCTTAGAATACTTGTAAAAAATTCCCAGCTTATTTTACCCTGATCTTTAGATAAAGATTCTAATGCAATTTGCTATCTTAATAAGATACGAGAGGCACAAACTATTACAAATAGTTGGGTTGATTTTGTAAGTGACGTCGACAAAGGACAGGGCCAAGGATAATGAAGTTGTCACCAGATCGAGCAAATTAGTTAGGGTGGCCAATTGATTTAAATTTAATTTGAGTCCAGTTTGCTTTCGAATTTGATTAATCACATTTTAAGGTTTTAATTATACTTGTATTTGATAGAGAAAGATGTAGTTATTTTTTTAAACTAGTGATTAAATTACGGCATAGTTTACATTGGCTTTGCTTAACTCAAAAACGAAAAGCTAGAACTTCCGTTTATAATATTTATTTGAAGTACAGCTATATTGTCAAAACTTTTAAAAAGTTTTAAACGATGTCGCGTAACTATCAATTAATATTTCTAATGCAATTTAAGAATACAGTGCTAAAAAGCATAGATCTCACCTACATTAACGCAGCTTGGCAGTTCAAACTTAATATCCCGTGTTGTATAATTAAAAAGAGAAACATTCGCTTTTTACGTCTATGAATTATGCATAAGTGTACGTTTATACGATCCGTAAATTTTTGTCGCTAAATGGTACCTCGGAACTTTCTGTTTTTAGCCGAATACTGTTTGTACAAGTTTAGTTACACACGACTCCAAATATGTAAATCCTACTAATATTATAAATGGGAAAGTTTGTGAGGATGTATGTATGGATGTTTGTTACTCTTTCACACAAAAACTAATGAATGGATTTTGATGAAATTTGGAATATATGTAGTTTAGGGTGTAGAATAACATTTAAGCTACCTGTACAACGCGGGTGAAGCCGCGTGCCTCAGCTAGTTGCCTATAAACGTTATTGATAATGATAATACTCGTATTTGCATTTTTGAACTTAAAATTAAAGCAGATTTTCCGTAATGTATCAGCAAACAAATACAAATCTTTGGTGTGTAATTAAAATTAATCTTATAAAATATTTTCTATAGGGTGGAGATCTTCCAGAACACAGAAGCGGGCTTTTTGTGTGAATTGGTACTTCGACTTCGGCCCGTTCTTTTCTCGCCTGGGGATTACATTTGCAGGAAAGGTATAGTATTATTCTTTAAAGTAGCTCAATTTTTTTATAAATAATAGAAATACATAATGAAAGTAATACTTATTTTAGGTGAAGTCGGAAAGGAGATGTACATAGTAAATCGAGGAAAACTTCAGGTGGTAGGCGACAACGGAAAGACGGTGCTAGCAACACTCAAAGCGGGTTCTTATTTTGGCGAAATTTCCATTCTGAACATGGGCACGGCAGGTAAACAACTTGGTAAATATCGCCACGGCCCGAGACGCCACGCCATTATTCTATTCGTAACATCTTCAAAAGTTTTGTAAAGCAAACGTTTCGAGGAGACGCTGCAATCAGGCCGAGGGAGCGGCCGCGACGCTACCAACAGGTTTTGGGACATCACACCGACACGACAGTTAGCGCTATCGGCTGCACGCTTAACACGTCACATTTGGCCAATGTCGCCACTCTCAGCGACTAATGCATCCGATAAGCGTTAACTAATGTCAATGTCAATCAATTTTTAATAGGGAATGCTTTCAAATTCAAATTAATTAATTTAAAATTACGCATTTTAGATTATTATTTAATTTATTTTGTATTCTTTCAAAAAAATTTCCTTTTCATATTGATACTTCAAAAGAAGAAATATTGTTATGCGGTAAGCTTAACTACTTTTATTTGTTTCCAAATCGGACTTCGTGGCTTCATTCATAGATCCTCATCAAGGATTAGTAGAGTATTGTGATATGTTTTTCTTTGCATCTTTAGTAACATCTCCTTTGGTTGTATTGAAGGCAGTGTCCCCGATCGCTTTGCATCCTCCCTAATTACCTTCATATTTTTGGCGTGACCTCTTGGCGCATGTTTCCCCTTTATTATTAAGTGTCACCTGCGTACGTATTAACTTTAATCATACTATCGGTTTTCTTTACATTAACTTCAATCCTCTGCGATACTAAACTTGTAAAACTGCTTAGTTCTTTTATGGACTTCATATACTTACTAATTTTATTAATACCTAGTGTTCGTACCGACTTTTGTACCTAATGCTTTGTCTTGGTATTTGAGCACAATAAGAATCCTTTAGAGATGGCTTCTTATAATTGTTTTAAGGTCAGTTTTTTTTTCTAACTTTGAACGCGATGTGGCTCCGGATTTGTATCCCACCCTGCGTGTTGTCTAAATTTCAAGGTAGCTTTCAATATTTTTCTAAACCAGCTTACTTACTCTTAGCTCTTGAACTGTAATTCATTCAACTGTTATGTACTACCCTGTCTCCCATCTGGTGGTCCCGGTCTTAGTATTTCTTATGACCTGTTCTGTGTGTGTCGTGTATTGTCTGGAATGAGGGTCAGAACAGCTCATAAGGGGACCGGGCACCGTTTGGCACGGAGTGTGTGGATGACACGTCGACAGGCAACCGGCGGACAGCATCGGTTCGATCCGTCGGCTACTCGGACCTGTTCGTGCTCAGCAAGAAGGACATGTGGGACGTGCTGAAGGAGTACCCCGCTGCCAGAGTGCGCCTCGAGGCGATCGCCGTCAAGAGACTCGAGAAGTACAAGAAAGCGCCGCTCGAGAAAGGTACACAAACGTTTAGCAACAACATTATTCACAATAACAAATGTGCGTGTCTGATCAAGCAGAACAATTTCCGAAGTGATGGATTGTTTCCTGAAATAATCCTTTATTATTGTTTCTACTGACAGATTGAAATATTGTTTCCTAAATCTGCCCCTTTACGACTTTAAGTGTCTGATATAATTTGAAAGATTTATTTTGTATAAATTTGAAATGTTTTATGGTTTGGATTGTATTCTAGTCGCCATGGGCCGTTGTCAGTCGACACCAGGCCTCGTGGAGACGAGCGGGCGTGTGCCTATAGAGGAAATGCAGTTGCCACCTTCATCAGCTCCAGCTATGCCGCCGATGCATTCCTCACACCCGCCTTCCTACCGGGACCAGCTTTATAGGTTACAATTTTGAATATACCTATGTTAACTAAGAGTTTGTGGTTATAATTAATTCTGATAGTTAGCTTCACGCTTGTCACTAACAGTTGCAATAAGCTCTATGTTTTAGAAGTATACAGATATATTTGCGCACTACTGTTCGTTCAGTGAGAGTCAACTAATTAATTTTTCGTCAATAATAATTAATCTTTGCTCTTACAGTTCGTCAGTAAGCCCCCTACGAGTAGCATCCCCTGTGGCGTCGTGCGCTTCAAGCGCTCGCAGCAGTGCGGCAGGCGGAGGCAGTGTAGCAGCCGCACCGAGAGTGCTTCTAGACTCGCATGACGTGCTTGAGTGCGAGATCAAGCGCTTGCGAGAACGGCTTTACACCGTCGAAACTGAAAACGCTGCTATGTCTGCCAAACTCAGCCAACAGCAATGGGAAGTCGATCAGAGGTGACCAAACAAAAACCTTTGTTAAAAATTTACTTTTGTAAATAATGTTTAAATACTAAATTTTTCTATATTGACGCTCATAACCCATCTGTGGAATCTGTATGTAACTGGCTAATAGGAAAGAGGAGTATTCTTTAAGGAGGTAAAGGATAAGATGAAGAACGCGTCAAAAGCTCTACAAAACTAACATATTAGGCTATGCTGATCAATATTCTCAAGTTTTTTTTGTTCTGTTTAGGCTACAAGAGATAGAGATGCAGATTTGCGGCGGAAGTTCGCTGAGCTCCCAGGAGGAGAACGAGCGTAACCGCGAGAGCATCATATAACGGCGCGCCTCGGGCGAGCGCGCGCGGCTAGCTCAGCTGGCTGCGTTCCGCCTCTCCGCGGTCTACTGACAGCCCCCCGTCGACCTGCACCCTAGTGATCTCTGTGAACTAACTACCTACGACTTAGTGTTTTTATGAGTAAAATTATATTATGGAATGTTTAAATACGAATTAACTTTATCAAATTTATATATACGTAGTCTAAACGACTCGCTAATATTTGACGAGTGTCGTGGAGTGAGATTTTTCCGAGACAATATTATCTTAAATATCGTTTAGGTACGTACATGGAGGTGTTTACGAGTGCGTGTAGTGCGTGTGGCGAGGTGCGTGGTGTGCGCCTGGGTGGCATGTGTCGTGGCGCACGCGTGGCGCGCCTCTGTTCCTTGTGTAGAGTACCCGCCGGCTCCGCGTCACAACCTCACTGCTGCGTCCGACGCGGGACCACTTTCTCTATTCCTACATATTTATCTGTTTGCAGATCCTAATGAAAAATAATGTTTCCAAACTAAATTCGGAAGTTTGTGTACAAAGTTATCATGTATCGTATAATAAATAAATGATACTATGTGCCAAGTGATGGCCAAATGAATGTAATAAGGATAAGATTTTTGCGTTAATTCATAAATAGAAGAAATATAATGGATACTTTCTAATCCATTAAATTTGAGCTTTAATTATTATAAAATTCCGGAAGACTAAGAACCATTGAAGTAACCCATTGTAAGAGTTTTGTTTACGTCGACCCGAAAGTTCGTTGTACCAGTATAAGAAGTAGTTGGATCAAGACATTTGGTAATCTACGTATATTCGCGGATATTATTACAATTCTGAAGCAGTTTTGTCAGTTTTAAGAAAATAAATCGACCATCATAGTACGTTGTAATTTGTTATATAAAATGGTTTTATTACCTATGTATTAAGGGAAGTAGTATTAAACTGGTAACTAAATCAGTTTCTTGGTATTATAAGATCACTACTGCCAAATAAGAAATAAGTAGATACAAAGTTTTAATGTGAAAAAAAATTGACCATCGACTAAACGATGTTTTGTACTTGTATTCTTTCCATAACCAATTAGAGCTGTGGTATCGTTCTATACAGTAAGATGTCTACATAAAAAAAGCTAAATATTTTATTTGTGATTATCGATTAATATTATTAAGTTGGTAATAGTATTGAAACAAACAGTACCAAAATATGGACACAAAAGTAATGTCTAACTCAGCCCTAAGTAAATTGTAAATACTTATTCTAATATCTATGATACGTGTTTATAAGCTGTTTTCATTGATAAAATATTTGATTTTGGAAGCAGAAAAATTAGCCGATGTGTAATGTTCGAGGGTTAGAAGCGCGACGTTGTTGTAATGTTTGATCATTTGTTTTGTCAGTTAACTCTACATGTTGGTACCTACATTATAGGTACTATGTACCACTAGTAGACAGAACAAAACGCTGTAGGGTGATATGCCGCTCGTCTAACCTGGTTTATTTAATGCGTCACACTTATTAGTTAGTTCAATTGTATCACTTAATTTCCTAAACGCCCGAAGTTTAATAGATAGGCGATAAAATTTTTAACTGTATATAAAATATTTATTTGTTGTTATTATATTCCATAAAAATTTTCTTCTTACATATTTCTCGATTATAAAATGATAAGAGAGATGCATTTTGAAATTGAATAATTATATTTAATGAAAAGAACGCAAGTGCTTTTTATCATAAATACAAGTAGTTATGAAAAGTGTAAAGACGCTGTCATTGCTCGGCGGGCGGCACCGCTCGCTCGATACAACTCAACGATTATAATTCATTTTGTAATAATATTATTATAAATAAATGCTAATTGTTTACTTTAACACGAAGCAGAATATGTTATAATGCGGGCACCGTATCATTTGAATGGAAGTAGGAATGCGATTCAGTAGTTTTGCAGTAACCAGGCTTGTGCATCTTAAATTGGACAATTCAATTATGTATCGCACATGATTCATTTCATTGTTAATAAAAAGATTATGATAATAAGATATATGATTTTTATTTCTACTATTTTCTTCTCCCCAACAACTTTTTTTATTTTTGTTTTAAAAAGATAGTTTCGGCACTTACTAAGCATCCATTGCTATACTTACATACTCCATTTGCTGCGTGGAATTTTATAAACACCAATGAATACTAATAAAATACAGATTCAGTTGAATGTGGTATTTTCCTTAAGTTTTGTCGATAAGAACCCGCTACTTAATGCATAGCAGCCGCATGGTAAAAAAAAGTAAAAAAAGTAAAAAGCGTTTATTAACAAAAAAGAAATAAAACAAATTTTACAGTATCCTTTGGCCCTACACTAGGCAAGCCTGTCCTGTGGGTACCAAAGGATACTGTAAAAATTGTTTTATTTCTTTTTCAGGTGGTACGACAGTTCTTTTAAACAAGTTGATAGTCTTTCATCATCATCATCATAACAGCCCATTAATGTCCCACTGCAGGGACGGGCCTCCTCCCGTGACGAAGGGATACTTGGCCTACTAATACCACGCTGGCCTAGCCAGACGGATTGGTACAGGGTTTTGTTTCAAGTTTTCCTTCTTTTTATTACGTAACTAGCTGACCCGTGCCCACTTCGTTAGGCGGCGAAAAAAAACTGGTCACTTTTTTAAACATATTTCATTACTGCTCCACTCCTTTTAGTCATAGCTTGATACTATATAGCCTATGACAATCCCCGAAAAATGAACTATTCAACACAAAAAAAAAATTTATGATCCAGAGATTACCCCCTACAACGCACGTCACAAACACAAAAACTTTACCTCTTTATAATATTAGTATAGAATATGATAATATTTACAGACAGTCCCTTAGTCGGTTTTTACGACACCCTTGGGATAAGATGGGGTGGTGACACACTGTATTCTTACTCCGAGTAGTTCTCCGAGTGGTGACCACTCGGAGAACTAGTCTCCATATTAAGTTAATATACAATGAAGAGACATAGAAAGGCTAAGGAATGGACTGCGGAAAGTTTATGACAGAAAAGGGGATAAGTGATGATACCGCTTCTTCCTTCTCAGCCGTTTCGCTCTTGACAGAGCGGTCGTGGTCACGATGAGGCGTCCGCGTTGATGTTAGTGGCGGACTGAAAAGTTTAGAAGCGAATAATAATGTCTACTGACTGAATGTAGGCTAAGGAAAAAGAAAAAAGACAAGGTAAGCCAGTAATTATATCTGCTAAAAGTACTCTACAAAGCACAACACATCAGATTTGTGAGGCAATGTATTATAAATATGTGAATCTAAATGCAATAAATAAAATATGATCCATCCATCAAAATTACGTCGAAAAACAAAGACTAGTTTTTAAAAGAAACTTTATGAAAATGTCTTATAAAGAAATAATATTTCTAAAGACTGCTAGATAAGAACACATTTCATGTTACATGGTGTTTAAAGTAAAAAAATAAGTAAGTAAGTATGTAAATAAAATGTCAAGATCACGGTCCGTTCTAACTATGAAACTTTAGGGATGTTATAAAAGATTGTATAATCATATTTGATGGGTTTAGAACTGTCAATAATCAAGTTTTAACTATTAAAATAAAGAACAACAAAACAAAAGGAGTTGAGGGTTATGTAAAAATGAATTCAATGAAAAATAAGTTCACTAGAACAAATTCTTTGGGATAAGAAATTGTAAAAACGTCAGAGTCGATTCCAGCTGAATGAAATTTTTCATAACCGCATTGCCCACAACTTGAAGATTTATGTTCTTAGCTTTTAACTTTTCAAAACGTCTTTATCTGTTTTAAAGTTTGAAATAGAAATACGTAGAAAGCACGCTATTGAATCAACACAATATTTTTCTCTTTTATAAAAATTACGTTAACTCCGTATTTTTATTACATCACTAACGAAGTAAAAATACTATTCGTTACTAAAGATAAAGTTACATTAATAATTGATGTATTTAACAGTACATTAACTTAACTAACGCGTTGTGACGGAGTAACAGCCCATTGCAAGGACGGGATACTCCCGTGACGTGGGGATACTTGGCTGGCTAATACCTCGCTGGCCAAACCGATTGGTATAGGGTTTAATTCCGAGTTTTCCTTCTTTTTTATTTCGTAAAGATAATTTTCACGGATAGTCCCTTAGTCGCTTTTTACGACACCTATGGGATGAGATGGGGAGGCGACATATTGTATTCTTACTCCGTCACCACACGGCAAAATTGATAAATGGGACAAATACAGTGCACAGCAGCCAATACCGTGACCGTCTCGTCATCCACCGAGGCAGTTTAGAACAATAGTGTTTTAATATTACCTCTACAAAAACCAAAACAAATTATCTTGACATAATTAAAACTCTATAGGTACCTAATACTCCAGTAAAATAAGCATTCAACCTCGGAATGGAAGCGAATTAGCTGTAAATTTGCATAAACCTTTGTTTTGGTGTACTAATGACTGGTAGAAAAGTCTCATATAATCACGTGTCTGCGTCACAAGTTATTCAAGGTCAAAGTTCACGAAAATTAGTTTTTTCCAATTATCTCTTTTTCTATGGGAAATACGCCATTTAATGTCATTATAAATATTGTAGATCTTAAAATTGTCTACAATTTTTATGTCAAGCATTATTTTGTATCATGTACCGTTTTCGAGATATAGCTCAAAGAGTAGAGTGCACGCTACAGGTGCGTGCACTCTACATAAAGAAATCATGTGAAATGCGGTGCTAGTTTGTATAGTTGAGATGTAGTTAACTATGAAAAATTGATATTTGGATAAAGATACAATTATTATTATTAATTTATATTATTATTTTTTTATTTTTGTACGAATGCGCGCCCGCCACTCGTTGCGCCATATCTCGAAAACGGTAGGTGATACGGAAAAATGTTTTGAACAAAAATAATTGTAGACCGTTTCGTGATTTTTGACCTTGAATAACTTATGACGCAGATACGTGATCATATGAGACTTTTTCACCAGTCATCAGAACATCAAAACACCTTTGTTTTGATGTTCTGATGACTGGTGAAAAAGTTATACAAAATTATACGAATTTACAGCTTATTCGCTTCCGTTCCGAGGTTTGCCCCTAATTTAGCCTTATTTGACTGTACTTTAAGGCATCCCCGCATATTATTACCAGAGTGACGTTTCCTATGTCACTATCAAAACGAAAAGCGCAGCTATGATATAATATCAAGCAACCTTCTATAAAATAAAATATCTAATATTTCTTTGAAAATTAAATTTCTTACTAACCCTGAAGGTAATGAAACGAAGGCTATATAAACTGAAGTGATGTCTCCACAATAAAACCTTATTGAAGTCATTTAAAGTTACTTACAAAAAAGGAAGTATAAAATATTGTCGTTATTCTAAAAAATATTTTTATTCTATACAAAGTAGGCTTTGCATAATAGAACTCCTTGTAGTTAGTGATTCCTGGAATTGAACTACTTTATCAATTTTATTAGATATTAAAGTGCTTCGGTACTAGTCTTCCTATTATTATTTAATCATGAACTTCCGAGATATTTAATAAGACTTTGTACTTTTTTTTGTAGTTTCTTAAATATTTCAATAACTGGTAGAGTAAGAAATAGCATAATTTTGAAGAAACTAAGAGAAATCTAGGAATAACTAATACTTAGATGGTAAATAAATAAAACGGTAAGAAAGAGTTACTTAGTCTCCGGCATTCAGTCAGTTTTAAAAACTTTGTTCGTGTGGTGGATTAAAGAAACACAATTTCCCAACACTACTAGTGCCTTAACATCTTTACAAGCATAAGAACACTACGGGGGAAAGAAACCTGAAAACACATCGCTACAGTGTAACTTAAAGGTAAGAACCTGTAAGTAAAGTCACAACAGCCTCCTATTGAGTTTTTGCAGCAAGGACGAACAAATTTAAGTTTTTAATTAAGGCTACCTTGTAGGGCTATTCAGTAAAAGACCCCCTACGTACTACTATTGTGACCGCTTTTGTGCTCCATAACAAGAAATAAATACCTGTAATAATATCAAATATTTCTCGGTTGCTAATTTACCACTCTACATTTTGTATTCTCAGTTTCAAACTATAAATACAAAGCAATGTTTTTCACTGCATTGTTTTCATTCTGTTTTCTTCTCGTGTAATTGCTACTTTAGTATTTCTGAGAAGCCACACGTGTTCATCTGAAACTAGCGCCATATCAATGAATAAATAAAAAGATTGCGCAGCTCACAATATCCTTAGTTTTAATAATTCATTGTTTTAAATCTCGGACTTATTTCCTCATTCTGCGGAAAGTATTTTTATTGCGGTCAGTATTGTCATTGTTTGTGGCTGTGTATAGTTATTTCAATTGGAGATATTTTTGAATAATAGAAATATCTTAACGCTCGATAATTTACCTTCGATGACACCAGATTCACGTAGTATACCTCTGCAGAGGTACCTAGGCTTTAAATAAACTCAAACATAAACTATGTTTATTGTTCATTCTCCCAAAGAATATACTCCTTGAAAATAGAATGAACAGGTTGTTAATGTTTTGCAAGCATTTTTACCTATACATTGACAGCCTTTACAGCTGTAAAATTATACCCCTAAGACTATTCAATTTGTAAATGCACTTCCCTTACAAGATAAATATCCAACACAGTAAGCAGATAGAGTAACTGTTACACCATATCACTGACATATTATTCTATTTCTATCCATCAAAAGATATCAATCATGCATAAAGTTTACTACAAAACGTTGAGTTGGTAATACAAAAGCTCTCTAGCACGAGTTTCTCAAAGAGTTATTGTTTTCATCAGAATAGTATATTGACCGAGATTTCGCGAGTATTCCCTCCCTAGATAAAAGACTTGAATATAAAAGTACGTTCGTGTGTATGCGAGGCAGTTCAATAGAAAGAAACACTCTTGAGATGGTGCCTACTTTGTGAGGTTTCCGGTATTCCCTCTCCCAGTTAAATATTTTATTTCGCTCTAACGCGCATTGCGCTTCGTAGTTTTCTATGTTAGGATTTTATTTATCTTACCTGTATTTAAATCGAGGTGGAAAAAGGTTTTTATTTGCTTTTTATGTGGTGTAGGTGTAGTTTAAATTTTATTTATACTACACCTACACCACATGATAATTATTATTAACTTATTCTGTGTGAAAGCGCAATGAATTCTTCAATGTATGGTATAGTATTTTGATTTGTATGTAACTTAACTTTTCGAGTAATCGTAGAGATTTTCCTTTACGCTTTTTATGTTGAAAAACCATGTTTTTGAAAATTATCACCACATTTAAAGATCAACTAAGTAGTCTGTAGTAAGTAGTAGTAGCGAGATTTTTATTAGTAAAACCAAGCTTATACCAAACAAAACCATAAGCATTTAGGCTAATCAATTGACTACAAGAGGCATTTATGAGTAAGGGGGTAAGTTATCAAAAAAAATTACATTATATTCGAAGTCTTTCGATGAACAATAACATAATTTAAATTGCTATCGAAATTTATTTATAGCCTTCTATTATAAAACATCAAAGTGTATTTTTGAACGAAGATTCGCGAGATTAGTTTTGAGGATAACTGCATAATAGGTTGTCGATCGTCAATATTAAAATTTGATCAAATTTATATAAGATCCAATATTGTTGAAGTAGGTAAACAAGGGCAGTGCGTAAAAGAGATCAACAGGATTAAAGCACTAGCGAATATTCGCAGCCATACTTGTTTTTTATGTATAAGGAAAATGTTTACAAAGAGTATTGTTACAAATTGTATTCATTTACATTTGCACTATTTATTAAAGTTGTATTTTTTTCTTTATTGGTTCTTATTTGGTGGAAAATAAAATTGAATGTTACAACATACAATATGTTTAGGTTTTCAGTAAAAACTTTGTTTTGATTTTGTTGATTTTCGTGTCATAGTTTTATACTTATAGCCGAAACGAATTCTTACTGACAAGGCCTAAGTACCTAGAATTGTGAAACAGAATCAAAACGCCTTAATATTACAACAATATTCATTTCAAACAGTCACATCTAAAATGGAAGCGAATAATTTCAGCAAATAATTTCCCGGAATAATTGTCTCGAAAATCTTCCTATTATATTGCACGTTCAGGCTAAATATCGTAGAAAGCATTGCACTGCTATTAATTACTAAATTCCAGGCGTCTTAAATTTAATAGGTAATTCCGTGGCTCGTACAGCGATATATGTCAGTTGAAGCCTTCTTAATCCTCGTTCCCCGGTTGGTAAGGAATATCATTCGTCTGCATTCCTTACGGTTGGTTGCATTTATATCTTAACTACGACGTCTGTACTATGCTGACATTCAACGCCATTATTTATGACATATTTTGTAACATGATTTTCTTTAAATGTATTGTTTTACTAGGGTTATTGTTATACATGACTCACCTTTATAAATCTCCTCGTTTATGTAGGAGTAGCTAGTTAGTTAGGCAACAGCTTATCTTTGCTCTGGCATTGCTGTGGTCCATGAGAGGCAGGTACCATTTATTACAAGGAGGGTCTCTTGGTCATCTGCTACTTTAAGGCTATAAAAAAAACCTTGTACGACAGTTCTGGTTAATTCGGATGGATAGTAATTGATGAGGGAAGTACATACAAGATTTCTTAAAGTGGAAACATTTGAAGGATTCCTATGTTTAGCAGTGGACGTCCTTTTCCGCGATACGTACCTATCTACACTTAATAAAAGCGCCGACAATCTCATTGACATTGTGGTTACAGTTACAGTGCATGATTGATAAGCCGAGGTCGCGGTCTCGATCCCCCCACAAATCAAACATAATGTGTGTGTTATAAACAGGGCTGTTTGGTTTACCCTAGGTGTTTTCTATGTATGTTTACTCCTGTAGGTATATGCATTTTGTTCGTATGCATTTAGCAATCATCATCATCATAACAGCCCATTAAAGTCCCACTGCAGGGACGGGCCTCCTCCCATGACGGAGGGATACTTGGCCTACTAATACCACGCTGGCCAGACGGATTGGTATAGAGTTTAATTTCAAGTTTTCCTTCTTTTTATTTCGAAAGATAATATCATAGGATGAGATGGTGTGGTGACACACTGTATTCTTACTCCGTCACCACACGGATTTAGCAATAGGCCTTCTTAGTTAAGCACTAGATGGCGTTTTGTTGGATGTGAGAAGTGTTATATTGTACAACGTTACAATAATATAATTTTAATTAACATTTTAAATGAATGGCTTTCGTACACTCGTAGAGCACTTGCTATTAGAAGATTTATTTATAGAAACTCGCAAGGTTGGTAATAAAACACAATTTTACGATTCTTGACAGAGATCCTTGTACCCTCAATGTCTATGTGTAATGAATGACGTATTCTATTGAATGACTATTAACAAAGGCCTTTGCTTTGTACGTCTCAGAGGGAGATTTATTCTCAGAATTACTAAACCTTTTTTGAACCAACATAGACAAGGTTCTGCCTAAAAAAGAACATTCATGAATAAAAGTTACGTTATTTTGTTTTGTCATAATGAAAGTTTGTTTATCCATTGTCAATAATACAGAATAAGCCCTGCTTAGTTTGACTAGATGGAATAGCGTGAATGTTGTGAAGAAGAATATTTTACTCTAAACTGTATATAGCATTGCCCTTCAAACTGCAATCTTCATAAGATCAATTGCAGTCAAGAATAAAAACGCTAGGTACCTTTTATTTCAACAAAGATCCACTATCTCACGTCTTATTACAATTTCAGTAGCAAAAGAAACAAAAGTACGACTTAATCCGATTTACCGCTCGCTAAACCTCAGTTCACGATCGACTTGGATTTCAACGCGTTAATTTTTAAATTAAATCACAGACGCAGAGCTACTTTATTTTTAACAAAAGCATCAAATTGCTTTAGGGAAATACGCATCTCAAGGCATTGCGTCTCCGCAAAGGGAAAAAGATGTCAGAAAAAACATTACTTACTTACTACACTTTTTTACAAAACTTATATTGATATACTTACTCACTGCCACCAATTGGTTTGGGACCCCTAGGCCCACAGGCCTCAAACAGGGCCCCCGCTACTGGTGGTAATGTGCACCGCATGAAATGGACGTCTACAGTAAACAAAAATGTCATGCGGGCATATTTTAACATTTTATTTACTTATATTACTTACTACTTGTATTTTTATAGGTCTAGTCAAAGTCAAAGTCAAAATCGCTTAATTCAAGATAAATAGAATTCTCATTATATATTTCTTGACGTCCTTTATACTACTTAATCTAAGTTTAAATACATTTAAAAGTTTAGAAAACTTTACCACCGCCTCCAAAGCGCTAGTGTAGATAACTGTAATTAGGCGCTGCAACCATTGTATACCATAACCATACAACTAAGGATTATATTATAAAATGATAAAGGTAGCGTCATGCAGGTAGTACATAAAAGTGGGAGCACCAAATCACATCCATAAACAATTCAGTAATAAAGACGTCTCTCAGCCAAATATAATCTACAATGCATATGAAACACTAATTTACTACATAGTATAAAACACTAAATTACTACATAGTAATTTAGTGTTTTAAATTACTTAGTTTTAAAGTAGACAGTAGTTACTTTGAATGGAAAATCACACGATTTGTTTAATTAAAAGTGAAGTTAACATTTCAACTTCTAGTCTAAAAGAAGACATATAAAAGTGCGATTTTGAGCAAACAATAATCAAACAAAATTAGCGAAACGCAGCGTAAAACTAATTCTAGTAATTCAGCACATTTATAAAACCTTTACCTAATTCCGTTGAGCCAGCACATTCAGATAAAACATACTTTTATACCTTGTCTATTACTCATAGTACCTACATAATAAGCTTCTTTTATATTATGAAAGGCAAACGAGCCAGCAGGTCACCTGATGGTAAGTGATCACCGCCGCCCATGGACACCCGACCCGCAACACCAGAGAAACTACAGATGCGCTGCCGACCTGAGCTACTGAGCTCTGGTTAGATTGGGACAAGATGGTGTGTGAACTCTTATAATATTATTATTATATTAAATTATATATTAACCAGTTTAATCAAAAATTTGTAATTTTATAAGTTAAATATAAAATCTAATCCAAAACTTGTTTACGAATCTATCAATATTATTCAATACTAGCTGACCCGTGCCCACTTCGTAGGGCGGCGAAAGAAACGTGTTACACAAACTTTACCTCTTTATAATATTAAGTATAGAAGTATAGATATATGTTTTAAAAGAATATAATCTTAACTCTGGGCAGAAAACAATGTCTACTAAGTGCAGAACATTAAGTCTCTCTTTACGACACCCCTCCATCATTTTACGCTACCCTCCATCATTTTACGAGTTTGACGACAACCTTGCAGTTTTACGACATCCTACATCATTTTACGGCACTCTTGCAGTTTTACGACACCCTTGCAGTTTTACGACACCCTTGCAGTTTTAAGACACTCTTGCAGTTATACGACACCCATCCATCATTTTACGACACCCTAGCAGTTTTACGACACTCTCCGTGAATTTTACGACACCCTTCATCATTTTACGACCTTCTAGCAGTTTTACGACACCCTCCATGAATTTTACGACACCCTCCTTCATTTTACAACATCCTTGCAGTTCTACGAAACTCTTCTATCTTTTACGACAGCTTTCATCATTTTACGACACCCTAGCTGTTTTAAGACACCCTAGCAGTTTACAACACCCTACATGCATTTTACGACATCCTAGCAGTTTTACGACACCCTCAATGCATTTTATGACACTTTCCATCATTTTACGACATCCTTGCAGGTTTACGACATCCTTCCATCTATTACAACAACCTTCATCATTTTCTGACACCCTAGCAGTTTTGCGACACCCTCCATGCATTTTACGACACCCTCCATGCATTTTACGACAACCTCCATCATTTCACGACATCCTTGCAGTTTTACGACAACCTCCATGCATTTTACGACACCCTAGCAGTTTTACGAAACCCTCCATCGTTTTACGACACTCTTGCAGTTTTACGACAACCTTCATGCATTTTACGACACTCTAGCTGTTTTACGACACCCTTGCAGTCGGACAACACGCCCCATGCATTTTACGACACCCTAGCAGTTTTACGACACCCTTCATCATTTTTCGACACTCTCCATGCATTTTACGACACCCTCCATCATTTTACGTCATCCTTGCAGTTTTACGACACCCTTCCATCTTTTACAACACCCTTCATCATTTTACGACACCCTAGCATTTTTACGACAATCTTAAGTCTCTTAATTGTAAAACTTTTTTAAAGGTACAATTCTCTAATACATTATTTCAGTATATCTCCAGACGTTTAAGCAGTAGAAGCAAAATAAACGTTTTTAAGCGTCCCTTTTATAAACATATTTCATTACTGCTCTACTCCTATTATGCATAGCGTGATACTATATAGCCTATGACACTCCCCGATAAATGGACTATCAAACACAGAAAGAATTTTTAAAATCGGTTCAGTAGATCCAGAGATTACCCCCTACAACGTCACAAACACACAAACAAACAAACACACAAACTTTACCTCTTTATAATATTATAAGTATAAGTATAAGTATAGATTTAATACATAGTAGACTATATGCTATACGGGACGTGGGTCAAGCCTCTAAGGGGAAACGTCCACAACTTCATTGATCCAATTACTTACATATAGAACGTGATTACATCTTGTTTCTTACTTTAACAACTTTCCAATACTCTACGTGCACCCAATAACACCAAACTTTCATTGCCTTTTCAACGCTTCGTGGAGTAAGCAACAAAAGTTGCGTGTGTTACATGTTTATACGTCTGTTTTGTTTGCTTGGGGCGTTATCTTGTTAAAGTATTAACGTTAATAATGTCGTATCAATCTGAGAATTATTCTACCTCTCTGTCATCTATAAAACCACTGCAACCCACTGTTGGACAATTGACACTGGGCAGTTGTATTGTGCACTTTTCCGACAACAATGTTTTAAGCTTTGCCCACTAGCAAGTTCGTTTCTGTAGAATGCGTACCCTTAACAGTTGTTAATAGAATGATGTTCTATGAAGCCGAAATTGGCCGATTGTTTTTTTAATAGTCAAGTGCAATATTTACGGCCGGGTACTGTAGATGTCACCGCTCTTCCCACTTCAACTACATCTAAGCAGTAGTGCAAAAATGATACTGAATGTAATAAGTAATTAAGATATTTCAGACCATAATTTTAATTAACGATTTCTATCAACATTAAAATTAAATAATAAGCGTGGTTAAATCAAATAAATGTTTAGTATTAAAGATGGAGTTATTTCACGTAAAATAATTTGCATTTGTTTTGAATTAATTTGCTTAATACCGCAATTAAATTGGCAGCGTTCAACCACTGGAGTACCAACTGTTTTCCTCGCCCTGAATCTGTGTAATCGTAGAGTTGGTTTCGTTCGCTTGCCGCCATTGAAAATCCATTAAATATTTAATTCTCTCAGCGGTGGGTAGTAAAATCGAAAACGTCGTAATAAAGCTGTAAAAAATTCTTACTTAAAGAAAATTACATAGCTTTACTTCTCTTTCCTAGTGCCTTAGTAAATATACGAGTATTTAAGGTTATATATGTAGTTTAAGGATTCTTTTTTCAAATACTAGATACCTACGTAACTTGAGGTAAATAGAAATAAATAAATATTAGAGACATCTCTACACAGTGCCATCTGTTCCCAAAGTAAGCTAGGCTTAACCTGCTTGTGTTATGGGTAACAGAAAAACGGAAATTAGTACTTATATACTTTTTTTGTAAATACATACATATTATACATAGAAAACACCCAGACCAATGCAAACAATCATGTTCATGCACACAAAGATTTGCATTGAGCGGGAATCCAACCCGAGACCTTTGCGTAGGAGTCATGTTAAATAACCATTACGCCACAGAGGTCGTCAATTAACGGACACAAAGGACATTCAATTTTGACAACAAAGGACAACAATCTTGCATTGGATTCCAACCGGCTATAAAGCCCGATTTACACCTCGACAACAACACTAGCGAGTTAAGTACGAAGTAGCCCCCCCCCCCCCTCTCGCCAATAAAACTCGCCAAAAAATAGGATGGAAATCTATTTAAATCAATTTAATCAACAACTTACTACTTAACTCGCTACTGTACTTGTCGATGTGTAAATCGGACTTAACTTAAAAATAGCTAATCACAAACTTAACCCCTTCATAACACATATCGTTTATACATACATTATTGTTTTCAAGTGATATTAAGTAAGCGTTCCGCCATTAACGTATAAGTACGTCGATCGACTTTCAATAGCGCTCGATACAAACCTAATTGACTCGAGTACCACGTGTTTACATTTAATACGCTTATAAAGCAACACCTATTAACTAAGCTTTTACTTTACGATATTGTTGTTAATACGATTTTTAATACAATAATAGTAATAGTAGAAGAAATAAATAAGAAAGGAACAGGCAGGAGCTTGTATTGTGGGTGACGTAACGTCGCCCACAATACAAGCTCCTGCCTGTTCCTTATATGTTCCTATACAACAGAAAAAATATTTATTCCTTAAAAAGACAATTTCCACAATAGGGGTCATGCCATGTATTACGGGAACTTTACAGATATCTTTATAGCTCCATTCCAAAAGCTCCACTCCAGTCCAACTTCTGCGTGGGAATCAAAACCACATACAGAACAACCTCTTCCTCGACCGTCAAGCCTCTATTAGTATTCTTAATTTCTTACATTCTTTTGTTTAGTAAATACATGCATCAATTCGTACCTATTTTATCTACGTTACCTCAGAATACAAAAATCTGTCAATTTCATAAAATGATTCCGATGGCATCTAATTTAGTCCTCTATACATTTCATCAATCTTTGGTAAGTAATGTGGTTTTGAACTGAAAAATACTAAAGTACTCTATGAAAATTGAAAAAATACCAAATTACTGAGTAAAAAATAAATATATTGAGGTACCAACGTTTGTTTTTGAAGTCAGATTCTTAATTAGAAAGTTGTTTTCATACCTAAATAGCAACATCGATTTTAACAGCACCATCCTTTGTGTAGAAACTCTTTTGTTTCAACCTATTTCGTAACATATAGTTCATTGTATGTTGCATCGGTGTAGAGGGGTTGGGGTGGCTTGTGACGTCACGAGCTAGGGTGTTCGTATGTTTAGTACACACTAGGCCTCCAGTCGTTCTCGAAATAGTAACCGTTTATGTAACACGAAGACACACATTTTCTAGTTTCAAACAAAAGGTCGAACTTTGTGCCAACATAAAAGATAAGAATTTTACAAAAGAGTTTTTATTTAGTTTTATTTACATGGTTCTCGTAAATGAAAGTTTAAATAAAGAATGGTAATCAAAATCGTAAATAAAAGGTTCCAATACATGAGCCCGAATTCAACAATAAAATATAAGAAGGATGTTTTTAGATCGATGGAAAGTTAGAAGAAATTGATGTATTTATAGAAATAATTTAGATATTCAGGAAAAATACAAATAAGGTAAAGGCACCTAATTCCGTGGTGTTTTTGACAAAACACGAAAGAACATTAAAAATTAAGTAATTATCGTACCTTTGTATACAATTTTATATTTTTATCAGAAGCGTTAACTATCTAATTTTTGAAAAATATATGCAGTTTGTCAGTAAAAGGTTATTAAAAATGATAAAATAAATAAAAATATGAAAAAGAACGATGCGCCTAATTCCGATGTAAAAATCGTAATTCCGATGCATTTGGTTCCTAATTCCGAGTATAAAAATAGAAAGGGAACTACCTATGTAGGGTTCTCATACATGATGTTCAAAAATAAAAGGAGTTTATTTTTTATGTTAAACTTCAATAAAACTCTTTTCACCTGTGCTACCCGTAGTAGCACGGGTAAAAAGGGAAAATAATACGAATATTCCTAAGAGTCTTGTAATGTAATTTTCTTTAAAATAAAAAAATTCAAATACATGTACTTAAATAAAAAAACTAAAAAGTAATAAATAAGTGAAACTAAAATGCAAGTTTTAGACTTTTGAAATAATTTATTAGGCGCGTTTATGCTAAACTTTGAAGCACTATAAATCATGAATGATTATTATGCAATAAAAAAATGACTTAGGAAACCTAATAATGATGTATCCAGGTCCAGTCACTAAGTGTGTAGGAGGATACAAAGAAAATTACATAAACACACACGCTGAAAATAGTCTTCAAATAGGCAGACTGACAGACAAAAAATCATTTAACTGCTGTAGTTTCATAATTGGGTTAAAGAAATATGAATAGACGCACACTCCAATTTTATGTGATTAGTATTCTTTCAGTTACTACGTACTAAGCACATAAAAAAAGAACACTCTGTATTTAAACAGGGTCAATACTCTTTATGACCGGGTCAAAACATCGGAATTAGGTACTCATGTAAGCTTATTCCGATGTAAATACATCGCAATTAGGTGCTCATATAACCTTATTCCGACGTATATACATCGGAATAGCGTTTTATGATGCTAAATCAAAGTTTGTAATTCCGAGTAATAAAAATTAAAAGATTTTTTGATAATATGCAAATTAAATAGTGGATAGTTGCAATATGAAAGGGAAACAAATATAAGACACATACATATAATAACAGAACAGATCAAAAACCGAGCGTCTTCATAAATTTTTTCCCGTACAACGTATTAAGAAAGTACCTATAATAGTCATTTTTGACCTGCTATAATTAGTGAATCCGACGCCAAGGTGTACCTCGGAATTACATTATTAAATGCATGAGTTATTCAATAAGTCAGAACTAACACATTAAACTTTGTAATCATAAAACACACACCGAAAATTAAAAAAAAGTAAATGTCTTAAAATTAGTTTTTCCGTGGTATACATCGCTTTTAGGAACACACTAAAATATTTTGCACCTAATGCCGTGGTGTTTTCAACACGCATTTTCTTGCTAATTTGCAAATAAAATACTCAAATCTTAAGTGTTTTCGATAAAATATATTGTCCTTTCAATAATTCAACCTAAACGAAAACTCGCATTGTATAAAATTATCACGTAAAACACTATTTGGCAAATCGTAATACTCACGTGCATGAGGTCCTAAACGTATGAAGTGTGCTTTCAAGGCGGCTTCCCGTGGCAAAATGACCGATTATTCTACAGTGTGAACACACTTAACTCTTTTTTGTTTATATAAATATGAACAGATAAATTATTAATTTATTATTTTATCATGCAGACCAAAATAACTAGTGAATTACTTTAAAAACCCGTTTTACTAAATACCTCGGATTTTACTGCCATTTTTAGAACACCTCGTAGTTAGGTGCTTTTACCTTAAATAAATAAAAGTATATTTGAATATAGGTTCACTCCACTCTGTAACTAAACAAATAGATACGTGTATGTTTATTCAGCGTACGTCGCGCATTAACCACTCAAAGGCAGGCGAATGCCAGTTATTATTAACTGGCATTTACTGATTTGATACTAAGTTTTGTGGCAAAGTAAGGGTAGGTAACTGTAGTTGTTGAGTTTTTTTTTGTTTCACAGCCATTAAGAGTTAAATTAATTTCCCTTTTTTCTTAAATTACAAAAAATATTTTATATGATAGCTAATTTTACGTACAATATTTTGTGCAATGTTTGTAAAGCCCCCGAGACACCGGGCATGATCCATATTTGTCAGGCAATATAAGTGTTTATAAAAAAACTAAAAAAACGGTATACCCTCCGCTACCGTGTTAACCTATTCTATGCCATTGACAAAGTATTGTTCTGAGCTTGGTTCATTGTGTTAGTAAAATAGATGTTCATAAAAAGCGAGCAATATCATCTTAACAGCCCAATAATGTCCCACTGCAAAGACGGGCCTCCTCCCGTGACGTAGGGATACTTGGCCTACTAATACCACGCTGGCCAGACGGATTGGTATAGGGTTTAATTTCAAGTTTTCCTTCTTTGAGCAATATCGCGGGGATTTAAATGGAACCTTACACGAATCAGGAGACCTGAAAATAGCAATATATACCATAAAATAAAAGCTCTTCTAAGTTCTATTTTCTTAACGTGAAAGTCGTCTACTAACTACCTATGTCAATATAGAAATATCATTCATTTATTAAAGCCATTTACGCAGAAGACAGTAATTTCCTTTCCAGTGTATGTAACAGGAAATAATCCAAGTAACAAAAGAACCACGAAATGACCCCCACTATATTTACGTTACGTACGCTAGCTAGTTGTGCGAAAATAAATGATTTTCTATTGTTACAATGTATTAGTAGTTGCTCACTCATGGTGTATTATAAAGGACTATTATTATAGTCGACGTGCCTCTTGGAGTAGGAGGGAAACTTAGCCTACCACTACCAAATACCAAAACCAATTCCAAATATAAATAGTGGGATTGTGATTGTTGTTTTTCAGATAGCACGCTGAACAGAGTGTTTTTTTTTAAGTCGAGTATTGCTAGAGCCATTGACTGTTAAGTAAAAGGACTGAGTTTAACGGCTTCTTTGGTATGAGATAAGACATAAAGTGTCATCACAATTCTATATTTAAAAATAAACGATGATTTTTAAATATAGAGCTTCTCCATTAAGCCTAACTATTCGTTAAATCTTTTCAGTACAGCCATAATATTTGCTTTCTTAAGATTCTTCGTGGTAACATAGGTACAAGGGTGGCAGCTTTTACCCCCTTACTCATAAATGCCTCTTAAATTTAATCAATGTTTAGCGAGATTTTTATTACGAAAACCAACCTTATACCAAGCAAATAAGAATAAACCTAAACTAATCAATTGACTAAAATTTAAGAGGCGTTTATGAGTAAGGGGGTTAATGTTCTACTTTAAAACACGTCTTACACACAGCTTTGATAAAATTAATTATAACACTGATTATAACTGCAGCTAAATCCATTAATTAACAAAGAAATAAAGATAAATTTCAATTTTAGTACGTACTGTGGTTATGTTCTAGTCCCATAAAATATAACTGGAAAAGTCATAAAAAAATCGCCATAATTTCATATTAAGTCTGTTGTATTATGTAGGTGCATTCGAGACTGCATTTTGACCAGATTTGGCACGTAGACGAAGTTTTTATCACGTTTGTGTTAAAAATATGCAAAACAATTTGCATAAGAAAATTCATCTGACGGAGTTACATTTTGTGTTGAGGAGTGTGCCAGGGAATCGTGTTTATCTTAGATAACTACTGATATTTTTGCACATACTAATAAGTAGCCTGTCAGCCAAGTCTTCTAATATTTAGTTTTTTTACTCCTGCATATTATCACCTTAAAAAACCCTCCATAACTACAAGTATGCCATTCTGTTCGATTCACAAACTATCGCATTTGATGAGTTTTAGATATATTCGAGAATGTACTATGCTATCTTACTTATTATAGTTCCTAAAGGTGGAGTAGGATGAGTATAAACAAATAAAACGAACAAGTTTTTCGTACATTCAAATTTAATTGTACACTGGTAAATTCAGTACAACATCTTATACCTTTATGTAGGCTATGGTAATTGTTTACAGCGTATCCTGAAAAATATCGGGCTTATAATTGTTATGAATGACCCCACTGAGTTAATGTAATATACGACGACCTAAAAAGGTACCTTTTTAAATCCGGGGTAAAATTTTTATGGTAGAATTCTTTGTTTTTTATTTTATGCAAGATGTTATTATTGAAACTGACATCGTTGTAATAATTTTATTTGCAATATAATTAACTTAATACTTTTAAATTAATCTATTACTGTATTGGATATTTAATTAAGATTAGTAAAGATAACTTTTTAAAATTAGACTTTGGTTTTTTTTTTTTTTGACATGTATATTTGTAAATCAGTATCAGGGTATTCTGCTTCGTAAAATGCGACTAACAAAAAGTCCCTTATGAGTATCTTATGCCAGTTTCACAACACGTGTGCGATAAATATACACTGGCTGATCCCTGGACATGATATCCAAGGGCAAACCGTTTGGAGGCCTTTTTTCCCGAGTGTACGCCGGTCCCTATTTGGGCCTGTTAATTGATCTACCAACTAACTGAAAAGATAAAAAATGGTATCTAGATCTTCAGTTGCTTCTTACAAATACAAATTCTTTATTTTGAAAGCATAGGTAATATTTATCAGACATGTAAGATGTCAGGACATTAATGTATAGTTCGCTACACTTTGCCTTAGTGCAGCATACAAAATTCAATACAATAACAGAATTAATCTAAGTAAAGATGTAATCAAGTTATGTGAGTAACCAATTAAAACATGTCAGTTAATGATAACAATTATAATAACAAAAAATACAACCCCCATAGGTAAAGAAAAGGTGTCGAGTTGTATTCTAAAGCCGTCGTTTCACGGCTAAAAATAATTTAATAACATCTTTTATGACACATAAAAGTATCTAAGAAGTTTATAGTTTACTACCCATTTTATTATCACATCCTATTTCAGAGAGAATCAGAAGATAAGGTCACTAGAGATTTTGAAGCCGCAAGAGGTTTTAATTTCATTTTCACATTAGATAGTTCGACGTAATCTTAACACCCCAAATTTTATAGAGGTATTACATTCCTAACATTAAAAATTTTAACTGAGAGACTTTAGCTGTTTCTTTTAGATCTGAGCTCAGGACCTTGGATCTTCTTTGAGTTTGCGACGTTGAACGTTGACCTAAAGCAGGAGTTGTTTTTTTAACGCACCAAACGGATTAAATACCAATACTTATTTTAAGTAGTTAAATATCTAAAAAGTAAATAACAAAAAAGGCGGCATGACCGCGGTTCATTAGTTTACCGGCTTCAGGGTAATGGACCGGTTTTATATCAAATTGCTGGACTACACAGAACTAGTAAGCCGGGACTACATGAACAACATTACCTAGTTACTAGTGGTAAACGCTGCGTAAACATGTATACAGGAATGTACGTTATTCAGAGGTGTTACCAAAAACGCGTTTAAAAGCTTACTATTTTGATGACAACACACTTCAGTTTATTTTCTGTGAGTCTTCGATCATGTGCAATGATTATTTCCTATACCGATACCTAAATCCTATACCGATTTCTGTGGCCAGCGTGGTAACCAAGTAAGCAAACTTGCTGTCTACACTAGTTAGTTTTATTTCGAAAACAAGGCCTGTTGCATACCTTAAAAAAAGTACAATAAATTAAGCCTACTGGCACAAATAGTACAAGTACTTCAAGCGGCTTCTCTTTTTCCATCAAACGTGCAAATATTTAGATATTTTTATTCAATAGAATCAGTAAATGCAAAAAAATCGAAAAACTTACAAAGAATTAGCAACTATTCAATGATCTGAGAAAAGTGAAGATGAGAAGTATTAAGATTCTACCTGAATGAGCTCGAGAACTATTTGATACGATCGAGAGACTGCGAGAACTGTTCATAGTTATAACACTTCTTTTCACAATGAAGAAAAACGTAAATTTTGTGTCTATTTGCGTAGTACATATTTAACCGACTATAAATGAATAAGTAGTTTTAAATTTATATTAAATATTTTCTTGAACTTTAAAACTCTGTCATTTTATAATCAACATGTCAATTCTCGTACCTTAAAATCGTTAAAAATTCGGTTAAGTTAACTTTAAGTTGTCAAATTGTAACAAAATAGGTAAGACAATTTGAGAACTAAAAGTTAACTTAACCAAATTTTGAGGTACGGGAATTGACATGCAGATCAAAAAAATATGTCACCAATTTAAATACAGGTGTTCATTTTGCAACGAATTTTAAAATACAGCACAATATACTGAAACACTGGAACGTTTTGGTATTAACCTATTTGAAGTAGAGATAGTTAAAATAGGTTGATACAAAAGCCGGCTCTCTCGCTGGAGATAATCTACGTTACCGCAAACAATGTACATATATCTTAAAGCTTTAAACCTTTAAATACCTTAGGCATATCCCAAAAATAAAATATATTCAGTCACAAAGCAATGAAAGAGAAAAATAACCCAATTTAGTTCAAAGTTGTTTTTACATCAAATGACGACTACATCACTTGGGCGCACTATGCGAGTCTACTGCAAAGGTAATAATAACAAGTAAACAAAGAAGTTATCCGTGTGGTGATCGAGTGAGAATACAATATGTCACCACCCCATCTCATCCCATGGGTGTCGTAAAAACCGACTAAGGGACTATCTGTGAATATTATCTTTACGAAATAAAAAGAAGGAAAACTTGAAATTAAACCCTATACCAATCCGTCTGGCCAGCGTGGTATTAGTAGGCCAGGTATGCCTCCGTCATGGAAGGAGGCCCATCCCTGCAGTGGGACATTAATGGGCTGTTATGGTGATGATATACCTTATATTCCCTCGGTGGCAAAGCAGGTAGTGTTTGAAACCCACGCAAAATAACAATTATTTGTGGGATCCAATGATAAATATTTCTAGACTCTGGGGTCTGAATGTGCTTTGTGTCAGTTAGTTTCTTCATAAACATCCCCACGACATAGATATCAAACTCAAATGCGGGACTAGTATACAGGTCTTAAAAAATAGCAAAAATATACCTGTAAATCTTTTACTAACCTAGTTTTGTTCGAAAATTCCGGCGTCACATCGTTTGGAGGCAAGTTCTAACAAAATAAATATGTTGAAAAGCGAATTTTCTCTCTAGTTTCATTTATCAACCGTCAGGGAGGTCGCACTAAATTATATCGTTAGGCCGGTGACTCTTCCATAAATTATCCACGCGCGATTACTTATGTAGTCATAAATAAATCTCTTGCATTTTATACTGATATTTTGTTACGTAATTGTTATTACCGAAAAGAGAACTTTATTTACAACTTGCTATTTAATGGTTTGTGGAAAGTAACAGTATATTTTGAAAAATGATCATCGCACTATTACATGTGCCACAGAATAGATGGGTCTCAGTCAGTAAAGAAAACCTTAGCCTACTAAGGTATAGGGTTTTTTTTTCTAAGTTTTATTTCCATAGACACCTTACAAACATTTCCTTTGTCATCACTGTCTTACGGAGTGAGATGACACCGGTCATATTTATGCTGTCACATCGTGTATTATCGTATTTACTTCGTCACTATTCAGAATGTGTTATTTATAATTGATTTCTTTTTATCTCAAAGTCAAACTGCAATGTCTGGTGAGCAGTATTAATTCTTAAATATTTCAATTACAACTGTCTATTGCGAGAAGCAATTCTTCTGTAGATGTCTAATTTTTTTAATTTCTGATTCAATCAAAGGCATGTTCATTCCCCTCCTGCAAAAAAGTATCATCGTTTAAATTTTTATATTTAGCAAGTAAAATAGTGATGACGGCAAGCGATACGTTCGGCCGAATTCTGCCGAGCGTTTATTTTTAATTGCGTACTTAAAAGTTTTGTCACAGCTCTGATTCTGGGTTGCTTTACAGTCAAATCAATATTATATTTTATTTTTCTATAATGTTTTATATTGAAATACAGCAGTGTCGTTATGTAAACGTAGTTGTTAGATACATAAAGCTAGTGAATGTCTAGAGTAGTATGCTCTGCAGAAGTGATATCAATTAATTGTTTTCAAAGAGCTGATATTTTTAAACATTTCTAAGTCGATTACGATATTCATGGAAAAGTTATAGAAAAAGTATAAAATGATAATGTTAATCTGAGATCTAATTTCCACAGTACAAGATCATCTTTGTTTGAAAGCCCACAAGTTCTGTCGACCTCTTTGGCGTAGTGCTTTATATAACATGACTGCTACGCAGAGGTCTCGGGTTCCATTCCCGCTCAATGTAAATATTTGTGTGCATGTTATTTGCATTGGTCTGAGTGTTTCTATGTATTTATGACTGTATGTATTTAGAAAAAAAAGTATATAAGTATCCGTTGTTCTGTTACCCCTAACACAAGCAGGTTAAGCCTAGCTTAATTTGGGAACAGATGACGCTGTATTTAGATGTCCGTGAATATTTATTTATTTATATTTACTAAGTAGTTACATACAAAACTTTTACATAATCAGCTTTCATCACATTCACAAGATAAAATGGGGACGCCAGGTATTCCCACTCTGTCACCACACAAATCATCTAATTTCCTATTAATATAATTAAACACAAAGAAATTTCATTTCACAATAGTGAATGCTTATTCCGTATAGCGCCCATGTTTCTTTTGTTAGTTACATAGCAGCTGCTAAATTGCTATCGATCTGCGGTTCCTCTTGTTTCTCGCCTAGTATTTTGTTCTCACTTCGATATAAATTGCACGAGACATTAATTCCTAGTGAATGCGTTTGTTTTACGGATTGGTTTTAATTGCCCCGTTGAATATTCTTATTTTCCTTACAAAATTGTAGTTTGAACTTAACTGCGTCGCGGAGTCCTGGTAGTGGCTGAACGAGGTCTGGGGTTTGAATCCCACACAGAACAATTCTTTGTCATCATCATAACAGCCCATTAATGTCCCACTGCAGGGACGGGCCTCCTCCAGTGACGGAGGGAAACTTGGCCTACTAATACCACGCTGGCCGAACGGAATGGTATAGGGTTTATCTTCTAGTTTTCATTCTTTTTATTACGTAAAGATTAATATTCACGGTTAACCTCTTATACCCCTTCCAGCGTAAGTTTAGCTTTTTGACAGTTCACGTCCATGAAGTTTCGTAATACTTCCGCTTATTTTTCGAACAAATTATATTGTATTTCATGGACGTACCCATGTTTTTTTCAGTTACCATGGTTACTTAGTGATGGACACTCATAACGATTACCACCATTATGAAACAAATTACAAATAATCGGTAGAAATAAATGCTATGAATAAACCTGAACTCTTCATAATACTTTTATAAAATGTAATAAATGATATTTTAGATTAGCTATAACCCGCGAATGTGTCACGATAAATTATGTATTTTAAATAATACCTTAAGCTAACTATAATTTTAAGCTATAGGCTAATTCTCTCACCATAGAAGAAAGAAACAATAATAAAATGATAATGTAAGTTGATGTAAGGATCCAAATGTGTAAAATAAAGTAATTTGAAAAATCGCGAAATCGCCTATAATCGAATGGCATTACATTCGAGATACTGCTGAACGTCACTAACGTCAATCTGTCAAATGTTGTTAAATATAGTGGAAGGGGTATAGTCGGTTCTGACGACACCCATGGGATGAGATGGGGTGGTGACACACAGTATTCTTACTCCGTCACCACACGGAGATTAAATTCTTTGTGTGCTCCACAAACTATTGTCCTGAGTTTGGGGATCTGCTGTGTGTACGTTAAATTGATGTTTGTTAGTACCCACAAGGTTTGATCACTAGTGGGAGTACTCTTTAAAAAAAGGTTTAATGTCTTATTACAACAAATAAGGCAGTCTTGCTTGATCTGTTTATACTAAGAATAAGAATAATGTACGGTGATGAAACCGTACAAAGAGTAAGTACTAGACGACTGATAAGTATACTTACTTATACAAGCCTTGTACAGTAACGAGTAACATTTACAACTCGTGCTTTTAAGTAAATAAGTTTATCTTGACAAATAACGTTGAATGATAGGAATACTTTAAGAACATTTGTATAAATTAATCAAATTCGTGCGATTCGGTTGAAAACGTGATTCTTGGGCTCATTAGTGCCAAAGAGAACCGCTAAGACAATAAATGGGTAACATTTATAACGGCTACACCACAATCATAGTACAAAGATTATACAGTATTTCGACTTCATAGAAAGGGACGAAACGCGAGTTATACCTACACGCTCACGATAGCGGTGGCTTTACGCAGTGAACAGTCGCGACTGTGCCGCGGTAACGAGCGGGTAAGTAGGTAAATGTAATTAAAAAGCTGGAGATGGGCAGCCTTATCGCATGTTTACGTACCGCGCAGCCGTAGGCATTTATAATAATTATTCGGCCGAGATAGACTACTGCTTGTACTGTGCCACAAGCCACCATGTTTATTACTTCCACTTGCTCTCCTAATTAATACGACTGACATTCTAGATAGATAATGAAATTCGCTGTTCATTAACTGACTCCAAAAGGAGGCGGAGGTTCTTAATTCGGTTGTGTGCGGCATGTTTAGCTGTCAGTTTGTAATGTAGTTCCCAAGTTGGTCCCATAAAAACCGATTTTTTCCTCAACTAATTTTTCTCATGCAAGATCATCGTTTAATATTAATACTCTTTTTCGTTCGTTCATGTTTTTTTTATTTCTCATATTAATTTAGTGTATTACAAAATAGACATTTTTTTGGCATTCCATCGCTGATTCTTAACGTGCCAACAACAGTAAAAAGTATATTTTGATTTAAATTTATGACTTAGCTTAGATTTTACTGCAGAACAATACCAATGTTATTAAATAAAATTCGTTTGGACAATTGTCGCAACTACGTAACAACTATAAAATTTTCTACGTTTCCGCAAAGAAATCGTAAAAAGCTTTCTCGAAAGTGAAATGTAGTAATACTCAGCACATTATCTTAAGTACTCAGGATATCGAAGGTTTTCTGTTATCTCATCACTTTAATAAACTAAGTGCTTCCACATAGATTTATGCATCATTGACTTAGGGTCGTGGCACACATATCAAAACGGAAGGGGACAGTTTCAACTCGAGCCGTTCAGTATTATTTGTATAAGCTCCTTACTGCAACGCACATTAATCGAAATCGTAACGTAATCGCGTTGCCAGCGAAAAGCGCCGACGAGAAAGGAGAGGCGGGGACGATCCCTTTCCATTTTGATATGTGTTCTACTGCCCTTAGTTACCGCATATACAACTCTCAGTTAAAAAATTGTTTGTCTTACACTAAATAATACGATTTGGTATTAAGTATAAATAGATATTTTCTCAATGAGGTATTTTCATTGTTAACCCCAATAAAATTATTATTGTGTGATGTAATCAGAAATGAGGAGATCCGCAGGAGAACCAAAGTAACCGACATAGCGCTCAGAATTGCTCGGTTAAAGTGGCGATGGGCAGACCACATAGCGCGGAGAACCGACAGCCGTTGGGGCAGAAAGGTTCTGGAACACAATGATGATGATGATGTAATAGGCTAGATAGAATTGCTATCCTAGTGCTGAGAGTTATTCAAACCATCCGGCTTCTTCATGTTTTGACATGGCTTAACGACAATCAATTCAACAGCAACCAAGGCGTACTTTTTACATGGCCTATAAAACATGGTGACGCAGATAAAATATTGCTAAGCGATCACCCATCTATAATATAACCTCGTCGCCTAACCTTCCTTATCGTTTATCCATGAGTTATCGCAACTGGGTCTAAGCGCGTCAAAATAAAATAAGTCATCGTGGTAAATCTCTTGTGTTATGACAAATGGGATGCGTTTAACCCGGATCCTATAATATTAGTCAGAATTTGTAAAGGATTTTTTTCTCGGTTTCTTTTTCTCTTTGGGTTTGCTTCTCACACGTTTCACAAATTACTTTCTTAACGGGAACTTTACAGTCTTTAAATATATATAAACAATAAGCATTACAGTGTCCGTGTGGTGACGAAGCAAGAATACAATATGTCACCACCACATCTCATCCCATGTTTGTCGTAAAAACCGAGGGACTGTCAGTGAATATTATCTTTACGAAATCAAAAGAAGGAAAACTTGAAATTAAACCCTATACCAATCCGTCTGGCCAGCGTGGTATTAGTAGGCCAAGTATCCCTTCGTCACGGGAGGAGGCCCGTTCCTGTTTTGATGATGAATGAGCATTACACCTATATTCTCTAGAAATAAAAGTACTAATTTGCATTGAGTCATCCATGTAAACAAAACCGCGTAAGCATTCCTAATAATCAGTATAACTAATATTTTGATTGTGGAGTCAATTTTGTTATAAGAATGTTATAATCAATAAACACAGCTTAAATTATCTTTTGGTAGGTATAAGTAGCTATTTTTTTCCTTTCTTTTGCGTAAATTTTCATATAATATTTTGGGTTATTTTTAGAGATTCTTAAAAAGAGGGATCTGTTTGAATCTCAAATTAGTATGTTTAAAAATTCAAAGACGCGTAGTAGATGTAGCGAGCAAATTTGGGGCATGGTGCGAGCGTGTGGTCCACCGCACTGCGGCTGCGGTTCTCATTGCACAGTAACGGACAAAACTGAGAGAGAATCTGTACCATGTCTGACGAATTATATCGCTTATTCTGTAAAAAGCTGTTGTAGTTAACTAGCTATGGCTCAGAACTCTAAGAAAATTGTGTTATTGGTCATTAGAAATTTTTCATTTTTTTTATCTTAAAAAGACAACTCCCGAAATAGGGATCAAAACCTGTTTAGACACTTTATAGACTTTTCTTCGAAAACCAAAGTTCAATCGTTAAAACGAAAATCCACAAGTAAAAGCCCCATTCAAAACGGCCTAGTCGTTTCGCAGATAAAAAGGAACAAACAGGCAGGCAAACAGACAATATTCATGTAGGTACAGATATTAGAAACATGTTCGTTTAATATTATCCTCTCGTCTGGCAAGACAAAATGGCGGAAAATTGCACATCTGGCCAACCAATTTCAGGCGTTTTGCCAGACAGGGGTTTTAAACTGACCAATGTTTGAAAAAGCAGATTTTCTTTAAATCTAGTTGGAATTTTGTGTAAGTCCAATAAGATTCTTATAAGCCGATTATCTCCCATTCTAAATGGAATTTTGTATAAATCTAATAAGATTCTTGATAATAAATAAAAATATATGAACCTTACCTTGCAAAAATCATACCTTGCAAAAAAATAGCTCTTCCGAGTTATGAATTTCAGGCGCCTTGCCAGACGAGAGGTTATAAATAGAAACTTCAATAACAGAGAATTTCATTAAAAAAGCAAAACTTTACACATCATTAGTCTACCGTGCAACAATTTCAAATTGTATACAAAACATTTTTCAATAAAGTTCACATCACAAAGACACATCAAGGAGGCTGACGTGCCGTACTTTAAAGTGAAGTATATGAAGGAATACAAAGTACACACACGTAAAGCGAGTACCGTTTCACTCGTGTTTTGCTTCGCAGGATCAACGATTTGAACCCGTGGGTAATTGGCAATACTTGACTGCTTTTGAGTGCTTCTTGTATGCTTGATTGAATAGGTAGCGTTTTGTATTATACTTTTTGGTACTTGTTACTTTTGAAATATTCTTTTTTTAAATTATTTATTGCTTATAGTGGTGTAGGTAATAAGGCAAGGACTAGAGCCCACA
This sequence comes from Schrankia costaestrigalis, assembly GCA_905475405.1. Classification (NCBI taxonomy): domain Eukaryota; kingdom Metazoa; phylum Arthropoda; class Insecta; order Lepidoptera; family Erebidae; genus Schrankia; species Schrankia costaestrigalis. The sequence goes on from FR997826.1 coordinate 10,524,933, forward strand.
ACTCTTATGACCATTGCAGTTTTCTTAATAGGCTATTAATGACCCACTATAAGGATAGGATTAGTGACAGTATTGTGTAGTGGTGTAGTATTACATGTGCTAATATCTGCCGACTTCACGACACATAACAGGAAACCTGCTAAAAGACACGGTGTAACTTAAGTAAGTTGAGGTTGTTCTGCAGAGCCAGCAAAGTGCCCTGAATAGAAGGTAATTGCAAAAAAGGGCTTTGACTATACTAAACGTGTGCACCTAGGTTTTGTGAACTTTGAACTCTAGTACATTACTGGAACTTCAAATATACATGTCATCTTAAGTTAGTAAAGAAGTTTTTCCCTGGGTGAAGACTACCCAATAAGAAAATAATGTAAAATCAATACCTGTCATTGAAATGAATAAGTAAAATTTAAAATCATTTCTTTTTGTCTCATCAAATACCAATTTAAGGGTGCATCGATCATTTTAATTTTCTCTTTCGTTTTTACTTAATATTTAATATAAAATACAGTGCATTCTACTCGTAGTTAGAACAGGGTATGATGTCTAGACGGTGCGATGTCAGTGTCCGGACTAACGCGGTTCGCCGTCTCTCGTAGACTGTCGTACAGTTGGCGCGCAATTCGTCAAAAGACTGCTCTACCGTAACTAGAGCTCTGCTTTTTGTTCACAAGGAAAATAAAGCGAAATGCAAAACAAGCAATGCGATACTCTGATACACAGCTGACGTTGTTGATAGTGCTTGGAAAATGCGGTCTTTTGTAGTTTGTTTGTCAAGTTAGTGTATTCGTCTGCCATGGCTGATAGGTCAAGTTATTCCCTTGTAATATTTTCGGAAATATAACGTATGTTTTAGTAATGGTTAGTGTATCAGTCTGCCTAGTTGTCACACATTCTTAAAAAGCTTAAATGCAGAGTGTTTAAGTAATTTATAGAAAAAATTGTAATTATACAGATCCTACTCTCTATTTATTGATTTTTTTTAAATTGTGATACGATCTTCCAATATCGATTAAATCGGTTCAATGCAATACGATTCAGATCGGGAATCGATTCACGAAGTTACGATCCATTACGATTCAAAGTGAAAGATGGGGCAACCCTAATTTATACCTACAAATTATGAACTATTCATACAGAGAGTCACTCATGTTTTTACACACAGTAATAAGATGAAATTGTAGGAGCACATGCCTTGGCTGTATGCCACGCTATGAACTTAAACAAAATTTACTGCCCACAAAAATTGTGCCTCACTACAACGCTTTCTGGCCTCTGGGACGTGTCGGTTAGATTAAAGTTTTGTTAATATGGTAAGCTTGGCCTGCCGTACTATTTCCCAAGAGAATAAAATGAACACATTTCAGATTTTCAAATTCAACCTAACTTTTTGGTACAATGGTAGAATGTGATAAGAGAAGGTCATATGTATGAGAACATATATCATGTCAAAATCGCTAAGTAACTATGTAACACTTCACCAAACGGACCGCCATTAAATTTTCCCTTTTCGAAAGTAAATTATATAAGTTTAAATGACGACGCCATTAACTACATTGTATTGGAAATTGTATGTAAGTATATTGTTTCCAGTAAAAATTCTTAAGTGAGTAAAAAATCTTTTTACTTTTTTGTAGGTGCTAATTTACGTCCAAGAAAGGTAAGGGAACTGTTTACTACGTCGGAGGTATTGCTTACGTTACCTTTAACATAAATGTAATTTAAAAAACCATCATCATAACAGCCTATTATTGTCCCAGTGTAGGGACGGGCCTCCTGTGACGGAGGGATACTTGGCCCACTAATACCACGCTGGCCAGACGGATTGGTATAGGGTTTAATTTCAAGTTTTTCTTCTTTTTACTTCGTAAAGATAATATTCATGGATAGTCCCTTAGTCGGTTTTTACAACACCCATGGGATGAGATGGGGTGGTGACATATTGTATTCTTACTCCAACACCACACGGATAAACCTTAACTTAACCTAACTTCTTGATGATACTAAAGTTACATAAAAAACAAATATCAAAAAGTATTTTATAAAATCTTGAAACTGTCATGGCGATTATATTTCACAATAACGACCTAACTAAAACGTATCTATCCTAGGTCCCTGTTTATAGCATTATAGACAAGAGATATTGCGTGTAGTTTATCTTTTAGATAACCGTCTCTACTACACCCGGAAGCTAGCCAAAACTTCTGCTTTACAACCGCAAAAAGCTTAAATTGTTATAAGCAAACATGCTTACGTAAAACGCAATTATAGAGATATTATGCCATATAAACATATTATCAAGATGGGGATTTTTTTAAAGAATTGTGTTTTATTCTCTTTTATAATTTCCGCACTAGTGATTAAATTCTGTGTCGGTGGGATTTTACAGACATAAAATTAACAGACACAAAGCACATTATTACATTATTAATTACAATAATTGTATATTTACAATTATCTTGCGCGAGATTCGAACCGGCGCGACCTCATGCATGGCAGTCGCATATGACAACGTACGCTTTGCCACTGAAGCAGTTAAGACGAATAACAATATTATTATGTTTCCCTTTTCCATAATACTCGGGTCTATTGGAGACCTGGTTCTTTGGAAGGCATACATCGGGCCAAAGCCAAGACGTAGAGGCCTTTTAAGAGCTATTTAATCTGGTAATGGATACACAAGGCAGATTATTTTGAAATATTATTTATAAGGTCAAATCCACAGATTAGTGGCTAAAGATTGTTTTAAATGTTTGTGACATCAGAACTCAGTGTTTTCTTGACAAATTATATAAAATACATTTATGAATCGCTTTCAGAAGAAAGAAATTTAAACCAGTATACTTAGTTTATTTTTATTTTTTATTAAATATTTGAAATTACTGTAGCATTCAAGTAAACAAATTACACGTAATCTGTAGGGATCAACTCACCGCTTTTACTATCGGTTTCTTTGTAACAAATTATTATCTTGTACAACAGAGACAAAAGACTGTCAAATTGCTAAGCGCCAATCAATATAGTTAGCGGTGTTAGGGTGTCTTCGGGACTCTCGGTAAATGTCACCATTAGTAGAATGCGTAGAGCTCAGAGTAACGACCGGCTTAGACCTTACCCTACGCGCGCTCTTTCAACTATTACAATAAAACATTTAACAATTTTACTTCTTGTTATTAAACTATACTTTGGTCTTTTTAATAGTGAATCACAAATATGCGAGACCTTTCATTCAATGGAAGAAGTACCTTATAAAGGAAAGACCTTACGAAGGGTGTTTGGTGGATGAGGTATGGGACGTATAGAGGTGTCCAGCATAGAACATATTTTAGATGACATGATGCTGATGATGGTTTAAATTTAAAAGTATTATATACTCCTATGTCTCCGTGTGGTGACGGAGTAAGAATACAATATGTCACCACCCCATCTCATCCCAAGGGTGGCGTAGAAACCAACTTAGGGACTATCCGTTAATATTATCTTAACGAAATAAAAAGAAGGAAAACTTGAAATTAAACCCTATACCAATCCGTCTGGCCAGAGTGCTATTAGTAGGCCAAGTATCCCTCTGTCACGCGAGAAGGCCTGTCCCTGCAGAAGGACATTAATGGGCTGTTATGATGACTCATAGTACAACCTTATTTAGTTTGAGATTAAATAACGATGTGTAAATTGTAAGGAAAATTGTATTATCTTCGACTGGTTTTGACTCTCCTCGTCTTATTGACCAACAGAAGACGAAAGTAATTTTTGAGAGTTTACACAATACGAATTTATGTACGTATGTATGTATTTTGTGTTTTTGCTAACGTCACATACCTTATAATAAACTAGCTTTTGCTCGCGGCTTCGCTCGGGTGAAATTCGGGGTAGCACTGTTCCTCTTTCCTGGACACAGAAGAAAAAAAAACAAAAAAATAAGTAGCCTATGTTACTCTCCACCCCTTTAACTGTCTCCACTTAAAAAATGACGTCAATTCGTCGTTCCGTTTTGCCGTGAAAAAAAGACAAACAGACAGACACACTTTCCCATTTATAATATTAGTATGGATACAAGAACTTTGCATAGTATGTTTTTATATACATACTTCTAGAATACAGGCACGTATTACGACGACTAGCCAATTCACAGGCGTCCAGTTTCCTATGATTAATATCAGTTCGATAAGCTCTAACAAGTAAAGTGACAGAGACAGGGCGATAGTTTTCTCACCGAGCGACGCTATAATTAATCAAGCCAGGAACAGTACTGTTACCTATGCCACAGATAATAAATCATCTAGTCGTTCTCTAACGAGCAGTGCCGCGGAATATTGTCTGTGAAATTTACCTATGCACACAAATAGGGTATAAACGTTTGTCTATTGTTTGTTGAATTTAGTGTATGGAAGCTTTGGTTTAATGGTTGTGTTATGTGGCTGGTGAACTTATAAGTTTAGGATCAAATCCAACTCAATACCTATTTCTAAAAGTAGACAAACCACCTGTCGGACTCAAAAATTATTGCTTTTGTAAAATTGAAAGTTCCTATCCTATTGTAAACATTCATCTTCACGCACATAAAGGTTTCAGCGGGAATCGAACCCGATACCTCTGCGTATAGCTACAGGCTACAGGCCATAATCTCTTCTACAAAGATTACATTTTAAAGTAATACAACCCGGCTGTTTCTTTTCATCCATAGCAATTTAAAACGTGTCACATATTTTTCGTGGGACACTTCGACACGACATTTCACATAGCGACAAAACTGACAAGTACTTCCTAAAAAATAAAAATGCAACAAACATTCAACAGAGTTTGTCTATTTCACGCTGGTCCATCGACATTTCCTACCTGTTTTCAAACGTACAGCTTTTAGAACGACACTCTTCTGTCAATGAGTTGTGTTTGTTCCGATGTATTAACTATCACGAATATCCAAGACGGCATTGTTAGGTTCCTACAAAATTTGGATAGGTAGAGGACGGAACATAGCAGACAGGGAAGGTGACATATAACGCGCTGTAAGAGGGCCTCCTTAAACCTACATCTAGGTCGTAAGTCCTAGACGCTGTTATGCAAGTGTTCCGTCCTCTATGACGCGATGGACCTGGAACCCGCACGGAAAATCCATGGAATGCAAATATCAGGTTTAATTATCTATATTTATACTAATATATTATAAAGAGGTAAGGTTTGTGTGTTTGTTTGTTTGTGAGTTTGTACTGTAGGAGGTAATCTCTGGATCTACTAAACCGATTTCAATAATTCTTTCTGTTTTAAATAGCTATTCACATAAATATGATAGACTATTATACATCATATCACGCTCTGACTAATAGGAGTAAAGCATTAATAAAATATGTTTAAAAAAGGGACGCGTTTTATTCGCCACCTGACGAAGTGAGCACGGGTCAGCTAGTTATTTATATAATGGGTATCAGTGGTACATGCAAGTAAGCAGTAATTCGGAACTGAATAGCGTTGATTGGCTATAAGGAATAGTATATTATTACTATTTAGGTATAACTAAAATGTAAATTCACAATTTCTTCGCTAAAAAAGCGTACCTATATAAAATAAAGTCGTAGGTTGCTATCGGTAAATGGATTACGGAGTACAACACGGTTCAACCAGCATGGACGTGCAAAAGAGCCTTCAAAAAGAAATATATTGAAAAAGGCTGCGTTTTTTGGTGAAACAAGTCGCTTCATCTGCACCTACTGTTTTTAATCTAGTTTTCATTTTTATGTTTTTGAGTTAAAAACTACCAGCATCTAGAGAGCTTTATAATTTACTAGCTGACCCGTTCCCACTTCGTTGAGCGGCGAACAAAAACGCGTCCCTTTTTTAATCATAATTCATTACTGCTCCACTCCTATTAGTCATAAACGTGATACTACGAGTATATGGCCTATGACACTCCCCGATAAATGAACTATTAAACACAGAAAGAATTTAAAATCGGTTCATTAGATCCAGAGATTATCCCTTACAACGTCACTAACTCACAAATATACAAACAGAAAAACTTTACCTCTTTATAATATTAAAGTATAGATTTAGAGATTTATACAAATAAATTAATTAGTTTATGATATAGTAGGTACTCATATTTTAATCTAAAATGTAAATGTAATGATAAAAAGTTTAAAATATAATAGTGATTCTGATTACCTTCTACGTACTCATCACCGAAAGACATTTTTGCGAGAGTTATTTCTACGACGTCAAATCATCGAAGAGCCATTTATCCGATGGGCTTCATCGAAAAACTAAAGGGACAGGAATTAAACTATTTGAGGGTCTTTTCGCTGGAGTGGACAGTGGTCGTTAGAAAAATCTTCTGTTCTTAATAGAGTGGGGTAAAATTAACAAGTTACAGAAGTAACAACAGCACATAAACTAGTACTGCATATAAAATGTGTTTACCTACAGTTAAAGGGTCATGACCTTTTGTAGATAAAGACGAGTATAGAATTCGTTTGTTTTTAATATAGGGACTACATCAAAGACTTTTGAGTCGAGTAAGAACAAAACGCGGGTCATAAATTACTTACTTGTTGAGAAAATTGTATTGTTAATTAGAACCTTGCTTCTGTGCTCATGTCTGATGTAAATTCAGCCCTTAATAAATACAATTTCCCGAAACTAACTTTAAGATCATAACATTGATATCGATTTTGACCTATGAAAAGTATTAAGTAATTTGATTTTGTCTAAAAAATACCGTCTTACTGCGTGATAAAAAGATTCGATTCAGAGCGATTCCTGTCAGAAGAAAAAAATAATTCATGCTACTGACGAATTTATTTGATCCTAACAAAAATATCATCAGAGGAATATAAAAATGATCTGACTTAGATAATAATAGATAACAAAAATGTAAAAAATATCATCATACCAGCTTATTAATGTCCCACTGCAGGGATGGACCTCCTACCGTGACGGAGGGATACTTGACCTACTAATACCACGCTGGCCAGACGGATTGGTATAGGGTTTACTTGTTTATATTGGTTTAAGTTTTCTTTTTATTTCGTAAAGATAATGTTCACGGATAGTCCCTTAGTCGGTTTTTACGACACCCATGGGATGCGATGGGGTGGTGACATATTGTATTGTATTCTTACTCCGTCACCACACGGAAATCTATTGGTAAAAAATATCTATATTAAAAATCGAAAGTTAGAAAAGAAAATATTTTGCATCCATTCAAGCGAGTTACGAGAAGCAAAACGTATAAACGTATTTTTATCGTGAGTTAAAAGCTGGATACAGCTTGACAACTTATCGGCTTTACAAAGCCGTCGCAGGCCCGCGTCGGTATATCGGTGCCCCATTCATTGCTCTCCAATGCACTTTATCATTGGCGATGCTTGGAAACAGGGATGTGATGCGCTTTTTATGCCACTTTTATAGAAAATTGTACCGTTATACTCCTTTAAGTGAGCTGTAAAGTGAACTAATTGAAATAGATACCTAGAGCTATAGTTTCAAGTGATAAACTGAACTAATTAAGTCTGTTACTCTCGCTTTATTAGTACAGGTAAGGTTAAATAGTTAAGACTGTCTTCGTAGAGTAATTTTAGTCTTATTCAAACAATAAAATTAATACGTCGAAATTTTAAATCATTTATATAAAATTCTTTTAAATTAATTTAAAGCTAAATTCTGTAGCTTCTGAAATAAAAATATTATGATTCTTGGCATAGTTAAAAAGATCCTTTGCTTACAGAATCCGACGAAGTCAAGTAGCCTCTAATTTGCCTAATAAGGGTACCAAAAACGGCTATAGGTAATGCTTAACCTATATGTCATAGTAAATTACGCAAGTTACTTAACCAATTAAAACTACTAAAAACTTCAACGAGCTATCTACTAGCTCGAATGTCCTCTTTCCTGCTTCCTAATTGAGAAAGACGGCGGATAGTGGAGGTGACCGAATGTATAGGAAAAAGACCTTCAATCTAAATCTAGGTTGTACATATAACCCAGACAATTTTACTTTATGTACCTCAATCATATTAAGGACCGGGACCTTTATGCAATTTTTAAGAATAAAATAAAGAATACAATATGTCACCACCCCATCTCAACCCATGGGTGTTGTAAAAACCAAAGTCGACTAAGGGACTATCTGTTAATGTTATCTGTACGAAATAAAAAGAAGGAAAACTTGAAATTAACCCTATACCAATATGTCTGGTTAGCGTGGTATTAGTAAGCTAAGTATAACTCTGTCACGGAAGGTGGCCCGTCCCTGGTAGTGGAACATTAATAAGCTGTTATGATGATGATGATGAACCCAATGCTAAATATTTGGTAAAATTTATTTTCAATTTTCAAAGAGAAAAATTCCTATACCTTTTCTTACATTGAATAGTTAGAAAGTTATAGAAGGTTCGGCTATAATCTAAGCCATTTGAAGTTGGTGTGAGAAACTGTAAAGAAGTGCAATTCAAAGTTGCGCTGTCTCATAAATATGTAAAGTTATGATACATGAAACGCCTTTAAGTTTCGAACAAAAAGGAAAGTGTCAGAAAATGGGGATCTTAAACATGTCATTAAATACTACATATCTATTATATATTTATTTTATTTGGAAAAATAAACGTTATTACATTGTATAATGCATAATTGATACAGTTTTCGGTAGTAGTTAATGCAATAACAACGACAGTTTTCATACATTTGTCAAAAACAGTGCTGTGATAGGATCATGAACTTATATCTAGACAATTAATTGCTTTTACTATTATAAATCTATTTACTTCTTAACTTATTTCTACAGTTCAATAGATTGTGGCGTGCTTTTGTGTCCCTAAAGTAAAATGATGAAATGAATTTTAATTATAATTTATGACTCTGATAAGAAAGTAATACAGTATCCTCTATGTTGCTGTCCTAGTGATTCTCGTTTTCCACAATACTTCCTACAGTATTTTGGGTTGCTTCGACCTTTTTTTTTTAAATTTCATTTATTTAAAAGCTATACATCGTATAAATTAAGATATTTTGGGGTGGTGATCGTATTAAGTCGTAAAAAGCGACTAAGGAACTATCCGTGAATTAGGTATCGTCGTACCCGCACGGAGAATCCATGGAATGCTAAGATTAGGTCTTATTAAAACAAAGGAAAACTTAAAATTGAACCCTATACCAATCCGTTTCTCCAGCGTGGTATTAGTAGGCCAAGTATCCCTCCGTCACTGGAGGAGGCCTTTCCCTGCAGTGGGTCATTAATGGGCTGTTATGATGATCGTATTACATTATGTCCGCCATGACCAATTTTCTGATTACCGTGATATATAGACCATCCTCTCCCCACTGGAAATGTCCACTGCAGATAATAAAAGTGTGTAAAGAAACATCCGTAAGTATCAAAAACAACTGTTTCAACCCTATGTTTACTCCAGTACTATCAAATATGCCTTTCTCATGTAAGGTATAGCTGATGTTATGGTAATGAAGCCTCATCGCGACGTAAATTTGCACGTCATTTTGTCGTCTCGTTATAAATATAATAATATGTTTTGTGAAACTTTTCACTACGTTTATATTTAAACAATCATTACGAATGAAGTTTTAATCTAGTATAGTTGAGCCAGTTTTTCATACATGGGGCATAGTTTGCGGTGGACGCACATGTATGAAAAACTGGCTCAACTATGCGAGCTAAGCTAAACCAACTTAGTTTAGCCGGCGGTGGACGTTCGGCTTTAAAATGTGTAAAGAAACCGAGCCGTGATTATCAAAAACAACTCTTTTAACCTTATGTTTAAATAAAAAAAATGTTATGTAATGTTATACTCAATAAATAATATTAACATTAAGAAAACCTTGTATCAAATAGTGAGGATTAGCGCAAAGGGTCGCAATAAACTCCCCCGGTAGGTGGTTTTAACCTGCCGGGGAATACAAAAAAAAAACCTTATGTTTACTACAGTACTATCAAATATGCCTTTCTAATGTAAGCTATAGCTGATGTTATGGTAATGAAGCCTCATCGCGACGTAAATTTGCACATCATTTTGTCGTCTCGTTATATATCATGTTTTGTGAAACTTTTCACTACGTTTATATTTAAACAAGCATTACGAATGAATTTGAAATTTAAATTGTATTAAAATAAAACTTTAAAATGATTTATTAAATGTCTTATTATAAATATTTTTTTTATAAAATGTTATGCAACGCTTTTGAAGTAGTTTTTGATAGTTGGCTGTTGTAAAAGCTAAATAAGCAAAATGTCTTGTAAAATGCTGGATTAATGTAAGAACTAGTACTCCGAAGTTCCCTACTAACTAAACTTGCTGGGCTTAACCAACTCGGGGCCCTGACTGGCTAACCTCCCTTAAATCAACTTCAGCAGCTAGCTGAACAAAAGCCGACAAACCATCCAATTACTACCACGACATCTACGACATCTTTACTTAATAAAATAATACTTGTTAGGTGATCACCAAAAGAGCGATAGGAACCCAGCAGAGTTTCTTGTGGGTGTCTTCTCTGACATGGTCGTGCTCGGAACCCTCAGTAAACTTAGCCGTTAAGCAAGACGAGCATATGTGATCACTATATATACACTATATGATACTATAAAACGACTTTCACAAGCAATATTTAGAATTTTTGTTTGTTTGTTTGTTCATCACGGGTCCACTAATTACTACATAGCTAAAGTCACAAGTATTGTGTAAGTACCTGATAATCACCTGGGTCCTCAAAGTCTACAGCGGCATTAACCTCGGATATGATTCAGTCAGCTAGATGTTTCCTTTCAAATTTTGTAAAAAGCTGCATTAAATTGTCGCTGATAGAGAGCTTAATGAAGCTCTTAACTCAGAAGTGATGCAATCACCAAATAAATCATCATAACAGCCCATTAATGTCCCACTGCAGGGACGGGCCTCCTCCCGTGACGGAGGGATACTTGGCCTACTAATACCACGCTGGCCAGGCGGATGGTATAGGGTTTAATTTCAAGTTTCCCTTCTTTTTATTTCGTAAAGATAATATTCACGGATATTCCCTTGCTCGGTTTTTACGACACTCATGGGATGAGATAGGGTGGTGACATTGTATTCTCACTCCGTCACCACACGGATATAAGAACAGAATCAAATAATAAACATTCAAACAATATTTATGAACATAACAGGCCGATATCCCATGCATCAGTAGGTATATAGCAACGATAATAACCAGCCTCATAAACAGTATTGGTAACAAACACTCCCCCCTAACCCTATCAATAGCTGTCGACGGATACTGAGGGACAGTATTACATACATCGAATGACATCAAACACTATTAATATTATATTAATCAATGTGGAGCTTTATGTGGGATGTTCGATTTAGTTCATCATTAGTTTGTAATGTATCGGAAACTATCTTGTGCTGATGTGATATCTTTGTAAATGTGATAAATTTATCACTTTGGCCATCGTTATTGGGCATTATTAATAAAGGCCAGTCCTTATTATTAATAATGCCCAGTTAATCACGTTGCCCGTAACATTTATATGATTCTCCGTGTGGTGACGGAGTAAGAATACAATGTGTCACCACCCCATCATATCCCATGGGTGTCGTATAAACCGACTAAAGGACTAGCCGTGAATATTATCTTTACGTAATAAAAAGAAGGAAAATTTGAAATTAAACTCTATACTAATCCGTTTGGCCAGCGTGGTATTAGTAGGCCAAGTATCCCTCCATCATGGAAGGAGGCCCGTCCCTGCAGTGGGACATTAATGGGATGTTATGATAATGATTTGATTCCTTTTCTAAAAGTCTTTTTTGTGTATTTGCATAGGGGTCGTGACCTCTCATCACTCGCATAATATTTTCAGTGCGATTGTAATAAGACTGGATGTTCTTTGAATAATATAGTATTTTGAGTAATATAGTAACGAACAGTGGCTCGAGGCGATATGTCAAATGTTGCGGGTATATGTGAGCTGCTTATATCACTGATCAGGTAGCTTGTATTTTGACGACTCTGTGGCGTAGTGGTTATATAACATGACTGCTACGCAGAGGTCTCGGGTTCGATTCCCGCTCAACAATCTTTGTGTGGAAGAACATGATTATTTGCATGGCCTGGGTGTTTTATATTTATAATATATAATATGTATTTATAATATGTATTTACAAAAAAAATGTATTTAAGTATGTTTATCCGTTGTCTAGTACCCATAGTACAAGCTTTGCTTATTTTGGGACTAGATGGCGTTGTGTGAATGTGTGAGGAATATTGTTTAAATATGCAGGCAGTGCACTGATAAGCATTGCGATACTTGATCGTGCCGATGGAGCTAAAAAGATCCGGAATAATTTCTACCTTTATGTAACAAAGCTTTGCTAACTATGGTTGTACGTCTTTCTTCCCTCAGTTAATTATCTTGCAATATCATCATGATAACAGCCCAATAATGTCCCACTGCAGGGACCAGGGCCTCCCACCGTGATGGAGGGATACTTAGCTTACTAAGATTGGATTGGTATCTTGCAATATGCCACAAACTTATTCCCGCACACCCGTATTTGCTTACCAACCTTTAATATAAAATAATACCAACATCAAGGACATCTTACAGTGCAAGAATCTGATACGAAACTTCTTGTCATTCTTTAGAACTTAATAATTAAGTTTATCGTAAGAACGTTAACTTCCGCGTTTCATGACGTCTTTATGAGAATCAGTAAAAACATCAAAACTTATTTACTTTGTGAACAATCTTGACACTAATAATAAACGAGGAAATGAATTTCAATTGTTTTCTGTCCCTGTTGTTCCTACATTATGGTTAAAATGTAACTCTCAAATCTCTTTGACTTGGTAGGAATTGAAAAGATTTAAAAACAGTAATCATCGTCTGAGTATTTATATGCTGTTAAGAACCCAAAAACCAAGTGAGACTGGCAAAATCTCTAGTGTTGCAGTATACTTCATTCAGAAGAAAAAAAAATCATTACTTGTTTAATTGTTTTTTACACAAATTCTAGTTACAGATTCTCATGAAATATTTTAACTGAATATAATATTTAAGAATAACGACTCAATATCAGAGCTATAAGAAAAATACTACGGGGTGAACCCTTTATGTGCGTTTCCGCCTTTTATCCCTGATAATGACGGTTGGACCTTTATTTCACGAAATCGTTGTTAAAATTGTGGAAATTTCCTACACGCTGACGTAATTTGTTAGAGGTATACCGAAATCGGTATTATACCCACATCCAAAGTAACGTTACTGTTTTAATAAATATACCAATTATTACCTTTTTTTCTATTACGTTTTTGAATTGCGTAAAGCAGCAGAAAACTTATTAAAGATATGTATTTTTAAGACAGATAACATGACTTTAAGTAATTTATGTATTTAACGCTATTTGAAAGGAAAAACGAAGGAAACTTCTGGAAAAGGAGTACTTTTTCGCCTCAAAACCTTATATCACCTGTTAATGTAATTGGTGCAAAACCGTGTTAACATGACTAAAAATAAATAAATAAATATCGCATTTTAAACAAAGTATTCATATGGACATAAGTCTATACTAATATTTTAAAGAGGTAAAGTTTGTGTGTTTGTGACGTTGTAGTGGGTAATCTCTGGATCTAATCAACCGATTTTTAAAATTATTTCTATGTTGAATAGACTATTTATCGGGGAGTGTCATTGGCTATATAATATCACGCTATGACTAATAGGAGTGAAGCAGTAGTGAAATATGTTTCAAAAGGGGACGCTTGATAACGTTTTTCTCGCAGCCCAACGAAGTGGGCACGGGTCAGCTAGACTAATGCAAATTACCAGCGATGAAACGCATCAAATATTACTACTTATACCATTTTATACATCTACCAAATTAAATTTATACTCGTAGTATAACGTCAATCCCATCAACATTTCGAAACGAAATTAGTTTATACAAACTGTAACATCGTAATGTTTAGATAACAAATAGATATTGTATTCACATCTCGTAATTATATACAAGCATATACGCTATTTATGATGTAAATTAATTTGATAACCTAATTGAGAAGTAATTGTATTCGAATATATTTGACATAGATTAGTTGGAATAACTTTGTCTATGATTATGTGTTCAGGGAAATGATAATGTTACGCTCTGCTTTGTAATCATATCCTTAGAGGATAAGGTATACATACATACATGTAATGTACTCACGCTTTGTTCCCAAGGGCGAAGAACGAAGGAACGATTGTTAGAAACCTCCTTTGCTTTGTCCAATATCTAGTAAAGCACATCGGTTCTAACTAAATGCCAGCTTCACCATAAATATGTGAAAGACTATTAACTAGGAAAATATGTTCTTATTAACTTCAGGTTTTTTTTTCACCGTAAACCGTGGGTCGTAGCAAATATATCAAAACGTAAAAAATTGTAATATATGAAAATCAGCGCTGATTCGCTAGCGACTGCTTGTCAATGTATAATGTGAGATGGAAAATTGTATATAGCTTTCTGTGTATTCTATTATTCTATTCTAAGTTTTTCTGTATCCCCTAAAAAATGGGGCCAGCACCGCGAGAAGAATTACATAGCTCGAGGCTTTTCGCGTGCGCTGGTCAGGAACTGAATGTCCTAAAAAAGTCCATCCAGCCTGGGCTCACATTACTGTAGGCATATATTTATTTACTTCTACCTAACGACAAAGAAACATTAAATATTAATTATCTAATACGTATAATACATACATGTTATGATGTTAATTACGTACTAAGCGTTTGTCGCGGTCCCAACTGAAATTGGGAGTCAACAATTACGATACGATTAGAAGCTGGGAACCAATTTTCATTGTAAGCACGTTTCATTAGTCAAGCTGTCACAGACGACACACCTATCCGCAATGGTATTAAATGATAATTAATATCGCAAATGTTTATAATATATAAGTCAGAGATTGTACTGTAATAACGATGTACTTGATTTATTGGATGTACGAAAACAGGAGATTATTAGCGCAGTTTACAATTAATTTCAATTGATTATGTATAAATGATATTGGGAACGTTGTTATGTGTAACGTCTTTATTGATATTTTTTTGCCCTAACGACTTAGTGATAGCAAACAGAAGTTTTTTTAAATGCAAAGTTTATAGTAACTCTTAATTCCCGCCGTAGATCAAAACTGAATTAAGTCCAGATAGAGCAGTAGATAGATTAAGTACCTACTACTTCCATTGTTTCATTGAGACTGTGCTTTCGTCACATATCCCAGTGGTAAAAAGTATGCTTCTCACGCAATAGACCCTAGGTTTAATATCTAATGGGTCCAGGAGAAAGGTTCATCAGTGTGGACCAAATCACAACCATAACAGCTTATTAATGTCCGTAACATAACAGCTTATGATGAGATGGGGTGGTGACACATTGTATTCTTACTACGTCACCACACGGAGCCAATTCACAACATTCCAAGATTTATTACATTCAGTAAGTAATACTTACAGCACAAAAAAATTGAAAACTTTAAATAAGATAAAAAAGATTCGCTGTAAGTTTCTTCCAATAACTTCTTATGCCTAAACCCACATTTTCTGGTTTTCATAAAAAGTATTATATTTGTATACAATCAATCAATCAATCAACTAGCCTATTGCAGTCCACTGCTGGACAATACATAGGCCTCTCCCAAAACGCGCCACGGAACTCGGTCCTGCCCCTTCCGCATCCAGTCCGACCCAGAGACCTTTATGAGGTCGTCGGTACACCTAGCTGGGAGGCGTCCTACACTACGTTTGCCGAGTCGCGGTCTCCACTCATACATGTATGTATGAGTGGAGACCGCGACACATGTCATGTGTACATTTGTATACATTTCTACACAATCTACACATACTATCCTTATTATATAAGCACAAGACAACAGCTTTTTCATAGTCACAATCAAAGGAAATGTAGTCTAATGGTTATGCACGGCTAAGTTTGAATCTGAGTCTGTATTAAAGTATTTAATAGCAGCTACCACACGCAAAGTTTTAATAAACTGACAAACTCTTGTTTCGACAATAAACACAACTTTAAACCTATACTTATGTTATAAAGTTTAAGAGTTTGTATGTTTTGTTGTACGCAATAATTATAAAAGTCATCATCACTGCACTCCTCCCGTGACGGAGGGATACTTGGCCTACTAATACTACGCAGGCCAGACGGATTGGTATAGGGTTTAATTTCAAGTTTTCCTTCTTTTTATTTCGTAAAGATAATATTCACGGTAGTCCCTTAGTCGGTTTTGACGATACCCATGGGATGAGATGGGGTGGTGACAGACTGTATTCTTACTCCGTCACCACACGGAGAGAATGTATATGCTAAGTACTTATTTTTCTAATAATTTCCTTATTTGTAGATGCTATTGAAAACATTCTAATACAAGTCTGTTTGTTTATCATAAAAACGTTATGAATATACTATTTATGTATATTACTACGCTAATTCTTAAAACATTATAAGGTAAAGGCACCTTATTCCGTGGTGTTTTTAACAAAACACGAAAGAACATTAAAAATTAAGTAATTATCGTACTTTTGTATACAATTTTATATTTTTATCAGATGCGTTAACTATCTAATTTTTGAAAAATATATGCAGTTTGTCAGTAAAAGTTTATTAAAAACGATAAAATAAATAAAAATATGAAAAAGAACGATTCGCCTAATTCCGATGTAAAAATCGTAATTCCGATGCATTTGGATCCTAATGCCGAGTATAAAAATAGAAAGGGAACTACCTATGTAGGGAGAATCATACATGATGTTTAAAAATCAAAGGTGTTTATTTTTTATGTTAAATCAGATCTTTTTTTTTATCTTATTCCTTTAATCTTAAAAATCAATATAAAAATACAGACATAAAACATCAAAGAAAATTACATAAACACACACGCTGTAAATGTATATTTATGTAGTCTTCAAACAGGCAGACTGACAGACATAAATTCGTTTAATTGCTGTAGTTTCATAATTGGGTAAAAAAATATTAATTCACACGCACACTCCAATTTTATGTATTTGTACTATAGATGATTAGTTTTCTTTTAGTTACTAAACGCGTACTAAGCACATAAAAAAAGGAACACTTTGTATTTAAGCAGGGTCAATACTCTCTATGACCGGGTCAACACATCGGAATTAGGTACTCATGTAAGCTTATTCCGAAGTAAATACATCGCAATTAGGTGCTCATATAACCCTATTCCGACGTAAATGCATCGGAATAGCGTTTTAGGATGCTAAATCAAAGTTTCTAATTCCGAGTAATAAAAAGTAAATGATTTTTTAATATTTTGTAAATTAAAGAGTGGATAGTTGCAATATGAACGGAAAAAAAATATAAAGCACATAGATATAGTAACAGAACAGTTTCAAAACCGAATGTTCTCACTAATTTCTTCCGTACAACGTATTAAGAAAGTACCTATACAAGTCATTTTTGACCTGCTATAATTAGTAAATCTGACGACACGGTGTACCTCGGAATTACATTATTAAATGTATGAGTTATTCATTATGTCGGAACTAACACATCAAACTTTGTAATCATAAAACACACACCGAAAATTTAAAAAAAGTAAATGTCTTTAAATTTGTTTTTCCGTGGTATACATCGCTTTTAGGAACACACTTAAATATTTGGCATCTAATGCCGTGGTATTTTAAACAGTTATTTTCTCGCTAATTTGCAAATAAAATACTCAAATCTTAAGTGTTATCGTTAACAAATATTGTCCTTTCAATAATTCAACCTTAACAAAACTCGCATTGTATAAAATTATCACGTGAAACACTATTTGGCAAATCGTAATACTCACGTGCATTAGGTTCCAAATGTATGACGTGTGCTTTCGAGACCGCTTCCCGCGACAATATGACCGATTATTCTACAGTGAGAACACACTAAACTCTCTTTTGTTGATATAAATATGAACAGATAAATTTATTAATTTATTATTTTATCATGCAGGCCAAAATAAATAGTAAATTACTTAAAAAAACCGTTTTTCTAAATACCTCGGAATTTGCTGCCATTTTTAGAACCCCTCGTAGTTAGGTGCCTTTACCTTAACCCACGGTCCAAGAAAAAATTCAAACAATGCTACAAATAACTCATTAAACATTAAATAGCATTTCATAATGCTTCAACTCACTTAGCGTCAAACCTCATTGTGAAAATCTCCTTAAAAAGTAAAATATTTTCATTGTAAGTTTGAAATACGCAGTACTTTTTAAAATCGTCACTTAAAACTGTGACTGCAAATAAGTTATTAGCTGGAGAATACTGTTGCCAGCTATTTTAGGACTTTTTGAAGTAGTCTCATTAATTCAAGTGTTCGTAGTCCGGACAGTGGCGCGACAATTCCTTCCTAAATCCATTTTAATAGGCGGCTTTGTGATTTTTGTTCTTTCTTCTTGCGCCGTATCGTCGCTCGTCGCCACGACCAATCCAAAACTAATTACCGGCTCTACTGCAAGAAATTCAACAAGTACCTATTTACGAATCAGTTTGGTGGAGAAATAAATTAATGGTCGGCTCATTTTAAACTGTATAATTCATTTGCAAACCAGAGTAACAAAAGGTTTTGTTTAATTATTTTCTTTACTTTGTCTAGTGATTAGTAAAAGTAGTAATTGTATTTCACGTTGTCAATTCGAATATGGGCCTGTTTTAAAGGGAAATATTTAAAAAAATGAAAGGTTCCTAAAGAATTTTCAGGGAAGTTACCCTTCAATCACACTGTGATCCACTGTCATTCATTTTAGTCCAGGACAGCAAAAAGAAGACCAAGGTATTGTTCGGGACATAGCCGGCTAGTAAAGTGAGCTATAATACCGATAAGTCAAGTCCAAAGCTATCCCTTTTAGTTCAAAAAAAGGGTTTTTTAATTCTAAGATAGACCAGACCTGACGCCTGGCCACAATGATAAATTTAAGCCAGATTAATATTAGTTTCAGTTGATTACAGGAGGCAGCTCCCATCCAGCGAAACATTAAAGAACTAATGAAAATGTGGCCATTTATGTACAACTAGTACTCACCAATATAACGTAATTCATCATCATCATCATAACAGCCCATTAATGTCCCACTGCAGGGACGGGAGTTCTCCCGTGACCGAGGGATACTTGGCCTACTAATATTATGCTGGCCAAACGGATTGGTTCAGGTTTTGTTTCAAGTTTTCCTTCTTTTTATTACGTAAAGATAATATTCACGGATAGTCCCTTATTCGGTTTATACGACACCCATGGGATGAGATGGGGTGGTGACACACTGTATTCTTCCTCCGTCGCGTCGCCACACGGAGATAATATATATAATTATGTAATTGGTTTTGACAATATTTCTGAAGCACAGCAAAGCATAAAATTTCCTTCTGATGTCTAAT
Source organism: Schrankia costaestrigalis (assembly GCA_905475405.1). Classification (NCBI taxonomy): domain Eukaryota; kingdom Metazoa; phylum Arthropoda; class Insecta; order Lepidoptera; family Erebidae; genus Schrankia; species Schrankia costaestrigalis. The sequence goes on from FR997826.1 coordinate 10,544,342, forward strand.
GAGTGAAGCTTTTTATGCCTTTCTCTCTCGTAACATAAAAATGTTAATTCAACAGCGTCGAAGAAATGAAAAATGTCGTAAATGCAAAAGTGACTTTTCCCTAAAAGCGAACGGTTTTATTCATTGCTATAACAATATTACTGTGTATATACTTTTATTAGGTTTTCTTATACTGTATATTCTTAGCTTTTTTAATAAGAGGTCCCGATTTTTGAAGATTTTATAGACCAAAATATTATTGAAACTTAATTAAACAGATTGTTACTCAGTACTGCTAGGGTAATTAAGAAACTCTGGAATGCTCTAATATCAAATATTTTTGATATATGAGCTCACGAGACAACATTTCTCATTTTACAGACATATTGGTACAAGGTAGAACGCTTTAAGATTTGCAATGAACGGGAATCGATCCCTAAACCTCTGAAGCGTATTTTATTTTATACTTTATATAACTAGTTCCTAAAAAACAAAAGTATTCAATGTAATTAGTCTAGATATAAATATAATTATATCTAGATGCCAGTTAAAGTTAGTTTTTAGAACTCATTAGTAGAACTCGACTGGATAAGTTATAATGATCGTGCCAGGGAAATGTCATACTACCCGGTCGTGAAGTTACAGCTGTACTATACTCAAACCATTCTAATAGGTGAATTTTGACAGTTCTACTTTAGGGTTGGTTGAAATCGGATGAAAGATAATCGATTCGGCTAACAACCGATTAATCGATTTAATACATACACAGGTGTAAGGTATATAAAAAACGTTTGAAATAAATGATTATTAAACGACCCCCCTTTTCAATACCTAAGTACTTTAGTGGTAGATAACGCAATATTTTTCGTCCAAGACTTTAAATCGGTGGGATTGCATTTAAAATTTCATCTTTATATACCACTTTATTCCAGTCTGTTATTCTGTTAATTTTGCGTAGAAACGTCAATCTTTGCATTTTTAAATCATTTCTTTAATCGAGTAAAAATGGCCTCCTTACGATTAAAGGTAACAACCAAAGGGTATATACATTAAAAAACAAAAACCATAAAACATTATGTGTAGTGGATGTAAAAAAGGACGTTAGTTTGTACGTCAATTTACATTACAATAGTTATGTCACCTTCTATGGCTTAAAGGCTGATTTACACAGGGTCAGTAGACAAGTCAGTCGCAGCGCCAATGTCGGCGCCGCGACTGACTTTAACTGTTTACATGAAGTAAGTAGTAGTGGTGCGTTTCTCACGGTGAGCACACGTGTGTGAAGTCAGTGGGAAAAATGAATTCGCGAAAACAACTGAAGCGAAGATTTAATTATTTGTTGAAAAAAATTATCAATTTTGCTGTTCAATGAGTTAAAAGAAATGGTAGAAAATGAAATAACTAAAAATAAACGACCATGGGTAAGAAAATGGATTGACGATAGAAACGAAACTGGTGGCTCTGCTTTGTTGCTGAAGCAATTGCGATTTGAAGATCCTGCGGAGTACATACTGGCTATGAGGATGTCACCACAGAATTTTGACGAATTGCTGTCAATTATATCGAGCTCTATTCAACGACATGATACATTAATGAGAGATGCTTTACCAGCCAAAATTAAACTGGAAATAACGCTGACATTTTTAGCTTCAGGAATGAACTATCGGTTCCTGAGTCACTTTTATCGTGTCTCGTATTCGCTATATAATTGCACCAATTTTAAGGTTTCGACTTCGCTAAGCCGCTTCATTTTGAAAAAAAAACGTGGTTACTCTACAACGCAGAGGCAGTGACAACCACGCAATGACTTGTCTGTTTACACGGGGTTTATTTGGCTGTCACGGGGGTGCGCGGGTGGCGGGGGGCGCCAACTGACTTCAAAATATTCGTGTGCGAATATTCAAGTCAGCGCTGACTTCAAGCCACTGTACTGACTTCAAATCAGTTTACACGGGCTTTTTTTCGAGTCAGCACTGACTTGCCTCGAATTTGAAGTCAGTTACTGACCCTGTGTAAATCAGCTTTAAAGCAACTGTCAAAATTCACCTATTAGTTCAATTATAAGTATTACGTGACTCTATGAAACAATAATACATTATTAAGTATTATAAAACAATACAAAAACTTCTCCGTGTGGTGAAGGTGTAAGAATACAAAGTGTCACCATCCCATCTCATCCCATGGGTGTCTAGATTTCTGTGGGTGTCGTAAAACCAAGGGACTATCCGTGAATCTTTATCTTTATGAAATAAAAAGTAGTAAAACTTGAAATTAAACCCTATACCAATCCGTCTGGTCAGCGTGGAATTAGTAGGCTAAGTATCCCTCTATCAGAGGAGGAGGAACGTCCCTGCAGTGGGACATTAATGAGCTGTTATGATGACACTATTCAAGATGTACCTATGTTTAAAGTATTGGTTAAGTAAAGTCCAGCCGTATTTACCTTTAAAGTACCTGTTCTCGAAATACTCTGAAAATGTTTATCGATAATTTTCTTGAAGCGAATCACGTACCGTTGAGTGGACGACACTGTGTCTCTAGAATATATAAAGACCTTCTTTAAAGAGGACTCAATAAACCCACACACATGAGACTTATCCGAAAGAGGTTTAACACGGTTTCGGCTAGAGGAACCTGTCTTTTCACTAACATTTTCTTTAGTGAAAACGTGTCCCTGAAAGTTTAGCCACATTACAACCAGTAGTCTATCTCGGCCGACTATTTATTAAAAATGCCTCCCGGTGCACGGTACGTAAACATGCGATAGGGCTGCCCACCTCCAGCTTTTTAATAAAAGTTACCTACTTTCACGCTCGTTACTGCGGTACAGTCGCGACTGTTCCCTCCGCAAAGCCACTGCTATCGTGAGCGTGTAGGTATAATTCGCGTTTCGTCCGTTTCTATGAAGTCAAAATACTGTATTTGTTTGTACTATGGTATAGCCTAAAGAAAAAGAATACCTTGTAGTTCATAAAAAGAAAATTATTGAAATTAATTTAAAGACCAATGCAGGTATTATTTATCTTGCCTCAAGCCTATAATTATTTTATTCTATTGTATTTAAGTTCATTTTGATATAACAAACGTTGCTTTATACATCAAACATGGTAATTTAATAAGTACACAAATTAAATTAAGGACCTTTACGTGACCTACTAGCGCCACCAATAGAAAAAAAAATCATGTTTCGCAAATAGGATAAATAATGTAAGATGTTATTAACAAAGTCTTGAGAAAGGGCAATAAAGTATTTGTATAACACACTCACAAACCTTTAAATGTTTATAAACGCTCTTTTGTAATTTCGAGAATTTACCTATAGACGTCCTAGCTGGTGCTACTCATAATTTGTACATTCCATTAAAAAGCATTGAACAAATCCGAAACATTGCGTCTAGAGCTCGGGTAGTGGTCGAAGATGTCTGGTTTGCCTATCCAGAAAAGCCGTTTATTTCGGTCGAATAATGCATTGTCCTTCTAATTTTTATTAGTTGTTTTTCAGTTTACTTCTTCTTATTGATAAAGATACCTATTCCTCACATCGTATTACTCAAAAAAGTAATATTGTCAAGAGTGAAAAATTACATTAACGTATAATAATCGAATGTTGGAAGTAAGAAGGTGTTAACTTATCTACTAGATCATTTATTGATTCTCCTTGAAGGACTTCGTCAAAACGTGAACTTAAATATTTTTAATCATAATACATTAACAAAATAGTAAGTATACATTTAGTATACGTTAGTTAAGCACCTACTTAGTAAATTAACTGAAAGTAGTTTTCGTTGCACAGACTAGTGTGTGCACAGTTATAAACCGAAATGGATAAAGTTAATACTATACCCCAATGAACACAAAACTACAAGTTTTGTACAAATTGTATAAATTACTTTTAATTAAATACAATAATTCTTGAATTGTAAAGTTAATGTTATGAATTTTGTTTCATACGTTTTAGTTTGTGTTTGTTTTCAAGAGTTAAACTAAGGAGAATTTATTTATTATTCTTAGTTTACTAATTATTATTTTCTCAGGTTTTGTCCGACGTTTGTACCTTTAAATTCTTTTAGTGAGGAATGAAAAGCTATTCAGAATCGAGCAACAAACAGGATCGGCAACGTGTGAATAACACCTTATGGGTTATTGCATAGCCTACTCTAACTTTATATTAGTAGGAAGGCCGTTAGCTTATTGCCACTATACTGATTCAAAAAAAACTGAAAGACCTTTATTGCTTTACTCACTCTATAGTATTATATAGTATTCTTTACAAACCTTAGTGGTTTCTTGTAATGCTTTTATTTAATGACCTAATAGCCTATCATTAAAATGTAAAATAATTAATTAAAAAAAACTACTTATATAGCTCCATAGTGTAGCATGAGCTACAAGAGCTATATTATACCAGCAAGATTATTTAATATATTATGTTAGTAAAAAGTTTTTATATCAGACTTTCCTTCATCAGATATTTCCATTGTGAGAAACTCCCTAAATCTTTTATCGCCTGTAAATTTGAAAGAAATACGACAGTATTCGTACCACAGTCCTCGTTGCAAACCTCTTTATTATTCTTTCTTTGTGCCATTAAAAGACAAAATATAAAATCTTATTAAATGAACTGCAACTTTTCAAAACAAAGCACCGCTTTACCCTCATTTACTTACTACCAGTTAAACAATGAAAATACTTATAATTAATTAAAACATTAGTTTTACAGTTACTTAATAAATCAAGCTTATTTCAAATTTATAATGGCCTCGCGACGGCAATGCCCGTTGGAAATCTTATAAATTATGAAAAACAACTAAAATCCATAAATTATTTGCCATTCAGTTACTTGAGACGTTATTTATCAAGGCAAGCGCAGTTACCCTTCATAATAAAACTTTAGAAAACATACAGTAGCTATAAAACTTGAAGCGAATCCCCTTTGACTAGCAAATCGCCTTTCTTATAACTAAGAACATGAATAACATTCATAACAGCCCATTAATGTCCCACTGCAAGGACGGGCCTCCTACCATGACAGATACTTGGCCTACTAATACCACGCTGACCAGACGGATTGGTATAGGGTTTAATTTCAAGTTTTCCTTTTTTCTATGTAAAGTTAATTCATGGGTATTCCCTTAGTCGGTTTTTACGACACCCATGGGATGAGATGGGGTGGTGACATATTGTATTCTTACTCCGTCACCACACGGAAAAAACTTGAATAACATTAGACATTAAAAAAAATTGTTCTTTTTAGCGTTAGATATTCTTGACCCAACTTGAAGAGAACTGCCAGTTGGTATCATGAGTACCTCAGACTCGAACCAGCTGCTTCTTTTTCCATCTATCAAACTTATTCCATGTACCTACGACATCTGTGATTTGCTGAGAAGTTCAGGTAAACCCCTATCCTAAAGGATAACTTGGCGTTCATGACTTTAATATTTATCGCCTACAAGAATAAAGAATGCAATGTTGTTATTTGTGACTAGCTGAACCGTGCCCACTTCGTTTTTCAAACATATTTCATCTTAATGCTCCACTCCTATTAGTTATAGGGTGATACTATGTAGCCTATGACACTCCCTGATAAATGAACTATTCATCACAGAAAGAATTTTTAAAATCGGTTTAGTAGATTTAGAGATTACCCCCTACAACGTCACAAACTCATAAACATACAAACTTTACCTCTTTATAATCTTAAAAAGAATAGATTAACAAGGTGTTTACAATAGTACATGAGTAGATTCTATAATGCAGCTTCTTTACCAACACAGAAAAGTCTTTTCTTTGACTGATTCGTGCACGTAATGAGTAGATTTTATACAACAACATCTTCACAAATATGTACATCAATGTCGTTTCTTTTACAGACTTCTCAGAACTCTCTAATATAGTTACAGTTGCGTGTGTTAAGGTCCTTAATAAACACACGTGCGTCTCATCATCATCATAACAGCCCATCAACCAACCGACTAAGGAACTATCATAGCCCTTAGTCGGTTTTTCGACACCCATGGGATGAGAAAGGTGGTGACATATCGTCGCACGAATACTTAAGTGTCCAACCTCCATTTTCAACATTTTACACCAGAGACGTTTTATTGATTAGTTTAAGCAAATAATATGATTTTATAAAAGTTTTATATTAAAAAAATAGTTAATGTGTTTATGAAATGATATATTACAAATAATCATTAAAAAGTCAAACAGTTATGTTTATTTTCACAATTCTTTATGGAGGTTGAGCAAATAAACACATCAATAATTATGCAATTGGAGATAGACCACTACCGGGGTGGAGGTTGAGCATTTTGCATTCGAATATATTTAGTACTTAAGTGCCCTATAACCAAATACAGTGTGTTTGGGTATCGTGGTAAAAAAAATATAACTAGTTAACTTGCTATTTATTATTGAAAAAAACACAGAATTAAAAAAAAAACACTGTTTGATTTATATAAAATACAAAATACAATATTTTTTTGTTTTTGTACCGATACAAGATCGTTTACTTCGCCTGGTATTGTTTATGTTGTCTGATCCTGTCAAAACCTTTTTAATTAGAGATTCCATGGAGGCTTTGTCGTCAGCTTTCATATATTTGTAAGTACATACTTCTAATATATTTTTTTTTTCGGTTAGTGTCTGATTTGAATTAGTCCTAGTAATTTTTTTTTTAATTAGTCGTATTCTTCTTTCGTCGGATTCTTGTTTGGTCGGATTCTTGATTCATCGTACGTAATGTCAACATAAAATGAAACTATGGTATTGCCGTGGCTCCACTTCTTCATTTCAATATGTACAATAAAAACGACATAAATTAAATACAAAACGGTGATAATATCATACCTATACGTATAAAAAATAATTAATATACTGAGACTATTTAAACAATTTAGAATTGATTTATTTTTTCAAGAAAATTAACCTTTTTTTGACGATTTTTTACGTTTTCATAAAGAATTCTTTAGAAAAAAAAATAGTATTAATCTATGTATCTAGCATCTAACATCATTGCGAACACAAAGCATAGGTATACGTAAACACAAAACTACCCATAATTTAATGCTTAGAAATTTACCTATTTAACAATTAGAAAACATGCAAGTAGCAGGTATATTTTGACAGTCATCGCACAAAAGCAAAATTTTTTATTATTATATTAGTTATATTTTACAACCTTACGAAATGTTCGAAACAATCTGTTCATTTATAGATACGTAACAATTTCATTTAAAGATTTAATTAAATCTGAAATAATAAGAATTAAATTTAAACATCCTGTACTATAAGTTAACGATACGCAGTGGTAATCTACAAAGAAATGTTAACAAAAATACAAGTTACCGATTCTTTTCTATAGTTGTGACTATATTTTCCGATTTATATTTCGTCACGGACATTTGGGGTACTGTTTTCTATTAAAATTAATACTTTTTTTCTATATTTCGCGTTATTTTTTACTCAAATGCGTGCGAGCACCAGCTTCGTCACAAAAGAAATTTATGATGGCGGCGTATTGCGTCATCAAAATGCGATGTCGTGATTGGTTACCTGTGAGGAGATTGAATACTTAAGCACGCAATCGATGTTCGGATGCACGTTTGGTGTTTCTCTACGGACGTTGAGCAATTAAGCATGAAGTTTTAATTCTCTTGTGTTAGTTTACAAAAACTTAAATTCCTTATAATTCATGTATTTTAAGTCCAAGCAGCAAGTATTATATACCAATCGAACCGCAATTAGATCCTTAATAAAATTGCATCAAAAAGTGAAATTCGTCAAAATGGTCGGTTGAGCAAATAAGCATTCAGGCGACGATATTGTATTCTTACTTTGTCACCATCCGTCTCATACTCTATGTAAAAAAACAATAGTGTAAAGTAAATAAATAATTTAAACCAAGTTTTACTCTATCATTCAATGAGAAGAATCGTCTCACTAGTAAAACTTTAAAAAGCGGGAAAAACAATATTATTACCGCTGGAAAGAGCCCAAAGAGCGATACTCAAAGTATCGACCTTTCGCCCATACTTGTTTCCCACTAACCTTCTTTATAGCTCTTGCAAAGTATTAACAGTACAACAACTATTTATTATGAGTATCATACTAATACGGCACAAGGCATTGACATACTGTACTGACCATACTAACAAAAGGCGCAAAGATATTTTGTGCTCACATATACAAACTAAACATGCTTTCACAATCAAATTTTATATTTTTCTGGGCACACTGTTATACAATAGAATAAATGCAATAGAAAATATATTTTCACTAAATTACCACAATTGCAAAAATGTTATTAAAAATTACCTTCTAAACATGAGTTACGAGGATACAAAAAAGTTACTCATTGTAACAAAATAGTATTAATAATATGATGTAATGTAGTAGGTGTATATTATGTTAGTAATAATTATCTAAATAATGCTCTATTTATTAGTAATTTTGACTTTGGTTAATTGATTGGTTAAAAAAAGGGATGATACGTGCCTAGCTTTTGCACGTGCAATCTATCAATCAAGTTATTTTTATATTTTATTTTTGTATATGAAACCTTCCAGTCCAATCAAACCCTGGTTGAGCGCTCGTAAAAGTTTTAATAAATTGCCAACCTCGATCATCGTTCGTTTAGGTTTATACATATAAGTTTATTCTTCATAATTAATATACCAATCAAATAAGGTTTTAGCAGTCGATTTCACAGTTCATCATAACAGTTAATGTCTTACTGCAAGGACGGGCCTCCTCACGTGACGGAGGGATGGTATAGGGTTAAATTTAAGTTTTCCTTCTTCCAATGTAAAGGTTCACAGATAGTCCCTTAGTTGGTTTCTACGACACCCATGGGATGAGATGGGGTGGTAACTTATAGTATTCTTACTCCGTCACCACACGGAGACAACGTTTAACAGACATAGTAGAGAGGATAGTTCAGTTATTTTACAATTATGAGCTTCTAAGATACGTGCCTTATTTGCATGTAAGTCAGTGGTTTATGAGAAGGCGAGTGATTTCTTGACAGAAATACGTGTTTAGCCTCTCCTGTTCGCTGTTCCTTTCAGCCAAGGGAGAATATACTAAATGTTCTGGACCAATTTTCTAGAGAAAACTAGCTAAGTTCGGTTTACCTTTTCACCTTTCTAAGCCTTAAGATAAAGTATAAAGTAAAATATTGAGGGAATACTTGCGTCGGAAGACCGTTTTCTATTCAGTATATTTTCTTGGTTAGACATATTTACTGCTGAAGTTATTAAGTTAGTACTCTTAGTGATTCTTACGAAACCATTGGATGACCTGGGGTGGTGACTTTCTGTATCACTACACCGACAAGTCAGTTAACAATTCAGGCCACCAGAACCAGAGCGGCCCAGACCACAATTTGTGATTTTTTTAGTTAGGCACGGCAATGCCCCCCTAAAACCCCTAAGTTTATAATCAAAATGATTTTAAGTTAATTTTAAAATAAAATCATAGATGGCGTTATAAAAAAGAGTTTTGCCATTTCGAATTTTAAAGTAATAGCGATAGAGCACAGTGACCCAGATCACTTGGGTCACTATGGTTTTCGGCGCCATTTTGGCTCATGTGACATGAGTTACTCTGGTTTTGAAACTTATGTTTTTACGAGTAGAGATTATTATTTTTGTACTTATTATTAACTGAATAGTGTTTTTTAGAAATAAGCGTGTATAAATTTGTCATTATTTTACGTAAGCGTTCAAGAAGTTTGCAGTAGTGCAATAAGTTTAAAGGGAAGAATATCAATTTATTAGTCAATATTTTTTTGTTTTTTGGCGGCAACTAATTCAAACTTATAAATTACCATAATTTAAAGTATTTTTGTTTAGGATAGATCTAGCTGGAGTTACAATGAGTGTAATTAAGAATAAATCTACTTACTACATTGAAGTTGACTTAAATGGCAAGTATATCTTTCTAGAGTTCCGTAGTAAAACAATGTAAGTAGGTATGAAGTTTTTCGCGGGTCTTGAATAGTTAATTTGAAAAATCGTTTTTAAATGTAGGGGCGTTACAGACGGGTAAGAAGCTAACTATATATGATCTTATGATTATAAATTAAGTATATATTAGGCCATCACAGACTACAAAGATATAATATACTTATCACTACAAAGTAATTATTACATACTTGTAATAATTACTTTGTAGTTTTCCCTCATCAAATTCCTGTAACTAAGCTTTTCTTTTTATCCGACTCGAATATTTTTTTCATGTTTGGAACCTCATAACTCAGTCAATTATAAACTGATAAGAGAGAAAGAAAGAGAAAGAGTTTTCATTCAGATTAGTCTCATGGCAATTTTATTAGAATAGGTTTAGTAATTTATTACTATGTAATACCAAGAACACCATTACATTATACCAATAATTAATCTCTAGCTTAAGTAAGTTTTTTAATTGGAAATTTATAATAAAAAAAAAATTCGAGTGGTGACAGATTAAGAATACAATATGTTACCACCCCATCTCATTCCATGCGTGTCGTAAGAAGCGACTAAGAGACTTTCCGTCAATATTGTCTTTACGAAATAAAAAGAATGAAAACTTGAAATTAAACCCTATACTAATCCGTCTGGCCAGCGCCAGTAGCTTGCAAACTTAGTTTAAGAGGGAATCAAACCAGAGTTTTAAATGTTTTTTTATTATTCACAATTGATTTATTTAATACGAGACGAATGTAAACATTTGTAAATTAAAATGTAAAATGGAAACTGACGTCTAAAAAATGCAGTAATAAAGTTTGTAGTAAATATTCCTTCTTCTTTACTACCTAGACAGCGGTGGCAAAGTTTAGTAATTTTTAACTGTGTAAACTTAGACTAAGTAGAATAAAATTTAAATCAATAAGTTAATGAAATTAATAAAGTTGAGACGTCTGCTTAGCAGCCATGAACTATACCTCGTCACAGAAATCGTTTATTTATCTTTTAATCTGTGTTGGTATAGGATCTTAGGCGCCAGTCTTATATTATGTTATGTATCCTTCGGAACATTTACTACGTCAGTCTAATTATTCGATATTGAGCCAATTTTAAAAAAAAAATCAAGCGTTTAAGTCATAAAAAAGAAAAACTTATATAACTTACTCCAATAGTTTGGCTAATAAAATCTTTAATATTTGCATTCGATTATTGGCACTTTTTATCCATTATTTTGTATGTAAGCCTAAAAATCACCAAAAGTACGATGTTATCATTAGAAGCCTTATTTATTTAGTTTATTACAATGTTCTGACATTCAAAAATAGTCTAGTATATTTATTAATAGGATTGGAAACGATTCGAAACTAGTTGTCTAAGTGCATTGTTTACGTGTTATTCAATGTATGGTTTTGCCCACGTAAATGAAATGTTATTTTTTATTTTAAAAGGCTAAACTAAACCTATTTATTAAATAAATAACCATACCAGGTTGTCCTAAGACGCGCTAAGTGTTTATAAATAAGCTAAAATTAATATAGTCTAAAGTCAAAATTAAACTATGAAAAAAAAATTAAGATAAAACATTAATTTAATCAAAATTACACAGTAAATAAGTTAGTTTTAATTTTAATTTATCCTATTTAAGTTTAAAAAGGCCAACCTGCATTTAAATCAAAAGAAAAGGTTATAAATTTCATACCTAGTGGCCCAACCCACTACACTATTTTTAAATTTATTGTCAATGCTAAATGCCATAGTGGCCCATGTCCAAATAAAATGGTAAATAAGTAAAATACCGATTGTTTTAATAGTTTATCTAAATTTTATCAATAACTACATCATATTTTTACAAATATTAAACATACTGTCCATATATTTTTTTTAAGTTACATTAACTTAAAATTTCGCATAAACTCTTTTGGCAGATATCCACATATTTGTATTTTTGGTCTGGGCCACTCTGGTTCTGGTGGCCTCAATTAATCAATCAACTAGGCTATTGCAGTCCACTGGTGACATAGGCCTCTCCCATCACGCGCCACAGAACTCGGTCCTGCGCCTTCCGCATCCAGTCCGACCCAGAGACCTTTATGAGGTCGTCGGTCCACCTAGCTGGGGCGCATCAGTTAAGAAATAGACAAAAATAATATACTCATTACTAAAATCTATTCACTGTAAACTACGAGTATATAAATTTATAAACCTACTAATTTACTACTATCAACCTGCATAAACAAACGAGTAAAGCGTAGTTACAATAACAAAGTTAGTACTAAAACATGTAATAGTGCGTTAATCAGTTTAGTAGCGCATCGGTCGCGGACAGGCGCAAGTTTTAATTCACTTCAACCCCATCTGCATGGCGCATACAAAACCGCTTTTCATTACAATGCTGTGCCACAACAAGGAAACTGGATTCGTTAGTTGAGACAGGTGTTGTTATACTTAGATATATTCGTATGTTTAGTTACGCTAACGGGAAGGGATAATGTTTTTACTAAGTATTAGTTAAAAATCTAAATAATATACGGTAAAGACTATAAATGTCCTGTAATTATTCGTATGGTGACGGAGTAAGAATACAATCTGTCACCACCCCATCTCATCCCATGGGTGTCGTAAAAACCGACTAAGGGAATAACCGTAACTACTATCTTTACGAAATAAAAAGAAGGAAAACTAGAAATTAAACCCTATACTAATCCGCCTGGCCAGCGTGGTATTAGTAGGCCAAGTAACCCTCCGTCACGGGAGGAGGCCCGTCCCTGCAGTGGGACATTAATGAGCTGTTATAATGAAAGACTGTAAAAGTAGCATTTTACAAGCAAGCGCTTAGTAAACGCTCTTTCAAAATACGAACTAGGTGGCGTTGTGTCAACGTCAGAGGATTTTTATTTTTATTGTGAATGTTTTAACGCCTGCGGTAAAAACTATGCTTGGATATAAGTCAATTAATGAGGGCCTCGGTAGCAAGGAAGCACCTCAATATTTTTATTATTTTATACCTATCGTATTCGGCGATCAAGCGGTGTACATTCATTGCACAAGTAGTGTGTTCAAACCGAGAAGCGATATGGCGATAAAGTTACGCCTTTTAATACGTCAGGCTTTGCAAAAATATTATTTTCAGTGAGTCAATACAAACAAATTCTTATATTACTATACTTATTATAAGGAAACAAATATCTTGCCTACGATATTTGTGATTTTAATACAAGTACAATAATAGGTACTGATAATTATTGAAGCAGCATAGAATGATATAACTGTCAATCGTTTAGTTTTAATGCAGTTCAGAGAGGGTATCGTAAATTATATTTCTCTTATTAACAGACATTTATAAGATACATGACTGCAATATTACAGACACCACGTGCGTGAAATGGTTGAAATAGGACCCTGACAGCTATACTTCTCGCGTTTGGTTCCGTGGACTGCTTCGTCAAGGTATTTATTTCTACTGAAAGGTCAATGACGACCTCTGTGTTTAACATGACTGCTACGCAGAGGTCTCGGGTTCGGTTCCCGCTCACTGCAAATCTTTGTGTGTATGAAACATGATTGTTTGCATTGGTCTGGGTGTTTTCTATGTATAATCTATATGTATTAACAAAAAAAAAGTAGTTAAGTATGTTTATCCGTTGTCTAGTACCCATAATACAAGCTCTGCTTAGTTTGGGACTAGATGGCGTTGTGTGAAAGTGTGAGGAATATTTTAATTTTTTATTTTAATGTAGCAGGAAGTACTGAAAGGAAAGGTTTTTATAACTATTTCTAGTTCTGTACTTCATACTGCTAGAGCTTGACCGACACAAGCGAGAAGTATTAATAAATGAAAATAAATATATTATAATATTGTTGTGTTCATAAAGTTGCCTTTTGTTCCGTGATGCCGTTAGAGAAAACTGCAAGAGTGTCGCCGTCGCTCTGTTATGGTCACGTTTATCAAAAATATGCAGTTTATTAACAAAATAAAAATATCGCTGTGCCATCGGATCTTAACAAGAAGAATAACAGTTAAACACCTCTTGCTGAAGGGAATAACTATTTGACGTTCGTTAAGAAAGTGTAAGTTTCAAAAAAGAGAAAAAAACTCCGGAAGAAATATATTCCGTCGCGATAAGATTTAGATCGCATCATCTAACAAACAAACTATGTTATGGGACAGTTTCCAAACATTTAAAACTAAAATTAATTTTGCTCTACCGCATGCATATTCTAACCCGTGACCGAAACTAAACCCATTTACTATAATAACTAGTTAGAAAACTACACTTATATGGTCATCCTGGCCGAGTAAGTTTACATGTATGTAAAAGTAATTACAACTTACTAAACTATTATTACGATATTAGTCATTAAATAAATGTTTGACTAAGATTTTGTTTTGTTTGTCTATGTTATGTTTGTAGGCAAACACATTACGTTGATACTTAGTTACAAAAATGTTTGATGAGGTGCCTGTTTAAGGTGATGGGTTTTTCTATTTGAGCTTACCTATTACAATTTTTTCTCGGTATGTGATTTAACATAATATATTATTTTACACATACTTGAATCACCATCTCTATGATGGTGATTTTGACATTTGTTTGTCTGGTAGATAACCTACGAAAATTAGGTAACTTGAAAGACTTGGTTTTTCTCTCTCAAGTACTTATTTTACAACTTCTTTTCATTGCAGATTTTATTAACTGGGATTACTAGATTACGTATAAGTAAAAATTATAAAATCTCAAATATTGGATGTAATAAAAGGTTACAGGTTTCTAAAAACTCAATAGACGTTAGGCGTTTAAACAAAATTATGACTCAAATGATGGCACAAGTTCTCATAATAGTATCCTGCCAAGTTAGCCCTAATTGTATTATTACGTTTTTACGTATTACTATAGTAATGACATCACACTACAACCTGTCATACACGCTGACTCACTTGTACTTACTAAAAGGCATGTGTCAATGCTACAGCAAATAAAGGAAGTAGGTAGGTTTTTGTGAAGAAACTTGTAAGTTTTTAATAGCCACTAAGCTCAGAGCACAGGCGCTTGTTGAGAGATACGTTAGTGTGGAAGCCGCAACGCCTTTAATTAGTACATAAATAAAAGACTGCGCTCAGAAATCTTTGAAAATAGAACGAATAGATACAACTTTTTTTATCTTTTTTACATCGGGTTTTGTGATACTGATTCTATAGAGTTTTAGTTTCTATACGAGTGATAAAGACTATGGGTATAAAACAGATCGATTTAAAAAGTAGGCCTTTAACAATACGTCTATATATTAGTCCAACCACTTATCCACAACTGTGATTCGTGTATGGCAGTGTAAAGTCAATGAAACGAGGGGTGGTGTTTTTAATCCTAACTGAACTATGACTCAAATAATAATTTAAGCTTACCAAAAGGCACGTTACGTGTCAATGATACAGTAAGTAAACATTTAAATTACATTTTTGTGAATAAACTTGCAAGTTTTTAATAGCCACTAAGCTCAGACCACAGGCTGATCCCGGGCTCATTGAAGCTAGAACACGCTTGTTGAGAGATACGTTAGTGTGGAAGCCGCAACGCCTTTAATTAGTACACAAATAAAAGACTGCGCTCAGAAATCTTTGACAATAGAACGAATAGATGTTTTTTTTCTCTTTTTTATATTGGTTTTGTGATACTGATTCTATAGAGTTTGAGTATTTATGCTGGTTTAGTTTTAGAACGGATAGTTTTAGATCTTAGAAAAAGGATAGACCTTTTATCATCCGTTCTAAAACTAAAACAGCAGTAAAGCAAGAACCTATAAACTAAACAATACATATAGGTACCTAAAAAAATAAAATACAACCGAATTGAGAACCTCCTCCTTTTTTTGAAGTCGGTTGATAAAAAGACTTATCCCGCCCACTTTCTCAGTAAGGCAGTGGCAATGAGTCAATAAATCGAGGTTTTGTATCCTAACTTTGTCAACTCATAGAGTTCTCATATATATTCCGTAAACCATTTGAATCTCTTCATTCTTCACACAAAAAGTGAACACACAGAGTGAAGACATGACAGTGACACATAACTATTAAAATCCAATGATTTATTTTCCTAGACTGGATTTACCGTATTCATCAGTTTCGATGTGGTCATGTTACATTGTCATAAAAAAAGAACAACGTCCATTCAGTTCGTCAAAGAAATTTTCGATAAACATAGCCCATATTTCGTTACTTTTTCAAACGAAAGTCTATATTTGTTTAGTGAGACCTATGTAAATATTATATAGGTCCCAACATCAAGGCAGAAAAATATTGAAATAGGAAAAATGTCGGCAAGTGTATACATTTTCCGGCAGCAAACCAATTCCATTTTTCATTTATTGAAAATTTTACTTGAAACATTTCACCTGCGCCCTGAAAACACGAAAATTCAATCTGAGTTTCACTATTCCCTAGTTAGATTGTGTACTGTAAATGAAATAGAGAAATATGAATAAAAATGTGATACAAATAATTTTCATTAAACAATGTAGGACGCCCCTAGCTAGGTGGACCGACGACCTTATAAAGGTGTCTGGATACGTTTGGATGCGGAAAGCGCAGGAACGAGTTTTGTGGCGCGCGCGTGTTGGGAGAGGCCTATGTCCAGCATGGACTGCAATAGGCTAGTTGATTGATAGATTGAAACAATGTTGAGATTATGTATAATATATACAATTATTATTAATTGTATAATTGTTATGTATATATGTAGTAATTAGTTATAGAAATTAAGTTATAATTTATGTTTGCTTCACTATTGCATTAGGTTTTACCTGTAAAAATAGTTGTAAGTCTTGATTATAAATAAATAAATATTTTATTGAAAAAAAAAATACCCTATGGTGTATTGTACTGGACTATAACACATATATTTTGGGAGGTATATATTCTGTATACTTTGTAATAAATTGAGAATAATGAAAGCTCCAATAAGCTCCCTATATGTACGTATGTGTAAAGCGGTACTACTGAGGCCTTACCAAATGTTACTAGATAAAGTTGAAAGCGAGGCTTTATGCATTTCTTTATCCATATCAGCCTATGGACGTCCATAGCTGGACATAGGCCTCCTCCAAAAGTTTCCACCCTGCGCGGTCTTGTGCCTCCCTCATCCATCGGCTTCCCACCGTCCTAACCAGGTCGTCGGTCCACAGTGTGAAGGGTCTTCCCATCCTGCGCCTTCCGACGCGCGGTCGCCATTCCAGAACTTTTATGTCCCAACGACTATCAGTTCTCCGCGATATGTGAGCGCTATGTCGGTCACTTTGGTTCTCCTGCGACCATTCTATAAAATTTCTTTAAACTGACAAATCTTAGCGCTCGGGCTTCCACTTCATACCAGCAAGCTGCTGACTCTTCGCGGTACATTCATACCCAAGTAATTAAACGCCTTGTATGTGTTGTAAAAGTGTGCATGCTTGTTTCTAAATCACACTCAGACACCTGGACCAATTTGGATAAAATATAACACATATAAATTAATAACGTTAGGTATGGTCTAGTTTTATCCGGAAAAAATGTGCTGTTTCCATGATCACCAATTACCGAATACAACAATTAAAATAAGTAGTGAACATGGTTGGGTTAAACAAGTGGTTTTACCGTGCCATGTTCTTGTTTTAATCGCTGTGAAGTATTAAAATGGATACTTTTAATCCATTTTATCAATTTATAATCCAGTAAAATACACAAATAACTGGTACGCGTGATACCTACACTGTTGGCCATGTGGTAAAGGAGGTTCTTATTTAATGGGAATACTAGGTAAAGGGAATCTCCGTGTGGTGACGGAGTAAGAATACACCACCCCATCTCATCCCATGGGTGTCGTAAAAACCGACTAAGAGACTATTCGTAAATATTATCTTTACGTAATAAAAAGGAGGAAAACTTGAATTTAAACCATATACCAATCCGTTTGGCCAGCGTGGTATTAGTAGGCCAAGTATCCCTCCATCAACGGAGGAGGCCCGTCCCTGCAGTGGGACATTAATGGGCTGTTATGATGATGATGATGAAAATTCACAAATAACTTGTACACGTGATACCTACTCTGTTGGTCATGTGGTAAGGAAGGTTCTTATGTAATGGGAATACTAGTTGGGGTGGTTACAACTTGTATTTTTAGTGATTCACTACATAAATGTTATATAAACTGGATATTAACGCGCATTTACCTTTATTTTACTTGACGTTTCGGCACAGGTTGCACTGGCCGTGGTCGCAAGCTGACTCGTTAATATCCAGTTTATATAATATTTATAATAATGAAACGCGATAGTTTAAAAGTTAAAATTTACTACATAAGTACTGCTTATCAGGGCCCTGCCAGGTGTAATATATACATTATAGAGTCATTCGAAATATAGTTAACCTTATTCACCGAATATAGAGATTCAGAGATTTAGAGCTTCAGAATATATTTATTCTACATAATTTGTGAAACTATTTTAACAAAATTATAACGCAAACTAATAACAAGAAGAAATACAGCCGACCTCAAAAAGAAATCCTTATTAAAATTATAAATTTCATACATATTTCTACAGTCACCCAAATACTTTTAAGCCACTTTAATACCACATTAAAATCGACAATATAATATCTATAGAGCTATACGACCTTCGCGGACCCGCATCAAATTAAACCTTACGCGACCCCTAAATCTAATTTAACTCTTCTAGAGATACTGCACGCTTACGGAGGTCTATGTATTAATAATTTATGCCCACATAAATTACTTAAAACATTTTCCTTTCCCTTAGACAACAAACATTAATAAATTCAACGGATATCTACTTACTTGTTGTACTCATTAAATATAAAATAAATAAATATTGCTCACTCATTCTCACGACGTCGTCTGCTAGTCGCAAAATAAGCAGAGGATGTACTAGACAACGCGTAAACTTTAATACCTGTCGGCCCGTATTAAAACCTCATTGACAAGAGAGTCTAAGGTTCCACTAAAGGCTATCTTGATCTTTCATAAAAAATCCCAGATCAATGTAAACAATCATGTTCATGCACGCAAAGAGTTGCATTGAGCAGGAACCGAACCCGAGACCTCTGCTAAGCAGCTATACAATATAACGACTATACGTCACCGAGGTATATGGTATATGTTTACAATAATTTCCTAGCGTCGTGACGTTCTGTTTCTAAATTGTGTAAACAATTTATTACATCATTTGCTAAAACATATGCAGAGGTCTCGTGAGCTGTGAATTAGATTTGTAAAGCAGTCGGAGAGGACGACCGAACTGAATGAGCGACGACTGGCGCCTACTACGGGTTCGCCTAGTCAAAATGCAAATGAAAAACCGGTCACAGCGCAGAGTAATAATGGGCGTAGATCGATGGCAGAGGTTGTAAAGGTGAGAAACGAGGGCGACGTAGTGGTAGGGGAACAATGGAATTTGGTTTCAAGTAAGAAACGAAAAAGTGTCACTGCGGTCAGAAGAATGGGAAAAGCTGAGGTAGGGCCCGATAGTAAATTCAAGGCCGCGGCTATCAAAATACCATTGTTTATCTCGAATGTGTGCAAAGATACAAATGAGTGCGACATAATTTCTTACATTCGTGAAAATACACAGGAAGATGTAACTTTGTATAAGATAAACAGAAGAACGGATACCTTATATAATTCTTTTAAGTTGTATGTTCCCAAGTCAAAAATAGACATATTTCTAGACCATAAGTTCTGGCCTGATGGAATAAGTTTTAGGCGTTTTGTACGTGACTATTACAAGACAAGTGCTAAGACTGATGTAATTAAGCAAACCACAACATAATATTAATGGATTACATTAATAATAATAATAATACCAGTACTTTTGTGAGCTTTAATTGTAAATCTGTCAAACGTTCTGTTGAAGGAGTTAGACGTTTGTGCGAGTGGGCCGATATAATAGCTTTACAGGAATGCTGGCTGCTGCCTCATGAAATACCATTCCTCGGCCAGATACATGATGACTTCGAGTACACAGGCAAGTCAGCGGTTGATACGTCCGCGGACATACTTAGGGGACGACCGTATGGCGGTGTTGCGATCCTTTGGCGCAAACGTGTTTTTAAATCGGTAGAAGTGATCAGCTGTGTTAGTGCGCGCTTGTGTGCGGTCAAGGTTTTGCTTGTGGACAGAACATTAATCGTGTTCAGTGTTTACATGCCCACGAATTCGAGTGAGAATCTTGCGGAGTTCACAGAGTGCCTTAGTGAAATGAGTGCGATTGTCGAGTCGTGTGATAGCGCGGCTGTATATATCCTAGGGGACTTTAACGCCCACCCTGGTGAGTCTTTTTATGTTGATCTTTTAAATTTCTGTTCGGAACAGGAGTGGATTTGTGCGGACATTAAAAAACTAGATTTAAGTACTTATACCTATGTCAGTGAAGCACACGGGTGCAGACGTTGGCTTGACCACTGCATTGTAAGTGTAACACAGTCGGCCTGGTCTACGGTGGTTGAAGTGGGTGTACTACATGATGTTTTCTGGTCTGATCACCTACCCTTGTTTGTTACGTGTAAGTTAGATGTTATTAAACCTAAATATAAAAATAAGAAAACATCCTGTAATAAAGTAGTATGGGGGGAAAGGGAAACTGATCAGATACAAGAGTATTCTAGGTTGTGTAATAGCAAATTGAGACATATTGACTACCCTACGAACTTTGGTTTTTGTAGTGACGCACACTGTAATAACATTGAGCATAGGAATACTCTGGATGTGATGTACTCTGATATTGTAGGTGTTCTATCAGAAGCCGCAAAGATGAGTCACATGGAACAGCGAACCCGCAGGCATGGTGGCCGTGTGATAGGGTGGAATAGGCATGTCAGGGAAGACCACATGAGGGCCAGGTCTAAGTATCAAGTTTGGCTGTGGCATAATAAGCCTACATCAGGAATCGTTTACGATGAAATGTGTTTATCGCGTAAGACCTTTAAAGGTAAACTAAAGTGGTGTCAGAGTCACCAGGAATCAATAAAGCTTGATATCTTGGCATCTCATCGTAGGGACAACAATTTTAAGGAGTTTTGGAAGGCTACAAAAAAGCTTGATGTTAGGCCTGGCCTTCCTGTGAATGTAGGAGGGGCCGATCAGCCAGAGCATATTGCCAACATGTTTGTGGAGCACTTTAAGGTTAAGTCACCACTAGTTAATGGTGGGAACAGGTCTATGCCCGACTGCGGGGACTGTCGTGACTCCGACTTAACCCGTTTTTCTGCTAAGCAAGTCTCAAATGTAATCACTAAGATGTCTAGAGGTAAGTCTCCGGGTCACGATGGTCTCAGCATTGAACACCTGCAGCATGCTGGGACTCACATATCTCGAGTGCTTGCTATGTTTTACTCGCTCTGTATGTGTCACTCTCCTTTACGCTATGTATGTCTAATACGCAGTTCACCTACCTCGCGTTATGACTAGTCAAAAGAATAAGTAGGCATAACGCTAGTTAGACTTGCTTCGATATAGACCAACAGCTGTAAAGGCCAAATAATAACCAGACCAACTGAGATTTAGTCTTCTCAACACTTGGATTTGGTTAACCGGCTATTAGCTTGCACAAAGATTAAGTATTGATATTTGACCATGATAAAAAAACTAAAAACTTAAACAAAAAAGAATCCCGCAAGAATTCATCGCACCAACAATAGTCTGGAAGGTTGGCATAAACGTATGAATGCTCGAATGGGCTATAAACTGTCTTTAATTCATTTTCTATTCAAATTAAAAAAATAATCCCGTTGGCAAAACTTAAAACTTAAACAAAATCTGTTTGAAGGCAACACAAGAAGAAGAATAGATATAATTTTCAATAAAAAACATAAAACGGAACTAGAAAAACTAAAAAATAATGAAATAAATGCGTTATATTTCTTAAAAAATATTAACAAAATTAAAAAGGATCTCATTAATATTCACGGTCATTAAATATGCATGTCCAAAACCTTTTCAAAATGTGTTTAGTGAGCATTTACCTATTTTACATTTAATTTTGGCAAAGTGAATCTTATTATTTAGTTTTTTTATTACTTATTTGTTGTCCTAGTAAGGGTAGGTATAGGTATAAGTATACTACTACCGGTGGTTCGTTTAAGTTTAGTTTTTAATATTAACATATTTTTAAAGAACTAGTGTTTTACTCTTTTCATCACCTTCCTTTTAGACTTTAGGTAGGTGAACTGCGTATTAGGCCTACATAGCGTAAAGGTTAGGCATAACGCGATAAAGACCATGTAAGATTAAGGCATAAAGCGAAGTAGTCCTCATCCGAAGTAAGCAAATGGCGACCTAGGCAAACATATACTTAGGCTAAAAGCTATTGAAAATGACATTTAGTCATAACGCGAGGTAGGTGAACTGCATATTAGACATACATAGCGTAAAGGCAACTATCGTCCCATTTCATTAGCTACTATCATGGCAAAGATACTTGACAGTCTGCTTGACGCGCGCCTAGAGAAATACTTACACCTACACGATGCTCAGTTTGGTTTTCGTAGTGGCCTGGGCACAGAAAGTGCGATTCTCAGCCTTAAACACACGGTGCAATATTATACGACGCGTCGAACTCCAGTCTATGCTTGCTTCCTTGATCTGTCACGTGCTTTTGATATGGTGTCGTATGAGGTTATGTGGAGCAAACTACGAGAGAGAAAAGTTCCCGCGGAACTGTTAAGTATCTTCCAATTTTGGTATCAAAATCAAATAAATAGGGTGAAATGGGACGATAAGTACTCGGCGCCCTTTAGGTTAGATTGTGGGGTAAGACAGGGTGGGATAACATCCCCTAAATTGTTTAATCTCTACATTGATGCTTTGATCGTCGAACTCAGCAGTAAAAGATTTGGCTGTCGTGTTGATGACGTCACTATTAACAATATTAATTACGCGGACGACATGGTCCTCCTGGCTCCGACGATCAGAGCATTAAGGGAGCTCATTGGTATTTGTGAGGATTATGTCCGGAAGCATGGCTTACTCTACAATGCTGTAAAAAGTGAATGTATGGTCTTTAAGGCTGGCGGTAAATGCCTAGAAACTGTTCCCAGGTTACAGCTGAATGGTCAGGAACTGAAACGGGTCTATCAGTTCAAATACCTTGGCCATATCATTACCGACGGCCTTAATGATCATGCAGACTTGGAAAGGGAGCGCAGGGCGCTGGCTGTGCGCTGTAACATGGTGGCGAGAAGGTTTGCACGGTGTAGTGAACAAGTTAAGATTACGTTGTTTAAGGCTTACTGCCAGGTGTTTTACACGTGCAGCCTGTGGGCCAGCCATACTCAGCGGGCAGTCAGCGCGTTGCGTGTCCAATATAATAATGGCTTCAGGATGTTAATGGGCCTGTCCCGTTTCTGCAGCGCATCAGGCATGTTCGCGCAGGCTCATACCGATGACTTTCATGCCATTATCAGAAAAAGGTCCGCCTCACTGCTCCGCAGAATACGGGACAGTTCCAATCTTATTCTGCAAACCATAGTGGAGAGGTATGACTCCCCTTTGCTAAAGACTATTGTTCGTAGATGTGTGAGGAACAATAGTCTAGTATCTCAATAAGCACTAGAATTATACTTGTAATTTTTTTTTTAAATCTTTTAATAAATTTCTAATAAAATCTAATAATCTAATAAAATTTAATTTAATAATTAATAAGTTATTTGTTAATAATGTTATGTTATACTTAATGCAATTTTAAAATATATTTATAATTTACTTCTATTCAATTCAATGATAATCCGAAGAAACTAACATAGTTATAAGTCTCTTTTGTTACTAACCATTATGGATGTTACTTGTCCGAAATAAAAGGTTTTATTTTTATTTTTATTTTATTTTTATTTTAAAGCGGTTGTCACGAAATTGTCGCTTGTACGAGAGGCCATGTTAGGAAAGGTACAGGCTGCGATATACAAACTTGGAAATAGAGATCCGGGCACAAAATATTTATTTATTTATGTATATTAGTTGAATAGTAACGTAACCCCCTCACCGGGAGCATTCGCGTGTGATTATAGATTCGACTTTGAGCATTACGTTACAGTAATATCTCCATGACTGACGAACATTCGCGTATATTGCAATATTTAGTATGGATTTGAATTTGGGATCATTCTGATTGAGTGTTACATTACGAGGTGCGCATTTTAATGATCGGTTCTCCTCCTTCACTGATATAAAGTCGATTTGTATCATTACAGTTTGTGCACTGTAATGCTCAGTTTTCCTCCCTCATTGATGTAATGCTCGACTCTGCCAGATTACGTTCGACAAAACGTATAAAACGCATACTAAGGTGACACTCATACTTGTTAACCGTCACTTACAATAACAAAACACTTAAATCGCTTAACACTTATCCTTATTGTAACAAAGCTTATTTTACAACATACATTTAGCATACATGAACTATTACCGTATAAGGTAATTACGCAAATAATCATAAAATGCAATAAACAAATCAGAATAAGGTTGTAAGTATCAAAAGCGTCTTTATTACTACGATATTAACCATTCCTAACGATATTTTATTAGTTTAGCTTTACGACTGTATGATAGATAACAAATTAATAACCTTATGTAATAAGACTTAAATAGAGTTGCTTATAACCGTTGCGGATTTATCAATAATCATAAAAAATATACTTAACAAAGAGATACATGACTTTGTACCACAATGGTTTGAATTAAGAATACAAAGTGAAGCCTACTTGATATTTAAATAATAATCTTCACAAAATAATCGTCACACATTCACACAACGTCATCTAGTCCTAAACTAAGCAGAGCTTGTACTATGAGTACCTACTACACAACGGATAAACATACTTAAATACTTTGTTTTTTTTTTTAAACACCCTGGGTGTTTTCTATGTATAATATGTATGTCTATAATATGTATTGGTCTGGACCAATGCCAACAATCATGTTCATGCACACAAAGATTTGCATTGAGCGAGAATCAAACCCGAGGTAGCAGTCATGTTATATAACCACAACGCACAAAAAAAAATACAAGATATCCTCATTCATATCGTGGACGTCGTAAAATCCGACTAAAGAAATTTGGTGGGGAAAACAGGCCTGCTTACTACACAGTAGGAACATGGCTAGTGGATTTGTCCTGGCTTTCAAGGATGTATTATATACTAGTCTCTCACTACCCTTGCTATTATCTTCCATTGTTAGAACGCATGAAAAGTCTCGAACATTATAGTCCGCTAACTGGTTGCTATTCTAGGACCTATGTGCGGATGTCAGTTGAACGTGCTATGTGGACTAAGTATCTCATAATATTGTATCTTAAAAGACTTTAGTACACCTGGGTATATTTCAAATGACTATGTACAAAAAGTCTCTACCACCCCCAATGGGCACAAGACGTGAGTTTTAACCACATATTTTTTTTCAATGTGACAAGACAAAAATGATAATTAAATCCAATAATCTCATGATTTTAAAGACTAGGCCTTCTAGGCCAGAATAAAAACTAACTACTTATCAAGGTAAAGTCTCCGAGCAGTATACCTATATGAAGGTCACAATAGTATCACGTACGATAACTTAAACGATAGCCATAACAGAAGATAGACCAACAATATAGTCAAGCACTACTTTTTAAACAAAAATTCTTCTAAAATGACGTAATTCACTACTATTAGAGAATTCCATTGAAAAAACTTAATCACACCGAGTGCAAGACACCATATGGCCGCTATGGCCATCAACCATGTCCAAAGACATAAATGGGCACGTTGTCGTCACAGTCGGAATACCTGTGCACGGCGGTGGCGGGGCAGCCTTGTCGCGCGGGGCGAGGGGGGTGAGGTAACACTCCCGCGCAACCTGCTACCTCTGTACCTCCGTCACTCCTCGCGGCTAGTGCCTCGCCCGCGCATGCGCCAACAAACAACGAGCTTACACAATACCTTACGAACTCTTTAGTGAATAAAACAACAAAACTTTTTAGTGATACAAAAGTGAAGTGACATAAATATATGTGATGTGTTTTTAGCTTTGGAATTAAAAGGTAAAGAGTGTTTTCGTTATTGTTGCTGCTATAAAATTTTAGTACTTCAAGGGCGTTTGTCGTGCATTGAATTTTAGTATTTATTGCAATTAGTTTAATACCTTACGATATAAAGGTAATGTTTACAAAGAATAATAAAGGAGATAAAGTAATATTTGTAATGTATTGAGCTTGTATGACTCCACTGTTATCGCTGTCCGGTTTTGTGCTTGCATAACATGAGGTAAATAGAGTAGTATGTCATCGAAGCCTTATTGAACATATATAAGAAAGTAAGTGATTACATATTAGTGATTTAATGACATCATATTGTAGCCACTATTCCACCCACAAACACGTGTTGTGTAGGTTATTTTGTAACGATAATTATTAGCTGTGACATATATTTAAATACGATACGTTCAAACGTAAAAAAATATTTGCATGATGTTATAATTAAATAGGTTGTCTATGTGATAATGGAATGTAAATTCTAAATGTCATCACGTAGTTTAATCCCGTGGGTGTCGTTCCAATCGACTTACGAAGTTTGGTCAGACATCATCATAACGGCCCCTTGATGTCCCATTGCAGGGACGGGCCACCTCCAGTCACGAAGGGATACTTGGCCTACTGATACCACGCTGGCCAAACGGATTGGTATAGGGTTAAATTTCAAGTTTTTCTTCTTTTTATTACGTAAAGGTAATATTCACGGTTAGTCCCTTAGTCGGTTTTTACGACACCCATGGGATGAGATGGGGTGGTGACACACTGTATTCTAACTCCGTCACCATACGGAGATTCCTTCATTTCTGAATTGAGGAATTTGTGGTTAAAGATTTTTTTATTCCATCTGTCTGGAATATAGGCAACATCTCTGTAACTAATGATATAAGGTTGGGAACTCTACATGAGAACCGGAAACGAAAATTCTAGCTATGTCAGATTCTTACTGATTAAACTCGCTATAAGTGTCTTGTTCCCTTGCTAACTAAGCTAAAAAAAGATTTTTAAAACAGACGCATCATCTGATAAGCACAAAAAATTCATATAAAATCTTAAACTAAAATATATATTACTTTTTAAAGTAAACATACACATCCCACAATGCATATTAGTCATAATAATTTGCATTTATTTTATATCAAGGTTGCCCTTAGGATCATTTGTACATAGCTATATAAGTAATGTGAAAATGTTGGTAGCTCTCACAATACTCTTCTGACCTAAAGAATCTGCATCAAATTTTGCTATTTACAGGGTTTAAATTACATTTAGAGCATAATGACATCCAGGCTAAGCAATTATTTCTTGATCACCCAAACCCTTATAAGTGCTAATTTGTCCTAAGTGCGATTCAAGTGCACATTTAGGCAGCTCAGGCGTTCCTTTAAAGCTTAAACTGAAGAAGAAAATTCATACTTTATATTATAAATGGGAAAGTGCGTCTGTCTGTTTATCTTTCTTTCACGGCAAAACGGAGCGACGAATCGACGTGGCTTTTTAAGTGGAGATAGTTGAAGGGATGGAGAGTATAGCATAGGCTATGTTTTTTATTCTTTCTTCTGTGTCCAAGAAAGGGGAACAGTGCTACCCTAAAACACGAGCGAAGCAAAAGCTAGTGTTATTATAGGGCCAAGTTTCCTACATCACTTAAAGCCTATCCCTGCAATGGCACATTATTAACATTACAGAAATTAATGTAACAATAATACATTTGAAAATAAAGCGTTGCAATATTAATCATCCGTTCATTTAAAACGTGAATAAAGAGACAAAGTCAATTCTGAATTCAAATGAATTTTCGTATTACGTTCGTGTATTTGTGAAAATGACGATATACACGTGAGTGGTCACATTATACTGTCCAAATATTCTATATCTAGGGATATTGGATTCTATGTAGCATCGGGATAATATTAAAACGCATGTTATGTTTAACAATTTCGTTATCTACATTTACTTGATTAGATTTTAACAAAGAAACCAAACGCAAAACCGTATTACTCTCTTCTTTTCGATTGACATACTCGTAAGAAGCTTTTATGGGAAAGTAAGAAGTAACATAAGGGTGTTTCACTACATACGTGTGAGACTAATTACTCCTCAATCATGAGAGAATTATTTTGTAGTAGGTACATGTCGTCAATATTATCTTTACAAAATAAAAAGAAGGAAAACTTGAAATTAAACCCTATACTAATCCATTTGGCCAGCGTGGTATTAGTATCCCTCCGTAACGTGAGGAGGCCCGTCCCTGCAGTGGGACAATTATGGGCTGTTATGATGAGGTACATGCATTTCTCATATAAAGACGAAAATAATAATATAGTCGAATACTAATTATTTTTTGGTATACTGACCTACTAAAGACAAGTCACTGGTTACAGACATTAATGGCCTGTCATGATTTTTTGAATCGATTCTTGTAGCACATAATCGTAACCAGGTGCTATGCAAAATGGATTAAAGAATAAATAGATAAACGGTTTCAATCGCAACTACTGTACTACAAAGACAATATTAATCTTATTTTTAAAAGTAGATTCAAAAATATTTCTTACAGTAAAATTACTTTAATACATACCTATGAAACACAGCGATGACTCTCAAGAATTTATTACTACACACAACCCACCACAAGCAAAGTTAATTAAATAGTAAATTTATAAAGTTCCAAGTAGTATGCAATGCTTTATGGTACTTTAATGAATAAATTGAACTCCTTACTCTCAAGGGTATACGACGCCGATTTGCGGTCTGGCACTGCCATAAACTTCACTGAGGAACTCATAAGATTCCTTTGAGGCGCACTCGCTTCGGAAGTACACATAATGTGGGGGCTAAGTAACTGATATCTATCCTATTGTATGGCGATTGAAAGTGTACATTTTATTCATGAATAAAATTGTAGTTTAATAAAACAACGTTTAAAAAAGGTGTAACTCGTTATTGTATGGACATCTTGGGGTCACCGTCTAAAAAAAAGAGATTTTAGTTTTATACAAAACACGGCAATGTGACTATAGCGAACCTGATGGAAAGCGCGAGTACAGTCCACAAATGAAGCCAACGGATAGAAGTCTAAAAATAACTTCAATCCGTCGTCATCATCTTGCCGGTTTGGCGAAATGCTTCTTCACACTGAGTTTGAAGGACCCAATATCATACGATGGAGGAAATACATGAGCCGTATTTCCTCCATCTTGATGTTAGGGAGTGACATCATGGAGCTCGATTAAATGTAATACCTATTTTTTTTACACATTATCTTAGTAATTATCTAGTTCTTGCAGTCTGCTCTATTTGTTGCTTGGCTGGGCTTTCCCATTGCAATGCCCTGGCAATACTGACAAAACATCAATGACTGTGTCCCATATTAAAACAAAAACAAACAGAATTTAAATAGGTTACAATTTCTTTCTATTAAAATTTATTTACTAATGAGTTCAAAAATCTTAATTCCAAAAACATAAAGCTGTTAATGAAAAAAAGTAAAATGGTCTCCATCTTGGAAATGTAAAATGGAAGATGCCCAACGTGAGTAAATTTTCCCCTAGCGAAAATTACCGATTGAAAAAAAACTTTAAAATAATTAAGTAAAATTCTATAGATATTATATTTCTTCGTGGATGGTTCTCGCATTATATTGAACGCAGTGGAGCTCAAAGTACCTACCTACGTTAGCCAGCCACTTGTTAAAAAAAAATTTACAATTTTAGCACCCCCTCGCCTTTATTCCTTTTGTAAACACCTACTTCGTTCACGACTCGACAAATATACCTAGCTAAGGTCTTTATTGTAACATTTATGTACCTATATTGTATTGTTAGCGAAAATTTGGAATACGAACAATGATTAGAATTTGTATGGTTACCAATTCTTTTATTAATTTAATTTTGAGGCTGTTTTGTAATTTTTCGTGTTTACTGTGGTCCTACTTCGTTTTCTACCTACTCGTAGAAAGAGACGGCGAACAGCATCCCACTTGATACTACTGTACATGATTATACTTATGTCCTAAATAAATCACCATGCAACTTTTTAGTTATAAAATAGAAAACAAAGATAAAACTAGATACACCTCTTGAAATCCATACAGTGGTGTTTTTAAAATCTAACACTTTGTGCGACAAAATGTAACCATCATCATAGTTATATCAGGCCTTAGAACTTCAAATGATAAAAGGAAATGGGCTACTAATAGGTACCTAGTTAGTCGGTTTGAGGCTAGACTTCATGTGAAATGAATGTGAAAAGATATAGTGGTCCATGTTTTTAGTCAGCCACGAAATGAATTTGTTATGGTTGTAACCAAAAAGGATCTTTACCAGAAGTTTCACATTATGTAACTACAATAGAATCAAAAATCAACCTTAGCAAAATTCAAACTCGTTATCTCATACAAAATCATTATTTAACACATTCCTAAGAACACATACAAAAAGTCACTTATTGCATGTTTTGCGCTCGCGCATGGTTAACTAAAGTGACGTAAAGACATCAACTAATAACACTTTACTTCCTATATTCCCTGATGAATGCACACATAACTGTTAATGTACATTATTTATTGCTTGAAGATATATAGCTACATTAAATGCTACCACAGCATAGGTATGGAACAGTTAGGTACAGAAATCAATACAATGTGCGTAATTTATAAGTAGTATTTTGAAATAATGTTTACCTCAGAACACGTTTATTCCTTGACCAAACTAATTACATATAATGAAAATTGAAACACACACTCATAAGCTGTGTTAAGAATATCTTGAGCCATGCACGTTGGAGTCAACAAGTCGGGGTATCGTTTGCGTGAGCAGAGACTATGTGTGCGTTGCTGATCACATTTTCAATGTTTATTGACCTCTGTACTTATCTGTTTTACCGTTCTCCGTGTGGTGACGGAGTAAGAATACAATATATCGTGTCGTAAAAACCGACTTAAGGACTATCCGTGAATATTATCTTAACGACATAAAAAGAAGGAAACGAACGAACAAAGAAAACTTGTAATTAAACCCTATATCAATCCGTCTGGCCAGCGTGATATAAGTAGGCCAAGTATCCCTCCGTCACGGGAGGAGGCCCGTCCCTGCAATGGGACATTGATGGGCTGTTATGATGACTTATCTGTTTTGCGGCTTGAGTAGCTGAACAGATTTGAACGTGGATTACACCTCTTCTGTGTAACTGCACTACTACGTCGTCAGGGATTCGATATGCAATCCCCGGTTCACACGTTCTTTGACTAGTGAGTTACACATTCACACATTAAGTGCTTATTAGCAGGAGGTAAGTCCTTACAACACCTCCATTTCCTTCTTAAGGATTTCCTTGCCAGTGTCATAACGTTTTGGTTTTACCCAAAACTCACTGATCGTAGTCTCCGAAGTCTGTCTGTAATTTCAGGCTTACAGTTATGGAATAGAAGGACGTGTAAACTACTCTAAAATATAAATTGCACAACCCCCTACAAGCTTCCTAAGCATGAACAATTTACATACATTCATTTCCCAACTGCGTAATTCCCAAGCTGTGTCACTTCATTCATTGTTGAATGGTTATAGTAATACATAAACATGTGTATTACTTAGTTACATAAATGTCCATGTAAACAAACGGTTACAATATTACGACGACGATGTTATTTATTTCACGAATTATGTTAACTAGATTCATGGCAATGAATACTGTGAATATGTTTCTTTTGTAACATATTTGTATTGTTTAGTTTTATGGAATTTCAAATTCTTCCACAAATCACTTTTGTACTGAAATATTTGAGTTTATTGTTGATATAAGTGAATGGACTTAGAAAACTTAATTCAGGAATCGTATATATTGTGCTTTAAGCCTCTTGAGATATTACTATAGTTAAAATAAAACAGACAAATATTTTCTTTTGCTTTCATTTTATGTAACCTTCAATACTATTTTGATTTTAAGGGTCAAATTAATCGTAGCCTCTGCATGGTAGCCATGAACTATGGGTTACACAACGGCACAGAGATATCCTTGTAGAGACAACAACATATCAACCAAGACTCCTTTATCTTATACTGTTGCAATAAGTTATATTTTCGCATGTAAATGTGTTTATTTTAGTACAAAAGCTAAAAGGTATTTTGTGTAACTCATCAGTATGTACCCGATGCTGATAATGTTTTTTCTTTCAATGTTGTGCCAAGAAATAGACACTACAGTAAAATAAACTGCCAAATAGATAAGCGTAGGTAAATTTTTGTCTGTAAGAAAATACAAAAGACAATTATCGAACTTCCTAAAGTAATACAAACTCGCTTGAAATATTCACAACCAGCCTAAGATCAATAATACTGTACATTATCCACTCTTTATCCTCTCTTTATCGTACTCATTATCCATTATCGTACAATTTTCGTTTGTGTATTTTCGCTAATTATATTCCTGTTTCGTTTTGCTCCCCATTAAAGTGTATATTATAAACTTTATGTAATTAAAAGTTGGCATTATGTTCTGTACCAACTTTTTCCATTTTCGGTTTGAAATTAAATTTTAACGTTTCCTATAAGATATTCGAATCAGTTCTCTTACATGACGGAGCATAACTTTGTAAAGTTGAAGGAAGTTTTCTTGTCTCTTTTTTACAAATATACATACCTACCATGGGTATAAATTATTAAGAGCTTTGTGACGCAGGAAAATTGAGATAGACCATACAGATAAACCTTATTTTGTCCTTGTCGTACTTTTTCAAGAGCCTTCTTAGGCAATGACAGAATTACGTAAGAAGACCCTTGCACTTGTAGGATATTTACGCCCGAGTTGGTCACTTTAACCATACTTATTATAAGAAATAGTTTGATGTCTATTACCAAAGTACCCAAGCTGTGGATTTTTTAGTTAACATTTCGAAGGCTGTTGTACTTAAGCCATAAAGGCCTACGCAGACCGGGACGGCTTGGCTTAAAAAAAAATGTTTTAGATATCAATGATTCCCGCGGATGGAAAAATGAAAAATATATATTTTATAAGCCTAGCTTGCAGCTTCGCACGTGCAGCAAATAGATAACAATTTCCTCCGTTTTTGGTTTATCTATGAAATTGTTTATCTATTTGCTGCACGTGCGAAGCTGCAAGCTAGGCTTATAAAATATATATTTTTCATTTTTCCATCCGCGGAAATCATTGATATCTAAAACATTTTTTTTTATCAATCCTTTTTTGCTTTGTTAAGAAAACTGTTACACGCGGTCTATGGTACATACAATCTAAAAGGGTACTATTTTAAACACAAATTTCGTGAGACAGGTCTACAGGACAGATTTGACTAAAGTTTTAGAGTAATATAGATAAATAATAAGACACATACCTACCTAAGCTATAAATTTTTGTGATAAAAGATACTTAATCACATGAACAGAAAACTAGTACAGTCTAGTAAATTGTAAAAAGGCAGACATAATAATTATCTGGGTGGTGACGGAGTAAGAATACAATATGTCACCACCTCATCTCATCCCATGAGTGTCGTAGAAACTGACTAAAAGGACTATCTGTAAATATTACCTTTACATAGAAGAAGGAAAACTTGAAATTAAACCCTATACCAATCCGTCTGGCCAGCGTGGTATTAGTAGGCCAAGTATCCCTCCGTCACCGGAGAAGGTCCGTCCCTGGGGTGCTATGATGAGACATAATAATATGTACTAGCATTTTAGGTAAAGAGCTTATATGAATTTTTTTTTCATTCAACTGTACTTAGCACGGAGGCTTAAAAGCGTAGGCGGATGAATGTTGGTAAAATTTCTTAATAAATTAAATAGTTCAAAGATACGGAAAAGCCACGACAGACTTAGATTAAAAGACACTGTTCTTTAACTACCGAATTTCTATACAAATACAAGTTCTTTACGTGTAACTTTTCTTCTACTTCTAAAGAGGTCGAAAATTCACCTTGAAATTTTGTATCATTAATTCGGTGGTTGTGTAGTGTCAGAGTAAAATTGCATTGTGTCACTCACCAGGCAGTGGTATAACCCACAGCACGCATGTTCAATTACTTATTAATAAAACAATTTCACAATTGGCTGCAGATGCTTGTTTTTTTTGTTCAAAAGACTCTGATCACAAGGAATTGGAACCTTATCATTGCATAACACTTTGATCGATTATCATTTTATTAAAGCAAAAATAATGACTCAAAAACATCACGCAGTAAAATCGTGGTATAAGCTAAATGTTTACGGCCAATAAGTTAAACAGTGAATATAAAAAGAGTTCGCAATGTAGTAACATGTGTATAAAGGTGCTGATAGACTCGAGCAACCACTGGTAAAAGAACAACGAACATTTGCCGTTTTTATCTTTATCGAACCGAACAACGAGTCGAGCAAAGCATAGAGCCAGACATTACTACGAACATCATCACAAAATTCTGGCGAACGCTCTATTCGACGCTCGACAAAGATATTCTTCATGAAGTTGTTAGGCTTCACTGTCGCATGTGGTGAATTCATCATAACAGCCCTTTAATGTCCCACTGCAGGGACGGGCCTCCTCCCGTGACGGAGGGATACTTGGCCTACTAATACCACGCTGGCCAGACGGATTGGTATAGCGTTTAATTTCAAGTTTTCCTTCTTTTTATTTCGTAAAGATAATATTCACGGATAGTCCCTTAGTCGGTTTTTACGACACCCATGGGATGAGATTGGGTGGTGACATATTGTATTCTTACTCTGTCACCACACGGAGAAAAAAATTAATTTATAATAAATAATAATTTTGCATATTTAACAAAAAATAGAAGATAGTGGTAAACTAATCTGTTTTGTTTTCGAAATAAGTAAACAAATCTGTACTTCCGCTAAAATGCTTACCAGAATGCTCGATAGAATGCACGCTAAAATGTTCACGTATTTTTCTGTAATGTAACATTCGCAAGAATGCTTAGTAAATTGACGACCTATTTGGCGTAGTGGTTAAATAACATGACTGCTACGCAGAGGTCTTGGGTTCGATTCCCGCTCAATGCAAATATTTGTGTGCATGAACATGATTATTTGCACTGGTCTGAGTGTTTATATGTATAATATGTAGGTATGTATTTGATAAAAAAAAGGATATAATTAGTACTAATATCCGTCGTTCTGTTACCTATAACACAAGCAGGATAAGCCTAGTTTACTTTGGGAACAGATGGCGCTGTGTAGAGATATCCGTGAATATTGAAAAAAAAATGCTCATGTCTATCTTTACCCTAATGTATCACGACACGTGATCAATCTATGTCGTGTCACGTAGGTGTGTGAAGAGAATAACAGGTAGGTAAGTAAAGGACAAAGACACAGCTACTATCATTACTTATTGACGAATATGCGCAGTGATATATACCTACGTAGTTACACATGTTTGCTGATAATCATACTGTTAGTATACAACAAAGGCCTTTGTTGATTTATTTTTCGTGTGGTGACTTAACTCGACAACCTAATTTTGGTAGGCCTAATTCCTTTTTGCCCCTGAACGTGGTCCGTTCCTGCAGAAGGATGTTTATTGGTGTTATGGAATATCTGTAAACCCAAGGAGGTACAAAATACTAATTTGTGAAAATTTCAAGCTTATATTACCTTAATAGCAGGGGTTAGTAATGAGTTTAGAAAAGAACAACCACTGTGACTATTGACAACTTTTTTCTTCCTTTCTCTATTTCTAGATATGATGGTATGTTTTTCATAAGCCCTTCATTCGCCTCTTCCTTCACTTCCTTTTGCAAAGAGTTTTAAGGTTATTAAATATATACATCTTTTTCCCATGGATGGAGACTCTGCAATCTACTTTTTGTTGATGTGGAAACCTTTGGCGTACCTTATGTGTCGAACATCAATGCTGCCTTCGATACACTCATACTGGTCTTAAGGGTATTAAAAATAATATCGTTAATCGATATTAAAATCTATACATAGCATAAAATAAAGTCGCTTTTTTTGTCCCTATGTCCCTTTATATGCCTAAATCTTTAAAACTACGCAATGGATTTTATATACATAGAGTGATTCAAGAGGAAGGTTTAGTTATAACACATGCATAATTTAGTAAAAAAAAACCATATGAATTTAGAGATTTCTAGTGTAATTGTCTAATGAAGCTGTTAAATACACGTTGTTTAGGGACATTTTGTAATAGGTGCCCGTGCGGAACCGGGCCAGGTCGCTATTATAATTATATTTTAACCCTTAAATTGTCACATACTGATCCTTTAGATTTATTAACATTTAAGTTTACGTTTTTGGTTGTAATAGGGATAGAAAAGAAGAATTTTTCATTTTTTTTTAAAAAATATGTATTTATATATATTTTTTCGTATGTAACTTAAAACGGACATTGCCCATTTCCTGCTTCTGAGTGGTAACCTCATATACGTCACAGTAAACGGACATAGCCAGAACAAAGCAAAGTATTACTTTCTAAAAAAACTAAAAGTACACTTCTGAATCAACGTTACATAATATAAAATAAACACGAAATAACAATGAGATCAATTTTCAGTTAAGAAATATATAAAATCATACATCAAAATGTTAGAAACAAAACATAAAACCAACTTTTGACCGTTTTGGTAAAACATAAAACCAACTTCTAACCGTTTTGGTAAATAAAAAATTAAAATAAATTTATTTTTATTATATTCAATCGAGACATGGGCAGTGTTGAAGTCTCTTCGATATATCGTTGGTCAACTTGGTACCGAAGTTGACCAACGATATATTGAAGTGCTGTGGTGCTTATACGAAAACTTCAAGGTAAATCAACAAGCCCTATTGCAGCACGAGTTGCAGCGACGAGTAAGACAGGGTGATGTCATATCCCCTAAACTGTTTACCGCTGCACTGACGGACTCGGCATCAACAGAAATATCGAGAATATCAC
The DNA here is from genome assembly GCA_905475405.1 of Schrankia costaestrigalis. Lineage (NCBI taxonomy): Eukaryota > Metazoa > Arthropoda > Insecta > Lepidoptera > Erebidae > Schrankia > Schrankia costaestrigalis. Next base: position 10,581,232 of record FR997826.1, read on the forward strand.
GCACCTTCGATTTGCCGACGATATCGTGGTCATAGCTGAGACCATGGAGAACCTCAACACAATGCTCGATGGCCTCAGTAGTCTCTCAACACGCGGGTCTTAAAATGAACTTGGACAAGACCAAGATCATGGCAAATGTCCATGTTGCACCTACTGCAATCACGATTGGAGGCTCTTCACTCGAAGTTGTCAACAAATATATTTAACTAGGACGGTTAGTCCAGCTAGGTAAATCCAATTTTGAGAAGGAGATCATTCATCGAATCCAACTCGGTTGGGCATCGTTCGAGAAGCTAAAACGTATCTTCTCGTCTACATTGCCTCAGTGTCTGAAGACAAAGCTTTTCGACCAGTGCGTGTTGCCAGTGATGCCGTATGGAACAGAGACGTGGTCGCTAAATATGGGCCTTCTCGGAAGGCTTACGGTCACTCAAAGGCTAATACAGAGAGCCATGATGGGAGTTTTTCTGCGTGATCGAATCAGAAATGAGGAGATCAGCAGGAGAACCAAAGTGACCGACAAAGTGCTCCGGATTGCGCGGTTAATGTGGCGGTGGTTTTTTTAAATAAATAGAGTGATTTAAGAGGATGGTTTATATGTATAACACATGTATAATTTAGTAGAGAAACCCGTATAAAGGACAATGGGCAAATTTCATACAAAAAAAACCCAAGATCAACAGAACTAATATATATCCCTCATTATTACACATGTTAAACTTATATAATTTTCATTATTTGTTTATTGTATATGTATGGGGTATGAGAGATATAAGGCTCATAACAGTTACCTATGAATGAAAACTACGTTACGTGTTTTAATGTTTAATAATACATAACCATCTAGCATAACACCCCATTAATGTCACACTGCAGGGACGGACCTCCTCCCGTGACGGAGGGATATTTGGCCTACTAATTTCACGCTGGCCTGACGGAGTGGTATAGGGTGTTATTTCAAGTTTTCCTTCTTTTTATTTCATAAAGATAATATTCACAGATAGTCCCTTTGTCTGTTTTTACGACACCCATGGGATGAGATGGGGTGGTGACATATTGAATTCTTACTCCGTCACCACGCCGATAACCATCTATAAGTCAACAATCACGGAATCGACCAACGACCTCGGTGGCGCGACGGTAGCGCAAGCGGCTCCCGTGCACGAGGTTGTGAGTTCGATCCCCACGCAGGACAATTACATATTTGTGAGGTCCACAAATTATTGTCCTGAATCTGGGTGTTCTCTGTGTCCGTTTATTGATATTTGTAAAAAGTTCCCGCGACACAGGGCATGATACCTAGTGCGGGAGCTGTCTTTTTTAATAAGAAAAAAAAAAGAAATCCATTGAACCTGCAGGCTGTTCTATGCCTACATGTCTAGCGTGACCTAAGTAATATATTACACTTATCATATGAGAACAGCTCCCTAATGTACGCATACCGTGGATACACGATTCTGTACGACATAATTTTTCCTAAATGATTTAATTTAACAAAGTGCCATCTCTGTCTAACGCGGTGTCCTACGTGGGTGACGAAAACGACGCACCGCGAAGCGACGAACGTGACATACGCCCTCAAATCAACGGCGTACCCTACTTGTGTCCTTTTCTATGTGACGGTCTGCGACGAGACGTGACGTAATCATATAGAACACTTGTCGTGTGTAGCATCGCGTCGCGTCGTGTCGCTTTCGTCGCCTACGTAGGACACCACGTAATTCATGTGGTGTGAGAGTGAAAAATTAAAATAATACCTGAATCTGCGCATGACGCGGGTCGCTTACGGTATTTTATTGTAGCGAGTAATAACTTTAATATCAATTAGACAACGTGACATGTATTTCTTTGTTTTTATTAGCGTTATGAAATAGAAAAAAAACTATTTTTTAATTGTGTGTAATTACAGTTGGACAGCACCTAGGGGAGAATTTTTTTTATTAAAATGTTTCTCATAGCAAGACTATTAAACCAGCATATATTTTGTTCCTGTTGGTTCTGGGTTAATTTTGCCCAATCTCTTTTAGGGTTTTCTAATGTAATCGTCTAATGAAGCTGTATTTAAACGTGGTTTCAGGACATTCTGTAATGGATTGCACAAATAATAGACCTGCGTGGGATTCGAACCCACGGCACCGCCGTAGCTTGCGCTACCACCACGCCATCGAGGTCCTTTAATAGAAAAACATATTAAGGTCTAATTGGCAAGGTCCGTTGCATGGGACAAGCAAAACGTACTTTATTTCATAGATCAAATTGGCAAGGTCCGTTTTAAATGACATACTTTTAATTGACGAAATTTGATATGAAAAATAGTAATATTGTTGAAATAAATTATGTCATCTAATACGTTATACTGTATTTCAATTATATGCAACAAAAAATGCACTATTTAAAGGAAAAAATCACCTTTTCAAAAACTTTTATCTGAAGTGTAACGCCACCCGCCTGTTGCACTTTTTCAATTGGTGAAATAAATGACCATTTAGCTTTTTTGCACGCACTACATGCGTGAGTGCGGAAGATATAGCCTACAAAACATAATATGACTCGCGCGCGAGGTGGGATCACGTAATACTATCATCTATATGCGTTTAAACACTGTGTCCTTTAAAACGGACCAAATCAATTTAAGGGTTAATATCGTACTTATTATCTTAACACAATACAAGTTTGTATTTTTTATAACGTACCAGCATAAGCTTGCATATTATTACGAGATGTGTATACCGCGTGCCATAAATTGATTTAAATCTGTTCAGTGGGTGGCTTAGCTTCATCGACACCCAATACCATTCGTCCCACTACTAACCTTTTTGTTTAGTAAACGTGTATTATTCTATAGTAACTAAGTCATAAAAATATAGGTACATGTCGTGTTTGTTCCGGTAGCGACATAAGTTAACATAACATAAGTTTCATACTTATGTTTTACTATTATAGTTTGAAAAAGTTAACTAATGTTATACAATAAGGTTTAGTTGTGTTGTAGGGATTATTGCAAAAACATAAAGAACGAAAACGCATAGGTTAAGGAGCATCATTCGTGGATCGGACTCTTTCTGTGGCATGTTTACAAAAACGTCTACTATTCTTCTTAGTAGGTACGGAAATGGTTGGTTCTGAGTGGGGAGAAATAAAATTTTAAATACTGTGTGTTATTTGATATTGTAGGAATTTTAAGCCATTGCATTGGAACAAATTGTTGCTCTGTCCAAAAGTATGATCTACTTTTGGCTTGTAAAACTACTAAAGTATATATATCAGTAAGTAGATAGGCAGAGTTTCAGTAGAATATCTGGTGGATATGCAACCACGATAAGCTCTATCCAGACTCTCAAACTAAAACTCCATCCGTTATCGGACTTTGAACGAATTCCATATAAAAAATACAAGACACTTCGGAATTACCTGAGTTGTTATTTTAATCTTAAGATAATCAAAATAATGATGACAGTTTTAGGTAAATTATGCATATTGCTCTTATAATGTCATGTAAGGTCGTTTGAAAGGGTCATGGCCAATGTCAAATTTTTTTTTTATTTTTAAGTAATTATTTTTGTGTAAATATTTATGATTCACAAGTCCGAACTAAATACATGTTTTAACGAATTATGCATAACAAGACGTAAAATACGTTTTTTTAAGATATAATATTTTCAAATAACTGGTATTTTTATCAGCCTCTTTTATGGACAAACATTACCCAAAGTTCACCGTAGCCGTTTTTTAAAACGGCGTACCTACTCTTGTTTATGAAGAAAGTCGCGGCATTTTCGTATTTTTTTTACAATTGAGTTTTATTCGAATTAATTGTCAGTTGTAATCATTGTGATTATTATAAATAACAAAAAATACATACTTATGTTATTGTTTAAAATTGTTATTAATTTATTTAATATATAACATTATAACAACCGGATCTTTATTTAATAAAAATCAAGTAGATACGATACTTCGTTCTCCATTTCTTGCTAACATTTTTTATTTAAGTTATGCTAAGCAGTTCATCGGTTACAATTAATTCAAATAAATGTACATTAGAAGGCGAGTTTATTTGTAGCATTTTTTACTAATAACAGTCACAGAGACGCTGCATACTTATGAGTTTTACCTCTTTGCCAAAACTGCTTACCAGTTTTCTCGAGAACTTAACTTTTTTAAGAGTTACAAATTTTGATCTCTAAAGAAAAGCTTTGCGGTATATTATTTTCCATTGTTTTTTGTAGATGTTTAACTTATTTATATATTAGTTTCATTATTAATTGTAAAACCATTTCAATTGCCACTTTGACAATTTTTTCAACTTTTGAAAGGTGCAAGATAGTCAAGTTTTATTTTTCGTTTTACCTATTCTAGAGGAAAGGTACCAGTAAAACATCTTAGGAGTCATAAAGCAAGTACCTCTAACCTCGACCATACAACAATAATGTCACATTATATTAAAACCTATTCAAAATGACTTGCTGATGGCTTTTACAACTATCGAACGGTAGGTTGATGGGAATGCCGTTATAGCACTTAGGATACGTACGAGACGGTTTTCTGTGGTTATTTGTCAGCTTTATGGGAGAAACAGACCATACATTACATACATAAACTTGGTCGTTCATACGATTGGCACACTCGAATGTTTGTATTGAAATTGTATATTTTCATACATTTATGTATTATTAACTCTATGGATTACTTACTAGTTTTGTATTGGTTTCTTTGCTTTTAATAATACTTAAAGAATTATCTTTTTACTCACCGGTGATTATGCATTTAGGTAAGGTTAGTTTAGTAAAATTAAAAAGGGTAATGTGCCAACAATTTGCGTCCCCGAGTAGGCAGGCAGCGGTATATCTGTGCTCTAACATTGCTAATGTTCATGGGAATTGCTTACGCAATAAAAAGGAAATAATTTTGCTACTGTTCGATTTTCCTTAGTTGTATTCGTATTCCATGACAACAGCAATGAAGGATATCTAAAGGAAACTAAAGCTAAATACATAACCATTCTTGACACATAACACCATGGGCTCAGTCATATCATAAAATCAGAATCTATTATTGTCACAATGACTCAGTGTCCTCTGATGCCAGTTAACCTCTCACGATGAGTCGTCAATAAAAGGACATATTCTTATTTTAATGCTTACTGCATTGATAAAACTACTTCGATGTTTCTTGGGTCAATTTATATAAGTAAATATAAATATTGCTTACACATTCACACAACGCCATCATAACAGCCCATTAATGTCCCACTGCAGGGACGGGCCTCCTCCCGGGACGAAGGGGTACTTGGCCAACTAATACCACGCTGGCCAGACGGATTGGTATAGGGTTTAATTTCAAGGTTTATTTTATTTTATTTATTTGGAAAAATAAACGTTATTACATTGTATAATGCATAATTGATACAGTTTTCGGTAGTAGGTAGTTAATGCAATAACAACGACATTTTTCACACATATTCCAAAAACATTGCTGTGATAGGATCATGAACTTAGATCTAGACAATTAATTGCTTAAACTATTATAAATCTATTTACATCTTAACTTACGAGTATGTAGTTTAATGTTTTGATATGTTGTGTTATATTGTGTGTAGTGAGTGTAGTGGTATATTGTGTGTAGTGAGTGTAGTGTTATATTGTGTGTAGTGAGTGTAGTGTTATATTGTGTGTAGTGAGTGCCGTACTATGTCATGCTACGTTTTTTATATTATATTAGGTAATTTTATGGTATATTGTGTTGTGCTACTTCAAAATAACCGTTTGGTGGAGCTCGTTTACTACTACTATTTTAAATTTTTCTTTAGTTAAATGGAATATGTCAGCATCTGTGAAGTATTTATTATACAAAAGTACAAGACGTTGAAGTGGAGCACGGTTACCTGCATTGGTCTGACTTCAGTCCACTGCAAAGAATGGGTAGTTGCGTACTCCACGACGAAGTGTAGTTCTAGGCACCACGTACCTGATCTTATTTGTCAGTGTTGTGCAGGCTAATATATTATTACATAAATCGTACAGAGTCGTCTGAAGAAGCATTCGTCTCTTCTCAAAGGACATAAGTTTATATTCTATTAAAAGTTCATCATATGATGGCTTAAGTTGTTGTATTGTATATAACTTATGACATTTATAGTGAATACACCGCAGAAACTTTTTTTGTACCCTTTCTATGATATTTTTATACTTATCGTACAGAGGATCCCATATTACGCAGGTATATTCTAACTGTGAGCGAATAAGGGAATTGTACAGAGTTAAATAGGTAGACGAGTTAACAAACTCGCGAGCTGACCTCATTACAAATCTGAACATCTGAAATGCCTTTGTGGTGATGGCTTCGATATGTAAGTCTAAGTGTAGTTTGTCATCAAACAGTATTCCCAAGTCTTTTATGTGTCTTACTCTACTTAATACATTATTACAGAGGGAGTAGGTAGTCATATATTGTAACATTCTTTTTTTTAGTGAAGCTGATGGTATGACATTTAGGAATGCTAATACAAAGTTTGTTGCGCTCGCAATATTCCGAAAGTCTATCCAGGTCACTCTGCAGCCCATCGCAATCGTCATGGGTTTCTATCGGCGTATATATTTTTAAGTCATCGGCGTAAAGAAGAAAACTAGAGTACTTAAAGCACGTATTAATGTCATTTATAAAGATAATGAATAGCAGAGGTCCTAATATTGAGCCTTGAGGAATACCTGATGTCACTCTAGCAGACTCTGACTTGTATCCATTAACAACGACCACTTGACTTCTGTTGTTAATGTACGAAATAAACCATCGCAACAGGTTGCCCCTAATGCCGTTAAATGCAATTTTATTAAGTAGTATGTTATGATCCACTCTGTCAAATGCTTTTTGGATGTCGGTGTAGACTGCATCTACCTGAACACGTTTATCAATTTTCTTAAATAAATAATCGGTAAAAATAATTAAGTTACTAACAGTGGATTTATGCCTAACAAAACCATGCTGTTCTGGAATAATGTAGTTATGAATTATTGGGTATATTGCGGCATGCACCAACTTCTCAAACACCTTAGATATTGCGCAAAGTATCGAAATGGGGCGATAGTTCTCGATATTATGTTTAAATCCGCTTTTATATATGGGAACTATATAAGCACACTTCCAAATATCTGGAAAGTATAGCCTTCCTTGATACATTTATTAAATATGATATGTAGCGGTTTACATAAGGAGTGAGCCGATTGTTTGAGAAAGACTGCTGGCAGTTTATCAGGTCCTGGACCTTTATTTGTGTTAAGGTTTTTTAATTCTTTATTTATTGTGTAAATATCAAAGTAAAGGTCACTCAACAACACACAATTATCGGCGACGCTACATGTTGGTGACCAACTGGGTGTTACATAAGACGGTGTGTAAATTGATTGAAAAAATGATGAGAATAAGTTGCATATAGTTTCTGGATCACGTGATTCTTGCTTTTGGTATGTCATATTTGCTGGAATAGCTGACTTAGATTTTTTTTGCGATACATAGGCCCAAAAATGCTTCATATCCTTTGGAATACTATTTTCTAAGTTTTTTGTGTATTTAGCATAACACCTAGTAGCTTCTGCTTTAAATCTCGCTCTGTGTAATGAGAAAGTCTCATAGTCAGAAATATTTTTATATTTTTTCCATTTTATCCAAGCATTTTGTTTATTTTTGTAAATATGAGTGAGTGATGAACTAAACCATATAGGGAAACGCGCTGATTTAGGTTTAAGTATTGGAACATGTGTTTTTATAATATTGTATATTTTTTAGTAGAATGTAATAACTGAGTTTTCAGCTGTAAGGGGTCCTATAACTGTATCCCATTCAATCTTATTAAGATCGTCATTAATAATTTCATAGTTACATTTGAAAAAATTGTATTTTGTTATTGAGCGACGGTGCATGGGAGAAACCTTTAACGTGAAGGGTATAATTATGTGAAATGGTGGATGATGTGCATCTACCATCCAAGGTTTCCTTCTTTTTATTTTGTAATATTTAGAATATTATCTATATTCACGAATATTCCCTTAGTCGGTTTTTACGACACCCATGGGATGATATGGGGTGGTGATATATTGTATTCTTACTCCGTCACCACACAACGCCAATATGCTTAATTATTTTAGCGATCCAGGTCTTGAGTCTGGATGGACTGGTTTTCGTTAATTTCATGTCGGTTTAAGTCCCTGGGACCAATTGTAACACAATATCCAAGTCTGGTGGAACTGCAACCGAATAATTCTTACATTCTTCTTTTATATCAAACTATTTCTTTATGATTATTAGTGAGATAGTGAAATAGGAAAATGCTATCCCTTTTCCGAGTCATGATGCACTGTGATCTTGAAGGGCAAGTAGAAATAGGTAATAAATTTCATATTCCTCAATGTTACTTATCACCGTAATTTACCAGTATCATAACCTAAAGTAATCTTTGAGACTATGGTTGAGATGACGTAGACATTGACTAAAAGGTTAAAACTGCCAATTAACAATAAAGGTATCCTCTCCTTGGTAAAGTAATGAGTTCGTTCAGAAAGGCTAATACCTGCCTAAGCCAGCTGCCTCCATTTAATAAATAAATTTATAATATAAGTAACAATAAATTAAGCTTTAATTAATTTATAAAATGAACGTTCCGCTCGTAATGCGGACGTTCTAATGCTTAATTATACTATTTTATTTTCCGGACGACATTTTTGCAAATAACGGTTGGTAACTTTTGTGGCGGTTGCGCACTGCTTGGGATTGGAATCCAATGTGAACCTGCCAAATTATGAGTCTAGAAATCTAGGACTAAATCCGAACAATAAGACCAAAGCGATAGACCGTATTTGACGTACGAAGTAATTTCAGAACTATTTAATAGTTCTGAAATTTACTAGGCCTATTCTGAAGTATGTACATAAACTCACTAATATTTTTTTCCAATGGTAGGCAAAAATACCAGTGAGCGGTTACAGTAAATTCTTGAAGTATTTTCTCGCTTTGTATCCCGTTTAGTCAACTGCATGATAAAGGCATCTCTCAAACGTCTCCATCAATCGATACAGTCATTAGACGATAGTATCATTAACAATCTATAAGTATTTGACATACCTATCCATAATCATCATTTTTTTAAATTTCTAATTGATACAAATTGAAGCTTAAAACAATAAAATCATACACATCTTACAATAAATCCAAAACGGATATGTAACAACGCGTTAAACCTGGCACTCATCGTGTAATATTTATGATAATGATTTTGTTCACAATGTAACATACAAGTCAATACAGTATAACCTTATTTGTTCAGTGACGAAAGCAAATCTAAAATAGAAGTGACATCTCATCAGCTGAGTTAAAGTAGCAAGCACTGCCCACTGACCGTTTTAATAGAGTATCTTACATACCTACTCGTAATAAGTGGCGATCTTATTGAAATGAGTTGCGACCTACGCTGCTAATTACTTAGTGTTTTTATTACAGTTTTAAAAGATACTGGCATGTTTTTTGATCTTGTTATAAAGCTATACAACAATTTTGTTATTAACAAAAAAAAAGTTCTTTTTTTTTAAATTGGAATTTGAATTTCAAACGAATTTATCTTCGAACGATTGTTATTACCACTGTACAGGATGATATAAGATAGTAACTAGTTAACTACGTAAACTACCTATCCCTACTCTATTACCACACGAAAAAAGAGTTCTAAGTTAAAGAGCAAGTTAAATAGCTCACATGTTATACGAATAACAGTTCGACGTGGCATTCAAGTAGTTTGACCCGAGGAAATTCTTATACCTTCAGTATCTTTTAAAACTTTGTCCCGGGTAGGGCGGAGGGTCTGTCAGACTTCTACGGATTATAATCCCCCGGAATTTTGTCTTTCACTTGGACCAGGGGCCGCAGAAAACCATGAATCTTCAGCCGTAGAAATCAAGTCCCTACAACTTACGCGAAAGCAAACAAACTCAGGCAACCAATCATTTTTATAAACTTCAACTAACTATTAATCAAAATTCCATTCTCCATCCCGAATACTCCAGGTATCACATGATATATTGTGTTACACAACATCTAGTTCACTAGCCCAAGCTCAGTATTTAGCGAAAAAATGTTTTTTGCATTCGAATTTAACAGAAGCAAATTGGACACCCGAACGTTTTCAATTTAAAGGGAAAATAAAAATTTATTTAGATTTTTTTTTTAACAAAAACCGTCGAGAGTATTATTTGAGTGTGATATTTGATAGGATAGCGAAACAAAGCAGGTATAACAATGCAATCACGTCGTTTTTATAGGTTTTTTATAGACTCTGAGGGCCAGATACTCAGATCGCAAAGTACTTATACGTAGGTACGGAGTATTTATCATTTCAATTTATATTAGCATGAAGGTTTTACCTTTTGTTTTTACGTTGTATTGTACTGTGATTTATTCTGGTTACTTATCATTTCTGCGTTTCATTTTTTTTATTGTTATGGCATATCAATATCATTGCATCCAAATAATTGGAAAGGCAAAGGATGACTGTTATGAAATTATGACTTTACTCCTTCTCGACCACTATGCGATTTTGCCAAAATGCTTCTTTACACTACGTCTGAATGGCCCAATATCACAGGAAGGAGGAAACACATGAGAAAAGAATGTAAAGATTGTTAATTATGTTTATATAAATAATAAGACGGGGTCAAAATACAATATGTCACCACCCCATTTCATCCCATGGGTGTCGTAAAAACCGACTAAGGGACTATCCGTGAATATTAACTATACAAAATAAAAATAAGGAAAACTTGAAATTAAACCCTATATAAATACGTCTGCCCAGCGTGGTATTAGTAGGCTAAGTATCCCTCCGTTACGGGAGGAGGCCCGTCCCTGCAGTGGGACATGAATGGGCTCTTATGAATAAATGAACATAAAGTTATATGCCTAATAATTACTGTCAATATAATGAAGATCAATCCAATGCCTATTAAAACATCACGGCTTTTTATTAAACACACACATCATTCACAAGTTTCCTTAGAAGCCGAGCAAAAAGGTTTAAATAAACTATGACTTAAGCGTGAGAAGTCTGTTACACCTATTATATTTATAGATAGTATTTTTGCGAAAAACTGTCACATACATAATAAACGAATGAGTGAAAGTAGTTAATTTTCCTTCCCCTTTATTCTGTATTAAGTCATAAACATTAATAGGTAAATAGCGTGTCACATAGACGTGTCAATCTTGAATATTCCTGTCTAAAAAATTGCCATTGTTTGTTGCTTCAAGTAACATTCTTCTTCCTATAGTTGTTATAGGTAGGTACTTACTTGTATCTGTCACTTATTGGTAGATTGTCGCAAACCGCGCTTTTCTACTGCAGTTGCTTTTCTAGGTCTTTAGTTATAGTGGTCAGAGCAGCCCTGGAACAAACATGCTGTAATGCGTAGTTTATGTATATCTCGGAAAGGAAGTTTTTCTTCTGCTTCTACTTGTAATAAAAATCAGAGAGATTTACTCTTGGGTGGGCTTTAATTATTTCGTTGGTGACATTAAACTTTGTTCTAAATGCGCGTGATGCTTTTCACATGATGGGGAATTTGATAGCACAGAATAACAATCATGTATATTAACAGCACAGTAAAGATTTAACAATAATTTACCTTTGAGGCTCTCGACGTTTCGACCGGGTTGCACCAGCCATGGTCACGAGATCCCTGAATTAGCGACGAGATACCCGTATAAATAATAATAATATAAAATGAAACACGAAAGTTTTAAAGTTAGCAGAGTAAAGGATTAATTGTTAACCTTTGCTTGCAAGTTTATAAAACATTAAGTGATTTAGTTCAAGGAGTAATCAATAAAGGTTATTGCAAAATGTTTCAATTCGTTTTACTTATTTTGCTTAAATGTACAAGTCAAACATCACACAGCCAAACTATGTAAAGGATCATTTCGTATACGACAGACTACATTTCGGTTACATCGTCCATTTTAGAGGTTGATAATAAAACTTAGTTGTTAAGACTTACATGCCATAAACCGTGTACACTCCTCTTAATTGTAAAACCTCACTACATAAAGTAGTAGAATAGAAACAGTTTTGTACAAATAAAGGTTGTAGCACACATATCAAAACGTAAAGGGATCGTCGCCAACTCGAGCCGTTCAGTATTATTTGTATGAAACTCATTACTGCAACACACACTAATCGGAATCGTTACGTAATCGCATCGCTACTGTTTTACACCGAGGAAAAAGGCAAGGTGGTGCCGATCCCTTTACGTTATGTGTATGTGTGTGTACGTATATGTGTGCTACGACCCTAAATGTGTACTAACTTTTATACTCATCGTAAACAAAAAGTAAAGATGAAGGCCCGTAATTACTCGTAAAGGAAAGTTAACCCTCCGTCCTTCGTATGTCAGCTTGAATTGCGTAAGAATTGAGTCAAATGTTGAATTACGCGGGATTACTTGAGGGATCTTAAATCCCGGCTCCTATTTATACAACGTTTTACATTCAATCTATTTATATGTCAGAACACAGTCACTTTTTAAGATATATGCTAAGCTTCTCATTTCCCATGAGCTACAGTAATCATTATGTTTGTGTATGTTAAAAAAAATTAAGGGGTTAAAATATGGCACAGCAGTACGTGATGTAATAAAAGCTAAAAAATAATTCAGTAAGATCTATGTGGTTAGGATTAATAAATACCTAACCTAAGGTTTAAGTTTATTGTGTTGCTTTGTGAACAAAAAGGGCTAGGAAGCAGAGCTAAAACGCCTAAACAATAGAGTGTGAATACAAAATCCATACTTAATATTATAAATGGGAAAGTGTGTCTGTCTGTCTTTCACGGCAAAACGAAGCGACAAATTGACGTGATTTTTTAAAAGGAGATAGTTGAAGGGATGGAGAGGAACATAGGCTACTTTTTGCTACACCGAATTTAACGCGAGCGAATCCGCGGGCAAAAGCTAGTTAAAAAATAAAACTTGGCTATCTCTCTAATAGAATATTTAAAGAAACAATTCTACACACAAAATCGTAAAAAAACATTGTGCATACTGTTTCATAATGTTAATATAGCACCGCGTAAGTTTTGAGTAACGTTAGCAAACGTATAGTATGCGACTAATTAGCGCATGCCTCCTTCTATGTGCCGGTTATGGCCTCAGATAATTGTGCGACGTCTGCAAACGTTATCCTACAAGAATAATTGCAGCGTCCTTTCTCAAGGTCCTGAGATAAACGCTACTACGCGTAGTACAGTCAGCTGCAAAGAAATCTAACCCCTTTAGCGTGCTGTTATATTCTTAAAGGGGGTTAGATTTCTTTGCAGCTGACCGTACAAGAGTTTAACATACCTTACACACTAAGTATGCAAGCTCATAATTACAGAGTTACTTTTAAAAAGGTAAGGAGTTGAGTTTTAACAATGTTGAGTGTTTAAAGTAATTTTATAATTACAAACGGTTACGAATGCGTTGATATCAATTAAATATCTACCTACGTGTAAAATGCTTTTGCTGACTAATTTGTCAGCATACAGCCAATGATGTTACAAACTTGATATTTTGTCTGTTGAGGAATTTGTATTTTGATCAGGATAAGGGTTATCTTACTCTTAACAAGTCGAATTTTCCTCTCCATCACACCTTTGCACCAACGTCCTTTGGACCTTTCCCTCAGACATAAACAGCCCATTGGAATTTTTACTTACTTATTCTCCAGTTTTCCTAATTCCTTTATTTCAAATTTTGTCCATATTTAGTTTTATTAATAATATTTATTAATGAAGATATTTTTTTTCTAACACTTTACGTTAAAGAAGATTTTACAATTTTTAGTTAGTAAGTGTTAGTGTCAACTTTTATTATCCCATTGCTGGGCAAACGCGTTTCCTCTCTCTCTCCTCTACAATGTTTGACAAATACAAATATATTTATACAGAATACGGCCGTATTGCACAAGGTACAATATCGATTGCACAATGAAATACGCTGCGACAGTGTTTTCAGGAAGGACGTTCCGAGAACATTTTTCGTAATGCATTGTTACTCTTTGCTTTGTCCAGAATAGGGTTGTCTCGATACAAACGTTTACGAAGGGTCTTCCTATGGTCTTTACTATAACACTTATGATGTAATTGCATAACAAGTATGAGTATATTTACATTAGGACTATCATCATAACAGCCCACTAATGTCCCACTGCAGGGATGGGCCTCCTCCCGTAAAAGGGATACTTGGCCTACTAATACCACTTTGGCCAGACAGATTGGTATAGGGTTTAATGTCAAGTTTTCCTTCTTTTTATTTCGTAAAGATAATATTCACGGATAGTCACAGTTATTAGTCACGGATATGAGATGCGGTGGTAAGGTAACATATTGTATTCTTACTCAGTCTCCACGCGGATTATTATGACTATATTATTTAGCCAATATATAACTGCGTAAATATATTATAACCTTAACGTCATCCACGGCACAAAAAAGTAAGGACTTTTTTTGGATGACGTTAAGGTCAACTAAAGGAGAATGAAAAGGCTATATCACACTTAAGTTAAGACTACATGTGGCATAATGGTTATAGTCTATGGCAGCTACGGAAAGGTCTTGGATCAATTCCCAAACATTACTGCCCATATGGTGATTGGACTAAGAATACCGAATGTCACCACCGCATGTCACCACGGCATCTCATTCCAAAGGTACAGTTAAAGACAACTAACAGATTTCAACTTTAATATTTAGCTTATTAGAAAAATTCACAAAAACTCGATACCACCCTTTTATAAATTTATCTAACCAAGCGTGGTATCTTTTAACTGACATGTCAATTATCGTACCTTAAAATTGTTAAAAATTCGGTTAAGTTAACTTTTAGTTGTCAAATTGTCACACAAGAGGTAAGACAATTTGACAACTAAAAGTTAACTTAACCGAATTTTTAACGATTTTAAGGTACGAGAGTTGACACACGAGTTGTGTTTTTTTAACATTATACCTACGAAGGATCATGTTGACAATGACACATTGATAGGTTGCTAATGTACTATTATTAAGCTTAACTATTTAAATTTAATACGGATGTGATTATGTAAATTAATGTGCATATATAAAATGTTCCTGTGTAGGTATTTATCGCACCTTTCAAAATGGACTTGGGTCGTAGAAGCCGCTAATTGATTAAGTCTACAGTAATTATACAAGTATGTATGTGGGCATAGTAATTATATTTTGCATATTCTTCATCTAAATACGTTAAAGATAGCTTTATAAGCCTTATTGTGAGCGGAAACATTGTTAGTTCATAAAGATGCGTATGGTTTAGTTTTAAATATAGACTTTACGCTGGCGTAGTTGAGACAGCAAAATCCTTAAACGACAATCAACCGTTAGCATATTGATTTAAGATCACTTAAAACTATTAAATCATTAATTTCTTAACTACTAATTTATTGAAATCACTCAATTATTCAAACCTTTCATTCCAATCAAATTGACATGATATTAAATTTTGATGGCAATGTCTATCAAATGAAATACTCGTAATAGAAGATGACCTCGTAATTTATGCAAAGCAAAGATCAATATAAGTATACTAATATTATAAAGATAGATAAATCTCCGTGTGGTGACGGAGTAAGAAAACAATGTCACCACCCCATCTCATCCCATGGGTGTCGTAAAAACCGACTAAGGGAAAATAAAAAGAAGGAAAACTTGAAATTAAACCCTATACCAATCCGTCTGGCCAGCGTGATATTAGTAGGGCAAGTATCCCTCCGTCCCGGGAGGAGGCCCGTCCCTGCAGTGAGGCACTAATGGGCTGTTATAATGATAGTTCGTATTAGGCAGGTATTATCTCCAATGACTTGGTGACTCTGGCGTAGTAGCTGTTACGTAGCGGTCGCCGATTCGATCCTCAAACTAGTTAAACCAGTGTGTGCATGAACTTGGTCTTTTTAAACTTGGTCGAGGTTGTATTTATGTAGGTATACTATGTACAAAAAAGAAGTATCTTTTATGTATAGTATAGTACAAGTCCTGCTTAGTGTTGGACTAGAAGGGGTTGCGTGAATGTGAGTGGAATATTATATGAAATTATTATTATATCTTCATGTCTTACCCCCGCACAGTGTTTTATTTTGCCTCAAAATAACCACCTCCGTTATTATTAGTGAATCATATAGAACTTTTTATTCTAAATGCGAGAGTAAAACTCCCACGAATCCATCCTAACTAGTTTAGGAGATATCCGGAGTTAAAACTTTTTACCCATATATTGAAAAATAATGAAAATAATATTAAAAAAATTATTTCATCTAAACTTTTAAAGTTGCTTTATTTGTTTAACTACATTTTAAAAGGTCTTGTTTTTATCTATGTTACGAGTCCTTTATGGCAGCTCTAGACCTCGTAGGTACCGAGAAATCAGCGATTTTGTTATTTTCGTTTTTATTTTTTTTTGACCATGCTCTGCAGTATTAGGATCTGCTATTTACTTCAAATAAGAGGTAATAAGGTAGACTACCAACACAAAAAAAAGCAACAATGAATTCCCTGGAATCTCGGAAATACTAAGATTTACCCGAACCCGCGGTAATTTCTTTTAAATTAACATAGTTTACATTTACGAGAACTGGCTTTGTTTGTGTTTTGTGTTAGTTAACTAACTAATTTTGTCCAGTAATATGGTCCGGGAAAGAGTCCACCCTCAAAAGGCAATCTCTGAAACCCTGTACATACATCTTTCTCTGGAGGACACGGATTTGAGACACTATGGAATTCTTCGTGGGTAGTTGGTAGAGCAAGTACATTTTTATAGACACCTGTGATAAAATTTTGAAATAAAATAATATACACTATATTTTTATATATTTAATGATTAAAATATAAAGTTTGTAGCTATTACCTGCTGGTTGTGTGTTATCTCAACAATATTTGCAACGGAAGTACAAAAAAGACACATATTATTTTGACACTATGGAGAGCTCAATGCTTGACATGAAAAAGTACTTTGAAGAAAGGATGGCTAAATTTGAAGAAGATCTTAATGAAAAGTCGTCTTCCAGTACTGGAAGCCTGGCTGAGGAGTTTGCGACATTTAAGACCTTTGTACTGGAATCGTTGAGGTCATTTTCACAGCAACTGGAGACCTTAGCTCGAGAAGTAGACAATGCTGAAATGCGGAGTCGTCGCAAGATGCTGCTTTTTCATGGCGTCGAAGAGCAGATATCGGAAAACACAGCTCAAGTCGTCGTCGATATTGTGAAACAGCGTCTTAAGTTAGACACCTTTACACTGGAGGAAGTCAGGCGATGCCACCGGATGGGTAGGCAAACATCCAGCCAGAAGCCCCGACCAATACTCCTTAAGCTTCAAAGCACAGCCGTACGGAACAGCGTCTGGTTTTCTAAGTCAAAACTGAAGGCATCAGGTATCACACTTTCCGAATTTTTAACTCGCTCACGACACAATGCTTTTATGGCTGCACGTGAAAAGTTCGGGCTAACTAAGTCCTGGACTCGGGAAGGCTGCGTATATGTCCTTGACGCTGATGGTAACAGGCATCGCGTATCATCCGTCGGTGATCTGGTGGGCATCAAATGTGCGGAGAGCGAAAAACCGGTGAGGAAGGTCACTACCTCGGTAAAAACACGGCGAAATGCTGCATTGTCTAAAAAATAGTCACTTTTAGACCATAGTTTTTATTTCACAAAACATCCAGGTATATTAGTATTCATTATCATAATTCCACCTTCATAAAATTTACAATAATTGTTCTTCTTCTTCTTTCTTTTATATGGCAAACTATGCCGATGTCGACAATTCTGCCAGAGTCCGAAGTGCTATGACTTAATGTGAAGTGATAAAAACCAAAACACTAATTTAGATTGGTTTTGTGGCTGAAACAGGAACTAAATGGTCGAATTCGATCAGATTAAACAACTGCAACGAGAAAAACAAATTGTTTTTAAGTTGACAAAGAATAAGAATTTAAAAAAAAAGGGGGGTATGAACACATAATTAGTAGGAGAAGGATTATAGTTTGATGGAGTTACGCTGGATAAAGTGGATAAGGGTGATAGCCAGGTCGGAAGAAAAGTACGTTAGAAGGGAAGAAAAGTTAATGGGAGTGGGAATATTAAGTTCTGGAAGAAGGTCATACAGAGGAGGAGTCCTGTCATTAAGAGTACAATTAAAGAAAATGTGGTCCAATGAGCCCTCATCCAACCCACACTCACAAAGAGAAGAATCCCTAACACGAATTTTGCATAAAAAGACCGGGGAGCAACAGTGTCCTAACCGAAGCCTCGATACAATGGAAATGGAACGCTTACATACTTTTTTATATTTGGTAAACCAAGGTTTTGTACTAACATTTGGTTGTATGGCATGATAATGTTTACCCTTTTGCTTACTTGAGTGAGTCCACAAATTCTGCCATGAATCTTGGAGAATTTGTTGGGGAAGGTTTAGCAGGTCATACCCCTGATGAACCAAATATCTGCAGTCAGATGACAAGGAGGACACAGCAAACTTAGCTAAAGCATCTGCTTTATCATTGCCTGGAATACGACTATGGCTAGGAATCCAGACAAGTTGAACAATTTTCTGTTGATTATGACATGAAAGTAGCGTATGTTTAATTTTTAATAACAAAGAGCTGCGTAGACTGCTTTTAAACGGGTTTTGATGAAGGGATTGAAGGCAGCTTAAAGAGTCGGTGAAGATAACCGCTTTATTGATGTTATGAGTCAGTATATAAAGGCAGGCCTCAAGCACCGCCACACATTCGCCAGTAAACACTGAAGACTCTTTTGGGCATTTAAATAAAAGAATTATGTTAGAATTTTGATAATAAACAGCTGCACCAGTGTAGCTGTTGTTAGTAAATTTAGAGGCATCCGTGAAAAATATGTGAAAATCATTCCAGTGCTGTCCCACGAGTGCCCCAAAAGCAGAGCCAGCCGACGGGTCGTCTTTGGAAATGCCAGTATGGAATACAATATTGGGTTTGAAGCAAATAACTTCAAACTTGAACTCAAAAAGAGGAAGACTGTTAAGTCTAGAGATGGGCGACTCTAGATTACGGAGAATAGACAAAGAGTTGCAGAGGAGGGGAGGGATTTTGTGGCTCCAAAAATTTGATGAATGAGTGAGAGATTGTAAAGTGAATAATTTTGGTAATAGGGGATGAGAATGTCTAGGATACAAGCGAATAAGAAAACGGGATGCCAAATATTGCCGTCTTAAGGCCAAAGGGGGTTCAGCACACTCAACTTGAAGAGCATTAATAGGAGAACTTTTCATACAGCCAGAAACGATGCAAAGACACTTCGCCTGGCATTTGTCTAATTTAGAAAGAGCTTCTTTGTTACATGGACCTATAAGAAAAGAGCCATAGTCCATGATGCTACGCACAAGAGCGTTATACAACAACTTTAAAGTGAATGGGTGAGCTCCCCACCAGACTCCAGCGAGGACTTTTAGAATTGGGATCACCCGCTCAGTTTTTCTGATAATATAGTTCAAATGATCAATACCTGTCAATTTTGAGTCTAGATAGACACCTAAAAATCTTGCATTGGGAGAAATGGGAATGGTACTTCCATTGATGGAAATGTCAATGTTTGGTAAGGTTCTTCTGCGGGAGAAAATAACCACAGAGCTCTTTTCCGGAGAGAGATTCAGACCATGGACTAAAAGCCACCGGTTTAGAGAGTTCAGGGAAAGGCTGAGAGAAGAAGAAGCATCAGCGACAGAAGCGTCAGACACGTAAAGCGCTAAATCGTCAGCATACTGTAAGATAGAGCAATTGAAATTAAGGCAAGAACCTATATCTGCTGTATAAATATTGTATAATAAAGGGCTGAGAACAGAACCCTGAGGCAGCCCCTTCCAGGTCTTTCTTGCCTCAAACTCCTCGCCCGGAACTCTCAAAACCAGGGAGCGAGACATAAGCAGATTGTAAATGCATCGAATTAACTTTAACGGAATCCTCATTTGTTCCAATTTCTGCCTGAGGATAGGAAGCAAGACACTGTCATATGCTGAGGAGATGTCTAAAAACGCTGCTATGGTAGATTCATTTTTCGTTAAAGCAATTCGAATGTCAGTTAACAAAATGCCTATGCTGTCCATAGTGCTGAATCCCTTCCGAAAACCAAACTGAGAATTTGGCAATAAATTTTGAGATTCAAGGAGCCACTCTAAACGATTTTTAATAAGATGTTCAAGGGTTTTAGAAAAGATGGATGACAAGGCAATTGGTCTAAAGCCATTTGGATCACTGGCGTTTTTGCCTGGTTTTAAAATTGGAATGATAATTTGCGTTTTCCAAGGGTCTGGAACCCAGCCATTGCCAAAACAATAATTAAATATATTTAATAAATATGATTTAGCCATGTCACCAAGATGCACCAAAAAAGAGTAAGGAAATCCATCTATGCCTGGAGTAGAATCTCGCACATGGCCAAGAACCATGTCCAGCTCAACAGATGAAAATGGGGAGACCAAAACATCATCTGCCGTGCCGGACAGATTCCCAGCCATGAACAACGATTCACTTTCAACAGGTACATATGGGGGAGCAATTTTGTTAAAGAAAACCTCGGCAATGTCTCTGCTCATGGGGGAAGAAACTCTAGGAGAACAGCCAGACCTATAGCGGTTTATATTTTGCCAAACTATACTTGGAGGAGTAACAGGCGACAAGGATGAGCAAAATTTTGCCCATCCAGCTCGTTTCTTTTGCCTTAGCAGTCTTCTGCACTTGGCAGATACATGCTTGTAGTGCAGAAGATTTTGACTGGACATATCTCTGTCATATAATTTTTCTGCCACCTTTCTTTCCTTGATTGCAGTCGTGCAGTCCCTATCCCACCAAGGAGGAGATGGAATTTTGTTTCTTGCACAGTTTTTAATAGCAAATGATTGGTCAGCACAATTAGAGACTGCAGAACTGAAATCAAGGATGCATTTCTCAGCATGACAATGACCATCACGAGAAGCCGGAAAATTTATATCTGGAAGATTACTGACATAAATTTCTACCAGATTTTTATATTTAGGCCAGTCAGGGTTAGTTAAATTGTATTTCAAGAGAGGAGGGGAAGATTTTTCATAAAAAAAACGGTTGGAGATGGTTGTAATTATTGGATAATGGTCACTGCCATGCGTGAGGTCAGTACATTCCCAAAATGCAGCAACTGCCACATTAGGGGAACAAATAGTCAGGTCTACACAGCTACTATTTTGCCCTGGTAAGATTCTACGCGTAGAGCAGCCGTTGTTCAGAATACAAAGATTTAGCTCATCAAGGATCTCCACCAAAGCTTCCCCAAAGGCATCACAACGTTCAGAGCCCCATCTATAATGGTGACAATTAAAATCACCCATTATTAAGATAGGGCCAGTTATGTTAAGAAAAGATTGTTTTAAAAAAGGGATGAAATTAAGATGAGGGTGAGCAATATAAATAGATATGACCGTGATATCGGAAATTTTGGCAGCAACCAAGCTAATGTCCTGAATAAAGTGATTAGGAATATGAACATGAGTTAATGGAATTCTGTTGGAAATAGTGAGAGCCGATCCACCATAGCCATCAGGCCTGTCACATCGGAGAATGTTAAATGAGGGAATATGAAAGTTAAGACTTGGAGTAAGCCAAGTCTCATAGAGGGAACAAATAATAGGTTTAAATTTATTTAAGAGGAACGTGAGTTCATGCTTCTTATGAAACACACTTCTCACGTTCCACTGAAGAAATACCAGAGGAGGAGCCATTTTGGAAATTTTTTAATAGTTTAATAAGTGATTCAGCAACGTTGGACAGTGATGTAGAGGAATTAGAAATGTCAAGAGATTTTAAAAATTCAATAAGAGTATTAATGAGGAGAATGTTAGAATTGGGATTGATATTACCATGAGAGAGGCAACAGCCATTGGGCTGTGAAGAAGGCGGAGAGCTAATGATACTGAGATGAGCTTCTTTGTTATATGAAGGGGAAAGGGGGGCATGGGACTTGGGGGAAAGATGAATAGTTTTACGATAAGACTGAGAGTTAACAGGAGAGGACTTTAGTACATTAGCATATTGCCTTGAAATTAAAGGAGTAGCCTTGCTGGCTTCCGAATATGAAATGGCCTTCTCAGCCATGGTGGATTTAATGGCTTTCTGCCTATTAAATTCTGGACAACTCTTGCTATTTGCATAGTGATCTCCAGAACATAATATGCAGCAAGCCTCAGCCTCACTAACATTGCATGATTGATTTGAATGATCTTGTCCACACTTCAAGCATCGAGGCCTTGACCGACAGGCAGACTCTACATGTCCAAAGCGGCAGCAATTCCGACATTGTATTGTTGGATAAATATATTTTGTAACTGGGAGCGATGTGTAACAACAATACACCCTTGCAGGCAGAGTCTGACCATCAAAAGTCAGGACACATGTCTCCGTGGGTTTCCACTCAAAACCGTTATCGCTAAAACTTTTACGGTTTATACGCCGTACCTTAATAACAGGACCACATCCAGGAGGAACCTCAATCAAAGATTTAATTTCCTCATCTGTCATATCCTTAGGGATGCCACTAACTACGCCCATACGCGTCACATTAAAGACCGGGATAAATGCTGAGTACTGAAATTTAGGTAATGCGCTGTGGGACAAAAATGCATTGGCATCCTGATGCTGAAGAAATTCAACCGCAACTCGGTTTCTACCAATGCGTTTTATCCCACCGCGGGCAATATTATTGATTTTATATTTTTGTAGGAAAATGCCAAAAGAAACCGGATGAAGAGTAGAACCAGAGTTTGATTGAGATTCCAATTTTGAAACATGAACTAAAAAAGGGGACTGATCCGAAGCAATATATCGGTCTCGGGCGACCTGGCTTTTAGGTAGTTTCATGGGAGGAAGATCTGAGTCATGTTCAGCACCCCGCACTGGACGCTTACGAGAACCAAGAGACGATAAAGCTTGGTCTACATTGCAAGCGACTTCGGCAAATTGGGAGAGAGAATTAGTAGGAGTTACCGCTTGAGGAGATGAGGATGGAGAAAAAAAAACAGGAGTAGTAGGTCTAGAAATGTCAGGCGGATCTGGGGGTTTTTTAACTTCCATTATTAATAATTATCATGCAAATAAAAGCGAAACAATGTTAACGAACCTTCGACTGGTACTACAGGAAACACTAATAGCCACAAAACACTTTATACACACCAAAAAACTTTAATAAATTCCAAACACACGTAGTCGTCAGAACACTCGGTGACAGAATCCTACAATAATTGTTATTCTATTACCTACATTTATTTATTTACAAAGTTATCTTGTCCTGTCAACTGTCACTGCCAGCCACTATTATACACGTTTCGTTTCACTCTAAAATGTTTTGAGTACCTGGCTTTTTATCTATTAAATGTTTTAAATCTTAGGCAAGTGAGCAAGTGTAGATGAAATGATATTGTATTTAAATGGGAAGGATTTATATTTCTGACACTATTATAATAATAATATTACCTGGTTAATGCCTTTATGTGTGGTAGTTTGGTTTTTATTACTATTTGTTGCTTTTGATTTGTTACAAAACTCAATTTTGTTTTAGTTTTTTTTTTATAGTTAATCCGTGAAATATTATATTAATTAAGTTACTTTAATTTTTTTTTGTGACACACAACTGGCGGGTGGACACGATTAATTGCAGATTAATTGTTTCATATAGTTTACGTTATATATTATATATTTATATTTGTATAATTATTATATATATATATATATTTAAATATTTTATGATTGATACAGATAGTAGTTTTACATCAGCAACTAGTTTTAATGATAGTTTTTATAGTATACCCTCACTTGGAGACACTATTGATTCTCAATTTTCTGACGTGCCCAAGAACTTTAATGTAGTCCATATAAATGCGCAGAGTATTCCTGCTCACTTCCCTGACATTCTGGCAAATTTCGACTGTAAGAATCTTCACGCTATTCTCATTTCAGAATCGTGGTTAAAGCCATGTCTTCCCTCTAACTCATATTCTCTTCCTGGTTTCCATTTGATTAGGAATGATCGTGTGTTTGGGGGAGTTGGCGGTGTTGCCATTTATTTGCGCACTCACATTCCTTTTTCCATAGTAAACATGTCAGCACAGCCACCTCCTTTTAACGCTGGGGAGCATCTCTTTTTAGAAGTGGAACTCAATCACACGAAACTCTTACTAGGTGTTTATTATTCTCCTTCGTTACGCAACAACTTCTTCTCTTCTTTTGAACAAATTTTGGAAACTCTAGCCCCATCTTACAGCCACACCATTATTATGGGTGATTTTAATACGTGTTTGATTAAGCAGGACTATCGAGCTTCTTGCTTTCGACGCATTGTAGATTCTTGTAACTTTACTATTTTACCTCTTAATGCTACTCATCATTTCCCTAATTCCGTATCTTCTCTTTTGGATCTTATTCTTGTTTCTTCCTCTAGACACGTTAGCAAGCATGGTCAATGCTCAGCTGACGCGTTTTCCTATCACGACCTAATCTATATTTCATATAAGATACGCCCCCCTAAGGCTAAACCACAAATAATTATGCAGCGCAATTTTAGTGGTATGGATATCTCCAGGCTTTGTGAGGATGCTCGTATGATAGATTGGAGCCCCTTGCTAGCATCTGATTCGGTGGACACCAAAGTGCAAATATTCACATCGCGAATCATACAGCTGTATGATGTACATGCGCCAATTCGTGCAATAAAAATTAAACACCATCCAGCACCTTGGCTTACTAACGACATCAAACTGCTTATGTCAAAAAAAGCTGCAGCCAAGGCTAAATATAAGCGGAGACCAACACCTTTTAATTTTGAACAATATGTGTCAATTCGTAATCACTGCAATAGGATGTGTAGGAAAGCACAACGCCAACATATCCATGCCTCTGTAGAGAACAAAGATCCAGCGAAAGTCTGGAAATTTCTTAATACTATAGGAGTTGGTAAAGCGCGTAATAATTTGTTTCCTAAAGATTTAAATATTAACTCACTCAATGTGCATTTCTCCTCGTCTTCTAATTTCCATGGACCTACTAAATCCAATACTTTGCAAACTCTTTCTGCTATTCCAACTCCTGACTATCCACCGTTTCTTTTCGAGCAATTGTCCGCATGTGATGTTAAAAAGAGCGTACTTACTATCTCATCTAATGCTGTTGGCGACGACTGTGTCAGCCGGAATATGATCCTTCCTATCCTCGATGAAATCCTATCCATCCTATGTAATATCCTCAACCACTCCCTCTCATGTGGTATCTTTCCATCCTTATGGAAAGATGCTCACATAATTCCACTCCCAAAAATTCCCAAACCTTCTACTTTTAGTGATTACCGTCCTATATCTATATTACCCTTTCTATCGAAAATCCTTGAGCGATCAGTACATACGCAACTAAGCGCTTTTTTACGCAAAAATTCTCTCCTGAGCCCGTTTCAATCAGGTTTTCGCCCTGGACACAGCACTGTTACGGCCTTAGTACATATCACTGACGACATAAAAGTAGGTATGGATAATGGAATGTTAACTGTGCTATCTCTACTGGATTTTAGTAATGCTTTTAATACTGTAGATTTCCATATCCTTATCAACATTCTCCGCTCTATTAACATATCTCCATCGGCTATTGACTGGTTTCATAGTTACCTGTTTGGTCGCCGGCAACGTATACGCATTGAAGATTCTCACTCTTCATGGTGTAATACATCTGCAGGTGTGCCTCAGGGTGGCGTTTTATCTCCTTTACTTTTCGCAATATTTATTAATTCTATCACAAATAAACTAGTTTCATCCTACCATCTTTACGCAGATGACTTACAAATTTACACTCAGGCACCTGTCAATAATCTTGCTGAAGCGTTTAAAATTATTAACAAAGATCTTTCACAAATCTGTGAGTGGAGTACAAATTATGGGCTCAAAGTTAATCCCTCTAAAACGCAAATCATAGTTTTAGGCAGTTCCAGAATGCACTCAAAAATCACTTGGTCACAACTGCCACAGTTACAATTTGATGGACAAGTACTAACGCCTCAGAGCAGTGTTAAAAACTTAGGGATTTACTTGGATAATACACTCTCTTGGAATAAGCAACTGCAGGAAACCAGTCGTAAACTATTTGCGGCAGCAGGATCATTACGCAGATTACGCAACTTTCTTCCAGTTACTACTAAGATTGCGCTTGCACAATCTCTTTTGCTTCCTTTACTTGATTATGCCGATGTCTGTTATCTTGATCTCACAGAGGAGCAACTTGATAAACTTGAGCGTCTCCAAAACTTCTGTATACGATTTATATTTGGCTTACGCAAATATGATCACGTCTCTGATTATCGCGATAAACTCAAGTGGCTCCCAATCCGACTTCGCAGGAATACTCATATTCTTATATTATTACACAATGTTTTGTTTAATCCTAACACTCCCTCGTATCTCAAAGAACGTTTTAAATTTCTTTGTGACACACATGCAAGGTCCTTGCGATCTACTGAAAATCTAAGGCTTGAAATGCCAACGCATTCCACGAATTTTTATGACAAAACTTTTACTGTACTAGCTGTACGTTTGTGGAATGCTTTACCGGTAGAAGTTCGAAAGGCTCAATCTCTCAATGTGTTTAAAAATATGGTAAAAAAGCATTTCCTGACATCAAATAAATAATAACTATCATACTTTCAATTTATCTGTATGTGTAAATATATATTGTTATATATTATGTATATGTAGTTTATAGATGGTTTATGTACATTGTATGTAGTATAAGTAGTATATAGATGGTTTATGTATGTATTACAGTAGGTATATTATGTAGTATATGAATAGTTTACGTATGTAATATAGTACATGTACCTATACCTATATGATATTGAGATATATAATAGATAGTATAATTAGGTTGACAAAATTACATTACACAAAATTAACTACACCATTAAATTGTTTTTATTTTACGTTATATATCATGTCCATCCTAAGGTTGCCTGGAAGAGATCGCACTTGGCGATAAGGCCGCCCATTGTACATTTACTGTTGTGTTGTATTTATTGTACCTTTATACCTAAACTGTATTTATGTAAGTTGGTGTGCAATAAAGTATTATCTATCTATCTATCTATCTATCTATGGAGCCGTCAGAATCATAGTCGACTTTGCCTCAGCACGGTTTGACCCACCGTGCTGAGGGATGTCACTCCGAGCTCCGATCGGATGACTTAATGCAGGGAGGGCATGAGGGCACCAACCCTCATGTTGGTCGGCGAGGCCTCAAGTCCGTGCTCCAACCGTGCTGAGGCAAAGTCGCACTATGATTCTGACGGCTCCATAGTGTCTCAAATCCGTGTCCTCCAAAGAAAGATGTATGTACAGGGTTTCAGAGATTGCCTTTTGAGGGTGGACTCTTTCCCGGACCATATTACTGGACAAAATTAGTTAGTTAACTAACACAAAACACAAACAAAGCCAGTTCTCGTAAATGTAAACTATGTTAATTTAAAAGAAATTACCGCGGGTTCGGGTAAATCTTAGTATTTCCGAGATTCCACGGAATTCATTGTTGCTTTTTTTGTGTTGGTAGTCTACCTTATTACCTCTTATTTGAAGTAAATAGCAGATCCTAATACTGCAGAGCATGGTCAAAAAAAAATAAAAACGAAAATAACAAAATCGCTGATTTCTCGGTACCTACGAGGTCTAGAGCTGCCATAAAGGACTCGTAACATAGATAAAAACAAGACCTTTTAAAATGTAGTTAAACAAATAAAGCAACTTTAAAAGTTTAGATGAAATAATTTTCTTAATATTATTTTCATTATTTTTCAATATATGGGTAAAAAGTTTTAACTCCGGATATCTCCTAAACTAGTTAAGATGGATTCGTGGGAGTTTTACTCTCGCATTTAGAATAAAAAGTTCTATATGATTCACTAATAATAAGGAAGGTGGTCATTTTGAGGCAAAATAAAACACTGTGCCCGGGTTTCCCAATGGCTGATCAAGTAAAAATCAACTAATCAAGTGTCAAAAATATCATTTTCAAGAACTAAAATGACAGTTTTGACACTTGATTAGTTGATTTTTACTTGATCAGCCATTGGGAAACCGGGGGTTAGTCACACCTTTTAATACCCAAGCCTAGTCAAACCTTGATGACTTGATAGATGGATAGTTTACGTCTTTTTTATGGAAATCAGGTTTATTTGTATATTTTCCCTCAATAGCCTTTTACAAAACCCACGCCACGGAAGAAGATGAGGTTGTAACTCCATGTTTCTATTCTTACTTCTTCATAATAAATATGGAGACTAATAATTATATTACCTCTAGGTACATACATAAAAAGTGTTTTTATGTAAGTAGTTTTCCCTTATTTGGTAAAATGTAAATATTTCAAAGAAAATGATAACAGAACGCGAATATTGTCGCCTTACATACAATTTTACACGAAAAAACTCAAGGGTGTTCTCTTACAAAAAAAAACATTTTCCATATAATTTATTTGTTTAAAACTCCACGTCATAAAAGTAACAATGGGTGCTATTGATAACCCGACTTTCCTATCCGATGTCAATGAAGTCTGCACGGATGTAGACTTTTAAGCAGATTGATGATACATTGTCGTTTCAGCTTTGATTAATGGCACTTTTTCACACAATCTGATGAGGCTGAAGTAAAATACATAAAAAAACAGCTAAAGTGCCGCATTCACAGATAACAAAGGAAGCTTTTTGCGTAATTGTTAATTGATATTATACTGTTTCGTTAATGTTAAACACTGATTTTGGAAAAAGTATATTATATGGCCAATACAAGGCCTTTAATTAATGTTTTAGTACACGTCTGGGAATAATAAAATGGCTGAGAAAATTGCAAAATCATGTTTTTGAAATATACATTGAGTTGGAACCTGTGGACTCAGGATATTGTTAGGTAGAGGTAGGGCGAATAGTAAGGCTTTTCTGGACTAACCGTGCTTAGTTGTAGTTCGATGATTAGTTTATCATGACAAGAGTTAGTTCACCTCGGTAAATTTAGAGAGGGTGGTGACATATTGTATTCTTACTCCGTCACCACACGGATGTACCTACCTAATATACTTTACCTGCCTAACACGAACTATATCAAACCTTAACAATAAAGCGTGAATAACTTAACAATATTGTAACTCGAAACAGTAATCAACTTACATGATGACGTCATATTAATTTTCAATGTAATTTACTCGTACGTGTTATTTAATCATTCAATTCATTTCATTCATAACGTCGCCGCACCCTATTTAACCACAATTTCAACCAGTTCTCTAATGGTTTCACACATATAAAGTTATAATTTTGTAGTGTGATAACTTATCTGCTTTTGGGTAAAAGGGTAGGATAGCTACTAAAATTACAGGATTACAAAATGTACAAGCGAGACTTAATAACTTATGTATACTTGAAGGACACTATCTTGGTCTTCACAGATGACCGAAATGTTACACATACACGAAAGATTAATGCAGTATGCTATTTTCAGGCCAGTACGTGTAACCTGTGCCGTAATGTCAATTAAACCAAAACATACCGTAGTAATCTCCGTTTACATTTAAAAGCCTAGCGGTCAAGGCGTCAAAAGTGAATAATCAGAAGATATAGGTTACCACACGAAATGTCCGCGGGGTGACGGAGTAAGAATACAATAATTATGTCACCACCCCATCTCATCCCATGGGTGTCGTAAAAACCGACTAAGGGACTAACCGTGAATATTATCTTTACGAAATAAAAAGAAGGAAAACTTGAAATTAAACCCTATACCAATCCGTTTGGCCAGCGTGGTATTAGTAGGTCAAGTATCCCTCCATCACGGTAGAAGGCCCATCCCTGCAGTGGGGCATTAATGGGATGGTATGATACCGTTAGTAATCTCCGTTTACATTTAAAAGCTTAGCGGTGAATAATCAGAAGATATAGGTCTCGCAATTTCATACCTTTTAAATTGTCTTTCGTTTGAAACAAAAGATCTTCGTTTAATTTATCATTACTTTGTGCCTAACATAATGCCTCCATTGTAAACACTTATTAACTTATCTTTCTAGATGCCAATGATGTGCGGTGCCAAAGAAAAGGAAACGAGATTAAACAAGGAGTTATATCAATAGTCAGCAATAACTGAAGATGGAGGGGGTGCGAGTGACGCACCAGGGCGTGAGGGCCCATTCAGCCGACGGGTCGGCAGGGCGCATCACGCAAGCGGGTCTAGCTGCCCGCAGTCCAGAAGGAACTGCCGCCAAAGGCATGGCCATCAAAGGCCACGAAGACCTTTGGGTGGAAATACAGGCCAACACTTTCAGGAATTGGGTCAATGAGACCTTGAAACCAATGGATATAAAGGTAAAGATAAAAGCTCACTTGTTTCTTCATATTGTTATGTTATCAAAACAAGTACCTCAATCAATCAATCAATCAACTAGCCTATTGCAGTCCACTGGTGGGCATAGACCTCTTCCAATACGCGCCACAGAACTCGGTCCTGCGCCTTCCGCATCCAACAAGCACCCTAATGCTGTAAAAATACACAGTTACCCTAATTACTTTGTGGGTAAAAAAAGGGGAAAAACAAATATATGCGGATATTCATTTCCGCGTAAAAACAAGGTAATCCTTATTTAAAACTATATGCCAATACGTCTGGCCAATTATTTTCCGTACAGAGTATCGCATTGGGTACATGTTGTTCTGATTGGCATTGTCTGAAAGACAGCTGGTATACTCGTAGCCCGTTTCGTTTATTCTTCGGACTCTGCAAGATGATCATGATCATGGATCATGTTTCATGCTTTTGCGATGTGGATAAATTGGGTAGAATAATTTCCATTAAAAGACCTCAAAAATTGTAAACTTGGAAAATTTCAGTTCTACAGAATTATTATACGTATTCGAATATGCACACTTTATAGTGTAAATGTAAGGGAATAAACACTTATTCAAATATTTCTGTTAGCTTGTAACACCTTACAACAACGCCTCAGAGACACATTTAGCTAAAACACTTTCCTATTGGCTGTGAATAAGGCAAATGGCTTTGGAGCGACTCGTTCCCACCTCATGACCAATGCATTAAAAGTTGATACAGATTTTTGTGTTCAATTTCAATAATCGTAAAATCTTATATCTGTAAACATTAGTGTTTATTTTATTTATAAGCTTTTTTGTACTGGTAGTTTCACAAGTTTGTAAGTATTGGTATTATATCAACATACACTTTTATATATATTTTGATGGGTAAACTTTTTTATTATCTAAATCCGCAGCACTACACACTTTTCAATAATATTAACCCGTCGGAATGTCAATTTTCACATTCGATCTTTGGCCACCTATTGCCACCAGATTGATTTTGATTGAAATTTACAGTACATCATAAGCTTAAGTATATCATAATAATGCCAACCAAAAGTGTAATTAGGGTTCAGGAAAATAAACAGAAAAACCTTTAAAACATGACCCTATGCCTATATCTAACAGCAAATCACGCACGCCATGATTTAAATCTCACGTTCATAATCACCCGAAAAGTCTTTCTCTGACTTACAACTCGCTATAAATATGTCCCAAAATCTCAAATTTGGATTATATTGACATACCTAACGATTCCTGTCATATTATTTTTTACAGGTCGTCGATCTAGTCGAAGATTTCAAAGACGGAACCGTTTTATGTTCATTGGTAGAGGCTTTACAAGGTCGCCGACTAAAAGGCTGGAGTCGGAAGCCAACAAACCAGCATCATAAATTGGAAAACGTTACGAACGCTCTCCAGGCTATTGAAGATGATGGAGTAAAGCTTGTTAACATTGGTAAGAATATGTGATCCTAGTTCTAAATAACCTTAGTTAGTGTTATTAATACAATTTAGCCGTCTTAGTTTACCTACGAGAGCAAAGGAAGAAAAACATGACAATAACCCTAAACTAACAGGTCTGGCCAGCGAGATGCTATTAAGCCATGTTTCCTTCCGTAATTGAAAGGGGCCTGTCCCTAAAGCCCGATTTACACATCGACAAGTACAGTAGCCAGTTAAGTAGTAAGTTGTTGATTAAGTTGATTTAAATAGATCTCCATCCTATGTTTAGCGAGTTAAGTTGGCGAGACTCAAAAGAGGGGGCTACTTCGTGCTTACCTCAAATCCTCATAAATCGGGCTAAATAGTGGCTAACATTACAAAAATTATTGCTTAAGAATCCTCGCTTTGCTTAAGCTCTAGTTTTGTCATGAATTAATTATTAAATTTAAGTCAGTCACTTATCCCTCATGAAAAATAATTAACTAAGTATATTAATAACATCTTTATTGTTTTAGGTAACGTCGATATCGTAAATGGAAATCTAAAATTAATATTGGGCCTGATCTGGTCACTCATAGTCCGTTACCAAATCGGTCGGAGCAAATTCCCACCAAGGTAAAGTTTTTTACTCGTGCATGTATAATTAGGTTAGGTTAAATTAGAAACAGTTAACAGTCTGTATTGCTTTAACCTTTATTACTTAGCAACTTTTAATAGGCACTTAAATACTATTAAGGTTATTTTTAAGATGGTTCGTTTACGCTGTTAGTGTGCCCTCCAAAAGATTGCGGGTTCAAATCCCGCGTTGGACAATTATAGTGTGATTGATTGGTTATCATTTGTAATTGTATTGTGGCTATTAATTTAATGTCTATAAAGGTTATAGCAACACAGATCTAATAGCTGCTACGTAGATGTGTCGAATTTAATTACTGTTCAATGTAAATGTTTATATTTAAATGTAAACATTTACAAAAAAAAGTATTTAACTATTTTTATAAGTTGCCTTTGGGACTAGATGGCGTTGTGTGAATATTTGAAGATTATATTAATAGGCATATAAAAAAATCTTCGATTTATATGTCCCAACATGTATTGATTCAACGAATATAAGTTCTCATAAGCCGTCAGTTCCCACATCTTCTTGACATAACAGTTTGAATAAAGAAGCGCTACAAAGCATAACCACTCGTCGTCTATCCCTTTGTTTACCTACATTGTGGTCAGCCTACATTGCAGCGCTTTTGTGATGTAAAGCGCTTTTGTGATGTAAAGCGCTGTATACTGCTGTATCGAATGTAATGAAGATTTAAACTTAATCAAACAAACCTGTTGGAAAGATATTGGTCCTATCTGTTTTACTTATCTAGGGTCAAGGTTGTCTAAATAGAGTACTTATTTGTGTATTCTATACTGAATCTTTAGATTACTTTCTGTGTGAATGTTTAGTAAGTAAATTCATACAAATATAACTAGGTACGTACAGAAATTATTTCATGTATGTATTTCCCTTTATTTCTGCTTGAAGTTTCGACACAGGTTACACATTTAGGGTCGTGGCACATAATATTATTATATCAAAACGGAAAGAGATCGTCACCGTATCAACTCGAGCCGTTCAGTATTATTTGTATGAAACTCCTTACTGCAACGCACACTAATTGGAATCGTAACGTAACCGGATTTTTGACGTTTGACACCGAGGAGGTGCTGATCCCTTTACGTTTTGATATATATGTGCTACGAACCTAAATCTTGTGTATAGGTTTAATAAAATATCATCCACATGTCTCTATGCATGCATTGCTCAAGTGTACTTTATATGTACCTATATTTACTTCTTCTCTATTTAGTACCAATTCAACAATTTTGTTCCTAAAAATGAGCTAAATGAGACTAAATAATTATATTCTCACGCACTCTGTTAATGATACAAAATAAACCTTGAAGTTTTCAAACTATCTGTATCTAAATAGCATGAAATGTGCATTTGGTGTAACTGCAATTAGCGTATCAGAGGTGCGGGTGCACTCGTTCGTGACTTTAAGCTGCGTTTAAGGCGACTATTGAAACGTTCAATGAACGCTACGAGAACAAAGGTTTGGATTATTGTGTCGCTGAAATAGGTGTAGATAATGGTTTTAGTTAAAAGATGTTACTGGTTTTGAAAGTAACTGTTACTCTTACTAGAAGAAAATGTAATAAAAATCCGAAAAGAAGAAAGACACTGTGAAAAATTGATACTCGAGGCGGGACTTGAACCCGCATCTCTGGACTATACGCGTCCAGCGCCATGACCTCTAGGCCACCCGAGTACCCGTCTCGACTACCAAATTTAACCATTGCTTTATACGGCGCCGGGCCGCAACTTAGAACTCAACTGTACACCGTCATCTAGGCGCGATTTTTCTAGTTATACCTAAGTTTTATAGGTAAAAAAATATATGTAATTTAAAATTTAATAACTCAATTTATTCATAATGAATACCTTTGTTAAAAACAACATAATTATTACCGCTTATTCGGTGAAACAGACTATTTTTATGTCACAATACACGATAAGACCAATGCGAAAATTATCAGTACTCAATTCATATAAATATACAGATTTAGTACTGTGACATGGGTGGTATTTTAAAAACTGTGTCGCTTATACTATCGCCCACATCTAGACAAATAACAGACTAGTTGTTACTCATATCAACAATGTCAGTTTACAGATATGTTTAGACTATTAAGTAATAAAAAATATTTAAGAATTATTTCCAAATTAAATTGCGGTTTCACAAAATGATCCATTTATGCGGGAGTCGAATTAGCAGCGACCGTAGCAATCTTGTGTCTCCTTAACATTAACGTCCAACCATTTTCTGTGACGGAGACAAAACAAAGCTAATAATTATCTACTATAAAATTTATTTAAAACAAATAATATACTGCAAAATAAAAAATATATTAACAGGTTTTTGGAAAATGAGAAATAAACACATATAACTTAAGATTGCGTAGAAAAAAAATATTTTCATGGATCTTATTATTTGATACGTTTTAATCTGAAAATTGAATGGCCCTTAAAAGGGCAGAGAAGTGATAAAAAAGGTTTCCTTGTTTCTCGCTTATATTTAAGTATACCTATGTAAAGAAAAAATAATTATGAAATATACGAGTATTAGCACTACGCAACAAGCTTTGCGAAACCTTTTTTTAACAACAGATTTTTAAAAAAATGATCTTTCTTGCCTATGCATGTTACCCTGCTTTAAACTAGAGCCATAATAGCGTACCATCCACGCTACAAATAAGAAATAAGAAATCGAGGATAGGTCTAGACCTATCCTCAATTTCTTATTTCTAAAATATTAACATTTAAATTAGGCTAAATTTATCTGTTAGGAATGAATTTACGGAAAAGTATATATTATCATTTTCTGCAAGCAAAGGATTATTCATTTAAAAAACAATAACTATAATAAGTTAAAACGTAAGTCGTTATTGTTATGGCAACAGCTTGTACACTTAATACCGGAATATTTAGTAAACACTACAAAATACTATTGAAAAGTGTAACAAAACTCTGACGTCAGCAAAATCAAATAGCAGCTTCATTTTACATGGCAGCAGAAACTCATTAAGGTATATTGTCGAAACTTTGTACTAAAGTAGGAATAGTTTTGAACGCCCTGCAATGTTAGCTGAGCCGGGAGGTGTAGCAAATTTCACGTTTATTGATGTTTCATTGCAGAAAGTTGATGTTATCGTGGCTACAGGCAGCTTTGCCGGAGTGCCGCGTCAACAACTTGACTACAGATTGGAACAGCGGCGTTCTCCTGTCTGCACTGCTTGACTATTGCAAGCCTGGCGCTTTTCCTCATTGGAGAGAACTCAGTACTGTTTTTTTATACTTTAATTATTATATTTTTAAGTGATGTGGTGTAAAGAATAAGACGAAAGGTTACCACGGCTTGTTGGCTATTGCTTTAGTTTATAAAGCCGACTAAAAGGTATTCTACAAGAAGGAAAAGGCTTAAATAACTTAATATCCTTTTTTCTGGCCACCAGGATCATATTATTACAGGTTCCTAAAATATAAACTATGCCTACACATACCCCTATTTCGTGGTATGTTTAGACATAGGTTTTATATAACAAAAGGACCATACTGAGCCTAATTTAAAAAATAAGTATTACAGTACAGTAACTACAATTTGAATTTTCCAAACAGGGCCTCAATTGATTTTATAATAGAGTAAACGTAACATCATTTGATATTAATTGATACCAGTCAATACTGCGTTATCCAATAAATATTAATACATTCAAGATAATATTTATATTAAGATGAATAATCAAAGAAGGATTAATAGGTAATAAGTTTCGATCTTTGTGTTTCCATTGTGTGATTCAGAATTGAGAAGTGGTACCGCCCGAGGATAGATATATTGTTGGCTCTGGGTTTTGGGCTCTTATCTTACAAGGAATATAGATTTTTGTGATCCCTTGAGTTATTGTTGTGGGTTTGGGGTGTACCTTACCTGTAGCAAATTATTGAATAATAATATGTTTTATTGATCGTAGTACGGGACTGATGAATTTTTAATCAAATCAAATATCTTTTATTCAAAGTAGTACAATAATGTTGTATCTTTTTGACGTCATCTAACACTACTTAACCTTAGTTTATAAACATTTCAAAGTTCATAAAACTTTACCACCGCTTCCAAAGCGCTAGTAGAGGAAAAGCGGCGTAACAAACTCTACTGCTGCATTTTCTTGACGTCACTTTATTTAGTAAATCTCTAATCTTGTGTAAAGAGTAGGTAGTTCTTAGTCAGTTTTGACAAATTTATTGTAGGTCTGTATGTTGAGTTAACAGTTCATTTGGATTATCATTCAACAGGAAAACACGTGTAACGTGATTTGAGATTCCCACCTCACAACTCTACCTAGTACTCGGGTGGCCTAGAGTTACGGCGCTGGACGCGTATAGTCCAGAGACGCGGGTTCGATTCCCGCCTCGAGTATCAATTTTTTCCATTGTCTTTCTTCTTTCCGGATTTTTCTAGTATAACTAAGCTCCTTTTAATTGTTAAAAATGTTACTTGTACTTTAAACAGATCGACACGAGGCTGTAGAAAATTGTCGTCGTGCCATGAGACTAGCGCACAGAGAGTTGGAAGTGCCAATGGTTTTAGAACCTGACTACTTAGCATCGCCCTGGTTGGATGAACTGTCAGGAATGACCTACCTATCTTACTTCATGAAGCCAGATTCCGCCGGTTTTAGATCAACACTTGAATGGGTCAACTCACGACTTGAAAGAGGAATTACTAACTTTACCGTTAGTATTTTGTTTTTATTTATACATACACAGTTTCAAAAATCGAATACTACAGTCCAGCAACAAAACCAACCTTTTTAGCCTCTCAAACTTTGACAAACTAACTAAAAAAACATCAAACCGTTTCGAAATTTAAATATTTCAACGTAGGAGTAATTGCAGCATTTATGTTAGTGCGAGAACTGGGAACATTAAATACATTCACCAGTGGAACCCTCCACTATTTATCCTTCTTTTTAAAACATTGTTTTATATTGACGACCTCTGTGGCGTAGTGGTTATATAACATGACTGCTACGCAGAGGTCTCGGGTTCGATTCCCGCTCACTGCAAACATTATTTGTGTGCATGAACATGATTATTATGCATTAGTCTGAGTATCTATAATATCTATCTAT
Organism: Schrankia costaestrigalis; assembly: GCA_905475405.1. Taxonomy (NCBI): domain Eukaryota; kingdom Metazoa; phylum Arthropoda; class Insecta; order Lepidoptera; family Erebidae; genus Schrankia; species Schrankia costaestrigalis. The sequence continues at coordinate 10,618,879 of FR997826.1, forward strand.
GTATTTACAAAAAAAGTATAAGTACTAATATCCGTTGTTCTGTTACCCATAACACAAGCAGGTTAAGCCTCAGATAGCGCTGTGTAGAGATGTCCGTGAATATTTATTTATTTATAAGTATATATACGACACCGGTTTGACTATATCAAACCTGATGGAAATCACGAATACATACTTTACACGGTTCTGGGGCTTTTTGGAACTTCTAAGCTCAAAATTATACTTTGAATATTTGAATGAGAAGTGACCATGAACCGGACAAATATTTAATGTTGTGATATATTTTTATCTTAGACTGACTGGAACGACGGACGCGTGGCGAATGAACTAGTACGCTCAATCGGAGGCCCAGCTCCACCTCCTAGTCGCCTGCGAAGGGATCCTGCGCGTTGGGAGGAGAACAACCAAATGGCTTTAGATGCTGCTAAGAAAATTGGTAAGAATATTTTTTTTAATGTCTATTGTGACAGCCTAATGGTAAGCTCTTCGTGTGGTGACGGAGTAAGAATACAATATGTTACCACCCCATCCCATCCCATGGGTGTCGTAAAAACGGACTAAGGGACTATCCGTGAATATTATGTTAACGTAATAAAAAGAAGGAAAACTTGAAATTAAACCCTATACCTACCAATCCCTTTAGCCAGCGTGGTATTAGTAGGCCAAGTATCCCTCCGTCACTGGAGGAGGCCCGTCCCTGCAGTGGGACATTAATGGGCTGTTATGATGTAATAACTTTATCAGGGTGTATTACTTTCAGGATATGCAACGGCTTAGCTGTTAATAATTTAAATGTGGTGACTCCACATTTAAATTATTAACACAAGCAACATTACGTCTTTATTTAAACGTACAAAAAACATTAGAAACAAAATCCCGGGTAGCAACTTCACTTGCACGGAAATGTTTTTGACAGGTAATTTAGAAATGGTTAGAGAGTTTCTTGTTACTGGATTTATAATTCTAAATTCGAAATGAATATTGATGTTGTTATGTATAACTTATGCTGCTTACTTCCTAAACTAATGACATACTAAATAACTTAGTAGCTTTAGTTCGAGTTTGTCTCTTTGACAATTTTTTTTTCTAATGAATACGGCAATAATATTACCAAAACGAACCTGTTAAAAAGCGCGAATAAAGCTTATATCATTTATGCCAACGAATGGTAGGTAATCTAAATACAACTTCACTCTGACCGGTATGGCCAAACGCTTCTTCACACAACGTTTAAAGGACGTGATATCATATAATGGAGGAAATATATACGCCAGAAGTTTGTTATACATAAAAAAGAATTCCCCAACCTTTTGGTGCGAGTCGATTTCGAACAAAAAAGTTTTCAAAAACTATATTGAACTTGCCAAATGAGTTTGAAAAGTAATTTATTTTTAAAGAAAGTCTGAACAAAATAGGACACCCCATCAATAGTAGGAAGTGTCGCAATACCTACTGGCAATTCCCCAACAGCTTTCGCCATAAACAAACGATTAATTGCGGGCGCGTTCTGTTCTAGTTACCCACCTATTGGTTTTCGATATTTTAAATTAAAGTGCTATAATTTCGAAACTAAGGCTACGTTCAACATTTATTGTTATACTTAAAAGACCTTCTTTAAAATTATAGGATTGGTTATGAGATATTGAATGAACAAGAGCATAATCTTTAGAAGAAAGTAATTGGTTTCACAAAATTTATATATAAATCTTAAAAAAATCAATCATCATCATCTCAGTCAAAAGACGTCCACTCTTAAACAGGCAAAATTACCTTGAAACGTCTCCACCTTCTCTGTTCAGTGCTTCCCTCATGCATCAGTTGCACGCCGCCTTTACCAGATCGTCTACCTTATGAACTTTGCCCTGCATCTTTTGGTACGCGGTTGCCATTACTTATCCTTTTGGTCACGACCTAAGGGCTGAGAATATTAATACACATTTTTTTTGTGGGCACGAACCCCGTTTTTTGACTGGACTCTACCACACAGACCATACACTACTACATATCAACCAATGTCCTTCTTTCCAACAGGTGTCCAACCAGTGCTATCAGCTCGTGATATGAGTCAAAGTGAAGTAGACCACTTGGGAGTGATGACGTGGGCTACACACTTGAGGAACGTACCACCACGGCCACCAGTTCACGATATGTTGCGCGTTGCATTGGATTCCACTTCTGGCAGAGTTGGTGAGCCTGTAAGTATACATTTTACACATACATATTTACAAAAAAAAAGTATTTAAGTGTGTTAATCCGTTGTCTAGTAGGTACCCATAGTACAAGCTCTGCTTAGTTTGTGACTAGATGGCGTTGTGTGAAAGTGTGAGCAATATTTATTTATATTATTAGAACATCATTATGTCTGCTTACTCCAAATATTGAGCTCCCATTGTCCATAACAGATCGTCCATTGCGCAATGGATTTGTCTACATCGGTTTCGGGTCCCCGAGCTCCACTTTTGGACCCATACCTATTCCATAACCCTATTATCTGCCTGCCCGGCTCTGCCCATGCACACTACAAACAGACAAATCTAAAGACACAACGATGAATGAGACTTAATTTTTCACTGTGTGAGATCCTCTTTCTCACCTATACATCCTGCCAATCTATAAGTCATTTTGACTTCGTAAGTAAGGCTAGTATTTCGGCGATAAAGCTATTAAAGTTAAAAAAAAATAAACAAAACTATAAAATCTGAACAATTTTTTATCAGTATTTACATTTACGTTATCCTATTACATTTGTTATCCCCTTTTTTTTGCCGAATTAATAAAATCTGGAAACCCCTAAAGCTAGAACATCAATGAATAAAACAAGATGAGGATCACTAATTTATCTGTATTTTACGGGTCCTCTACTTCAAACGGGAAAACGGAAACCTTAGAAAAATCTTCCGACGTCTGTTACAGCAGGAGGCACCCTGTTTGATATTTCCGACATAAAAAAGATTAATGACAAACGGAAAGTTATTGGATTATTTGAATTATTTACTCGCGAAGTATAATTTGTTAACAGCTTAGAGGTTATATGTGATAGGACTGAATAAAAATAACATGCGTTCTAATGAGATCTAATCAGAATACGCACTAGGCTAGAAAGAGGGGAGGGCTGCCAGTTGACGTCATAATGACTTTCGGTGCCTGACAGTTGAGAGGATATGAATCTAATTTTGAATTTAGAGTACCTACTTAAAATTTATGCAAATTCTTAAAAAGGTTCATACCATGTTGAAGTGAATAAACAACGCGATATCTTCATCATTAGATCGATATGGCATGAGAATTAGTATAACGGCATAATTTCATTGTTACACACAACCACAGCCCCACAGTATTCTCATATCAAAAGATTTGCGTATACAACACTAGGTAGTCGGTCTACGTTGTAAAGTGGTTTATTCGCACTGCACTGAGACTTCCTGCAAGCGGTTAGCATGACAGAACCAATAACAGTTATCAAAGGATTCGATAACGAATCATGAACTATACTGAACCGTCTAGCCCAGGGCAGGTTATGTTAGAAGGGGTATTAGGTCAAGTTTTCCTGTCACGCTATCCTACTTCATCATAACAGCCAATTAATGTCCCACTGCAGGGACGGCCCTCCTCTAGTGACGGAAGGATACTTGGCCTACTAATACCACGCTGGCCAGACGGATTGATATAGGGTTTAATTTCAAGTTTTTTTTTTATTACGTAAAGATAATATTCACGGATAGATAGATGGGGTGGTGACACACTGTATTCATACTCCGTCACCACGCGGATAGCTATCCTACTTGCGATTGACCAATAAAGGTCTAGTTATGGACGATGAAGTAGACAATGCTAGTCCCTGCAATAAAGATGTTACCTATATAGTCAACTATTTACACATTTTTTTGTAAAGGAGAGTAAGAATAAGAGTACCCATTATTCAACCAAATCACCCAATTAAATTAGAAATGAGCAGGACAATATCCGTGTAGTGACGGAGTAAGAATACTATATGTCACCACCCCATCTCATCCCATGGGTGTCGTAAAAACCGACTAAGGGACTATCCGTGAATATTATCTTTACGAAATAAAAAGAAGGAAAACTTGAAATTAAACCCCATACCAATCCGTCTGTATTAGTAGATCAAGAATCCTTTCGTCACAGGAGGAGACCCGTCACTGCAGTGGAACATTAATGTGCTGTTATGATGAGCAGGACAAAGTGCACAAAACTGATAGTCGATGAAGCTGAAAGGTTCTGGAATGCCGACAGCGTACAGCAGCCAGTCTTTAAGAAGAAGTATTTTTTTGGCAGATATGATGATAAGAATAATTTACTTTACATTAACACACGTCTTTACTTACAGACCTTTATTAAAATCGAGAGCATAACCGAAGACTTGTCCATATCAGAAGTAAAAGTATCCATCGTGAACCCGTTAGAACATGAATCAAGACTGAAGTTAGATGCAAGAGGCGCCGGTGAATTTGTTCCTGAACATGCTGGAATGCACGAAATAGTTCTTACTGTTGACGACATAAGGTTGGTAATGAATAAAAGCAATCGTAGCATAGTAAGTCAGTAAATAATTTGCATATTCTTTTGAACAAAGTAAAATTAGAATTTTTAGGGTTCCGTTAAATATCAATTTTCTAATCCAACGCAATCAAAAGTTACAGCCATTATCACAAATCTCTGCAAATTTTCTACATCCGCAAAATAATCAAAACCTACAGGGGCGGGCCAGTCTACTTAGAATCATGACATATGGCAAGAAGCAATGTTTTATTGCACATGATGCAAAGCCCTAAACTTTTAATTACATCTTATATTTTTTTTAATTGTGCGGAATCCTTGTTGCGTGATTCCAACTCGCACTTGGCCGGTTTTTATTATATCGTTTATATTTGCATCAGGATCCGAGGTATTACAATAATATGTCATAATTTTAAGCATTAAGTCATTGTATTTTACCTTCGACCTAACAATAAAAATTCTTAATACAACATCTCATTCTTAGCTAAAGCTATACAATAATGCTACTATTGTTAACGCATTGTTACCTAGTACTTACCTATTAAATCCAATTGTTACAGAGTGGACGGAAGGTACTTTTTCAGAGTACTACCTAGATTAGTGACAGTCCCACCACCAGGCATGGCTCCTTGTGCCATAGGAAGTATTGTTGAAGTACTAGTCAGTGCCACAGGTACGTACAAACCTAATTATAATACATTTGCAAATACAACACTCACTTAACTGGTTGCCAATTATGGAAATGACCATTTCATGCATGATCTTTGGCAGGCAACCACTTTAACCTAGCCAATTTCAAGCTGTTTTAATTAACTTAATTACCTATACTAGTGATCAGTTGTACTTGAAATTCGACCTTATATATACGAAGATAAGATTCTTTTGCTACAAAGTTGTGATAACGACGGGCATGATTAATTAATTTAAATAAAATTATTTTAATCAAAAAATTCGGTCGTGTAGAACTGGCAAAAGTTTTTGCAGTAGCAAGTTTTAAGTGTTTTTTTTTAAATATTGATTTCAGACGTAAATAATCAAAAGTTCACCACATTATGTCTTTTAAACTATTTATAAATAATTACATTATCGAAATTTTAAAAGTTATAATAAAAGTTATATTTGTTTTGTGTGTAGAGGACGCTATACAATTAATAGTGATAATATTATATCATATCATCATACCATCTATATACAAGTTAATTCGTGAACCAGGTGCACCAAGGCGTCAGGATATTGACGTGACAGCTTACTCTCCAAGCGGGCGAGCTGTGCCCCTTGAGGCTAGACACCCACCGCCATCAGCTCCTGGTACCACTGCTTCAAGTGCCACTTTCCAACCTGACGAGGCAGGGACGTGGACCATCGCAATCACTTATAAGGGTGATCATATTCAAGTAAGTTAACTGTAGCAATTTTTAGGGTTCTGGAGCCAAACGGCAAAAAACGGAACCCATAATTAATTCTTCATGTCCATCCGTCTGTCCGTCCGTATGTCACAGCCATTTTTTTCTGAAACTATAAGATCTATACTGTTGAAACTTGGGAGGTAAATGTATTAAGATTTTAATGCAAAAATAACAAAATAATAATAAATATTGGGAGCTCACCATACTCAAATATTTTTTTTCATCAATTACATACTTACGTGTGAGGTATCTTTGGATAAGTCTTCAAAAATGATATCGAATGATATTTTGCGTGACAGACGCTTCCCCTTCCCCTCTAAATTCTAAAATAAGAACATGAAAAATCTAAATGTACATTACTACAAAAACAATACGGTCCAAGAATCAACGCAATGTTTACTTAGTAAGCATGAAAAGATATTTACTACTAAGATGGCAAACAAATTTACGGTCTACCTGAGGGAACCTACTTAAATATCAAATGTATGCTTGTAATATGAGAGGAGTCGCTTCCGCATAACCAAGCCTGTAAAACCATTAATTTCACTCATTTTAAACAATACGATACCCCAGTGAACCGGTCATACGGATTTGTTCGCAAATCAGCAGCTGGCTATGGTCTCTTACAACGTTAGCAATTATGTGTTTATTAAGCGTAAGACTTTAAATTTTATGAATGTTGTGAAGAGAGAATAAAGAATTTATTTATTTATAATTTTAACCCTTTATCTAGCATTGAACAACGGGAAGCGTGTTATATTTTTTTTATTATAAAAACTTTTTAACAAAAGTCCTGTGACAAATAAAGTAATATTCTCTTTCAGGGAGGACCATTCACTTGTGAAGTATTCGACCCTGCTGGAGTCCGCTTAAGTCCAAAGGCTTTAGAAGGTGCAGAACCTCTGAAGCCTCACTCTTTCGAGTTGGACACAAGTGGCTGTGGAGTCAAAGGAGATCTGCAGTTAGATATAGTTCATGACAAACGCAGTGTTATGTGTGCTCTTGAAAAGTTATCTGCTACTAAATACCGCGCTACATTCATGCCTAAGGCACCTGGAAAACATAGAGTAAGTACATCATAGCAGTTTTAACTACTTCACTGTCCCATGAGTCATATATGAACATTCACATTGTTTTACTATTGTGCCTAGTGGCGGGACAGTGAAATTGTTAAATATCGCACTGATTTGCCACTTTCATATCGACCTTTGTGGCGTAGTGGTTATGTAACATGACTGCTACCCAGAGGTCTCAGGTTCGATTTCCGCTCAATGCAAATCGTTGTGTGCATGAACATGATTGTTTGCATTGGTCTGTGTGTTAATTTGTTCGAATGATGCCAGGGAAAATGTTAAGTAAGTTTCCTTCTTTTTAATTGACTTCAAAAAGAACAAGACTTTGTGTTGTATTTTTTGTGTATAAGAAACCGAACCCAAAAACAAGAGCGTTGTTACCGTGTACATAAATAGACTCGGAAGACATAAAAATTACGTATTTTAATAGATGAAAAAGAATCATATTTTTCTGGGAAGGAAGTCTACTTAAAATGATTTAGTTTACACTGATTAATTTGTTTTAATTTTTTTTAAATTAATAAATTTTACTCCAACAATCACACTGTATTCTTTCTCCGTGTGGTGGCGGAGAATACAGTGTGTCACCCCTCCCATCCCATCCATGGATGTCGTAAAAACCGATTAAAGGACTATGCGTGAATATTATCTTTACTTAATAAAAAGAAGGAAAACTTGAAATAAATCCGTTAGGCCAGCGTGGTATTAGTAGGCGAAGTATCAGGTAAGAAGTATCCTTCCGTCACTGGAGGAGGCCCGTCCCTGCAGTGGGGCATTAATGGGCTGTAATGACTCTAAGAAACATTAAAAAAATACAACCAAAATTTCTCATCTTTCGGGAGTCGGTTAACAATATTTATGGCACAACAAAGTTTAGATGAAGGTACGACGGCACACATTTGATATCTCAAAACTACGTAATTCACCCTTAAAAAGGTTTCCTTTCATTTCCCAAAGGCATTCCATTGTGGTCAAAAGGTTATTAAATATAAATTTACTTGGTAAAATATCAATTCCCAAATAGTTTTATTTCCCAGCTTAACCTTTATCTTGACAAAACAACATGTTATAAAGTAGGGTAAAAGAAAACTGCCAATAATAGCGAAATAAATTATCTTTTTTATGGGGTGACGAACTTTTTTGATACAATCTTTTATCAAACTAATGAGACCGAGACTGAGAGAATGAGACTTTGACCAAGTGGACAGTATCTTTGATAGAGTGAAGGAAAACTTTGAACGAAATAAATGACGACTTTAGTGGCTATGGTATATGGCTACTAAGTAGATGTTTCATTGATCCGTTACTAGATAAAGCATAATTTTAGAGTAAGCTTGACTCGAGCCTGCTAAGAAAGTGGTAGAGAGAAAATGCAACTACAAAATGTTACCATTCTTAATATATTTTTACAGTTATACATATATTTCAACGGATACGACGTACACGGCTCGCCACATATGTTTAGAGTTGGATCTCGTTCTAAGAAACCTCGTGAAAGTTCAAGTCCTTCGCCAGCCTATGCAGCCAGGATATCTAGTCCAGGTAAAGTTATCGGTAATTTTTCTTTTTTTTTAAAAGAAGAAAGAAAACCGTTTATTAACAGTATAACAAAAAAACCTTAAAAAAAATTGCCGCAAAGCAGTAATGCCAGTTAATGGTGATAGTGAGCGACGTACGCTGATTATGATTCGCTTAATAAATGTAGACGAGGCCCAATCTGTTTGCCAGGATCCTGACAAGTGGCGTTCTGTCGTCTCTGCCTATCCCGGACTGGATAAGGCGTGAGTTTATGTATTATGTACGCTGATTTTTGAGTCGCAGAAAGGAGTGAACTTCACACTTTTATATTTACTTGTTACAGTTACGCGATTAAGATCAGAGAGTCCATTGAACCAATACAATCTTTATGAGTCAAACACCACTAAACATAGCACAAGTTCCATCGACCGTCGGGAAGAACGACGTGACTCCACAGATTATTACAAATCCTCCTTCGGATCAGACATCAAAGACAAAAGTTACGACGTCACTGATTCTGCCTACTCAACATCTAAAGCAACTAAAAAGGATTCATACACGCGATATGGGTCCGAAAGTCCTAGGAATAGAACTGCAAGTCCTATAACTACGAAGCATTTAGGTAATGGGTCCCGGTTGGATGTTAATAGAGCTGGGAGTCCGTTTCGAGCTAGCAGTCCTTATAGAGCGACGAGTCCCGTCGGCCGAACAACTAGCCCACTCATCAGGAAAGACAGTCCGTTGAATAGAACAGCTAGTCCGATTAACAGGTATGTACTCGTTTATTCTTAATACAGAAATATTTTAATAGGTCTTTTCCTATGAAACTGTCGTTTTATTTCAGCGCTGTCTTTAGACTTTATTAATTTAGAGGTTAATTTTTATTATTTAGGATGTACTATTTAGGAATAGGATATTACTAAAATCTAAAAATAAATAAAAATAATTATTATTTGTATTATTAATAATCCTGTGAACATGATCCAATTTAAAACAGTGGATTTACCTATTTATTGTAACTTAAAAAAATGCTTGATTGATGAACTGATACTTTTTTGCTTTGTTTTAGAACAATAACTTTGTTAACACAATAGTGAGCTTAAATGTGCGCCATTACTTATACCAAATTTTATTGTTATGTTCAATATTTATTAATCTAAAATCTAAAAAAACGTTGGTATGAAAAATCTAACTTAAAATCTTCATACAAAACGGCAATATCATAGGTAAAAACCTAATATACGATGGCAAAAAACAATCTAACCAAAACAAAACACCAATTTCATATCAGTCACAAGCTAATTCCCAATTTAAATACAATATTTCATACATATTTTTGAAAAATGATGTTGTTAATTAAAAGACAACTATTATTTGAAAAATAGTATTGGTAATATTTATTTCTCCATCGCACTACGGAAACCAATTTACGAATTTTTGCATGCTAATTAAAATATGATTGTATTTAGAGCCGGTACATATTGCAGTTGGCATATATTTATGATGAAAATCAATTTTCATAAACGAACGTCCATGTTTGGAATCAATTGCATTTTTAATGGATTAAGTAAATCGTTGAATGATTTCATGACAGTGCATGCAAAATTAAGTGTAATTAATTCGTGTGGATTAAGAATCCAAAATGTCACCACGTTTTATTATGCCGTAGATATCGTAAAAGTCGAGTGAATGGATTTCGATCGATCGAAACATCATCGCAAAAGTAGGAAAACTCAAAAGCCTACGTGGTAGTCATTGATTTACAAAAAACCAAAGATACACACTCCACTTCCCAAAAACGTCCGCAACAAATAGGCGCATTGTGCACTTTTCAACCGACTTCAAAAAAGAGGAGGTTCTCAATTCGGTTGTATTTTTTTTTTTTTTTTTATTTTTTTTTTTATTTTTTGTGTTTGTTACCTGATTTCTCGAAAACGGCTAGACCGATTTGAAAAATTTTTTTTTTGTTCGTATGGGTATGCTTCCCATTTGGTCCCATTGTCACCAGATCTGGATCTGGATGACGGTATCCCAGAGAAATCGAGGGCATCTCTTGAAAATTGTAGGGACGCATTGTGTAAAATCTTGTCATACATGTGCATCTCTGACGTCACTACCAAATAGTCAAGAGTAAGAACTGGTCAGATCCTGGAGACCAGAGTGAGTCGAGGGAACACCTCAACGGCATATTGCAGCTACCTTGTGTTTGGGCTTATTTTAATTGTATTGATGAAGACTTTACAAAACTTTACACAAACATGATCTGATGATGAAGAAGATTGAGGGTCGAGGCAACTCCTCAACGGTATATAGCAGTTACCGAGTGTTTGGGCTTATTTTATTCGTATTGATGAAAACTTTACACAACTTTACACAAACATGATCTCATGATAAAGACGACTGAGGGTCGAAGAAACTCCTCAACGGCATACAGCAGCTACCTTGTGTTTGGGCTTATTTTAATTGTATTGATGAAAACTTAACATTATGAATGTAATCGCAGGTGTGGTTTAAGACTTGAATGAAATTCTTATTTTAAATTAAAATAGGAATTAATAACGGATTATAAATAGACAAAATTGTTGAATTGCATTTAATTTATTTTAAACTTATTCTTTAGATATAACAAATTGATAATAATAATTATTATATTTATTTGATTTATTTTAATTTTAATTAACTTAATTATTATTACCAATTAACCATGCCGAGACGGTGGCTACGCTTTTCGATGTTCTCCCTATTTAAAACTTTTTGCATGTAGGTCCTCCGTTGTTCACTAGTCTCTTTTGAAATGACATTGGAGGTAGATTTCCTACATTAAAAGGCGTTTATCCCTTTCTTCGTTTGTTTCATTCAATCGGCGCTGTCTCATATAAGCAGCGCGTTTCGTAGGTCTACCCATATTCCGACAAAGTAATGTCCCACTGCAGGGACGGGCCTCCTTCTGTGACGGAGAAATACTTGGCCTACTAATACCACGCTGGCCAGGCGGATTGGTATAGGGTTTAATTTTAAGTTTTCCTTCTTTTTATATCTCAATCTCTATTCACGGATAGTCCCTTAGTCGGTTTTTACGACACCCATGGGATGAAATGAGGTGGTGACATATTGTGTTTTCACTCCGTCACCACACGGATTTATAGAATTGGAATTCACTAAAAATTTAGAAATAAAATTAATTTTCACAAAAAAAAAGAACCGACTTCAAAGACAAAAATTGCACTAAAAAGTAATAAATAATTACTTGTATTTTGATTTTACAACAATAAATCAGCCATTATTTCTATTTAATTTTAATTTATAGAATAGGTTCTTTTCATTAAGTATTGTAAAAGTATTGTTAAGGATATTTCTTTAAGAGTCTGTAAATATATTTATTTGTAGATTGTTTAAAAGATAATCAAATTATTACAAATAATGTAATATTATTGTTATTTTTGGAGGCGGTGTCAGCCAACGGAATAAGTACGATAATACCTAAGCAAACGGAATGACGGCCATGAATTACAGATTATAAATGACTTCGACATTATATTTGTTGATTGTGTATGGATTAGTTTAAAAATTAAACAAATATTAAACAACTATTCTTATCATATTTAAATAAATATATTTTAAAATACCAGTATCACATTTAAACGTTTTAATATTATATTTAATAACTGATTAAAGCTTTCCAGAACTTAAAATAGATTAGATTTAAAGAAATAATTCGCGAATAGGATCAATAATGCAAAATGTTGTCTACAAGTTCGTTAGAATAGGCAATAAAGTTTTGTATAACACACTCTCATCACTTTAAATGGTTTCTAATTAGATAAATATTGCATTTAAAACGAAAACGGCCGTTTCATTTTCGAATGTGAATTTTATGTAATTATTAGTCTGTGTATAACACGGCGCCATAATATTTGTTTAAGTTTTCAGTCAGAAATAAAAAATGGTATACTTAATAATAACGATCGTGGCTGACACCGACTCCAAAAATAACAATAATATTACATTATTTGTAATAATTTGATTATCTTTTAAACAATCTACAAATAAATATATTTACAGACTCTTAAAGAAATATCCTTAACAATACTTTTACAATACTTAATGAAAAGAACCTATTCTATAAATTAAAATTAAATAGAAATAATGGCTGATTTATTGTTGTAAAATCAAAATACAAGTAATTATTTATTACTTTTTAGTGCAATTTTTGTCTTTGAAGTCGGTTCTTTTTTTTTGTGAAAATTAATTTTTTTAAATTAGTATCGCGTTGTTCTACCGGCAAACGTCAATCATTAAATTTTATTGCTTTATGTGCATTACTTTTTAAATACAACTTTATGTCATGCGTGTAAGATTGAATTTGAAAAAAAAATATGTTTACGATATTACTATACGTATTTATTGCGTATGTTTAATTTGGTGACACTTTTGGCTGTTAGTTTTGTTTGAAAATGTGCATCTAGGGTTTTTTATAAATCAATGGTGGTAGTACATGAAGTTTTTGAGATTGCGGAAAACTTTTATCTCCAATAATGTACATCTTTTGGGTGTTATGAAGAAGATAACTTTAAATACTTATAAACTAATATTACGAGTATAGAGGTAAAGTTTGTGTGTTTGTTTGTTTGTGAGTTTGTAAAGTTGTAGGGGGTAATCTCTAATGAGCCGATTTTGAAAATTCTTTCTGTGTTGAATAGTCTATTTGTCGGGGAGTGGTTTAGGCTATATAGTATCACGCTATGCCTAATAGGAGTGGAGCAGTAATGAAATATGTTTAAAAAAGGGACGCGTTTTTTTCGCCGCCCAACGAAGTGGGCACTGGTTAGCTAGTTATAAATATATTGCCTACCTTGTTTACAATAGGTACATATAATTTATTAGTACACTTGTGATGATGACGATTGGTGTACCAACTATCAACCCTATCATTAACAAAATATTTTATTCCAGAGTAAGCAGTCCAGTTGAACGCTACAGCCCAGTGACGTCAACAAAACGTGTCGTAGAGAAACGATCCAACTACAAGACTCACATGTACAGCTCATTCAGTGGGTCTCAGGACAATTTGGACCAGACCAGTCCCTACTCTTCTTTAGAGAATGAACGCAGAAAACTTGGAAGCCCTGGTAAATAAATAACTTTAAATATATTTCTTACACATTCACACAACGCCATCTAGTCACAAACTAAGCAGAGTTTGTACTATTGATGCTAGACAATGGATAAACATACTTAAATTACTTTTTTTTGTAAATACATACATATTTTACATAGAAAACACACAGACCAATGCAAACAATCATGTTCATGAACACAAAGATTTGCATTGAGCGGAAATCAAACCCGAGACCTCTGCGTAGCAGTCATGTTATATAACCACTAAAAAAAATTAATGACCCAATAATACGAACATAATATTATAATACATATATAATGTACGTTGTTATAGGTACAGGAGATCCTGGCGGAAAATCATATCAGTCTCGCAAAGACTGGGAAAGTATTGAAAAAACAAGACAAATGATGAACGCTAACAGGTATAATATTAGCAATATTGTTACGAACACCTCTCACCTATAACTGTTATTAATCATTGCAGAAATAAAATAGGACGTACGGATTTAAGCATAGGTTTTGTGTTATGTGAAGATGTATAACGTAGTTGGTTTTAATATATGATTTGTAAGCTGATAAGAAGAATTCGCGATATTTTTTACTTTGCAATTGGTATCATATGACCGGATTAAGAGAAAGGTAACAGGGCGAATCTGACCCACTTTGTTTTTTTTCGCGTACAAACACCAAACTAGGTTTAAATTGTTGACCTTAATACCGCTTTTCTAATTATATAAAAAAAATTAATGTACCTACCGGGAGAAAAAAGTTATTTGGCTGCATGTGAGTAGAAAGAACCAAATACTGAACATTATTAAGTTTGTAGAAAAATGAAATTAACGCGACAGTTTTCAATTATAATGGTTTAATAACACGCATGCACTAGACAAAAATGTAACCGGCTTGAAGTTATTGCAAATCAGCTGCGCAGATGTCATATTTGGAACTAAAAGACCGGGAACGTGGGGAGCGGGTGTTTTATTTTTTCCTATACGAGCGCAAACTTCTCTGAAAGCTAACTTCAGCCCAGCCAAGTTAGGTAGCGCAAACTGTAGGTGTCCAGTAGAATAAAAAACATTTTTATAGAACGTGATTTTATTTCTTTGCTATTTGGTTACAAGCGTAATAATGTAAACAGTGTTGTATTGAACAGACTACTGCTCCAAGTATTATCGAAATAAGCCCAATAGGTTACTGAAATATTTTGAAAAATCTTTTATTTAATGCCTTAAAACAATAAACTAAATTTTTATTTTTCTCCTTTCAAGAGTGGGACCTATACCAGTAAGTATTAGGTATATTTAACTACATATCCCGCCATATTTCGTTCGTGTACGCCGTGGGTCATAATAATATGTCCAAACAAAACGCCCGTTTACCTTTCGCAGCTAAATTCTTTACCCAAACAAAAAAAGGAAAACTGGGTATAAAACCTAACATCAATAAACCAAGGTACCGTGGAATTAAATGACTAAGTTTCCTCTAAAAAACTGAAAAACTAAATAAGTAATGTTTTGTAAGTGTTTTTCTAAAATTGATTGCCATGGCAGCAGTGTAGCGTCAGCGCGTCATTCTAAAAAACGTTATAAAATAAAAGTTAGATTTTTAAAATGCCACAGTAATTGTCCAGGCTGAAATAAAACAAAAGCTCATATTTTAAGCACAATCTAAAGTGCAGAAGGTTTTCTAAGGCCTAATAGTAAAGCTTTTTAAATTGATCGTAGATATTTACGCTATCAGACTCCTGTTTGACCCGGACGTATAACGCATACAAGTCCAGTCTGGTGGCAGAGATAGTATAGAAAACCCTTAATGTAAATATTAAACTATGAACGAAACAATGTTTTCTCAATTTTTTTTGTTGAGTACGAGTAGTTGGTCTCTGACGACCGCTACTACTTTACACGAGCTGTGGTGGGGCGGATGGCCCTCAACCAAATGTTTTCTCAACAAGTTATTAATGTTTATATTGCAGCCTCGACTCTCCAACCAGTCCTACGGACCGTTACGTCGGACAGAGCACCCTGGACCGCGAAACAAAACGCAACACCCAACTCAACAAGTTCAGCGATTTATCGCGAGACTCTTTTAACAAACAGCTGGATCGGTTGGCCGACGACAGAGATTCTGACACCTACACTAGTAGAGTAAGTATTAGTATAGAACCTGGAACTTTGTTTCTACAGTTACACTTGCCTTGTAACGTCCCAAGGCCTTATACATGCTATAAATGTCGAGTTCTTAGGAAAACTTGCTTAGTGGTTGAAACTCACTTTTCACTTTGAGGTCTAGGGTTCGATTCCCGCTTAATGAAAATCTTTGTGTGCATGATCATGATTGTTTGCATTGGTCTGGGTGCTTTCTATGTATAATATGTATATATTTACAAAAAAAAAAAAGTATTTTTATCCGTTGTCTAGTACCCATAGTACAAGCTTTGTTTAGTATGGGGCTAGATGGCGTTGTGTAAATGTGTGAGGAATATTTGTAAGGAATATATTTACTTTTTCTTTTACTCATCAAAGTTACATCAAGAAAATCCTGTAACTATTACAAGCTTCATCTAAAGACTACCATGAAAAACTAATCCGTATTGCCAACACGGTACTAATAGGTCAAGCTTGCCCAGTCTCAACAGGATTAGCGTCATTTTAAACATGCCAAATAAAAATAGTAATTGTAGTAGGTATGATGTTAGTAACAATTTGGTGATTGGCTGCGTTTCAATGAAGGGATTATCACCCTACTGTTCTCATTTACAAATAACATTTCAAAAAATGATATTTAAAACAATAATTGTCCATATTCTATAAATATCTCTTTGTTACCTATAATTCACGATACATATTACAATTATCATTTAATTTTCATTCTCTGAATGGATAATTAATTAATTTATAAATATGCGCTATAATAACATTTTACTTTTATGCAATTTATAACTAATTACTTTCTTATTTTATAAAGTAGGTATTTAAAGCACATTCAGTAAAATAATGTGATAAAAATATTTACCTGCTTATGGCAATGATAAAAGGATATCTATAGACCAAATCAAATCAAGTCAAACTGTTTATTAATTCATAACATTACATCCCATACATTACTTACCAAACGTAGAGTACGACGCCCCCCCAGCTAGGTGGACCGACGACCTCATAAAGGTCTCTGGGTCGGACTGGATGCGGAAGGCGCAGGACCGAGTTCTGTGGCGCGTGTTGGGAGAGGCCTGTGTCCAGCAGTGGACTGCAATAGGCTAGTTGATTGATTGATTGATTGATTGATTACTTATGGAAGTCGAAAACCGTTCTTCAAACTACTACCATATTTTCAAATTAGCCACTAGTTTTAAAATAGTTTACATGTTTCTCTAAGAAAAATCGTAATTGAATATAGCCACATCTAAACATACAAATACAAGATTAATATAAAATATTTAAGACTTTTTCCTTGAAAGTTATTTTTGGATAAATGTATGAGGAAAATGAATTTTGATAAATGCTCCTAATATTTTTTACCAGAAAAACGTTTTAACGAACTTTTCCTTTTTAATCAAAAATATATTATATTCGTTCAAAAACTTTTCATTCACAACGATGGCTTCGGTCAAAGGAGACCATTTTATATTGAATTTTAGACGACATTAATTGGGTCATTGGTATATTGAGAATTAATTTACTTAGCCATAAGTTTACTGATGAATAAGCAATTTTCATTTCTATTTATTTAGTTGAAAGTGATTGAGGTCAAATTCTCTTTACAAAGCCTCCGTTTACTACCGCAGAGCCTTTGATATCAGTGTCATAATCTTCAACATAAAAATATAGAAAACTCAAAACAAACATCCCCACGCATGGCCAACGTGATAATTATCAGTAAACCCTCTGTTACTATACTAAAGCCAAACTCGATGTGAAATCTTTGTAAACAAACTATACCTATGTCATTGACATGTAGGGTTATCACACCATTCCAAAATATTTGTTTTTAAAAATGAAAAATTCATTAGTATTTCCGTATTTTATGACATAATTTGGCATTATCTGCTATCAAGGCGACATGAAGGAACTACCGGGCATGTGATGGGGTTTCGTATCACGCAAAAACTACTTAATGGATTTAGATGAAATTTGGAATATAGGTAGTTTAGGTAGTAGGGTAGTTTAGGTCTGCTTAGTTTGGGACCAGTCGGCATTGATAAATTATGTATTTTAATAATATACATTATATTGTTATAATTAGTATGTACAAATAAATGTATATATAAGTATGTATGCCTGTTGCCTGGTACCTAATAGTACAAGCTTTGCTTAGCTTGGGACCAGTCAAGGTACCTTTTATTGTTATTGTTATGTAATATTTTTATATAAAAATGAATTTGATTAGATTTGAGGGTGTAGAATAACATTTATTTTACCTACACAACACGGGTGAAGCCGCAGGCATCAGCTAGTATTTTATACACTTTTATATTTAAGTATAATTCTTGCACCTATTACTAATTAGCATGGCAACAGAGAAATATTATGACGCGTACATTAAGCAATTATCGTATCAAGAAATACAAAACAGAATAATCAGAGACCCGAATGTGAGTTGCCAATTAGCTAGAATGTGTGCCCAGTTTAAAATTAAGTTAGCTTTAAACTGGCAGTAGGTTGCGTTCGGCATGCTCATACGAATCACAATGTGTCTCTGTAGCTACAATACACGATTGCATCTAAGTTAACTTAGCACACACAGTACGTGGTTTGGTTGTAATAAGTAATTTATGAGTTAATATTACCTGATCGTTGATGCTAAATGAATCCTATAGTTAAGTTTTAAGAAGTCATTTTTAAAACACAATTTTCCATCTAGGTATAACATTAGTTTGAATTATGTAATCTTGTTAAACTAATGTTACTTTCTTTAAGTAAGCACCCTATTGCACAGTTATGCAATCGGGTAATCACAATTAGAATGGAATAAGAATCGACTTTTATGAATCTTATTGGACTTATATAACATTCCAATTGGATTTTCTTTTTGCCAACCTTGGTCAGCATTTTAGCTGGCCTGGCAAGCTGGCTAGAATAGCCGCGGACAGATGTGCAATTTTCCGCCATTTTGTTATCCGCTGGTCCAGCTAAGTATTAATACTATTATTTGCCCTTTATCTCTGGAAAACGCTCGTCCGTGCAATGTGTCAATCATAACAGCCCATTAATGTCCCACTGCAGGGACGGTCCTCCTTCCATAACGGAGGGATACTTGCCCTACTAATACCACGCTGGCCAGACGCATTGGTATAGGATTTAATTTCAAGCTTTCCTTCTTTTTATTTCGTAAAGATAATATCCACGGATAGTCCCTTAGTCGGTTTTTACGACACCCATGGAATGAGATGTGGTGGTGACATATTGTATTCCTACTCCGTCGCCACACGGAGAACCAATGTGTCAATAAAGATTAGTAAAAGTTAAAAATTACTTATGTTACTAATCACTGTCTAGTTGAACATAGTTACGTATGTAATAATAACGGGTATAACGTAACATCATTACTAGAATGCCCTATAATCAACACGTCAGCAGTTTGGCAAATGACGTGTCTCTCTTGGGACGCCTACTGTACAAACACATACTGGTTTTGTGGTCATTATTTTTAATGAGAGTTTTAGAACATAACTAGATTATTTATTTAATTGTTTTCCGAGCAAGCAGCCGTCCTCGAGGAAAGGCTAGGTAGCTGCCTCTCAATGACATCAACAATGACAAAGTGGTCAAACCAAATTTCTACCTAGATACGTGAAGTAAAATCTGTAATTTCGCTTGCTATCACTTAATTTTCTCTAATTCTTATTTTTTTATTTTCAATTATATTTTTGATAATGTATATTTTAAATGTAAATTTTAATATAACTTAACCAACTGTTAACCAACTGTAAATCTGGAGTTAGCCTGTAAGTAATTATTATGCATGCATATGTTTTGTGTATTTTTAAGTGTAACGCTTTTGTGTAATAATTGTTGGCTGACCTATTTAAATAAATAAATCACCTAAACACAGTAACATTTTCACAGTACTTAAACAGGAACAGAGGTAAATCCATTGAAGAATATTTCTATATACTGATAGTACATTTTTGTTACAGCAAGAGTTCAGTAAGCGTGAAGTGCGGGAGAGTACGTACGTAGTAAGAGACTCTTCCTACAGCAGCGTTGAGGAGAGTAAACAACAGCAGTCTTTTTTATCCAATAGGCCCCCCCGCGTCCCGAACGGGGGGGCCCTTACTGAAACGGACGCAGCGCATGAACGTTTCAGGTAACAATAACCAATAATTTTGTTTAATTATGTACTTTACTTTATATACAGCAATGTCACATTGTATATTTACTCCGTCATACGTCATAAGTTTATAATGGGACGCAGACACTTTTGACGAGCCCTACAACAAAGCAAGGTCATCGCGTTTTCGAAACCTCAAAAACTACGGCTTTAGTTTTATGCTATTTTTAATTTAAGATACAAATAGCCCCAAGTGTAGGTACGAAGGAAATAATAATGTCAGCCATCCAAAAACAATATTACAAAAATTGATGAGTATAATAAATTATATGTCTCTTTTACGATATAGCATAGTGAACAAAGCAAAAAAAAAAACAATTGAAAGTAAATCGCAAATGACGTACGTTTCATCGCAATATAAAAGAATGCACTTGCTACCATTATACAATATAAAGGATCGAAATGAAAGACAGAATGGGATAAGTACCTGTCCTTAGTCTTTTCACAAAATATAATACCGAGCTCGAGAGACAGTTTCACGACGGAATAAATTTTGTACTCACTTCACAAGAACTACTGAGGACACTTTGTTCAAGATGAATTAATTTTATGCAAGTTAAATTGTTTTTATTTTTTTTGTAGTATGAATTAATGTAAATGAATGTTGTATACAATTATAATTCGAGTTTCTTTAAAATAAAATATGACGGGTAAATAAAATAAAACGGTGTCTTAACAACTTATTAATGTTCCACTGCAGAGACGGGCCTCCTCCCATGACGGAGGAATACTTAGCCTACTAATACCAGCGCTGCGCTGGCCAGACGGATTGGTATAGGGTTTAATTTCAAGTTTTACTTCTTTTTATTTCGTAAAGATAATATTCACGGATAGTCCCTTACTCTGTTTCTATGGCACCCACGGGATGAGATGGGGTGGTGACATATTGTATTCTTACTCCGTCACCACACGGAACGATACATAGAAACATAGTAATTATAATCTGTTAAGTATCTAACTTCCCCCTGGTCCTCCTTTTTTATTTACTTCTATTTTGAATAGTTAAGCACAAGGTGACGCCATTTTACCTCTCCAGTAAGTACTACATAGCAGAAATTATGAAAAGATTTAATCTAAGCAAATATCTCAAGACAATTTTAATTAAAGCAAATATAAATTTAAGCCTCTTTAACTAGTTGTGCTGTATATCCATTTTACAACTACAAATAAAAGCCGTAAGTTTAATATAACCTCTCATGAAGAACTTATATTGTTGAAGTTTTTGTTCTAATTACACATTTAATAGTAATACATAAAAAACTTTATAGCTTCGTACGTAAGGTTTACATTGTCGTGAGGTTTAATGATAGTTTTTGTTTTCAGACCAATTCAAAGGGATTATATTAGAGGTGCCAAAGGAATAGTTGTAAATGCAAATAACAAAGGAGTCGTTGGACAACCTATTGAATTCATAGGTAAGCTTTTGTGTTTTTTTAATTACGAAGAATGGTAAAGAAATTTTCGGTTCGGCTTTGGCTTTACATCTTCTTACAAACCATTTTGTCAATATTATCTTAAACGCTTTAGTGGTGAAGCGGTAGTGTATGCGTCTGCTGTGCACGAGGTCAGGGGTTCGAATTCCATGCAAAGTAATACACCATCAAAGTTTTACTACATACACACTTAAAATAACATATTGTATCAATCTTAATAAAAAACAATACTATTCTATTTAAAGATAATCTCTACAAGTATTTGTATAGATATAAGAACTTAACAGCAAGAAATATCTTATAATTGATACTTTAGTTCCACACCGGATAGTTAAATCTCTACTAATCAAATAAAACACAAACGAACAGGAACCGTGTGTGCATTAAACGCTAACAATTAGCTTCTTTTTAATTACATATGCTGCTGTAAGCGCATGACGTGAGTTTAATGGACCACCATTTACAATGTATCGCTTGGATGCATGCTATAGTTATATTAGATTATTTAACTGACTTATCTCTTTTGTTGAAGTGTGGTTAACTTTCACGGCCCGTTTATAAATTATTTTCAAATTCATTCGATTGAACTATGGCTTCCGCCATGTTGTATTTTTGGTAAATATAAGTAAATCATTAAATCACTTACCATCAGGTGACCTGCTGGCTCGTTTGCCTCCCATTATATAAAAAAACCTAAACGTCAAATTATCTTTCAATTGATGTCAAGATTTATCTTCTAAAAAAATTTTTAATCTAAAGAATTAAACTGTCCACCCACTTACGTTTATTTTCAAACAAATCATTTCTTTTTTATATCTTTATACACATTTGTAATATTATTCCAATTCGTTTAGTGGATGGCAGTAACGCAGGACCCGGTCATCTAGAGTTAGAAGTCTCTGGCGGCAATGGCACGCTGGTGGCAAGCTCAGTTCGTCCACTCGGCGGTCACCGGTATGCCGCAGCATTCACACCGCGAGTGGCAAGACCTCATTCTGTCAGAGTCACTTTCAATGACGAACATGTACCAGGTAAGTCCATAATATTAAATAAAGCAATATATTGATACAGCGCCAATATTTCCGAATCGATTCCGATACACTACAAGTAATTTTAAATTAATTCTCTTCTAAAGAAGCAACAACGTAATTTTTATTCCTTTGCTTGTGCTGAAAGAGCTGCTACAAGATAGAGACGAAACATTTTAAAGCGTTAATACAAAAAAAATATTTACATCCTCTTTTAACAACCACGTTATACACAGGTTGGCCTGTGAGTTATAAGGTAATAATACGAGGTAACACTCGCTTAAATGTTGTGGGACAGGAAAACGATACTAACTACTGTTCAGAACCCCAGATAGTACAAAGAATTTATTAAAAATTTGGAACAACAACTTCCATTTCTTTAGCACTCAATAAAACCAGGTTGCGACTTAAAAGATTAACCCTCGGTTCCCGAATGACTGATCAAGTTAAAATCAACTATTCAAGTGTCAAAACTGTCATTTTAGTTCCTGAAAATGATAGTTTTCACATATGATTAGTTGACTTTTACTTGATCAGTCATTCGGAAACCGGGGGTAAGCCTTTTAAAGTTAAGAATCGATCTATTTGATTTAAGTGCTAAAAAAGAATGAACTAACCTCATTTATCTCTGTAAAAACGAGGATTCCACGGAATAAGCGAATAGAACATTTGACTTGCTAACATTTTTGCTTTAATAATACAACATCGTATCGGTAAAACACAGCTATGGGTCGGGCACATAGAAAAATTTAACAAAAGGAAATAATATAAAGAATGCCTTTGCTTTAATTTATTTTCGTAATTGAGTTCTTCAGCAATTACTTTAATATTTTCGTTAATTTCGTAGGTGCCTGCTTTGTTTCATATTATTATCCTTAATAAGCTACTCGTAGTTATAAAAAGAGTATAATATATTGAAATCAACGAAAACAATTTCGTATGCGCTGTATTCATATCTCAAAAGCGTGTTTAACGAACTCCTTTGCATAAATTGTACGTGATTACGTGAATATGAGAGAACAAAGGAATCACACCAACTCGAGGTAAAGTATGACTATATGAAACAATCAAAATTGCAACAACCCTTATTCTGTACAAGATACAGACATTGTTTTCATCATTGCAAAGATATAGAAACTTACAGACGAGAACTTATAATGGCTAATGTAAAGTATAATTATATTTTATATATAATAGTCTAATAGTTATGTTTAAATAATTGAAAGTTAGCGAAGAATCAATGCGGCGGGCGTGCAATTTACCTGTAGGATTTTGTTCGAAGTTTCAACACAGGTTTACCGTAGTCTTCATACTAGCCCATTAATGTCCCACTGCAGGGACGGACCTCCTCCCGTAATGTCCGTGAATATTATCCAGGCTTCTTTGCACGTACTTGTCAGTGACATTAATACTACTAGCGGTTATGATGATCATGACTTAGGTATCTGTTAAAACCTTACGAGCATTAAAACCTTGCGTTTAACCGCAAAACACTTAAACTTTTACATTTCCTAATCGAGTTAAACCGGTCGTGATTTGTTTTTCCGTTTACGTTAACTAAACCGCGCCTTTAGTTTTTATGTTGAATCAATACTTACTGTTAAAATAGCCATCGTATATTTTTTTTATTGACAGCTAAAGAATAAATTTCTCAATATATTAGTTATCGAGAATGCATAATACCTATCGCCACACTTTGTTAAAACATAATCTCCGTTTATATTGTTCTGTGAATAACGAAAAAATAGGTAGGTATTTATTTTTAAATAGAGAAATATCGCCGTCATCACAATAACCCATTAATGACCCACTACAAGGAATGAACCTTCACCCATAACAAAGACAATACTTGGCCTACTAAGTTTTCCTCTTTTACTGTTCTTACATCTCCGTGTGGTGACGGAGTAAGAATACAATCTCATCCCATGGGTGTCGTAAAAACCGACTAAGGGACTATCGGTCAATATTATCTTTACGAAACAAAAAGAAGGAGAACTTGAAATTAAACCATAAGTATACCAATCCGTCTGGCCAGCGTGGTATTAGTAGGCCAAGTATCCCTCCGTCACGGGAGGAGGCCCGTCCCTGCAGTGGGACATTAATGGGCTGTTATGATGACTGTTTTTACATGAGATAGGATGGTATTACAACACGAACAGATTGATAAGCTGGTCTAATAAAATAATCGTTATAATAATTCTCTTCAAAAAACTTACCTTAAACCCAAATTGATACAGATTATAATACTTATGCAATTTCATTAACTTGGATGTCAGATATAGTTTTATAGTTTAACTTTACCAAAATTTTATGACATTTCTAACTCAGTTGATCAACTTAGAGAATACGTCGCGAATAAAATAGTTTTTTTTTATTAATTGCATGTCAATTCTCGTTCCTTAAAATCTTAAAAAATTCGGTTATGTTAACTTTTAAACAAATTGTCACACAATAGGTAAGACAATTTGACAACTAAAAGTTAACTTAACCGCATTTTTATCGATTTCAAGGAACGAGAATTGACATGCTGGTTTAAAACTGATTTCTAAGTAAAAACATTTAAAAAATAATAATACTTATGTACAACCGAATTAGGCACATTCAAAAATATTTCTTTGATAAAATTTAAGACTATTCCCATTTTTATAAACTTCTAATATATAAAGTTACTTATATCAAATCGATTCCACGATGCTTGTTAATAAAATAACGTTTTTATTTTCTTTCAAACTTGATCTCACGTAATTGGTGGTTGTATCAGTAACATAGAAAGAAGTATGTTATGGTGGTCATTTTAACAATCCAATTAACGATTTGATTTTAACGGACTGTTACTAAACTGTTCCTCTAATTGATGATACAAGGAGCATCTTGTTTCTGAGCTACTTTAATAGTATTGCTTTATCTTTTAGCTACTGCATTCGATAAATTTACTTTTGAAATAATTCCTATTTTGGAAAAAAAGGACTTGTTTTCGTTCACAAAGTCGCAACTTGGAATCCTACGCATAAAATATTCAGTTATTTGTTCTAGTAACCATTTAATTATGTAGTTAAATATTTTTATAAATACATTTTATTGTTCTGACATGATTTTGTATTTAAAATCTCCTTGACGCAGGGTTAGATCGACGTGCAAAACGCTGTAATACTTTCGGGTGTCGTATCTCTAGCCTATGTAGGTAGTATGTAAAGAAAATAACGGTTATAAACAAGGTGTAAGTTTTCCGTCTCTTGTTTTTCCCGTAAATAAAAGCCGTAAAAGGGAAAGTTCCTAAATGTTATCCTAGTAAGAATATTTGATAAATCCAATTCCAGAAAATAAAAAGAATATTTTTGAAAAATGAACAACATTACATAAATTGCGTTTAATATTGTGTAGCACAAAAAAAAACTAAAACATTCAATACACAATGTAGAAAGTGGATAGCAGTGCGTTTCCATGGCGCGTGTAATTCGGCTCCATTACTAGTCTTAGAAACGCGATGCACACTCTACTGTTGTTAAGCCATCACATCGACCGTACTTAACTTGGGCACAGTACAACCAGTAGTCTATCTCGGCCGAATATTTATTATAAATGCCTACGGGGCTGCGCGGTACGTAAACATAGGGCTGCACACTTCCAGCTTTTTAATTACATTTACCTGCTTTTCCGCTCGTTACTGCGCCACAGTCGCGACTGTTCACTCCGCAAAGCCACCGCTATCGTGAGCGTGTAGGTATAACTCGCGTTTCCTCCGTTTCTATGAAGTCGAAATACTGTCTATATATTTGTACTATGACTTGGTGGTCATGAAAGTGTCAACACTACTAACATGCTTTCAACATTTCTAATTACCAACTTTCATATAAATCAACAAAGCGAGATATATTATGTGTTACGTAAATGTCATAATATAATTTTAATTAATTCCATATGAAAGCTTAGTTATACTAATTTTGTATGTTTTATTCCGCTTAGCAGATAAGATATGCCTTTGTACCTCATATATTATTTTTTTCTTACCAACGTATAAATAGTTAAGTGGAAGGAAACCAAGTCATACAAGTGGAAGGAAACCTGACCAGAACGGTTTATGTACAAGATTTAATTGCATAATTTTTCTCTACTTATTTCTTTCTGTACTTCATAAAAACTTTAACGATAAACTAACTAATTTATCATACATACTTGTCAATGTAATTTTATTTAGAGCACATTTACATTACAGCCCTATTTACACATCGACAAGTACAGTAGCGAGTACGAAGTAGCCCCGTCTCTCGCGTCTCGCCAAGTTAACTCGCCAAAAAATAGGATGGAGATCTATTTAAATCAACTTAATCAACAACTTACTACTTAACTCGCTACTGTACTTGTCGATGTGTAAATCGGGCTTTAAACAGAAAAACACTCGTAGGTGTAAGAACGGTTTCAACCGGCTTAATCTAAGATCCTTTCGAAGTGATTCACCAAACGATAAAGTGATATCATTTGTATCCTTTACCGCCGAATTATTGATTCTAAGGAGGTTTTTTTATGGTTAAGCATTTCACATGTAAAATCACAAAATATTCTTTCCTAAACACTAACCCAAATATGAAACAATGTTTTAATTAAACAATTAGTAAAGTAAAGGTAGGTAAGTAAATTAATGGAAATTTTTTTTTATCGAGGATCTATTTTTAAGCCGGTCTTTGAAATTATTAAAGTTCGTGATGTTTGATACTCGCACCACTATGCACATGATAACAGCCCATTAATGTCCCACTGCAGGCACGGGCTCCTCCTGTGACGTAGGGATACTTGGCCTACTTATACCACGCTGGCCAGACGAATTGGTTTAATTTCAAGTTTTCCTTCTTTTTATTTCGTAAAGATAGTAGTTACGGTTATTCCCTTAGTCGGTTTCTACGACACCCATGGGATGAGATGGGGTAGTGACATATTGTATTCTTACTCCGTCACCACACGGATAGTACACTATGCACACTATGCACATATTTCATACCAATACGTTGCATATATTTTGCGCTACGCTATTGCTGTAAAAACCCGTACAAAATATGTTAGAACCACCATTAGAATTCTCTAAGATGATTCCGCAAGGATTGACCTGGAATCTAAACCGGTTTGAAGTATTTATTGATACATATTAAACAGGTAGGCGTAAATAAGTACAGTTAATGATCGGACACAATGTTTGCGTGCCAACAGCTAAACATTGCTAATGCCAGGGAATTACATTTTAAATCATTAATGGCGGAAAACATATTATTACTGTCTAGTTAACTATTTACATAAATTCTCATTAGTGTACTTTTATTGTGCTGTATACTAGAATATAATGAATGTGGACGAGGCCGAATCTGTTTGCCAGGATCGTGACAAGTGGCGTTCTGTCGTCTCTGCCTACCCCGGCCGGGATAAGGCGTGAGTTTATGTATGTATGTATGTATGTATGTACTAGAATATAATGCCACTCAATAAGGCAGTTAAGGTTTTAGAATCTTGAATTTCGGTGAAAGGCATTTTTTCGGAACCCTTCAATCAATCAATCAACTAGCCTATTGCAGTCCACTGCTGGACATAGGCCTCTCCCAACACTCCCCACAGAGCACGGTCCTGCGCCTTCCGCATCCAGTCCGACCCAGAGACTTTTTTGAGGTCGTCGGTCCACCTAGCTGGGGGCGTCCTACACCACGTTTGCCGAGTCGCGGCCTCCACTCTAGGACACGTTTGCTCCAACAGCCATCGGTCCTTCGACAGATATTACCAGCCCATTGCCTCTTCAGGTTGCTAATTCTAAGAGAAGAAGAACCCTTATGTTCTTTGTAAAGTTTTGTGAAAGTCAACAGAACACAGGAGATGATCTTTTCTCAGAAATCTTTATAGTATACAATAAACAGAAAAATAGTGCTTAAATCTAGGTATCATTTTCAACGTAACTATATCAGCACCAAAAATACACATAAACACATGGAATAAAAATAAAAGAAATGGTATGAATTCGATCGTCTTTGCTGGCTACTAATGATACAACATGGATTTCCATTTCCTTTTTTTTTTTTCATTGTAGCAGTGCCAGTGATAATATGTGCAAAGATTCTTCAAATTATTTTTTGTAACGGATGTGGATCCATAGTGATTTATATCTATTCTTAATCGGAGGTAACCTTTCTTATTACTTGTGCTCACTCACATCCATTCACTTCGTATTTTTTAAATTGAAATATAATCGTCTTTGAATCACAAATTAAATACTATTGTTCTTCTAGTTCTGATATTTTTATTATTATTTTATTTTTCTTGTAAATACTGCAGTACAATATAACGACACCAGAAGTATCAATTAACGTAAGGGACAAAACACGACTTTTCAGGAGAGCCAAAAAACCATTCCGATTTTACAAATTCTTCTGTAACTTTTTATTAGTTGCCCTAATCTTAAAAATGTCTAGGACAAAGTTTCTTATAATTTTCTCTTCTTTATAACTATAAATAAAATATTTACGTAAACTTACGCGTTTAGAAAATAGCATGTCCCTTACATTAAAAAAAGTTGGTTAGTTCCTGCTAGTTGTCCTTTAAGGCACTCAAGCTTTCAATGTAAACTATCCCATATTAAAGTAAGCACCAAGTTTAATAGGAAACTATAACACAAATCTACTGTAAAGGACATAAACTACTATGAACTGGATGAAATATGATGTATGATAAACTATTAAGAGCCATTATCATGTAATTTTGGACCTGATATCTTTATTATTAAGTCTATTAGTAAAAATATACTTAAACTTACAACATCTTTAGATTAATTTTTGAAATTTTGGAGAAAATTCGGACTGGTCGAACAGTAAATACGACTGTGGTAAATGCAGTTAGGCAGTTCCTAGAGATAGGATATTATGAACGGAGACCAGGTCACAGTCGTAAGCTGTGTAATTTTACTTGGCATAACCGTTTTATCGTCAGAAATGTCCTCAGGGACAGGTTCATTACAGCAATTCAAGCACGTAACCAACTTCTAGAAGTTAAAAATGTGTGTGGGGGTATACGTACGGTCAGAAGAAGGTTAAGCTTTTAAAACTGCTAGAGGACCACAGTTTCTTATTTCTCTCGTGGGTACAGGCAATGGACAATATATATAAGGCCTTTTCGTCTATTGCACACGATTTATGAGGTGGTGTCTGTGATACATCGCTTTTGATGACTGTACAGACCGATACCACAGGCTTGACAAAAGAAGTAACTGGACATTAGTGTCGAACCATGTTCATGACGTTTCTGTCTCTTGTCAGCAAGCACTCCGATCCAGGCTTCATTACAAAATTTGCGACCCTCTCCGACACGTTTGCGCCACTCGGGACGTTTTTCCGCGAGCTTCTCCCAGTCACGGTGGTCGATTTTAAATGCTGCCATGTCTAGCTTGGTGCAGTCTTTGAAACGAAGCAGCCGGCTCCCAACATCTCTTCTTTCCATTCCATCAGGTTCCATCCTATGCACGCACATTCCCTAGCCAACGCAGACGTCTCTATTTAAGAAGCACTGTCAGACTAGGCAGCTGTGCGATTTCTAGAACCTTCTCGTTTGTCATCTTGTCCTGCCATGCTAAGCCCAAGATCTTTCGTAAGCATGTAACATAAGTTAAGATGACGGCAACGTTCTTGTTTTGCATACGACTTCCAGGTTTCAGCTCCGTACAAGAGTATGCTTAAGATGGAAGCCTGAAAGACAACCATCTTGGTCTTAGTAGTAAGGTGCTCATTGTACCATACCCTTGTACCTCGTTTCCCGAACATGGTTGCCGCCTTACCAATACGGATATCGATCCGTCGTGAGCATTCGAAAAATGTGGTGTTTACAGACAAATATCGGATATCATTAAGTTATCGTCAAGGTCGTCAGAGTTCTTACAGGCACAAAAATAAAAGGTTTGCCCCATGTGCCCCTTGAAACTGTGGTGTGCCAAGGTGGTTCAATAATGTTTTGGGTGGCATGATTTACGGGGCTCGTACTTAGACTTGGTTATTTTTTAAAGTGGTGGTGTAAACGCAGAAAAATATGTTGCCAATTGCACCATTTATTGGGGAATAATTTCTGTTAATCCATGATAGTGCACGGCCACACATCCCTAAAAATCACAACTGATTACATGAATAAGGGTGTGATTCGAAAATTACTATGGCCTCCTTGAAGTTTAGACTTAAATCTTATGGAACATGTCTAGGACAATTAACTAAATGTTACAGTTTTAAGGGCTGTTTCTCATTTTGTTGATTTTTAAGAAACTTCGTTCATTAAATGTTTTTACTTTTTTTTAATTCATACTTGTAATTAAGTAAAATATTTAATAATACCGAAAAATACTGAGTAATGTACATTTTTTCGAAATTTTAGACATAATCAAAGGTGGGCCCCTAAATGTATATTAAGGTAAGCGACAAATTATAGTAAAGTTATGTATTGTGTTTTAACGTAAAGGTCATATTGTGAGAATTGTACAAAACTTTTGTTTAACGTAAGGGACTGAATTGCATTTCAGAACTATTTACATTATTTTTCTAACACGTAAAAATATTTACGTCCGTTAAATTATTTTTTTGGTATAAAAATCAGTCTAGACCTTCGAAAATGTGTACTGTAAGGGACATTTTTTTAACGATAGAGAAATTTCAAGTATGCCAAACCATAGAGCGTGAAATTCCGAATCCAACGGTATATATAACTCATTTTGGCCAAAATGTCCCTTACGTTAATTGATACTTCTGGTGTCGATAAGTGTAAATAATAGAGTTAATAACATGTATATAACCTACATGTGTTTTGTCCATTTATTTTTATATTACCGACTTTTATTTTGTTGCCGAACATCTGGCAATAAATATATTTTCTATCATTTACGCATATAAAAGGAAAGGAAATATATTCTAAGGCCGCGCTGTAAAAGAGGTAGGTACATTTGTGAGCTGCTATGATAATACTACAATGCTGATTTCTATCGGAAGATATCTAAAACGTTTATAATAAGTAATTAACAATATGAGATCCGCAGTGCGTGTTCAATAATAGTTTATGGATGATCAATAGCCTATTAATACTAGGACGGGCTTCCTCCATTGACAGAGGGAAACTCGGCCTACTAATACCACACAAGCCTAACAATTCGGTATAAGGCACTAGTTTTTATTGTTTCATTTGCGTTCAAATTATATTACTATTATAGTCACTACTGATTCGCCGGGATGTCGTGACTTACAGAAAGCTACGTCCTAAATTGCTTGAGTTATATTTGTAACTATAAGCAAGAGTAATTAGCAAGTCTTAGTAATTAGAATTTCGCAGGCCACGTCTATTTCAAACGTTGATTTTAACCCATTCGTTCATAAACAAATATGTAAAAGTTCTTAAGTACATTAAATGCAAATAGCAAGAAGGCTAGCCGCAAGATATCCGATTGCAAATAGAACCACTTTATCTATTTCCGTAAGTCTCGTACTATTGTCTAACATGTCGAAATATAGATAGTGACATTGAAATAGATTATATTATTAGCATTTCGTAACTAGTATGTATGATATAACCTTATTGTTATTATGCATACCTACGCATACATACACCACACAATGTCAATTTGTAATCTTGTATTCTTAATGTATAAATTAATATTTGTTTTTAAATGACTTCAAAACGAAGAGGCGGTACTCAATTGGTTGTCCCTTTTTTTAAATACATGTATTTCCTTCTGCATAATTCTGTAATATCTTGACCGGTTAAAAATAGCTTTTTTCTTTGAAAGGCTTCTAAATTAGTCTTAGGGCTATTTCAATTTAGGCGTTTCTTGCCGTAACTACGTTTGCGGTGCGTTTTGTCGAACGGCAAACGTATGTCTGTATAGGTCTATCTACTCGTAAGTACATGGTTTACACATCAGATTTTAACTGATAGTATGATTTTATTTTAGTCAATTTTACTAAAAAAAGCTCTCAGAACTTTATTTACATCCTTCTTATTCATTGTCTTGAAAAGTTATTATGATTTACGTTTAATACGTATTTTTCTTGTAAAGCAAGCAACTTCTGTAACATACTACACCAATAAACCTTATTCCAAAAGCAAAATTTCTCATTCAAACGAAACACAAAGCGCAGATTAAGTCTCAGAGAACATTATATAATAAATATCCGATACAATCACGGATTAGTCACCCTCTATCGTTAAGTCGAATAGAGGTGAGATTACGAGCGGACAGCGAGATGGCCCAGTTCCGAGTCGACTTCGAATCGACATCGACTAGTGCTAAATGCGGTAATAGCTGTGCATACAAAGCCATCATATTTCCTCTCTTTCTTTTATTTAAGTTGTGAACGAGTGAAACGTCTCGCTATGACAGTGAAAGGGGCTTTGTACGGAGTGATTAAAAATCTTACTTGAAGTTTCAAAAATAGTTTCTTTTTTATTTCACCTATAGGGAATTCTTAAATATGTGATTTTAAACTTAAAAGCAACGCTTTTTCTTAACGGTATGAAATAATATGTAATTTAGGATAGTTATTTGATAGGTGTGACATCTGGGTGTATCTTAGTAGGTCTTAAATATCACATTGTAAGGACGGGCCTTTTGCATATATGGAATAAAACTTAGTTTACTTTTTATATATTAAACATAGGTACACAATAAACATACTATTATTATTTAAAACCACACACTATGCTGATTAACGAATGCGTAGACTTAACTTAATCTCTCAACTTTCATAACAGCCCATTAATGTCCCACAGCAGAGACGGGCCTCCTCCTTTAATTTCAAGTTTTCTATTACGTAAAGATAATATTCACGGATAGTCTATTAGTCGGTTTTTACGACACCCATGGGATGAGATGAGGTGGTGACACACTGTATTCTTACTCCGTCACCACATGGATAGACTCAAAGTGAAAGATCAACTTTATTATTAAGTATCTCTTTTAATATACTAGTGCACCAACTAAGCTACAACTGCACCAAGCCTTATTTATATCTTGAGATCCGTTTATCTGCAAAAGCAGGTGGCGCTTAGCGGGTCTTAAACAGATGAGTTCACGTCAGAGCTATATTTTAGTAGATCTGGACAAATTACCCGGGACTTAGAAGTGTTAACACTTGTGAATAATATGCATGACGTCTTGTTATAAATCATGTAAGTGCATGTACATTGTACTGCATTTGTACTGAAATGTATCCTATTTAAACGTTTCTCCGTGTGGTGACGGAGTAAGAATAAAATATGTCACCACCCCATCTCATCGCATGGGTGTCGTAATAACCGGCTAAAGGACTATCCGTAAATATTATCTTCACAAAATAAAAAGAAGGAAAACTTGAAATTAAACCCTATACCAATCCATCCGGCCAGCAGGGTATTAGTAAGCCAGTATCCCTCCGTCACTGGAGGAGGCCCGTCCCTGCAGTGGGACATTAATGGGCTGTTATGATGATCAAGTGGCGTGACGGTGTAGGAATACAATATGTCACCACCCCATCTCATCCCATGGGTGTCGTAAAAACCGACTAAGGGACTATCCGTGAATATTATCTTTACGAAATAAAAAGAAGGAAAACTTGAAATTAAACCCTATACCAATCCGTCTGGCTAACGTGGTATTAGTAGGCCAAGTATCCCTCCGTCATGGGAGGAGGTCCGCCCTGCAGTGGGACATTAATGGGCTGTTAGGATCATCAAGTGCTATCAGCCTATCTTATTTCCTAGGTCTCTTTACTAAACTTTTAACAGTAACGGAGTCTAAATTTCCTATCAGTTTTACTCATTAGGTACTTCTTTTATATCAGCATCCACGGGAGATGTCGGTAAACTTCATTGATCACATAAAATAATTACTTATTGTTTGCATTTACGATAAAAATGTCACCAGTGCTACTTGTCAGAAAATGACATATATCGAGGTTCTTACGGGGCAATGTTTCTCATATTTATAATTAAAAATGTAATAGTTAAGCGCCAATTAATTCTCACATTTTGAAGCAAACAAATAACCAGAACGTCCTTGTCTGACTTAAATGGTAAAGTTATACTGGTAGCAGTTGTTTTTAGGCTTTTAAAACTATTTATAAATATGCTGTCGACCATATATGTATGTCAACCAGTGAACCAGTTAATTACTTCTCATTACTTTTCGCGACAATGTATCTACAAAAACATCCTGTTTTATCAACCAGCCATTCTCACGTTTTAAGATAATAGGTATACTTAAGTTGTTAAAACAAACTTAAGTTAATGAATCTAGAAAACAATAATATAGTAAATAAAGTAGTGTGTACAATAACGTCGATTCCGCGCTAGACGTGACAAACTGGTTGTTGCTGTCGCTACGCGTAGGCTCTCGAATTCCGCGCCGCCATTTTGAATACCACAGTGACGTCACGTGGTTGGGCGCGGGCCTGCGCCTGCGCACCGCCTGTCTGACATTTGAGTCGCGCTCGCTTCCGAACGAGGCAATGCCTCCGTACCATCAAAATGAATTTCTGTCGCGTATTTTATCGTGTATGTGCTAAATATTGAACATAACACCGTGTCTCTCTGATCTTTGCGTATTGTCATAAGAACAGTTGAGTTTAACGATTTCATTACAGACATTATAGTGTAGTGAATGTTATTATATGAAAGTGTTATTGTTGTGATTTCTTTTCCTCTGGTCAGTGCAGTGTCCTAGATAACTGTCGCCGAGGGGACTCAAGTCTACCTCCGGAGGTCAGTCCGTCCTCATTAAGTGAGTGTATTTACATTTATATTCTAGCAAGTATTCTTACATCCGTATTGTATTCTGTGGAGTGGGCGAGACACGTCATTCACAACCTGTACGAAACCTTTTTCGTTTTTTGTATTTAGGTACTGGCATTAAATACTCTATGAACTGTAGTAAGTTATGTAGTATTAAGCTTTGGTTCTCGTGCCGTAGATCACCTTGTAAACCGTGAGAACATGTTAGTTACAGTCATTAGCCCAATTTAAAGTTTAACTTAGTATACACACATAGTCAATATTTTTCTACTTTCTCAATTTAACATTTCTAAACAGCTGGTTTCGAGTAGTAAAATGTTTGAAATTAGTATTGTAACGAAATAAAGCCTATTTTAGGGCACTATTTTTTGTTTATTCGAGCAAACCTATAAATAAACCGGCTTCTTAAGATTTATAAAATTAAAACTCCCTTATTTCTAAAAAAAGGTTTCGATGTAATTCTTATTTGTCTATGACAAACTTGACAAATTGTATTCTATTTTTAAAAGACCACAGTTAAACACACCACATGCAGTATCCTATGTTATGTCCATTCTGGATCTAGGCTACGTTTCGCGCTAATGGTTACATACAATGCGCGTCGACGTGCGTTGAACTCTTTTAAAAGGGCCGCTTCTCACGCACACCCCTTACGAAGGCGCAGATAATGCAATCCAATATCCGCTTTAAAACTATGTAGGTTAGTGGTGATAATCACGTAAAAAATATTATACAGTAGGCAGTTAACGGATGTGAGTTTTTTTTTATGTTGCACCTCATCACAGGCGATCGCACGCTAGTTCGATGTAGCGTGACTCTGGTAGCAGCTGTGGTGCAAAAACTACCCGCGATATAAGATAATAACTGCATAGTATAAAACAATGTCGGTGTCGTTGTCTGTCCGTCCCTATATTATGCTTCATCATAACAGCCCATTAATGTCCCACTGCAGGGACGAGCCTCCCATGACGGAGGGGTACTTGGTCTACTAATACGTTTTTCCTTACCTTTAATATGCTTAAAGTTTTAAAACTATGATTTTCTTTTTTAAGCATTTTGTCTTAATAGATAGAGTGATTCAAAAGGAATGTTTGTATGTATAATACATGCATAATGTTGTAGAGTATAAGCATTGCATCCGTACAAAGCCGGGGCGTAGTAGGCCAAGTATCTCTCATTCACGAGAGGAGGCCCGTCCCTGCAGTGGGAAATTAATAGGCTAGTATGATGAAAGCCGGGGCGGGTCGCTAGTGATATATGAAGTCACGGGAGGAAGCCCGTCCCTGCAGTGGGACATTAATGGGCTGTTATGATGAAAGCCGGGGCGAGTCGCTAGTAATCTATGATAGTTTGTAGTCAGACTAACCTCAATTAGTTTTATAGCAATACTGACAGTTAAATTAGCGTGTTTTACGTAATTTCTTATAAGATTGTAAATGGTAGCGATTTAACATTTAAGATATCGTGTTAAGGAAGTTGTTATGAATTGGCTGTATTGCTATTGCCATTTTCATTGCAGTTTTTAATTATTAATTATAAAAGAGAACTTCTATACTAGGGATTATGCCTTGTGTCTACAGAGGATTTAAAACATGCAATTACCAAACGTAAAGGTTACCCAGGTTCACAATTTTAGATCTCATCAGACGCTCCGAAGTTTTAAGACAAATTGTTAATCAATTTGTCACCAAATTATATATAAAATACACAACAGTAGCAAAAAAATTTACTACCATTGTTTTTAAGGATATACCCATTTATAGAATTGTAAAATGACTTACTCTTCATCATGCCATCAAATTTCCTGCCCAGCTTGTGTAAATCTTATTAAAGTGGGCTTTTGAAATGTCTCCTCATTCTTCAAGGAAGTGTTAGTGGAACTTAAGTATAAACTTACTTGACAAAAATAACAAAGTGTTGCTTCATTTCCTTCTCGGTAGCACAAGAAGCAACGAATGCCTAACTTTTCCCGGATTTCGTAATTCTTGGTGAACTCTGCATTTGTTTGGATTCTAAGAACGCTTAAAGATTTTTTGTTCTTCTTCTTGCGATTTAGTAAGATGATACCCTGGTTTATCTGCTCTTTTGAATGGGACTTTTTAGAGACTATACCTCCGTTGACTCTGGCCAAGCAGGAAGATGTGTGTGTTTGAAGCTATGACTATTGTGAGCCCGGGTCAATAACGTTCGCAAAAGCACCGAGCATGATACTCGGTCAGTTGCACCGAGCATGGGGAACACAATAAAAAAGATCACCAACTCATTTAATCAAAACGAATTTGTTGTGTAAAAGAAACATTCCTTGTGGAAATGCTAGAAGAAGACTTAAACTATATATAAAAGTGGCAGGTATTTTAAAAAACATGTCAGTTGATTAAGTAGTATTTTCTTTTATAATCTCCATGAAAATGTCGTAAAGTTCAAACCTAGTTGGTGTTTTCAGAACAACCCATTATCCAATATATCCGAATACTACTTCATGGAGGGGTTCTCAAATGACAGAGCAAAACTTGGCCCATTAAACCAATAGACTACTTGGTGTAGGATTTTTTTTTTGAGGACGAGTAGTTTGTCCCTGACGACATTTACTACTTTACATCTCCTACAAGATGTAGTACATGTAGTGCACTACATCTTGTAGGAGACTACATGATGTAGGGCGGTCGGATCTCCGATATGTAGTCTCCTAACAGCCTACATATGATTACACTAGACAACATGTAGTGTCCTACAAGATGTAGTGCCCTACATGTATGGTAGTGTAATTGGCGCTTATATCAAATATCGCTTAATTTTATATTGTTATATAATTAGTTGATAGGTAATTCTGTTTTGTGAAATAGATGTCTGTTCACCAATAGTCTCTTACGTAAGCATTCTAACAAATACTCATGTCAAATATAATTTTGTCAGTCATCACACTCAGTTCCATACTCTGAACACAATTGCATAAGAAGAAAGTGATAGTAGACATATTGTACATGTAATATGTTGGAATATTTATCTTATACGAGTAAACAACATTCATGTATTGTCGGTCGAGTGCTTTCACTGTAAACATGGACAACTTATTTTAAGATATTCTTTAATTTGTTCAACTCTCGTGGTGATAAGTAGGTACTTTTTATACTGCATGTTAATTCAACTCGTACGGTGTTAAGTACGTACCTACTTTTTATACTGCATGTCAATTCTCGTACCTAAAAATTCGGTTAAGTTAACTTTTAGTTGTCAATTTGTCTTGCTTATGCTATTGCAATTGTAATCTTTTGTGGTCGCTTTAAAGTTTTATTTAGAGTGTGACAATTTGACAACTAAATGTTAACTTAACCGAATTTTTAGGTACGAGAATTAACATGCAGGTAAAGAAACAGGTAGGGTTCTAGGGGAACTGCCTACTTCCCTTACATAAGGCAAAGAAAATTGCGTGGTATGTTCACACAAATACCACCATAGAAGCAGGGGTTTGACTGCCCTGACCCCGGTAAAGAGACCGAAGTAGCATTAATTCAGTCAAAGTAGTTTAAGGCTT
Organism: Schrankia costaestrigalis; assembly: GCA_905475405.1. Lineage (NCBI taxonomy): Eukaryota > Metazoa > Arthropoda > Insecta > Lepidoptera > Erebidae > Schrankia > Schrankia costaestrigalis. Next base: position 10,657,597 of record FR997826.1, read on the forward strand.
GTGTTGGCTTGCCAAGAGTCCCAAACATATACCAGCTGCGACCGTTGGTTTTAAACTGTTCGAATCTGACCTGCCCATGAATCTGACAGTTCTCAGCAGTGTGAAGTCGGAATTCCCGATTCGATTCGGGATTCCCAAATTTTAATTTCCAAAATTTATAGTTATTTTGTTCCCTATGCGAACTTCCTCAAAAATAACATAACAATATAAGAATAATGAATAATAATAATAAATTCGTTTATTTTTCTCATCACAATAGGTCTTATATGTTAAGTAGCTGAGACATCCTTATAAAAATAGTAGGTACATACCTTGGTGAGAGACTGGTGCCTGATGTAGGTTAAGTAAAAAACCTGTGTTACAGGTCACCAGTGGCCCTGTATATAATGACATAGGTCACTGGAGGTCATCCAAACTCTTCAACAAGCTACATGTACTGTCATTTTGAGTAATCGTTATCATTACTATTGAAACATCAAATTGTTAATACTTACCAACCAGTTTATTTGTTTGCATTACAAACCATTGCGTTTACGCAAGTCTAACTGCATAGTATAAATGTATATTATGTACCTTTATAATGTGTACATGTTTACAACGTACATCTACACACATACCTACTTCTATTAAGAAATAAAGGTTTTATACCAAGCAATCGAGCGATCGAAAAAAGAGCGGATATTATTCCCCTTGTGATGAAAAAGTCTTAAACTAATCTAATAATCTAGCCAACGTGGTACTAGTAGGTCAAATTAGGTTTCAAAATGGCCAATATTAGGTGTAATTATTATGATAAATATGAACAAAATTTCATCCGGAATTAACTTAATAAGATAAAATTTTAACCATAAACAATATTTACATTTCTCAAATTTCGCATAACCGACGAATATGTATGTCAATACTAGATCAACTTTATATAACTACGTAGTATATTTATTATATTTACCTATGCAGACTCATGTTAAATACGTGGAATAGTCGTATGTATACACAAGACAAGTGGTTATTGAAGAGAAAGCATTGTGAAATAGACCATTATAATAAAGTAAACTGCCATTAAAATTCTACTGTCTTCGTCGCAAAGCGGTCCTATACCTAATACGTTCGTAAAGTCGCGGGCTGAATAGTTCCAAATGATTGTCTTAGTCTTGTCTTGTCTGGCTCCATTCCTAGTATGAGAGTTGTCTTTTGTAACAAAAAATTATAGTACCATACAAATAAATAAAACTAACATAAATAAAATAAAACTTTACCGGTTCAATAAATCCTATAAAACAGATAAACGAACTCAGAGTTATTTGTACAGAATACTTTAAAATAATGCCCTAACATTATCATTCTAATTGTTCATTATAACATGAGAAATATCTATGAAAACATTAAATAAAATTTGATTCAAACGATTTATTTGATACAAAAACAGTCATGGATATTTTGTCATGTCATAAAAGCCGTATATTTAGTAAGACACTTAGTTTAAAAAGCTATTTATTTTATTATAGAAACACATTGAGACTAATGTATTGTATATATGAGAGAATATAAAAGGGACACTATTAATATTTTAATGAAATATCTTTGGAAGGACACAGTTACAAAACAATCTGGACTTGATTTTCTCTCAAGTTAATGATTTAGCCACGAACCAGCAAAGAATGATTTGGTCTGACCTGTATTTATACTCGTACCTACAACCACAATAGTGTCTGGTCTCCTTCATTTGGGTTTATTTGGTATTATGTAAACTTGTTATGAATCTCCGTTTATTTAAATACATAACAAATAAGAATAAGTATTATAAATAAAAGTAAAAAGGAAAAAAGAATCATGTTTTTCTTTAAAAGTAAGAAACATAATTACGGCTATGCGATGTTAAAATATTTATTTTATGCAAAGTGAAAGCAATTAATTATTCTTAGATAACACTTTATGGTTATTATAATACAGCATCTCTCCAGCTTGAAACTCATCTGTATAATAATTATTTAAAAATATCATTACATTTTCTACACTATCTCTAATTTTTGTTGTAGCATGTTTAGAAATTCTTAGCTTTTTTTAAATGTAACATAGTGGTTAGTTTGATTTTATTAGTTATACACATAACTTATCGTAACAATAACCCAGATATATTCCATTGCATTGCAGTGATGGTGGGACACTTGGCCTACTAACACTACCCAGATCAGACAGATTATAATAGTGTGTTTTAATATTAAGCTCTCTTTCTTTTGTTTTCATCGAGTATCAGCAAAGTCTTTCTTAGTCAGCTTTTTCGATATCCATGGGATAATGGTTGTGACATCATGTTTTTATAATGATATTTATGTCACTACATAGACAACACCACATATAAATAAATTGTTCTGGGTTTTTAGTCATGTATACCTACTTAATATGATCGTTACTGTAATGTGTTGCCTAACTTTTCCCGGATTTCGTAATTCTTGGTGAACTCTGCATTTGTTTGGATTCTAAGAACGCTTAAAGATGTTTTGTTCTTCCTCTTGCGATTTAGTAAGATGATACCCTGATTTATCTGCTCTTTTGATTGGAACTTTTTAGAGACTATACCTCCATTGACTCTGGTCAAGCAGGAAGATGTGTGTGTTTGAAGCTATGACTATTGTGAGCCCGGGTCAATAACGTTCGCAAAAGCACCGAGCATGATACTCGGTCAGTTGCACCGAGCATGGGGAACACAATAAAAAAGATCACCAACTCATTTAATCAAAACGAATTTGTTGTGTAAAAGAAACATTCCTTGTGGAAATGCTAGAAGAAGACTTAAACTATATATAAAAGTGGCAGGTATTTTAAAAAACATGTCAGTTGATTAAGTAGTATTTTCTTTTATAATCTCCATGAAAATGTCGTAAAGTTCAAACCTAGTTGGTGTTTTCAGAACAACCCATTATCCAATATATCCGAATACTACTTCATGGAGGGGTTCTCAAATGACAGAGCAAAACTTGGCCCATTAAACCAATAGACTACTTGGTGTAGGATTTTTTTTTTGAGGACGAGTAGTTTGTCCCTGACGACATTTACTACTTTACATCTCCTACAAGATGTAGTACATGTAGTGCACTACATCTTGTAGGAGACTACATGATGTAGGGCGGTCGGATCTCCGATATGTAGTCTCCTAACAGCCTACATATGATTACACTAGACAACATGTAGTGTCCTACAAGATGTAGTGCCCTACATGTATGGTAGTGTAATTGGCGCTTATATCAAATATCGCTTAATTTTATATCTCTGCTTCTGGGCTGGAGTCATGCCTTGAAGCCATTACAAACTCTGCTTCACAGTTGATTCATCATGATTTATTGATTATGGGTGATTTTAATTTGGACAGATTGCAGTGGAGTACATTAATACCTAGTGCTACATATGAGTCCAGGGGTGATTGTGTTTTGCCCGACTCTTTTAGGTCAACAATTGGTAGGCAAATTTTGGAGTTTATGGGGGTTCTGGATCTACAGCAGTACAACTTAATTAGTATTATTGATAGTAAAATGCTTGACCTAGTTTTCTCGTCTCACAAAAAAGTTACAGTGCAATTGTCGGTAGATGCTCTTACTAAAATAGATAATTACCACCCTCCGTTAATAGTTTCTCTTGACTATCCAATAACGCGTTTTTTAAAAAAGAATAAAGTAAATAAATTTAATTTCTATAAAGCTAATTACGCAGTAATAAATAATGAATTAGATAACTTAAACTGGCATGAAATATTATGTCAGGAAGACATAGAGGATATGGTTTCAAGTTTTTACGATGTTTTGTGGAGTATCATAGCTAGATGTGTTCCTATTTCTACTTTTACCAAAAGAAGCTATCCTGTGTGGTATACCCGGCAACTTATAAACCTCATAAAGGAAAAGGATAAATACCGTCATAGATTTAAGCGTTTTATGAATCCTAGGGATGAGATTGATTACCGCTTAGCTAGGGTTAGAGTTCATAGACTAATAAAATCTTGTTATGCCAAATACTTGAATAATATTGAAGTAGAAATTTCTAATAATAATGTCAAACTGTTTTGGTCCTACATAAATAACAAGCGTAAGGGTGGTTCCTCTATTCCTAATGAAATGACACTAGGTGGAGAAACATTTAATACATCGCAGTCAATCTGTAACGCTTTTGCTAGAAATTTTTCATCAGTTTATATTAATCCTGATCAACTTTCAAATGTTTACACGACACAGCCAGACCCCAGTACGATGGTACATAGTACTCTAGGTACGATTGAAATAGATGAAAGTCATGTTGAAAATGCTTTAAATAAACTTAACAGTTCCCTTGGAGCGGGTCCTGATGAGATCCCGGCTGTGTTTATTAAGAAGTGCTCAAACTCTCTTATAGCTCCTTTAGTACGGATATTTAACTTATCTCTTTCCACGGGAACTTTTCCGTCCAAGTGGAAACTAGCGAATGTCGTACCTGTACCTAAAGGTGGCCACGCGGGTGAAATTTCCAATTATAGACCTATCTCACTATTATCTGTATTCGCAAAATTATTCGAATCTCTTATTTGCCCTTTTATAAGTAATCACATCAAGCCTATACTTTTACAAGAACAGCACGGTTTTCGGAGTAAGATGTCAACTTGTTCTAACATTGGATGTTACATTAGTGAATTATCTGAATCCTTAGACAAAGCCTTCCAAGTGGACGCTGTTTATACAGATATAAGTAAAGCGTTCGACAGAGTAGATCATAATTTGTTACTTGCTAAGTTGTCGAATATTGGCATCCATGGATCATTGTTTGGATGGTTTTTATCTTATTTAACGGACAGATCCCAGAAGGTTGTACTTTGTGGACAGGAGTCTGAATATTATAAAGCTGCATCGGGAGTTCCCCAAGGTTCTCATTTGGGGCCTATTTTGTTTTCTATTTTTATAAACGATCTGGGTTGCGTGATAAAACATTCAAAATATTTATTTTTTGCGGACGATCTCAAAGTTTTTAAAATTATAAATGACGATAAGGATGCTGCACTGTTGCAGAGTGATTTGGTTCGAATATCTAATTGGACAAAAATAAATAAGCTCCCACTAAATTTAAGTAAGTGCAAACATATAAAATTTCATCGTAAGAGACATTTTTTGCAAACAAGTTACATTATAGATAATATCAAGCTTGAGGAAGTTGATCAGATTAGAGACCTTGGTGTGATTATTGACTCTAAATTGTCTTTTATTCCGCATATTGATGATATTGTCACCAGGTCATTTAAAATGTTAGGTTTTATTTGGCGTAATTGTAAATTCTTTAGAGATAGGCGTGCCCTGGTTACTATTTATAATGCACTTGTGCGGACTTTATTGGAATACTGCTGTAGTACCTGGAACCCTCACTACCGGTGTCACATTGACCAAATTGAAAGAGTTCAGAAACGGTTTCTGTTTTTCTTAACGGTTCATGCGAAAGAACTATCATCTCTGGGTACCTATAATGAGAGACTAAGTTTTTTCAAAGTAAATTCTTTGGAAGAAAGACGGTGGGTTGCAGATCAAATAATGCTTTATAAAATCTTAACTGGTAATCTTGACTGTTCATCGTTGTTGCAAAGGATTAATTTTAATGTACCACGGTCAGGCCAGAGACTAGCTAATTTTCTACCCTTTGCCTCGAAAACTTACAGAACTAATGTGGGGTTTCATAGTATGATTCCCAGGCTGTGTCGTGAGCACAACAGATTGTATAGGCATATAAAGGTTGACATGAATGCTGTGTCCTTATTAGTTTTCAAAAAAGAGCTGTATAATTTTAAGTTAACTCAAACGTAAATGTAAGTGCCCTTTCTTGTGTTTCTTTTTCTTTGTGTTTCTTTTTGTTTTTGGTTTTGTGAGTTGTTCCCTGAGCTTTGCTCAATGTAGGTTATGTTCTTAAATAGTCTTTAGTTTTTGCATTGTTTTTAAATTTGATGCCACAAAAGGGTAGGTATCACATGAGTATCCCAATGTATATAATTAAAAAAAAAAGTTTTGTTTGCCTAGTATTGGGTTTACATTCTGTGTAGATTGTTAATTATATTTTATTATAAGGCATGTAAATAATGTTAAATCTGTTGGTAAGCATTATAAATAAATAAATAAATAAATAAATATTGTTATATAATTAGTTGATAGGTAATTCTGTTTTGTGAAATAGATGTCTGTTCACCAATAGTCTCTTACGTAAGCATTCTAACAAATACTCATGTCAAATATAATTTTGTCAGTCATCACACTCAGTTCCATACTCTGAACACAATTGCATAAGAAGAAAGTGATAGTAGACATATTGTACATGTAATATGTTGGAATATTTATCTTATACGAGTAAACAACATTCATGTATTGTCGGTCGAGTGCTTTCACTGTAAACATGGACAACTTATTTTAAGATATTCTTTAATTTGTTCAACTCTCGTGGTGATAAGTAGGTACTTTTTATACTGCATGTTAATTCAACTCGTACGGTGTTAAGTACGTACCTACTTTTTATACTGCATGTCAATTCTCGTACCTAAAAATTCGGTTAAGTTAACTTTTAGTTGTCAAATTGTCTTGCTTATGCTATTGCAATTGTAATCTTTTGTGGTCGCTTTAAAGTTTTATTTAGAGTGTGACAATTTGACAACTAAATGTTAACTTAACCGAATTTTTAGGTACGAGAATTAACATGCAGGTAAAGAAACAGGTAGGGTTCTAGGGGAACTGCCTACTTCCCTTACATAAGGCAAAGAAAATTGCGTGGTATGTTCACACAAATACCACCATAGAAGCAGGGGTTTGACTGCCCTGACCCCGGTAAAGAGACCGAAGTAGCATTAATTCAGTCAAAGTAGTTTAAGGCTTGTGTTGGCTTGCCAAGAGTCCCAAACATATACCAGCTGCGACCGTTGGTTTTAAACTGTTCGAATCTGACCTGCCCATGAATCTGACAGTTCTCAGCAGTGTGAAGTCGGAATTCCCGATTCGATTCGGGATTCCCAAATTTTAATTTCCAAAATTTATAGTTATTTTGTTCCCTATGCGAACTTCCTCAAAAATAACATAACAATATAAGAATAATGAATAATAATAATAAATTCGTTTATTTTTCTCATCACAATAGGTCTTATATGTTAAGTAGCTGAGACATCCTTATAAAAATAGTAGGTACATACCTTGGTGAGAGACTGGTGCCTGATGTAGGTTAAGTAAAAAACCTGTGTTACAGGTCACCAGTGGCCCTGTATATAATGACATAGGTCACTGGAGGTCATCCAAACTCTTCAACAAGCTACATGTACTGTCATTTTGAGTAATCGTTATCATTACTATTGAAACATCAAATTGTTAATACTTACCAACCAGTTTATTTGTTTGCATTACAAACCATTGCGTTTACGCAAGTCTAACTGCATAGTATAAATGTATATTATGTACCTTTATAATGTGTACATGTTTACAACGTACATCTACACACATACCTACTTCTATTAAGAAATAAAGGTTTTATACCAAGCAATCGAGCGATCGAAAAAAGAGCGGATATTATTCCCCTTGTGATGAAAAAGTCTTAAACTAATCTAATAATCTAGCCAACGTGGTACTAGTAGGTCAAATTAGGTTTCAAAATGGCCAATATTAGGTGTAATTATTATGATAAATATGAACAAAATTTCATCCGGAATTAACTTAATAAGATAAAATTTTAACCATAAACAATATTTACATTTCTCAAATTTCGCATAACCGACGAATATGTATGTCAATACTAGATCAACTTTATATAACTACGTAGTATATTTATTATATTTACCTATGCAGACTCATGTTAAATACGTGGAATAGTCGTATGTATACACAAGACAAGTGGTTATTGAAGAGAAAGCATTGTGAAATAGACCATTATAATAAAGTAAACTGCCATTAAAATTCTACTGTCTTCGTCGCAAAGCGGTCCTATACCTAATACGTTCGTAAAGTCGCGGGCTGAATAGTTCCAAATGATTGTCTTAGTCTTGTCTTGTCTGGCTCCATTCCTAGTATGAGAGTTGTCTTTTGTAACAAAAAATTATAGTACCATACAAATAAATAAAACTAACATAAATAAAATAAAACTTTACCGGTTCAATAAATCCTATAAAACAGATAAACGAACTCAGAGTTATTTGTACAGAATACTTTAAAATAATGCCCTAACATTATCATTCTAATTGTTCATTATAACATGAGAAATATCTATGAAAACATTAAATAAAATTTGATTCAAACGATTTATTTGATACAAAAACAGTCATGGATATTTTGTCATGTCATAAAAGCCGTATATTTAGTAAGACACTTAGTTTAAAAAGCTATTTATTTTATTATAGAAACACATTGAGACTAATGTATTGTATATATGAGAGAATATAAAAGGGACACTATTAATATTTTAATGAAATATCTTTGGAAGGACACAGTTACAAAACAATCTGGACTTGATTTTCTCTCAAGTTAATGATTTAGCCACGAACCAGCAAAGAATGATTTGGTCTGACCTGTATTTATACTCGTACCTACAACCACAATAGTGTCTGGTCTCCTTCATTTGGGTTTATTTGGTATTATGTAAACTTGTTATGAATCTCCGTTTATTTAAATACATAACAAATAAGAATAAGTATTATAAATAAAAGTAAAAAGGAAAAAAGAATCATGTTTTTCTTTAAAAGTAAGAAACATAATTACGGCTATGCGATGTTAAAATATTTATTTTATGCAAAGTGTAAGCAATTAATTATTCTTAGATAACACTTTATGGTTATTATAATACAGCATCTCTCCAGCTTGAAACTCATCTGTATAATAATTTTTTAAAAATATCATTACATTTTCTACACTATCTCTAATTTTTGTTGTAGCATGTTTAGAAATTCTTAGCTTTTTTTAAATGTAACATAGTGGTTAGTTTGATTTTATTAGTTATACACATAACTTATCGTAACAATAACCCAGATATATTCCATTGCATTGCAGTGATGGTGGGACACTTGGCCTACTAACACTACCCAGATCAGACAGATTATAATAGTGTGTTTTAATATTAAGCTCTCTTTCTTTTGTTTTCATCGAGTATCAGCAAAGTCTTTCTTAGTCAGCTTTTTCGATATCCATGGGATAATGGTTGTGACATCATGTTTTTATAATGATATTTATGTCACTACATAGACAACACCACATATAAATAAATTGTTCTGGGTTTTTAGTCATGTATACCTACTTAATATGATCGTTACTGTAATGTGATTGGTTATCGATATAATAGTGCAATAAATACTATTTTAATGCTTATTTATTCTTTTTAACTGTAAAGAGTATATTTTATAAGCTTTCATTTAGTTTAAAGCCTCATAATAAAGAGTTTTTCCTTAATTCCTATTAAACTTTTAAGCTAAAGGACGCCCGCTACTGAATATTATTATCTTCCAAATAAGGCATAATTATGAAATGACAATCGGTTATGTTATATTTTACATCATCAAAAAAAAGTTAGATATCAATGAATAAACTAACAAATAAGTAGACACTGATAAGTACATACATTAAAGAATATTTTCAAAGGAAGAATATGAAAGTTATCTATACAGAAAGGTCTGTCGTTGATTAGTGTTATATTTAGCTTTATTAAAGCTGCTGGTTTGACCTTACTACGTAGTCAATAAAGCATTTAAACCAATGAATTTCGTCTGTAAAGTACAGTTTAATAATAATTTATGCATTTCACAAATGATTGTTCTGAAATAATTATGCCAATAAATTTATATAGGTACATTATATCTTTGTGTCCGATGAATTAAAATTTATAAAAGTCCCTGTAACAAAATAAACTTTTTAGGAAAGAATAAAAATGTCAAATAAATACAAGAATTAGAATAATTTATACAGTTTTTTGTATTTCTACTCACTATTTTGATAAGTCGAGAGATATTCAAAAAGTTTTTGTTTTTTGTACAAAACTCGAACTAAGAATTCTTAGAAAAAAATATGAATAATTGATTTGAGGATAAACTAGTATTAAAAAGTCCAATTTTGTTAACTTAGGTCGGTCACAGAACAGGACGAATTTAGTACATTGACCTTTTAGCCTACAAACTGTAGGTATAGTGTGTATAAGCTCTAATGTTCACCTAGCTCCGTTGCTGACCATACTATTCAAATATTCTCAAAGGTATGTGAACCTAGCGTTACACTGAATTTAGAAGTAGAAAATAGCGATTAACAATTGCCCTAAGCACTGAAAATCGTTAGAGCGAAAGTTCGCTACATCGACACAACATAATTTCGAATATCCAAACTTTGAAATTTCGAATTTCATTGATATAAAACGTTTGATTTCGAGGTTAGGTGCAATACTATTTGTATAATATATTCAAGTCTTTTAGAAAGAGAAGGTTACTGCTAGGACAAGTTAAACATAAAAGAAAGTTTTCTTATTTATGTTAACAAAATGCAGGTAACATCCAAAGACAATAGCATCATAATTTCGTCCCACATTCTTTGTTGATTCCGCCATGTGTGATGATGGGGCCATTTTATTTTGAACGACTCGTATTAAACTTTGAAGTCACTTTTGTATGAATTCTTTGTATAAAATTAAATTTAATATGTGCGCGACGTACCGTGAAGAATTTGTAAAAACTTTGAACCAAAGGTCAATTATGTTAGGTTAATACTAAACAACATAAATGTATAAATAAAATTCATAATTATTATATCTCTACAAAATGTTAGTCCGATTGTTAGCTTAAAAAATGGTACCTGAGTTTTGGTTAACGACAGACGCAGCAACGTAATGCTGTCCAGAAAAACTCTATCTAATTTACTAATAATTATTACGAAATAATAAAACTTGGTGTTCCTCTCTTGTCTACAAAAGCCCGGGTCGCGGTCGGCAAGAAGCTAGACTGTACACGTGCCTTAGGCCAGGCGCGCACTACGAGTTTTTCGCCGCGCGGCTGAAAAGCGCAGCGGTATAATGTCGCACTGTAATACTGTACCAAACAGTTTTACATTGTATTGCGCGCACTTGACGGCAAAGCCACCGCAGCCCACCAGTATTACTGTGCGACATTATACCGCTGCGCTTTTCTGCCGCGCGGTGAAAAACTCGTAGTGCGCGCCTGGCCTTAATCAAGTTTTAAAAACTCATTAACGTTAGGTCAATATTATTTAATTCATTTGGGAACATTTTTCAACTTATTTACGAGATTTTACGATTGAATTTAGAACACTACTTTGTTCTTAAATTTATTCTAAATACAAAAAATCCTTATTTAAAAACTAACGGTACGGAAGTGTTTGAATCTAGCTGTAAAATAATATAGATTAATAATTGTCTTTAGATCAATGAAAAGTAGACTAGAGCTCAAAAACCTTTTGATTGCGCCATAAATTATAATCAGAAAGGAGTCTACCATTTTTAATAAAATTTGTATTGATACACACTTGATTGTTTTGGCAGCGTTTGACCTACTCTGATGATTCATAGATAATATATTTGATTTATAAGATGTTTTTACTGTTAGTTAGCGAAATGATTTTAAATCTAGTTAAATAATCACCTATCGCATGTTATTGTTGACATCTGGCATCAATGTTAATAATGTACAACACATATATCTAATTGTCATCTATTAATACTAATTATTATTAATTTATAAGTAAAACCGTCTAGAAAAAATAGTCTTTTGAAATATTTACATAATAATGTTTTGTATCGTAAAGAAGACACGTACGAAACTCGACGCTATACAATTATTATTAAATAATGTAAACATTAAATTATGTCTCATATCATATTAATTATTTTAAATAGTTAGATATCTTCTTTCTACACGTAAATGTCATACTGAAGTGATAGGACCTCATGTGACGAATAGGTAATCTAGCCAAGTTCTTACGGCTGTCGATATTATTGATGTACCTACTTGTGTATATATTTTGTATTCATTAAATGCAAGTCCGCATACTGTGTTTTACTTTTATGTTGCTATATCAGTCAGCGCTTAAAAAAATAATTTCAAATAAGAAATATTGTTTAGTTGCCTTACTGTCTATTCTAAAAACAAATTCAAGCACACAGAACTGACAAACAAAATGTCAACAGCTCAGAAATAACGTTTCGTAACTAATATTTGCTATAGTGTCAAATGCGGATGCGGTGGCACGGAGTAATTGAAAAGGTCCATCAAAGGCAGCCGGTCGAGAACTTATCTCAGTTTGTATGGAGGCTGTTCGAGTCACGTTCGGAGGACAACGGGCTCGCCCGCATTAGCTCTGTCTAAATACCTTTCTACTTGACGATTGTCGCACGGTATCGGCGGAGCGCTGATATGCGAATAACTCTCATTTGACTGAACAATCGTTACCCTCTTTTGTTGAATTGTTGTTTCTCAGAAAGATAAGGATTCTTATGTAATATTACTTGTGTGTTTCATTTGAACTAGATTTGTTTAAGTCATTTATAAGTAGGTTAGTAGTATTTAAAAAAAACAATTCAACGTAGATATATTTTTGTAGTGGTAGTGTTGTGATAAATCGATTGTTCAAAATGAGCGAGTCCTATGATGTGACATAACAGTTACTGTTGCTGTCATGCTATATAGAGAGTTAGAGACATAGATAATATTATTGAACAGTCAGCCATTTATAAAATAATCTCAGTATTAATTTATCGAGCTTATTTTATAGATGGGGCATGATGTTCTAGCCCTTTTGAAAAATTAAATATTATCTTTACGAAATAAAAAGAAGGAAAACTTAAAAATAAACCATATACCAATCCGTCTGGCCAGCGTGGTATTAGTAGGCCAAGTATCCCCCCGGCATGGGAGGAGGCCCGTCCCCGCAGTGGGACATTAATCGGCTGTTATGATATAAATACTTGGCTATTATATATATAAATATATATATAAACTTGCAGAGTCATATTATATAGTCTTACTACTTCTAAGTACTATTTGAATACATGAAATACAATAATATACAACGCTTTGTCATGCTCGACGATTACCTATTGAAGGTACGGTGTGTTGAAATCGACAAAGGAGATGGAAACTTCTTGGCTAAAGCCTGTACATTACTGTACAGAGTAAGGATATGCCCTAAAAATCTTTTCTATTTTTTAATAAAATAATAATAAAATTTAATTTTATTAAGATTCGAACTTGAAAAAAATAGAAAAGATTTTTAGGGCATATCCTTACTCTGTACAGTAATGTACAGGCTTTAGCCCAGAAATTTCCATCTCCTTCAAAAAATAATTATCTTGGATTTCAGATTGCCAAAACTAACAAAAGATTTAGCACGAGACTAATAAGTGTGAAGCTATATAGTACAGTCAAATAAGACTAAAATAGGGGCAAACCTCGGAACGGAAGCGAATAAGCTGTAAATTCGTATAATCCTTTGTTTTGATGTTCTGATGACTGGTGAAAAGTCTCATATGATCACGTGTCTGCGTCATAAGTTATTCAAGGTCAAAGGTCACGAAAGTTAGTTTTTTCCCATAATCTCGTTTTCTATGGGAAATACGCATTTAACGTCATTATAAATATTGTAGATCATAAAATTGTCTACAAAAAATATCTGAACACTTTTCTCCTAAAAAGCATCGCTTTCGAGATATCGTGACTTTAGAGCGCAGGAAAGTCGTATTTTCGACTATATGCACACACTAGCTTTTTCCCGTGATTTCGCTCGCGTTTATAAATATTATGAAAAATAAGGCTTATTTCAATATATAGTAGCATATGCATGCTTGGTCTCAGCCTAATCGGTTTGAAATTGACAAGGTTACATACAAACTTCCATCCCCTATCTTATCCCTTTAGGGGTAGAATTTATCAAAATCCTTTCTTAGCGGGTGCCTACGTTATATCATCTACCTGCACGCCAAAATTCAGCCAGATCTGTCCAGTGGTTTGGGCTGTGCGTTGATAGATCACTATGTGGTAGGAGTATTCCTACTTGAGAAACCACGTTAATAAAAACCGCCGAGCAGCCTAAACCACTGGACAGATCTAGCTGAATTTTGGCGTGCAGGTAGATGATATAACGTAGGCACCCGCTAAGAAAGGATTTTGATAAATTCTACCCCTAAAGGGATAAGATAGGGGATGGAAGTTTGTATGTAACCTTGTCAATTTCAAACCGATTAGGCTGAGACCAAGCATGCATATGCTACTATATATTGAAATAAGCCTTATTTTTCATAATATTTATAAACGCGAGCGAAATCACGGGAAAAAGCTAGTGTGTGCATATAGTCGAAAATACGACTTTCCTGCGCTCTAAAGTCACGATATCTCGAAAGCGATGCTTTTTAGGAGAAAAGTGTTCAGATATTTTTTGTAGACAATTTTATGATCTACAATATTTATAATGACGTTAAATGCGTATTTCCCATAGAAAACGAGATAATGGGAAAAAACTGATTTTCGTGACCTTTGACCTTGAATAACTTGTGACGCAGACACGTGATCATATGAGACTTTTCTACCAGTCATTAGTACACCAAAACAAAGGTTTATGCAAATTTACAGCTTATTCGCTTCCATTCCGAGGTTGAATGCTTATTTTACTGGAGTAATAAATTGATAATACTCTCATTTCTGTATAATCTTGGCCCAAAACTCTTAGTGAAGGTTTCATTCTCATTTGACGACTTCAGTGCATTTGGCTCGATAATGTCCAATACACGAATTGTTATTTGCTGTGGCGTATACGCCATTAATTTATAAAGTAGAACTGTTAGAGTAAGTTAGAATATTGTTGGAAAATTTTGACTAGTAATTATAATTAATCGACTACTGGACTGGACATAATATGACAACAAAAAATGTTACATTTACCGATCCTAAAAAGTATAAAGTGTTTGAATTTATATTAAAAAAGTTTAACTTAAATTTATTTCTTAAAAGAGAAGTTTAAGCATTTTTGATCTTCAATATTACGAAAACGAATACAGCTTTGACAAATTATGTAAATGTTTGCTAATAAGAGCCACAAATTCCGACATAATAATTGGCTACCGGGCTCTTAGAAACTCGTGGACTTTTAAACAGCTGCTTAGGTAAGGCACGGAATGTGTGGGTCATTCTCGAACACGCATGTTTTAAACGAGGAACGCCGGATAAAGTGCACGATACACCGTTGATTGTGCGAAGTGGGATTGTAAGGAGGTCAATAGACAGGGCTTGAACCATAGAGTATCATGTTTTACTTACAATGTTGTTTTTTTCTTTATGTGCCTATGCTGCCAGTGCACGTAATTTCCAATGGAGATTTTAATTCATATGCGTGAAAGTAGGTTTTGGAGGTTTACGACTACCAAGCAGGCTTTCATCTATTTTCTCGTATCAATTCGTAATGTAGGTACTTAATCTTAACAGTCTATTAAATGCTTACTGCAGGGACAAGTTCCTGTTACATGACACATTTTCCGTCTTTTGTTCTTATAAAGAATGTGCTAACAGCCTTGATCATCAGCTTTTACAACACCCTTGGTGGGATATGGTGATGATACCATATATTTTACTCCATCACCGCATATAATTTTACCTACTTCAAATTATAGTTTTTAGGTTTATCTCTAGCCTTATACATATTTCCGTCTGCGTAACTACATTAGGTACTATTAAAAGTTAAGTTTTACTACCTCATAAATTATTACAAATTGATAGAATGAAAACGCCAGTCACAGTAATAAATAAAATGTCAAATCGGCGGTCTGAAGTTCACGCTACTAACGGGTGTTGAGGCTAATTATAATGTTTCATTCAAATTAACGGTAAGCCATGTATGTAGATCAAGTGATAGGATATTTGAGTTGACAAACGGCATTTTGCTAACTAGTAGGTACATACTTAGCCTGTTATTAGTTTAACAGTTATAAAAAGGTAAAAATTCAATTTTATACCCATCTAAAAAGTCTTTAATATTCAAAATTTTATGTCTATGTAGCAGTTTCTAAATAAAAGAATTTCATTGTGCAAAAATTCGTTCAGTCAATAGGTACTTAATTGACAGGACATTTTTGACGCTCTTGTTATAATAATATGATATAGGTAGGTACTCGTAATAATTTTGATAGGGCCATTAACATTTATTATAAAAAGACAAGGAAAGTTAAAATCGCTTAAAACTTGCATAGCTTCCACAGCTTCCAACTAAAGATACGTAAAAAAATGCATTTAAAGTATAAAAATATACTTACCTAAATTATAACATATACCTATACGTATTAATTCGAAGCAATAACCTTAATTGTATAACGCTGTAACTTAGTTACTGGTCGTGCCTCCCGTAGGAAGGCGATCACTGATCGTGGTACAATAGTCAGAACGCGTGACATCCGCACAACGCGCCGGCATTAGGAAATAGGAAACGACCACCACGACTCGATATTAGCCACGGCTTTGTATCAAAATACTTACAATTTATATTAACTGAGGTAACGTTTTGTTGTACTTATTTCAGCACAAATAAGTACCTATTGCATTAAAACTTGATGATACTTTTTTATTTTTACTGTCACGTTATTTGTGAATATGATAGAGCAAATAAGGTGGCAATATTTGGAGGAGGCCTATGTACAGCAGTTGACGTCAATTGGCTGAGATGATGATAGAGCGTTTTGAAGTTCAGAAATAATATACGAGTGTAAGGATTGACAGTTTTTGATTGAAAGAGAAATAAATTCAGATAGACATTATTATCAAACCAGAACTTTCAGGCAAATACATGTAAAACATCCTTTAAAATCTCTTCATGCTTTATTTGAATCATGTTACATAGGAAGATTGCATAATTATATAAATGAAAGATACATAGGTAAGATAATATTATTATGTATAAACATTTAGCTTCACTCCGTTGAGTGCACAGAGTGAAACTGTAGAGTTAATATTTAATTTATCATTTTATGTGTGTTAGAATTATAATTTTGAATAGTTTTCTAATTTTATATTTGGCCAGTTATAAAATCGAAACAGTAACGGCTATGTCCTTCCTGATAACATACACGTAAAAAATTGCATGTTAGGAATGTTTGTCACTGTTTCACGCGAAACCACAATGGCAGAGTTGATTATATTTTGCAGTAATATAAAAAATAAAAACACATAGGTTTTATAATGTCGCACAAAGCCACGTTTCACATATCGTAACTTATATCATCATACCTGTCTAATGCTCTGCTATAAATAATCACACAGATTACCATAGATTTAATATCAACAGAATAATTATTGTATTAAATTATATAACAAACACATTTGTCTGCCACATTATAATCGATGACGAACACACGTTCACCTTGAAAGTAACCCAACTGCGCACATCATTACCTATTGTCATTAGGCTAAGCACCTCACCGATTTTATCAGTAATGCCTTACGCCAACGTCTAAAACCACAACAAAAATATGGATTCAGTAGTCAATATGCAACCTACCGCCTACGCTACGTACACACAGCAACACATCAAGTTAAACATTTTCATTTGAAAATTGTGTCTTATTTCAAGGTAGTAAGGTACATAAGTGTCTAGCTTGATTAGTTGCTGTGTGTACAGAATGCGTTCGAGATACTCACCTACAGACATCAGGCAAACAAACACAGGCAGACAGCAATCTCGAATGGATTGGGAACAATGGGAGAGCGAATGTCATATTAATATCTGTGATTAACTTGTTTATATCATTAAAAATATAATATTGTTAGTTTGTATTTCTATTCTCCCATTCTTTAACAAACATAAACTTATAAATAAATCAGTAATATTATAATTTTATCTACATAAATAATGTGTATATATATATATTTAAAAAAAAATAATACAGAGTTTTTTCTACATTGGGTATCGAATTGATACCAATTAAAGCCGTATTATCGTATGTGGTCATCAATCAGCTGGATGTTACTATGCTAATAGCTAATTAATTGAATTAGAGCTATAAATTAATCTTATAATTAATACAATTAATCAAACAACTAAATACGAGTCCTACTACCTCAATTTATTTTGTGTATAATTAATAGCTTAGAACTTATGTGAAACCGCGCGCGGTTTGCAGAGGTATAAAACATGAAGAACTTACATGAGTTTAACTTCTGCATTTGTGTGTTTGGTGACGGAACCCACCATGTCAAAACAAATGCATTGTAATTAAAATGTATATAATCTTGCATACAATTATATACGTATAAAAGAACTCATATCCTGTCTCACAGATGATGCAATTTTACCTTAATGTGCAATTTGATATGTTAATGAATAATTAATTTGTTGTTACTGAATTCGCTGTTTGCAATTTTTGTAAGCTATAATTTTAGTTACAATGTTAATCATTTTCTGTCATTGAAATTTATTTTTAAAATATACAGAAAGTCAAAGGAGATCAATGATCAATCATTGTAATGTAATTGCAAGAGAACGGACAGTCGGAACAAATATTAATAAATGGACTAGACAGCCGCCCCAGTAGTGGAAAATTCATCATGATTTAACCGTGAGACGACAGTTGTGGAATTCAGCTCGCCTCGCCTTCTTTGCTTGTTAGGATCCAAAGAGGCTACTAAGAGTTACGAACCTATTTCATGACATCCGTTGTCTTAGTCCTAGACTATATTGATGCCTTCAATCGTGATTCATACAGTCACCTTTCCTGTATATTGTAATTGTGTTTGTGATTTGTTCTTTTTTAACTTAAACTTATAAGTAAATATAATTATTTAAACTGTAATGGTCACATTCACTCCGTGATCATGGCGCTTGTAACAGCGTCGAAATGTCGGAAACTCGAAAACCCATAGTAAATATCCCGATAGTTCATTTATTAATACTTATAAGTAAAGAACAAAGTTTAACAAATAAAATATTTTTGATTTGAAGAAAGAAAAAATCATATTACAATACAATGACATAAACAAATGAAATCTGCCATCATCAAACAAGTAGATGCAAATTGATTATGCAACGTTATCAAGTTGTTATATCAGATTCAAATGTAATGAGCGTAATAATATAGTTAACTAAGGGGTGATCAAACTATGTACTTCGTTGTACTAAGTCCCTCGAGCGTAGAGATTTGCGATAGTTCCGTGTTTACTAACACGAATGGAGAATAATTTTGAATCTAATAACTTTCATATCTCCACTGTTTTAGTTTTACTTTCAAACTAAGCTATTATGGTAATAGAAGCGCTCGGAGCTAAGGTAATACTGAAGCGGTCGTGCTAAAGATAGGTTGATCTGGACGATGGGTTGTCATTGTTGTCGATGATGAAGGATGACCACTGGCACTGGTTACATATACGAGTGTCTCTGCCAGGGCACTTAAAAAGCAGGTCCCAGTTGTGGAATAAGTGACAGCAGTTGGTAAGCCACGCCAGATGCCTTTTGACTTCAGGTACTCGTTGCTAGAAGACCAGTGTTCTCGTATTCTTATTGTTAAATTACGAGAATCATGGTTTACATATGAACAATACATGTATCTTGAAATGCAACATGTTTGATGTTTAACCACTCAGAAACTAGGAATTAATGTAATAGAAGCAATACGTACCTAACCTTCACGATGAATGCATTTCTATATAGGTACGTATTAAAACGGAAGCAGTGAGAGCGAATGTACAGAACATTTTTTAAGAGAGAAACGCATAATATGACACTTTCATGTTATGACATTACATTCATAATCTCTCACTGGAGCTAATAATATTTGTAAAAGACATTTAAATATTAATGGGAACGTCGAATGTAATGCGTTTGTCTCATAATAACAACAGTCTATCGTACTTCGGAGTCGGCCTTCTCCAGAAAAGGAGAGAAACTTGCCACAAAAAGCCACATCAGCCAGAAGGATTTGTAATTTTCTATCAAGTTGCCCTTCTTATATTTTTGTAGAGATATTATCTGCGAATCATCTTCGGCTTTTTAACCTAAACTGTCTTGTTAATAACGTAGGTATTTATTTCGTTACCACCCTACGAAATAGTTAGATATGACTGTATCGAAACGCTTTTCGATAACCTCAATCTCTGAATACAGAGATTGAGGTTATCGAAAAGCGTATTCAAACACCACACCCACTTCATCCTGGGTACTGGGATCCAAGACAGTTAATATTTCAATGTAAACATTCGATGATTGCCGCGTAAAGTGGAAATACTTAAAGGAGGCCTATGTCCAGCATTGGATTGATCAATAAGCTGATGTGATGATGATTCGATTCGAAAACGTTGAAGTCACCCTAAAGGTCATAGCACACCTAAACGACTCTGCTCCAACACCGCTCCCACCCAACACCGTCCTATACTAAGGCGACTGCTCGTAGTCTACGCGGCGATAGCTAGCAGGCACCCAGCAATCCACGCAGTAACTGTTAGCAGATGGCTAGACTGATCTGTGATACTGACTGAATGACCGCGCAGACACCGCACCGACCGCTTGCCTACAATGAGGCGTCAACTACCGAGCAGCCTGGCGGCGGTAAACTCGCTGACAGCATGCTGTCTGCTGATTTAGGATGCCAATGTAAAATATATCTAAAGAGCAATATTTAAAGCCCTTACTTAAATTATATTATTTTTGGGGGATGGGAGCAGAGTCGTTTAAATGTGCTATGACCTCTACACATTTATCAAAATGCATCACTCAGTCGGTATGCAATTTACCTATCGTATATAGAAATCCAAGGTTAACCACATTGGTCTCGCATATCAATGTACCAATACCTACATAATATTAAGTACCTATACTCTCGACCCGCCCCGGCTTCGCACACGTGTGCAATTCTTATAATCTACAATATTATGCATTGTATTATACATATAAACCCTCCTCTTGAGTCACTCTATCTATTTAAAAAAACCGCTTCAAAATCCGTCACGTGGTTTACAAGATTTAAGCAAATTCAAGCAATTAAGACCGATTTACACATCGACAAGTACAGTAGCAAGCTAAGTAGTAAGTTAATGATAAAGTTGATTTGAATAGATCTCCATCCTATTTTTTGGCGAGTTAAGTACGAAGTAGCCCCCTCTCTCGACTCTCGCCAACGTAACTTAACTTAATGATTATACCTATTTATGATTCTCATACCAATGCTGCCAAAACCAGTTCTCAAATATGTATTTAAATGGCTATTGAAAGTAATACATTTTATATTTGATAGCATAATAATAATTTAACATGTACACACAGCAACACATCAAGTTAAACATTTTCATTTAAAATTGTGTCTTATTGCAAGGTATTAAGGTACATGAGTAGCTTGATTAGTTGCTGTGTGTACAAGGCAATGTTAATTTTAGAGTAGGTATAATATTTACTGAGTTAGGTAATATTTTATTTTACATAATTATTGTATGGAATTGGTAATTGTAGGATAAGTGAGTGAGATTGTCTGAAAATGCAGGTGTTTAAGTATACGGGTCGTTGACTTGAAAATGTAAAACGGTATTATTTATGTACTAAACTAAGTAAGTATACTTACTAAAATTAAAACTAACAATAAAGTAGGTAATCATTTAAGACCATTTTTTATCCTTTGGACTTGGAGGACACAAGGTTAGTTTAGAAAATGGGCGCCTTACTAAGATTCTACAAAAAGTCTCAAGTTATTTGCTTTATTCCCACTAGGACATCAATAGGTGAAACCACTAGGCGTCCACCCACCTATAAAATGGCAGCATCAACATTGCTTAACTTGCATTATCGTATAACTGACAGCGACGGCCTCCGAACAAAATTGCTGTTACTTAAAGACGATCACAAAAGAAATTGAAAGTACTTAAATGAAATTAATTTCACACTTGGTTTTATGTCGTATAATAAACAATGAGCATAAAATTGTTTAATTTGTTTTATTTTTAAGAGATAATTCTAATGATGGGCGAAGAATACGTAGTATCAACACGGCTTTTGGTTCCGTTAGTTATTGCAAATTACGAGGAGAAAGGGATAGCCCCTTTTCAAAACAAGGAGAACTCGAAAGAAACGAAAAGTTGGGCTACCGTAAAACAAAAAGGGTGAGAAAGGCTGGAGCAGTCACGGCTGTTCTCAAGAAGACAAGGGCCCCTGCCTGTAATGGCTGGCAGGGATCGCCGGAGGGTGACTGGACGCAAAGGCTCTGCCCGTTCCCCAGGCCCCGTCTAAGTAGGCTATGAAGGAGTGCCGCTGGGGACTTTTAGCGGGTGCAATGGGGGGTTACCCGTCCCCGAACGAGAGGGGATGCGTAGGCATTTTATCCCAGCGTAACGAAAAAAAAAAGAAAGCCTAATACAAGAAGGTCATAGTCCCATCTTAGAAGAAGGTCCACCCCTGCAATGAGACAATAAAGCTAATCACCCCACTTATTTCCGACAACGGATTAAAAAGCAGTTAGAAATCCAGACTACTTAATGCACATTTATGTTTAAGCTTACAAAGATTTGTATTGAACTGGAATCAAACCCAAGACCTCCTCCTAACCGCCGTGGATAATGTCTACAGAGGACGTCAATAAAACTAATCAAAAGCAAGAACATAAGTCATTAAATGTTAAAACAATAGCAATTCAAATAACAGCTGTTAATATTAAAACGTTATTGAATTCAAGATTATCATTTACGCCAGTCTACCGTTAGATCTCTTGCTTCACCGAACACCGCAAACAAATTCTCATCTCAATAAGACATTGTAAATAATACAAAATTGTATTTTGTATTGGATGTTTTGTCTTTATTGTATCTTAAAAGTAATTAAGATTTACACTTGTAAGTCGTGTTTACAATCATGAGATTCCTTGTTATAAAATCAAAAAAATCACTCATATTTTTTAAAAATTTTAAGACTTTGTAATTGTTAGCTCTTCTATATTAATATAAGTAGCTTTCCTTCGTCAGTTTTTACGACACCGCACTGTTCACATTAAAAAAAATGTGGGCATTGGTTGTGATTCTAATTTCACCATTACAAACATTTTCTTTTAAGAAACCGTAACAACATTGTTATTAAAACGATTAGCAGTACAGTAATACAAAAATAACATCGTTCATTATATCACAGACCGTTAGCTGAGTATACGCATGACCAAACTAGAAAACTGAGGTGTAATCAACTAGGTATGGGTAGCCATAACGGCGCGATCCGGCCTCAAACAGGTGTAGCATGGATAGCGTATGTACTTTATACAAATAACTAGCTTCTTGCCGCGGATTTTATTATTATTATTTTTTTTAATTACTATAGGTATTCAAATATTAATTTCGTGTAGTGATCTCACCATCTGATCCCATGGCAGGAGTTAAACCCTACCAAGCGAAAACTCACAGAAATTAACTCTACAAGGAAGCCTTTACTTAAAACTCGTCTGGCCGAGATAATATTAGGAGGCCTAGTTTCCCTTCGACGACGCTAGCGCCTGCATTGCGACATTGAAGAGCTATTTAAGTCCTATTCTTCTTTAGAAGTGTTAAAAGACAAGGCTACACGGTGGGAAACTTTTCCTACTAATTTAATTCTTAAACGTATATTCGGTATATATTTCTACAAACTAATACAAAATAGTCCTAAACACTTGGGAGGTGTGCGAAATTATTTCGCACTTGACCTTTTTCCAACTGTATAAATATTAGACATTCCCTAACCGGTTTCAATAATGAATAAATTGAAAGAGAATGAACTGAACTAATCAACGACCTCGCAAATATTCGATTTAGTAAGTTGACCTTTGTATTTCGTAACACATTTTGTTAGCGTACACGGTCCATTGTTTTACTGGTAAACAGTTTCACTTAACAACCTGATCGTTTTTATTTGTGTAACGTAAATGAAAGCTGCTTGTAATCTTTAATTATAGTTAGTAGAAGTATTAAATATTGTCGATGTACGGAATAAAAACACATAGTGTTGCCACGTCAACTCATACTGAGGGAATCGTAAAAGAAAACATTAGGCATGCATCCAGTTTATTCATAATATTATCTATAAGCATGTTTGGACTGCATGCTATTATTAGAAACTTTCAAGAGCTACTATGAAGTGGTACACCAACTTGTCTACTCTGTAAGCTAAGATTGATGACTAAGAAGTATCATTTTAGCCAGTTATATTAATGTTTCTAAATCCCCTTGACATAAGGCATAATTCGTAGTCGTCTTTTTAAAAAACTATTCTATCTAGGTCTGGCCCTGCGTTTGTAGATGCTGACAGATAGCCATTAAAACGTGAAAAGGTTTAGAACAATGATTTGTAAACATCACAAATATTTTTTCTGTGAGTTATGGAACCTACAAACTTATGCACAGCAGTCGCTTATAGTGCCTCATCTCATCATAACAGTCCATCAATTCAAAAAACCCGTGACGGAGGGATATTTGGGCTACTAATTCCACGCTGGCCAGATGGATTGGTACAGGGTTTAATTTCAAGTTTTCCTTATTTTTATTTCGTTAAGATGATAGTCCCTTAGTCGGTTTTTAGACACCCATGGGATGAGATAGGGTGGTGACATATTGTATTCTTTCTCCGTCACCACACGGACTACTCAAATCCAGTTAAAAACATCCGCATACAGCCAGGCAGTTTCCCTTCCTACTTTACAGTGTTTGCGTAACATAGATTTTCTTTTATATATTTATACTAAGGAATTTGTTAAGTCATTAATGACTCCGTACCTATAGCGGTTAGTTTACTTTTACGAGACCACGGTATGAGACAGGTTTGTGTTTTGATATATTCTTGGACATGGACAACATTGTACCTACTAGAAGAAGATGATTATCAGTAACTACTCGCTCGTTGAGCGGTTAATGATTAACCTTAATTTAGACGACCTGCATGGAAAAGTTGTTGATCATTCAATCTGCCCAGAAATAAATGAATTTATTTTTGTTATCCATACTAATAATGAAAATAGGAAAGTGTCTGTTTTTCTTTCTTACACGGCAAAACGGAGCGACGAATTGACGTGAATTTTTAAGTGGCGATAGCTATAAGGATGGAGAGTAACAAAGGCTACTTTTTTTTTCTGTGTCCAGGAAAGGGGAACAGTGCTACCCCGAATTTAACGCGAGCGAAGCCGCGGGCAAAAGCTAATTTTATATAAATAATAAAAATATTTATTTAAAGAAAGAACAAAACCATTTTAATTTGTCGTAACTGTAGAAATATATTCCACAAGAAAGATTAAGATAATAATTAGCTCATTGTCTTGCCTGATTTACTCGTATTTGTGTGGGGATTTACAATTTAATAGTAATAGTACATAATAAGTAATAATTATATAGATGAGGATAGGTTATTAAAAAATCGAATCCATTGTTTACAACCTAAAAGGCTCTGTCCTTTTGACTCAAGGCTTTTGGATCGATAACTGACCAATTAAAAATTCAGGGTAGATACTTCTTTATGGAACTTCTTTTAATCATCCAAGCAAATGAAATTATACTTTGCCTGTGCCAAGGCTCTGGTTTTAGGGCCGGTTATTTAATAGAAAATTATATTTTTGTATCACATTGAAGGCCTTTATAGCCATTATACAGGGTGTCCCGTAAATAATGGATCAAACATAGGGAAATCATTTGTCGCCTAATAAGCTACAACTAATTTGATTTTTGTTTTTAAATCAATATGGTTGTCAAAAAAACAAATATCAATATTTTTCTAAACTGACTATTGGATAGTACCTACTGCTAAATACTTTCTTTATTTTTAAAATAACAACTTAGTTACTAGTTTTCAGTTTAAGACATAAAAAAGACTGGCAATCCTAAATAATGTTTTTCGTTTTGATTAATGATTAGTTAGCAACGCAGTTATTAAGGTTTGTAAAATGGTATAAACCTCAGAGCTATCCCTAGCCCTATAATTTTTTGACAACCCTATTAATTTTTAATAAAATAATCAAATTAGTTGTAGCTTAATAGGCGACAAATATTTCCCTATGTTTGATCTATTATTTACGGGACACCCTGTGTATTCTTCATCCAACAATGTATCATTACTCTACCAAGTGCCCACTGCGTCTATTACTTACATAAGCATAATCTCAGCGTTATGCAAATGACTTTCATAAAAGCCTACCCCATATTTTACGTACTAAAATCCCCGTCTCTAATGTTCTTATAGATAAAGTAGTGTTTACCTGTATATCACATTTGCATGAACTTACAATTTGGATGACACTATTGACTGACCACCTCTGTGGCGTAGTGATTATACTTTAATACTTTATTTCAAAAAACACTTAGTACTAAGTTACAAATAAGATACATTGTAAACTATAGTTAGAATGTAGCATCTGTAGCCGAACTAGGACAAGCCTGTATTTCAGCTATTATATAACATGACTGTTACGCAGAAGTCTCGGGTTCAATTCCCGCTCAATGCAAATATTTGTGTTCATGAACATAATTATTTGCATTGGTCTGAGTGTTTCTATGTATAATATGTATGTATTTCCAAAAAAAAGTATATAAGTACTAATTTTTGTTGTTCTGTTACCCATAACACAAGCAGGTTAAGCCTAGCTTACTTTGGGAACAGATGGCGCTGTGTAGAGATGTCCGTGAATATTTATTTATTGAAGATTACAAAATTTTTATTAAATGATCGAGACTTCCCCGTCCCTTGTCTTCCTCTGATTACGTTTTTCAATCTTCTTATATGATATGTCTATGTGGAAATTATATGTGGGTTTGTACATTTTTTAGGGTTTTCAAGTGACAGTTAATGTAAAACAAACTTACTTAACTTTTAAAGCATTACATTAAGTTTTGAGTTTCTATTGTAACGAACTTATCAGTTTATATATGACTCATGGACTTATGAAAAAGTAAAAAAAGATAAAGAATAGGATAAAGTTTTCTATGGAATAACTTGTTTTAATTCTAAGCCTAAAATATAATTACTTAATTTGAATTATTTCTTGTCCCAGGTTCTCCGTGGACGATCGAGGTAATGGCGGGGCCGGCGGGTGGCGGCGGAGGGGAGCCTACTCGCTTGATCCCTGCTAAAGTACCAGCCGTCTTCGAGATATCTACTGCACCAGGGACTGCTACATTTAGCAAAACTGAGGTAAGAAATATTTTGAGACGACTTACCTATCATCATAACAGCCCGTTAATGTCCCACTGCAGAGACGGGCCTCCCGTGACGGAGAGATAACTTGGCCTACTAATACCACGCTGGCCAGACGGATTGGTATAGGGTTTAATTTCAAGTTTTCCTTCTTTTTATTACGTAAAGATAATATTCACGGATAGTCCCTCAGTCGGTTTTTACGACACCCATGGGATGAGATGGGGTGGTGACATATTGTATTCTTACTCCGTTACCACACGGACTTACCTATAGACGAAAGAAAATAACAAAGTGACATTATCGTCTCTATATCTTGAATTCGTTAAATGTGCAAATAAAAAAATAGAAATAGAATTAAAATAATTGGAAATAATCTTTTCTTTGGCGAGCAATAAAAACATTATTCCTAACATGTGGTCTGGACGCTGTGTAAAGAAGCACTTGGCAAGATGGCCATGACACTAAAGATAATTTTAAAACTTTATATGCGGGAATTAAAGTCGTAACCTCCACATTACTCCTAGTCAGAGTGACATGTAGATGTAATAGGTCTTACCAAATTTTATTCTATTATGTTTATTAGTTATTGAAAATTCTAAGAAAACGTTAGTATGAAAAATATAACTTTTGATAAAATCTTCATACAAAACGGTAATTCCACCTATTATTAACCACTATACCATCATGTTTCTAAAAACATCTAAGCATAATATTTTTAAAACCTACTAATTCACCCTTTAAAAGCCGACATTTTGAAATTGTGAATACAACTTAGTTCATCCTGTTCAGCAAGTATTTTCCTGACATTTAAAACACGATGCACTTGTTCGTGTCAATTAATATCAATTAAACTCTTCACTAATTGAAGCAACACTGTGTAAAATACTCAATATAAAATTTTGAACGTACCTATAATTAAATTATTGGCATTTTCTGACTTTAATTAGTTTACACGCTCGCCGCGTTCAAAACAGACTGATTTATAAAAAATGTTTTTATAAAACTTAACCATGTTTTATGAGAATATTCTATTCATAAATATAAATAGAGATTTGTGTATAAATAAGCTTTATTATTACTTTTAATTAATCAAAAAATAACATAATTATTGTGCATCGAGAAACAAGGATTATTATACAAAGGTTTTCTTTCCTTCCTAGAGATACTGACCGTTAGGTTAACCATCTTTTACAAAATCCTAGTAATTAGGTTAAAGAGGGCGCTGCAGTCGTGTCGCGGGAAGAGAAATTATGTAAAGGTTATGAAAATTTAAAAAACAAAGTTCTCATTTACTCCACAAGTACCATAGAAGGGAACATCCAAGCGATTAAACTGTAAAAGTTATAAAACAGCCCAATACCTACCTATTAGGTATGTAAAGTCTCTATTCTAATACTGGCGATTAAAACTTAAATGTTTACCTTACCTTTATATCTAAGGTATAACAGTCGATGAAACGAATATCATTAAACGATATATGAATATTACTAAATACGAACAAAGCGATAGGATTATATTTATTCTATTTAACTTTTATTACACCTGTGGGAATGGGTAAAACGATATAATATTCTTAAAGCGCCAATGATGCGCGAAGGGTAATGAAATAATTAAATTTAATTTTCTCTATTCCCACTTTATATTAATTTAATAAAACATGGTCCCTAATTATTAATACTAAATGTTGATATTTAATAAATGGGAGGATGTCGGGAATGATAACTAAATTATTATTTTTCTGTGTATGTATTTTATCTCGAGGTAAATAAGGCAAGAAGTGAGATTAAAAACTCAGCCTCCGTATGGCCTCCGTCACACAAACTGTTAAAGCTGCACTTTAAGTTGATCATTTTACACAGTTCATAAAAAATTAAAAGTACTTACTTATAAAATATTGCAGGAATGAAAAACAAGATGATTAAAATTTTAAAACTAGTTGTAGTACTATCACCTTCATAGCTGCCCCATCTCGTTTTAGGGCTATCTTAAAATGCGATTAGTAAAACACTCACAGATAACATTATCTCTTCTAAAGCAAATTAAGCAAATCTTGATTTAAAGGTGTATTATTCTGTTTGTCTATCAATGTATTAGTTCATTTGTCTGCAGTATAGTACGACTAGTTAACTTTTTCACTAGAGGAAACCTGACGCTATAGTGAGATAAATAAGCTGGTATGATGATAATTAAAAAGCTGAAAGGCGCGTTTTTCTTTACCATTGTTTCCTGATCGTCATCGAATGAGCACGTTACGAAACTGAAGGATTTTGTGAAATGATGTAACCAATTTAACCTGACATACTACGCTAGCTAAAACTAGACTAGACTTATTTTCCCCTTGCTTTAACATACCTATTAAGAGAATCTCGATAACCTATTTGAGTTCTAGACCACAACGTACGAGATATCGGAGTTGATTGCTGTATATGTTACAGCCAAAGTAATAAATATGAATATTATACATAATAACTAGCCGTTATGTATAATGGCTACTCAATTTAGATAAAGTGATAAATGTCGAAGAATTAATCACATTAACTAGCCATTATAAATAATATCTTCAAAGACTCAGATAATGTAATAAAACAAGTAGGTAAAGATTACTAGATTATATTTATATGATACGGAGCGGTTGATTTATCTGTAGTTACTATTTATATAAGGATATATTTACTATAATATACGAAATCGTATATTACCTAATCGTCTTTACCCATAATACTTGAGTGTCATTAAATAGGGTACTATAATTGTTTAAATATCCTATTTTTTCTTGCTATAAAGTAATATGTCCTAAAATAAAATATTAAGGCAAAAGTCAGAAACAGTTGGTTAGGTTAGGTTAGTATGGTGACTAAAGGACGCACGAGCCGAGCGAGCGAAGCGAGCGTGCCGCGGTAGCGGCCGGTGAGTGCTAGAATATAGTAATACTCATAATAATTAAGGAAATAATTAGTTGGTTATACCGTATTTATTACTTTGACTAACTTTGATCAGCTATTATAAATAATATCTAGATGAAGTGATTAATTTATCACATTGTCTAGTCAATTTGGATATTATTTATAATGACCAGTCCTTATGTATAGTATCTACACACATCAAAAAAGTCTAAGCAACATGCATGATATTACAAATTTACCATTTATATTAATTTATTTTACCATTTATTTTAATTATAACGTTGTATTTTATTTTTAAAATAATATTTTTAGGGTTCTATGATGTAAAAATAACAGCTGTTTTCTTTATAAGTTCTTTTAATAACAGAAATTAACAATATTAGAATATACAGGTACATAAGAAACTAAACTTTTTTTTTACAAATTGAAATTTCTTAAGAAAATATATTTATTGTGAAAGAATAGGACAATTTAATACAAAGTATGGCCTCCTCTGCTATTCAGAACTTGTCGGCAACGATTATTCATTGAATTAATGAGACTGTTTATGTCATCTTGCGGTATTCGCTCCCAATGGAATTGTAGCAAATCCTTCAGCTGTTGGGTTGTTGTCACTCCGTCCAAGTCCTTCAAAACACGTCTCTGGAGCATGTCCCATGCGTGCTCGATGGGGTTGAGGTCTGGCGATTGTGCAGGCCAGGGCAATACCTGGATGTTCTCCGTTGCCAAGTATTCACTGGTTCGCCGAGCTGTATGTGAACGCGCATTGTCATGCATTAACGTAAAATCGGAGCCAAAGGTTTGTGCAAATGGATGGACATAGATCTGAGAATATCCTCAACGTAATTTTCAGCGTTCATGTTTCCATTTACAAAAACGAGCTCAGTTCGCCTGTTCTTCATAATACCCGCCCATACCATAACTGTTGAGCCGCTGTATGGATGAACTTCCTGAACGCACCTGAGTCTTTCAGTATTTCCGGGTCGACGGTACACTCGCACCCTTCTTGTATCAGGCCTAAACCCGAATCGCGACTCATCGGAAAACATAATTTTATCCCATTGTTCCTGGATCCATGTTATGCGTTCTCTACACCATTCATTTCGACGAGCGCGATTCCCGTGACGTATCGGTGGGCACCTGATAGGGCGTCGAGCTCGTAGGCCGTACTCATGCAGTCGATTTCGCACAGTTTGGGGACTTACATCAACACCACTTGAATTTTGTAGCCTCAAACTTATCTCTCGAGCGGTTAACATCGGCTGGCGTCTTGCAGTCAGTTGTATGTACCGGTCTTGCCGAGTGGTTGTACTCCTTTTACGGCCTGGATGCTGTTCAGCGGGTTCCCCTGTATTATTGTAGCGCTGCCAAAGACGACAAATAACACTTCTATGAATACCAAAATGTCGAGATACCTGAGATTGATTACTTCCCGCTTGCAACATCCCTACAGCTCTTTGCATTTCATCTGCCGTCAAATGACGTCGCTCCATGACGTAAAGAATATCTAACAATTCAATTTTGTCGCCAACTGTATTTAAATGGTTGGTAAAATTATAAAATCAAGACTAAAACGTAGCAATTAACATGCACTCAAATTCAAACAAATTCGCAGTCATTTGAATTTTATGAAAAAAAAACAAAACATAATCGAAATTTTTTTTTTACAACCAGCCAGTATGTCATCAATAACAAAAAAGTTTACTTACCTATACACTTTGAGTGAGTAAATACTTAGAAATTAATTAATATAAATGGTAAATTTGTAATATCATGCATGTTGCTTAGACTTTTTTGATGTGTGTATTTAATTACTTTGGCTGTAACATATACATTCTTTAATGTTTTCATAGGTATTTATTTATTAAAAACGCAGGTATTTAATTACATTGCCATAAAAAAAAAACTATTATTTACTACTTTGTACTCTATACAAATAGTAAATTGTAAGTAGGTATAAGTTTTTGTTACTCTTTGGTGTAGAATAAAGTTTATTTGTATTGTATTGTCTTATAATCCAGTTATGTTCATAATATAAATATAATCTCGTGCGTGATAGCCGGTATTATAAAACTATGAAAAAATTACAGAATACTGTCAATTTCCCTTGATCATTAGAAGAGGCAGACTGCAGAGCAAGTAGAGTTTCTGGAATGGTAAAATACGAATCAAAACAACATATCCCTTTTTTTTAATAAGAACCCTAGAAAAAGGTTTCAATTCAAACTTCCTTTTGCACTTTCTACAATAAACAAAAATTCGTGAGACAGCTGTTGTGTAGTGTCTATAAGTACCAATGAAAGCTTTGGTTAGTTTGACCCAGAGGACGTTGTCTTATATGTTTTAAGTAGGTAAGTAGGTACCTACTATATTTTTTTTATCATATTCTTACAGATTTTTTTTAAATATTTCCAGGTTGGTGTTAACGTAACAGCACCATCTCGACGACCTGTGACAGCTCGAGTCCTGGACGTAGCGGAACGACCAGGAGTATACCGCATTGAGTTCACTCCTGAAGAAGTCGGCACACACCTTATCGATGTAAGAATTACTTTATACTTATTATCCTATTCTTGAATCCCACGCATAACCAGTTGTCTATTTGAGCAAAACACAAGTTTGTCTATTGTCTGAATGTTTTAGGACCGTTTCAAGTAGTTATTTTAAAGTCCAATATATCAAACCAAAGATTTGGGATCCTATCATCCAGGATCCTAACATTATAGTATTTATTTAATTCTTTGCTTGGCAACATCTAATTAAAGCAGCATCAATAGTTGTATCAAAAAGTATTGTAAATTTTCCTAATCATCATAACAGCCCATTAATCTCCCACTGCAGGAACGGGCCTCCTCCCTTGACGATGGGATACTTGGCCTACTAATACCGCTGGCCAGACGGATTGGTATAGGGTTTAATTTCAAGTTTTCCTTCTTTTTACTTCGTAAAGATAATATTCACAAATAGGTCTTTAGTCGGTTTTTACGACACCAATGGGATGAGATGGGAAATTTTCGTAATAAAATAAATAAATTGGTCAAATGAAAATGATATCATTAGAGTCCTAACTCCTACGAGATCGATTGCTTGAGAACCATGAAGATTCTCATAACTCATAGATACATATAATAACAAACAATATAATTTATAAATATTTCAAAGTTAATAATGTTTTGAGAAGCAACAACAGCTAATAATAGAATTGATTTTTCATAACTTTGGTGTGTGTTTTGATAATAAGTACTTATAGGTAAGTAGGTATATTGTCTAAATACTATCTAAATAAGATTCTAATTTGTAACAGGTATCAATTGCTGATGATAAGTTAGCTGCTGGACCCCTGGTAGCCAAAGTATACGATGCCGGACTCATCAAAGTCACAGACGTAGGAAACGCTGTAGTTGGACAACAATGCCAATTCAAAGGTAAATTATTATTACATACATACATACATAAACTCCACCTTATCCCGGCCGGGGTAGGCAGAGACGACAGAACGCCACTTGTCAAATTATTATTATTTTAACAAATTACATAATAAATCGAACTTAAGCACATAATTATCATACAAAATAATGATAATAAACTGTATTATAAACTGTACCCGTGGGTTTAGACCATAACCGATAACCTAGATAAATCCAATAAGTAATTTTGGAATTATAAAACAGAAATGTCGAGCGGCTCCAGGTAAAAAATTTAATTGTTGATTGGCTTCCGCCCGGACATGGGTTGCCATGAGCTACCTGGAAGTCCTTAAACAGATTGCGAACCCAGGTAGGACGAAGCAAGGACAACATGCTCCGGTGGGGCCTCACAGACAGTGGCGGACTGGGTTGCCTGTGCGGCGCTCCACAAACTATGGCCCACCTCTCATCATGCCCTAGATGCCCTTACACCTGCACTCAGGAAGAGCTAATGATTGCCAGCGTAAGGCAGTCAGTGTCGCTGAGTGTGAAGTTTTGAAATCGATACGCTAAGAAGAATATTAAATTGTTTACCAAAAACCTGTACGCTCTTATGCCCGTAAATATTATAATACCTATTAGGTATAAAACAGAGTCAAACCAGAGCGTTGACTCCGATAATTACTTACATTTACCTACGCAATTTTTACGAGGATGATTTAAAGAAATACCATATTATTTGTTATAAATCCTAATAACTGAACCAATTTTGTAAAAAGCTTGGTATTATGCACTTTACAATTTTTTTTATTGGTCTCGAAATCCTAACATGTTTCAACATTTACAACTTTAGATAGTTTCTTTTTTTTTAATTTATTTAGTTTATTGAGAAATATTTTTAATAATGCGTCTGTTGTATTTCTTTCTTTAGTTGATGCCAGCGCAGCCGGTGAAGGACAACTAGAAATTTCAATAAACGAAGGCGAAGTCCCTAACCACGTACAGGTAATAAAGAACGACACAATAATACGCACCTAAACTTTCTTTAAATGACAGTCTGTCTGTAAAGTCGTGACAAAAAATGAGGGTGCCACTGTAATACATGTAGCAACCCTATTTAGTCTGACAAAATAGTTTTCATACTAGTAATTTATTGATATGGATTATACTTGACTTTGATTGTTTATGCAGCTGACAGACAGACTTATAATTATACAACATCGAGACTATTACCTACTACAATGGGTAAAAATATGTATAGGTATCTAAGGGGTGAAAAACTAGGGTTTCTGAAACACAGCATCTAGGTTTTTTAATCACAGTGTTAAAGTAACCCTGTTGGTTTCAAATTGTTTGTTTGTTTCGTGAGTGCATTAGGAACACCTTATCGAGCCTTTCCTTGTCTCTTCGCATATATGCTACGCTGCTATACCCGCTGTCATAGGCTGCCCTGGGCTAAAAAAAAATATACCTACGAAATGTTGAAAAAAATATTATTTAAAAATCAGTAATTATTATGTTTAGTCCAGTAGCGCTATTTCAAAATAACTTATATTCTGTATACGCTAAGAAATACACAATACTTAAATAATTTTCAGGTGGTTGGTGGAGGACGATGTCTTGTTTTCTGGAGGCCAGAAGTAGCGACAGCTCACCGAGTAGATATAAAGTTCAACGGAGAACCAGTGCCATCATCACCTTTTATATTTCAAGTAGCACCTGCACAAAGAGTAACAATCGATACGTCACAAGTTGGTAAGTTTAAAGTAAATTTCTTACTCTCTTATTATGTACCTACTTATAACAAATATACCTATTAAACTAATATAACACTCGTATACTGTTATGCCCGATTTACACATCGACAAGTACAGTAGCGAGTTAAGTAGTAAGTTGTTGATTAAGAAGATGGAGATCTATTTAAATCAACTTAATCAACAACTTACTACTTAACTCGCAACTGTACTTGTCGATGTGTAAATCGGGCTTTAGAGTACGGCATCGCCTGATAGGTATATTGGCACACAAATCTTACTGCTACTTCTCAACTACTATAATTATGACAAGTGCAAAGCTAAAGTTATTATTGGCAATGTTTAAATAACTACATCACGCGTTACTAATAATTTATTAATTTGTTCGTGAATACCTAGTGGTAATCGATATGCGTTTGTTAACTCATTTCCTGTTTTATAAAGATTACGAGACACGCACATAACGGTTATGAGGCTTATTTGTTGGAATTGTATTAAATATTACCGTATTATTACCACTACATTATATTAGTACAGATACTGATATGAGTAATATTATTAATTTTGTACAAATAGACAAAACCATTTTTTTTTACCATTATTTTTTTTCACCACACCACCCTTCTCGTCTCGAGGGACTCGTAAAATCAGTCAAAAAGCTTTTTGATTAATCTGTAAAAAAATAAAGTATACTTGACAGACTTTTCTACCCGCTTATCAGTCTCTTGTGTGTCTGCCAGCGTGGTCCTCCTTGAAGGAGACCCGTTCCCTAAAAAGGGTATTAGAGGTTCAAATACATAGAGGTTATGACAAAAAAAAAAGCTTTTTGATTAATCTGTAAAAAAATAAAGTATACTTGACAGACTTTTCTACCCGCTTATCAGTCTCTTGTGTGTCTGCCAGCGTGGTCCTCCTTGAAGGAGACCCGTTCCCTAAAAAGGGTATTAGAGGTTCAAATACATAGAGGTTATGACAAAAAAATAATACCTGTCATTGAGACATTCGAATTTATTATAGATCTGCATGTCAATTAATTCTCGTACCTAAAATTCGGTTAAGTTAACTTTTGGTTGTCATGTTTTTACTATTGCAATTGTAATCTTTTGTGGTCGTGTTAAAATTTTATTTAGAGTGTGACAATTTGACAACTAAAAGTTAACTTAACCGAATTTTAGGAACGAGAATTGACATGCTGGTGTGTATCGGGATCATACGATTTTTTCTACAAATCATATTGGGGAATAGTGTTTTGCGCTCTGATTGATAGAACCGAGTGAAATGCTCGTTCAGAAACAATCAAACCTCTATCCTTTCTATCCTCACAGCACATTTTAGATCCGGACTTACCGTCATTAACGTCATTGATAGAACTGTCACAACAAAATAATAGTAAACATTACAAAAAACAAACTTAGTTAAGTCTTCTATTCTGTTTCATAGAACTAATTCCTGTCGGTGAACTCGCATCATGTTCAGTTCGAGTAGAAGGTTCAGGAGGAGGCGAGTTAACAGTGACAGTACGAGGTCCCAGGGGCGAGGTCCCTGTGCGGCTTACAGGAGACGCAGTTACCGGCCTAGTCGCAAGCTTTACGCCAACCAATGTTGGTCCACACACACTCTCCGCACAATACAAAAACCAAACAGTCCCGGTAAGATTCACTTTAATTAAACTGCCCTAAATCAAACATTACTTTCAATGTTTTGCAATGTTTTCTTTCATTTATTAATAAAGTTTTGCGAAGACAATTCTTTTCTTAACATATCTTTCAATGAAAGAAAACATTGGAAAACAATAAAAATATTTACATATTTGTGTTCTAGTGTGTAAACTAGTAGATCAAGTTAGTTTTAGCCTAGAAGGCATTGTGATCATACAAGACATCTTCTAGGCTAGGTAATGACTGGAAAATATTATTCTTATTTGATATATTGAGAACAATGTGTTTTAAGTTATAAAGAGTAGCTTCTTTCCTTGCCCATGTAAATGAAAAAATGTCAAAGTAGGTACCTAATCAAATGGCTTAAATGTAATAGTTACATTCTAAATTATAATGTGTATTTTCTAGGGCACGCCATTTGTCTGCAAGGCCTATGACAGTAAGCTAGTCAGTGTGAATGGCGGTACAGCAGCCCGTGTTGGAGTACCCGTGCAGCTTGCTGTAGATGCTGCTCAGGCAGGAGAAGGTAACCTCGAGATCACAGTTGCTGCAAGAGGACTAAACATTCCCACACAAGTTCATCCACAAGTAAGTGACTTATAACTGTTGTTGTTAATATGTATGTAACATATTAAAGATGTATAAAAGATGGTTATCATTATTTTTTTTTATTGTTAAGAAGGATAAAATAACAAATAACATAAAATATAAATATTCCTATCCTAGATTAAGAAAGAGACTAGTTTACATGACATGTCATGGAAACTATTCTTTTTTTATTTCATAAAAAAATAACTACAATGAATTAATACCCGCTAAGTACAATAACACTTATAAGTTCAAACTATATGCATCCAAAAGACACATTATATTTTTATTTTTTTTAAAGATGCCATGTTTATTAAATGACCAGAATATAAAGATGAT
This sequence comes from Schrankia costaestrigalis, assembly GCA_905475405.1. Lineage (NCBI taxonomy): Eukaryota > Metazoa > Arthropoda > Insecta > Lepidoptera > Erebidae > Schrankia > Schrankia costaestrigalis. Next base: position 10,695,353 of record FR997826.1, read on the forward strand.
GTTGTTATTTATTTTCAGGGGAATGCACGCTTCATGGTATCGTTCACACCAACAGAAGCCTGTGACCATGTTGTCAATGTATCTTTTAATAAAGTAAGTTCATAATCTTATATCACAAAAGCCCATTAATGTCCCACTGCAGGGATGGGCGTCTTCCCGTAACGGAGGGATACTTGACCCACTAATACCACGCTGGCCATACGGATTGGTAAAGGGTTTAATTTCAAGATTTCCTTCTCTCCATTTCGTAAATATAATATTCACGGATAGTCCCTTAGTCGGTTATTACGACACCCATGCGATGAGATGGGGTGGTGACATATTGTATTCTTACTCCATCACCACACGGAGATGATCTTATATGTATTGACATAACTTTATTTATTTAGGATAGCTCTTAAACTTGGCTCCATTAATCATAGCGATATGGGGGTTATTTGGAATCAAGGCCTTGTTTCCCTCTATCATCATCATGATTCTATTGAATATTAAAAGCCTGTCATTATCTATGAATGTTATCAATTTTTCAGATGAGAGTACCAGGATGTCCACTAATAATTCAAGTATCAGAAGGGGGCGGCGGGGGCGCTAGGGTTACAGTCCCAGGTCCTGCCCCATTACACCAGCCAGCCGCCCTGACTCTACACCATCCAAATGCCACACTTGATCAGATTGAAGTCAATGTTGAGGGTTAGTAATGTTCTCTTACTATTATATCAAATTCTGACATTCCACTAACTCCCTTTTGTTTTTTGTAAGGCGTTAGTAGCATGGAGGTACCATCTATTGCATTATCAATTTTATTATAAACATTTCAATAATTTAACGGTAGTAAATAACAAAATCTTACCATTCGGTTTGTGAATAAAATTTATCCTCTGTAGTAGAATGTAATATAAATAACATAAAAACGAGTATTTTACTCTAGTTAACTTTTGGGTCTTTCCGTATATCCAAATAAAAATACAGACTGAAATGGCCGAATAAATCCAAATAAATTATACAAAATTTATCAAAACATTATCAAAAAGCCCCCAATAGGTTAATATTGCATGAAATATTTATGTGTGAAGGTTCTTACTGTACCTAAATAACTAAAATAAATATAAATTAGCGATATGTTCTAATAACACATCTTTGTATACTATGTGTGTATATAACACACAGAATTATGTGCATATTCTTACATAATAATAAAAAAAAACATTGAATGCGATTCATTTTGCTGATTGCTTGTTATGCTAAGAAATGTATCATAATTTTTGGTTATTTTTTCAGGGTGGTATAAATGAGAAAATTACGAAATAGTATCTATTATTTGGATAACTGAAAAATAATAAAAAACGAATTAAATTGAGGGAAATAAGAACGTTATTCAGTTCAAAGGAGTTTAAAAAAAAAGATTAAATAAAATAGTTTATGTTAAAAAAAAATAACATTAGAAATCATGACAGCTTTGCTGCACTAACAAACATTCACATAATCAAGCTTAATATTTACACTAACAGACTAACAAAAAAAATCTAGAATATAAAACTAACCGGTAGACTTAAGATCATTTTTATAAAAAAAAAAACGCGTGAGATGTAATAAGATTTCAGTGTTGCAGATACTGAAATAACCCGACGATGTAACATTCATTGATTATGCTCATCCGCTTCGCCCTAACTGCTAACATCCACGAACAATGGGGTAGGGTATGTTAGGGCGGGGCGGTGAGTCACCATATACGTTGGACGTAGGACCGAATGGCGCGTCCGTACCTGCGGCTGTGTCGGCGGCTGGCCCGGCTGTGTTCCGTGCCGAGTTTGTGCCGAGAGCCGTCGGAGAACATCGACTGAATGTGCTCGTTGACTCCGTGCCTATACCTGCTAGTCCGTTCCATTTGAAAGTAAGTGCTTTTTTACTTTACCTTTATTTTTTCTTTAACCGTTTTCATTGTGCTGCCGGGTATAAACTAGCTTATCGACGGCCATGTTATGATAATGGTTAATATAATTCTCTGTATCATTACAAGAATACTGTAACAGAAAGTGCTCTTGATAAAATAATATATACTATACATAGCAAGTATACAATCGGTACCATCACATTTAAGACCACGATAGAAATTAAAAAGTCAACCTCTCTTGCTTATAGAGCAAAATACACTTTTGGTTAAATTTTAAGCAAACCTGACGACGTGTATCTTATTAATTATATTATCATACGCCGATAGGTAACATACCGAGTCGGACGTGTGCGTTAATAATTAATAAATTAATTAGTGTTTAGCGCGGCGTAAGCCGACGCTCGCTACTTTACGTCATGAGTGATATACTTGTGCCGAACGAGCTGCTGTCGTTCTTGCAGCAGAAATTGGATGTGATGGACGAACTATCCGCCATTCAAATCTGCGCATCCAACTTCAGCGAAGAAGATATTGCTGCCTCTAAGCTGCAGTTGTATACCGTTCTAAATAAACGTGACCAGATGGTGTCCCGCCGGCGTGACGGGACAAAGAAAAGTCTACAAGACATAATCACGCTTCTGAAAGAAACCGATCCTGACGACGTGCCGACGTTTGTGGCGAAGGACCTCAACAAGTTGCCTCCTGTCACCTTCGACCACGTCGATGTTACAAGCCTCCTCAAGGACATTGTCTTTTTGAAGGCAAGTTTAGCAGATGTGCAAAAGAAGCTGAGCTCATCTGAGACAATCGTAGTAAGTCTACGACAGGAAGTCGACGAGTTGCGCAGGAATGTTACTGTTGCAACTAGGTCACCGACCTGTGTCAATGTCAACACACGGCGAGGAGCGTGTCGCCTCGATACATCGGCCGCTAGCTACGCGTCAGCAGTTTTGTCGCCAACGCCGACGAACGCTGAGACTGCAGAACGTGCAGACAACGTGCCGCACAACTCTGCCCCTGCCCCCGCGGTTCCTCCTCATACCGCCGCACGTGCTACTAAGCCATCGGGTCCGTTGTTAATGACGAGCACCCCTAAGGCTCCTGTAGTTAAGGCTGTGGTGTCTGAGAAGATACCGAGTCAAGGAGAAAACGACGGTTTTGTGACGGTGCAAAAGAAGCGCCGTCAGAGAAGAAACAAGAACTGCTGCGGAACTGCTCCTGCGGAGCCCAAGGTTACGCTGCGTGCCGCCCAGCCGAACACTCCGGTGTACATATCTCGCCTCCATTACACCACGGAGGTAGATGACATCGTCGAGTACGTCCACCGGAAGTTGAAGTACAGGCCGAGGGTACAGCTATTGGAGTCTCACCGCAACGTGAACTTTAAGGCGTTCGTGTTGCGTATACCGAACTTGTACCTTCAGCATGTCTTGGACTCTGACTTCTGGCCGAAGAACGTGGTGTTCCGTCGCTTCCGCGGACTAATACCACCCGAACGAAAGGTGTAACCGGAAGCAATATGTTATATTATTTTATTTATGTTAGTCATTAAGGTATATATTATATTGTTTTATGTATGTTAGTCTATAAGGTATTTTTCTATGGGCCTATGCAGCCTGAAATAAAGGTTATATTATTATTATTATTATTATTATTAAGCGTTCTAAAACAACACAAAGAAAAAAAAAGCATCAACACTTCGCCTAAATAAGTAATTACTTATACATGGATTTTTTCCCCAAACGATATAACAACAACAATTTCATCCAAGATTATAATAGAATTACAGGTGTCTAGTATACTTCCTATCTTAGTCAGTAATTACATAGTTAAGAAAGAGAGAGTTTAATAGATCATTGTTTATTTGATAAAAGACAATATTAAGCACATTTCACACATAACGTTGTTTTTTTAGGTGTACGATGTGACAGCGATTAGAGTTAAAGATGTGGCGAACGGCACTGTAGGAAAACCTGTCACGTTTTTAGGTAAGTTTTTACATAATTTATTTAGTGTGAAATGGTCCTGGGGTTACTTTTGTGGTTGCCGTAAACGAGGTTTTTTTTCAAGCCTTATGCAATACAATATTTATAAATATTGCTGCTTGAAATTATAATGTAACCCTGCAGATAGACAGAATTAATGAAATAGAGGCAGGGGGATTATTCGGAACTCAATCGAAAACTTGCCTTGCCAACGGTGGTCAGACGGGGGATATAGGATTTTAATTCAAGTTTCAGAGATAATTAATATCTGCCAATTTTGCAATATATATTTTCATTCCGTCATCAAAAGATTTTAGCATAATGTATTTTTTAGCAAAATATTATTTTTCTTAGTTGAAACAATGGCGGCTGGTCCAGGCAACTTAGAAGTGACAGTGAACGGTGGCCGCGTCCCCACAGCGGCGGCCGCTCAAGGCGCTCACACCTACGCGATCAGTTTCACACCAAGAGATCCTAGACCACACACTGTTGAACTTAGGTTCAATGGTGATCATGTACCAGGTAACAATTATTTCTACAACAAATTAGTTCTAGCTGATATATTAGAAGGTTTTATCCAGTGGAGCTTTATACTATTCGTTGATGTATTAAGCCAAGGCCGTCCGTCACTAAAGAAACAAGCTGTCATAGCTTAGATTTCGAAACTTAACAATAAAAATGAAAAAAAAATATTTATTTCAAAACAGTTACGTTTAAGATATTCCCAGAAAGTAATAAGTAGTTAATACTTTTGGTGGTTCTTTTTCACACTATCCCCTAGTTTTGACAATATTGAGACTCAAAGGCTAAATTTAAAAAAAACTATTTTACTCTACAGGCAGTCCGTTCGTATGTCACGTGTCGGCGCCAGCTCGAGTGATAGGCGCTGGCTCAGGAGAGTCTCCAGACAAAGTGTCAGTGGGTGAAGCGTACACATTCAGTGTTGATTCACCCGCGTCACCACACGTCGAGGTGCTTGGACCTGCTAGGAGACCAGTACCTGTGCAGGTAATTACTCATAGCGCTACTCAATACGCGCAATCTAAAATGGCTGGCTTGAAGTTGTTGCCAATGTCTGCGCAGATGCCATTTCTGGTAATAAAAGGGCAGGGAGTGGTAGCTTTCTTCGTCCCTGTACATGCATGAACGTCTCTGAAAGCTAACTTCCGGCAGGCCAAGCAAGATGGCGTGTACTATATCAGTATAAGTCATCACTGACATGTATGTACATCAGGCTGAGTAGCCTAGTTTTAAGATCTGGGGTACATCTTAGCTCAATTTAGCCATTATACACTTTTTAAACTACTTCGGTGTCAAATCGGTAGGGTATTTGGTGCCGTGCGCTAGGTTGTGATCTCGGATTTTTTTTTATTGACCTACCAGAATGACTCTATGGTGCCTGATGTTAACCAGCCAATAGTCCAAGGATAGCGAGCACCATGCCAGCTATAATATTTGCAGAGGCATGAATGTCTCCAAGATAATTAATTTGTGTAATCTACAAACGATTGTCGTTTATTTAATGTGTGTCTGTAAAAGTTCCCGAGATACTAGGTTTCCCTACAATTAGAGTTGTCTTTTAAGTAAAATAATGATAAAATAACTCAGACAAAAGTTTCCTACAAATCCTTGGCAATTCTGTTGTAAATGTTAATAAACTCCTTCGACGATGTTCGAATTTTGAATTACTACTCTGTTAAAGACATAGTTTTTAAACGATCATTTTATTTTAAGGTGTCAGCGGAGGAAACTATCGGTGAAAATGAGGCCAGTAAGAGGTATACAATCTCTTTTGTACCTGTCGACGTTGGAGATCATAGCATTGAGGTGAGTACAGACATTTTACAGTCAAAAACAAAATATATGAAGTATAATTTTAATCTCCGTGTGGTGACGGAGTAAGAATACAATATGTCACCACCCCATCTCATCCCATGGGTGTCGCAAAAGCCGACTAAGAGACTATCATCTTAACGAAATAAAAAGAAGGAAAACTTGAAATTAAACCCTGTACCAATCCGTCTGGCCAGCGTGTTATTAGTAGGCCAAATATCCCTCTGTCACGGGAGGAGGCCCGTCCCTGCATTGGGATATTGATGCGCTATTATGATGATGATAATTTTAATCCGCTCTTACTTTTATTTTCCCTATTAATTATGCATTTAGACTTTAAACCCCTATTTTAATAATGTTTTTTATTTACACACCAAACAGGTGCGTGCCGGAGCAATGGGTGGCCACGTAGAAGGCAGTCCTTTCCTAGTGAAAGCGTACAGCGCGGCGCGAGTCAACGTCACGGATATATCGCCCGGCGTGGTCGGACGACCGGTGTCCTTTACTATAAACGCTTCACACGCCGGTAAATACACTTCTCATCAAAAAAATCGAAACAGTTGCAAGTTTGTTTTTTATAAGGATTATCTGAAAAATGTGTATATTTAGGAATATATGTTATATATCATTTAATAGGGAATTTAATGAGGTTTTCAAATAATGATGTTAATGTTCTAAATTCAAATTCAATTTTCATAGATTTCGTATTTTGTTTAACAAGTCGTATTTGCCCTGTACGTAGTTTGATGGAAATTGATAAAATTAGGCACGTAAATGAAAAAAAAAGCTAGGAAACGTTTATTTAATAACTCGGATACCATTCCCGGCATCTCATTACTGCTTCTGTACGGTTTTTCATCGATCGGATGAGAGTCACGATCAAAAATAGTGGCGCTCTATTCCATTCCTCTTGGATTGCATTTTAAAGCTGGCTAAGTGTTTTTGAGGCATGATCTTTTACACTAATTCGTCTTTTTTATTCATCCCATAGATGTTTAATCGGATTCATGTCCGGGCTTCTTGCTGGCCAATCGATAATAGAGATATCGACTTCAGTAACATAATCTCATACGACGCTCGCGGTGTTTGTCCTAGCATCCTCGTACATAAATGTTAAACCGGGGTCAAATAATTGTGCGTAGGCCATCACAAGAGGTTCAAGATACTGTTCGATGTACCTATGACTGTTAAAAAGGGCAGACGGGACCCAAACACAAAGACAAACTCGGTCTTGTCGTTGCCACTAATTTCTCCTCAAACGGTCCATGAACCGCTACCATGGATGGCCTTTTCTTTTAATCCTGCATGGTGCAAAGCGTTCTCCATCACTTCTGTAGACCTTAGTCTTTCCATCTTTACCATACAATACAATCTTACACTCATCAGAAAGGAGGAACTTGTTCCACTAGATGTATGACCAATTTAGGTAATTACGTAAAAAGTTAAGGCGCGCTTTTCGATGATCTGCAGGTAGTTCCTTCCTATTTGCTAGCTTGTACGGTACAAGTCCACGTTTCTTCAACCTTCTTCTAATTGTAGAGTCACTTACAGCCACCATAAGTTCATCATGAAGCTGCTGCTGGGGTTGAAAGACATTAAGGCGTAGACTTTGTAAGAAAAGTGTTACTATAAATCGATCTACTCGGTCAGAAGTTACCTGTTTTATGCCAGATCTCTAACGGGCGGCGTGAACAAACCAGTCTCTTGATAGCGTTTGCAGATTCTATGAAAAGACGAGAGGCTAAGATGCAATCTTCCAGCCGTAATAATCTGTCTAAGTACAGAATTCAGCAATGCCACCACTTGACGGTTTTTGCGGGTAAACATCGCATGGACGCAGTAATAAGAGGAGCGAGGAACTCTGGGTGCGCGATACAGGTTATTAAATAAACGTTTTCTAGCTTTTTTTTTTTCATTTATGTGCCTAATTTTATCATTTTCCGTCAAACTACGTACAGGGCAAATATGACTTGTTAAACAAAATACGAAATCAATGAAAATTGAATTTGAATTTAGAACATTAACATCATTATTTGAAAACCTCATTAAATTCCCTATTAAATGATATATAATACATATTCCTAAATATACACATTTTTCAGATAATCCTTATAAAACACAAACTTGCAACTGTTTCGATTTTTTTGATGAGAAGTGTATTATCTAAATTTTGTTTTTAACTAATTAATTATTGAAAATTTGTATGTGTTACAAAAGGAGTAAATATTATAAATATGAGTAAATTGTGACACATTTAAATAATACTTTCTAGTCTCAAACTATGCATAGTAGTAAGCTTGTACCATAATTACTTTCTTCTCTCTCTCCGTGTGGTGACGGAGTAAGAATAGTGTGTGACCACCCCTTCTCATCCCATGGGGGCCGTAAAAACCGACCGGAAAACTTGAAATTAAACCTTATACCATTCCATCTGGCCAGCGTGGTATTAGTAGGCCAAGTATACCTCCGTCACGGTAGGAGGCCCATGCAGTGGGACATTAATGGGCTGTTATGATGATGATAATAATTACTTTAAACATGAATTATTTTTGTTTATCCAATAAAAAACATCCAGGCCACGATCACATTTATGTTAAAGCACAGAAAGATTTATTTTATGATATTATTACAAACTGCCCTAAAATAATTATTGATGCTCTGCTCCCATAAGTAATAGCGAGATGTCGCACAGCCAATAATATTCCGGGTACATGGACTATTCAACTTTGTTTTTAAGATTCACAATATCTAATTGTTTGTCTTTTTTTTTGTTATAGAACTTTTTACTAAAATTCCTTTATATTTTAGGTGCTGGCAACTTAGAAATAATAGTAGCTGTAAATGGCAGGAATGTTCCAAACTATGTACAAAGTGAAGGGAATGCAAGGTTTAAGGTAATTTTCTAAATATTATTTATGTGACAAGTGGCGATCTGTCGTCTCTGCTTACCCCGGACGGGATAAGACGTGAGTTTATGTATGTATGTATTATTTATGGGGTTATTCTACTTATTATAATCATGTTTTTAAAGAGTGAAGACCGACTGGCGGGACACCTCTTATGTCCATTAGTGGTTCTTTAAATGAAATGGTGAATGTACCAAAGCGTGTTATTGTGTGTTTTGGTATTGTACCTAATTAATACAAGCTAGATACTTGGGCATATTTTCAAATGTCAATATATTTTATATTTCTTAACATCATATCAGCATTTGATGGATCTCTTTGAGCAGTCGTAAAGTGCGGTCGTGTTATTAGTTGTATAAATGTTTAGTAAATTATTATGTTAATTAATATTATTTTTTTGCTATATAAGTTAAAATAAATCTGTGTCACGAATGACTCAACAGTATAAAGACTTGTGTGAATCATGAACTAAAATTGTGTGATTGACAAAAATGTTTAACTCAGGGTCGAGCCCTTTTGGACGTAGCCAATTGATGCAAAGAAGTCCTCCTTCTACGCCAACACCTATGCAGTCAGCCGAGCCTCCTGCTGAGGATATGCCTGCTGCAGTTATACCAAAGGAATTGCCAGAAGAAGTACTGCCCACATCTGAAATCCAGAGATGGATGAGTATTATTGAGGACTGTTTGAACGGTGTATGCACGATTGTTAGCGAAGGGAAAATGAACAGCGAGCAAAAACTTCGTGTCTCCAATCTATGCCGTAAGGTAACATCAGCTTCGTCGCAAATGGCCGTTGTTTACCAAGCACTGAAACAAAAAACCATACAAGCGCATACCACAATACAGCACCTCCAAACCCAGCAAAATGTGGAAAAATCCCTAAAACAATTTCAGGAAGTTGTTAAAGAGAAGTTAAAACCATCTGTATCAACATCTTTCGCCGACATGGTTAAAAAGGGACCCAGCGACTTTATTCGCCCTACTAAAACCAATTCTGTGGCCATCTACCCGACCGATAAGAGCAAAACAAGCGACGATACAAAGACGCTTGTTCAAAGCATTATCTCACCTGAGGAGTTAAAGCTTCATGTACGAGGACTAAGAAAAGTAGCCAACGGAGGTGTTATTATTAGCACAGAAGGAAAAAGCGACATAGAAAAGTTAAGGAGTTCAGAGAAACTATTGTCGTCAGGTTTTACCGTTGAAGAACCCTTAAAGCGCCGTCCTAAAATCGCAATAATTGGCGTACCTGTAGCTTTATCGGAAAAATATGTGTTTGAATGCATTTACGAGCAAAATTTAGCAGATAAACTTCCAAACACTACACGAGACTCCTTTTTAGCAAGCATAAAATTAAGCCACAAATCGGGGAAAAAAGATCTAACGACGTGTAATTATATCTTGGAAGTTCCTGCAAACATTCGGAAAATTATTATTAATCAAGAACGTTTGTTTATTAATTGGACCTCCTGCCCTGTTAGAGATTTTACTTTGGTAACAAGGTGCTTTAACTGTCAACAATATGGACACGTAGGGAAATTTTGCCGTGAAACCAAACCGATCTGTAGTCACTGTGGAGACGCTGGACATGAACACAAGGACTGTAAGAACCAGACCTCTGCACCAAACTGTGCAACTTGTAAGCAGTTCAAAAAGAAATGTGATCATGAAACTGGTGATGTGAGCTGCCCGGCCCGTAAATTTGCAGAGGAAAAATACATAAATTCTATAGATTATGACGGCGCCTAAGAGCGCTCTAAGTATAATTACTTTATTTAGCTCTAACCGGTAACTGTAAGTTAACAACTTTATTTTATTTTTATATTTATATTTTAGTATTTTAATTAAAATAGCAAAATAATGTCAAGTCAATTAATTTCCGACTTGGATAATTTTACAATGTCTGAAACAAAAATTTGCAATGTTGAAGAATGTAAACAATATTTGCCATCTAGTGAAAATAGCCTTACAGTATTAACACAAAATATACGGAGCATAAATCGTAATATAAATGGACTAGACGTACTTTTACATCGAATGGGTTTATCATGCGATATAATTGTATTAACAGAATGTTGGCTTTCTAACCAGATAGTCAATTTACCATTTCTGAAGGGCTACATTTCACACAAAACCCAAACTAAGATAAATCAAAATGATGGCATAGTCCTTTACATTAAGGAAAATTTAAATGTAAATGTAAAAGAACCGACTTTACTAAACAGTAATTGTCTTTTAGTTACAATAGATACTGATACTGCTGTCTTAGCTATTTATAGACCACCTTCTCAAAACATTGATATTTTTTTACAATCGCTCTCAACTCTTTTGAAAAATCTCGCATCTTACAAGAATATTATATTAACAGGTGACATAAACATTAATATTGCTGAGGGAAAAAGAGATTCTCACGCACATAATTACTTAAATATTTGCTCATTTTATGGACTGCTGCCGGCTCACTATCATCCTACTCATCAAAGCGGGTCATGCTTAGATCATTTTATCATTAAATCACGATTCGCCAGCACAGTGTTAGTCACTAACTCAACTTTAACAGATCATCATGCTATTTTACTAACTTTACCATTAAAACTAATTAAAACAAAGTACGAAGAACACCGCTCGAAAATTAATATGGAAAATTTAGAATATGCTATTTTAAACATAAATTTTGACCCTATTTTTCAATCCCACGACGCAAATATTTCTTTAAACAGTTTTATTTGTTTGTTACAAACCGCAATATTGCATAATACGCGCAGTGTTAAAACTACGAACAAGTATAAACCTATAAAGCCTTGGATAACACCAGGCCTTGTTCGTTGTATAAGACAACGAGACAAACTCCACTTGCAGTCTAAATTAGCTCCTGAAAATGCAACTTTTTCTATAACCTATAAAAGGTACAGAAATTTTTGCAACACTCTTTTAAGAAAAATTAAAATACAGTACGACAAGGCTCAATTACTACAGGCAGGAAAAAACCCTAAACTTGTTTGGAGATTTATAAAATCTAACACTATTACAAACAAAACCAAAAACGTCCCACTTGAATTAATTGCTATGGAAACTAATCCATCGGAAGTCTTAAATAGAGCGAATAAGTATTTTGCAAATATTGGTAAAGACCTAGCTGAAAAAATTTTAAATACCAAGGGAATGTCTCAGAATAATCTAGTCTCACATTCTTCTGTTTCTAAACTCAACTCTTTTGTTTTATTAGACACCGACGTTGACGAAGTCTTAAGGTTAATATCAGGGTTAAAGGATACTTGTGCCATTGGGTGGGATAACATATCAAACAGAGTGCTTAAACAATTTAAACATATACTCGCTCCTCCATTAACTCACATTTTTCAATTGTGCTTATCTCAAGGTGTTTTTCCAAAATCTCTTAAAAAAGCTATCGTAACGCCCGTTTACAAGTCTGGCGACAAAAAATGCTTATTTAACTATCGCCCCATCTCAGTACTAACAGGACTATCAAAAATCTTAGAAAAACTAATAAACATTCGACTAGTAAAATACCTCGAGGATAATAAATTACTATCAGATACACAGTTCGGGTTTAGGTCCAACAAATCAACCGAACAGGCCGTTAACAAGCTAACAGATTACGTTGTCAGGAACCTGGATGAGGGCAAACACACGCTGGGTGTATTCCTCGACCTTGCCAGGGCATTTGATTCTGTTTCTTGTACCCGACTATTGAACAAGCTAGAAAACCTAGGGATCAGGGGTATACAACTACAACTTTTTGCAGACTATCTCTCTGATCGCAAACAGCGCGTAAAAATAGGACAATACTTGAGTTCTGAAGTAGAAATTGGTAGCTATTCTGTACCACAAGGCAGTATATTGGGCCCAACATTGTTTTTAATCTACATTAATGACCTTTGTAACCTAAAACTTCAAAATGGTATCATTATAACTTATGCCGACGACACAGTGCTTCTCTTCACAGCAGAATCGTGTAATTATCTTTATGAATATGCTCAAAAGGGTCTTAATCTTGTTACTGGATGGCTTCAACAAAACATTCTTTCCTTAAATACGGAAAAAACCAAATATGTTACATTTAAAATTAAAAATAACACTAACATAAACTCTACTAACCTCAATATTTACGCACATAATTGTAAAATGCTTACTAACAAAACATGCACTTGCCCTACTTTACAAAACACGGAACAAATAAAATATTTAGGTATCACACTAGACTCAAACTTAAACTTCCGCAAACACATCGATTTATTATGTTCTAGAGTCCGAAAACTAATATACATTTTTAAGAACTTACGAAACATTGCTGATTACCATTTAATAAAACAAGTATATTTAGCACTATGTCAATCTGTGATAAGATACTGTATATCTTCCTGGGGTGGCGCTGCTAAATCAATCTTGCTGCCTCTAGAACGAGCCCAAAGAGCCATTCTTAAAGTGGCCACATTTCGACCTATTATGTATCCAACACAACAGCTATACGAAGACTGCAAGGTACTAACCGTACGGCAGTTATTTGTTCTGAACATCCTACTGAGACAACATAGTGAAATTTCTGTCAAAACTGTACTGGAAAAGAGGAGGAAGTACATGGTTTGTATAAAGACACAAACAAACCATGCATTTGTAAATAGATTTTATATATTTCTAGGCCCTTTTATATACAATAAATTAAATAAAACTTTGCACCTTCATAGTCTAAGTCATAAAAATTGTAGTGTAACTTTAACTAAACATCTAGGGAACCTTAATTATAATGATACGGAGAGTTTAATGGTAGTTCTTAAATAGTCTTAGTGTTATTATATTGATGTTTTATTATATTTCTTTGATTAACATATAATTTTTTTACTAAATGTTTTTATGTAATAAGTAATCCGTTAGCCTGAAACACAGGTATAAACCTAGGTCAGGTAGGTTGCTGATTCAAATGAATACATTCAAGCAATTTGTGCTGACTTAGTAATATAATTATTAAATAAGTTATATTTTTGTAATAGATATAAGTAAGTAATTAGACGTATAATTATTATGTACAAACTACGTCGGCATTATATATACAAATGTAATAATGTTTTTTTTGAATAAATTATTTTATTTATTTTTTTATTTATATAGACGCCCACTGCTGGACATAAGCCTCCTCCGAACGTTTCCACCCTGCGCGGTCCTGTGCCTCCCTTATAGATTGATTAAATTATTTAGTGCGAAAAACGGAACGTGTGTTATTTATTAACATCGGTTCATAAGATTTAGTAATTCAACATTACAAGTACCTATCTCAAGTATTTTATACAAATGGGACTAACCCTTCGAATTGCTAGGTAAACTTCAAACCAGTGGAAGCCGCACCACACACATTATCAGTCCGCTTCAACGGTCAAGCGGTCCCCGGGTCCCCGTTCTCGTGCACGGTGACAGCGCCGGCGCCCGCCGGTGACGCTCGCGCCTCTGGTCCCGGTTTGGTTTCCGCGCCGAGGGCAGAGTCCGCTGATATACATCTTACTGGCTTTCATTGTAAGTTTATATTTAACTTTTACTTTTTGTTTCTCTGCTTTAAAAATTCTTTAGATATTGTTTCTAAGATGACTCCCGCACTAGAAATATGCCGCGGTAACATTAAAAAAACATTATTTTTAAATTTAACGAACACAAAAGACAAGGTTGGTCAAGCTTGGGACTTGGACTTACTATTACTGGGTCTCTCTAACTCATCTCATACGCGGTATATGAAATTGTAACACCATAAACCAGCTGCATACTGCGACCAAGAAAATGCTTCATTGTATTAACAAGTATTGATACTGATTTACTGAAATTAAAACAATAAAAACAGTTATACGCAAACAAACACAATGCATGAGTAAGAATTTTAGCCATTGAAAATGGGCCTCACTAAAAATCAGCGCTGTGAGCGACTGCCGATGAGCGGTCGTCATTCCAGAACTTTTATGCCCCAACGGCTACTATCAGTTCACCACGTTATGTGCCCTGCCCACCGCCACTTTAACCGGGCAATCCTGAGCGCTATGTCGGTCACATTGTTTTTCCTACGATTCTCCTCGTTTCTAATACGATCACGCAGGGAAACTCCCAACATTCTTATATGAAATTAATTAGGTACCAATAATCTCAAAACAGAGACCTAAAATATTATTATTTACATTCATGAAAGAATGTTTACAGCTTGACGAACGACCTAGCCTTAGTATAGTTAGGTTAATAGTCATCACAAAGATCAAGTCAGTGTCTTGTTTATCAGTTATTGTTTGTATTAACAGCTGGGATGTTTGTATATTATATTAAACATACGCGTTTAGTCGTAAATATCAATGAGCTATCAACAATTAGTAGTACAAATGACGTCGAAGAGTAAACGTCGTCGACTCAATTTACTTTGCTTCAGTTGTGTAAAATGTCAACTGAAATGTGCGTTCTTGTTTTCACATAGTAAGTATTGGCCGGTGATTTTTCGTTTATGGAAAGTTTTACGTGTACATTGTTTACTTTCAAGAAATTCATTGCAAGTACACAAGTAGGATAAGTAGGTAACAATTTAACTTGTTGACCGTGATAGTCATTAATTTAGACACAGTCATCACTCAGTGTAATTTTTTTTCTTTTAGTTATCTAATGATGTAATTAAATTTAGAAAAATGATGACAAACATGAACCAATAACACCAAACTTTATTCCCCAATTTTAATGTCATTCGTTTTTTGAATTGCCCTCCCACTGTGTAGCAAGTTTAAAGACTTATTCACCTCAAAATACTATTAATTTGCAGTAGGCGAACCGACAGTATACGTAGCGGGTCCTGGCGGCACAAGCGTACGTTCCCGCGTATCGTCCCACGGCGAGGGTAGATACACATCTTCATACACTCCCGAAGCTGTCGGACGTCATACGGTACAAGTAACTTGTGCGGGAAGACATGTGCCTGGGTCGCCGTTCGTCTGCAATGTTTATGATGTAAGAAGAGTCAGGGTCACTGGATTAGGACCTGGAGGTAAGGAATTGTGTAATTTGTCATAAGCAAATGGACGTTCACTGCTTGACATACATTTCTTCAAATATTTATTTTTTTAATCCCAAACAATTGTTACATTGACAAACACAAACAATTGTTACATTACAAAACTAAAGTGACAAATATTAAATTCACAATTAAAATTAGGTTTATAGAAAATAACAGTACACAACAGTAAAAATTAAACAATAATACATGCAGACCAGAGCGTCACATTATAAAATACACTGTACGTCCAGAGCAATAGAATATGTCAATTTCAGAAAATACGTTTATTTATTTCCCACCTTGCGCGGTCTTGTGCCTTCCTCATCCATTACGACTTAGTTAAGACGGGGTGACACCCGAATCACAATCCACTGTGTGTGATAAATGATTGCACTATAGATATCGCGGCCATATCATTTCTCTATACCTATGTCGCTTGCACTTACGGGTCTATATAATATCTTCTTTCTCTTTTTGGAGCACTCAGAGGACACCGCGCGTAGAGACTTACAGTGTTCGATACTAGGTCTAGAAAGTAGGAAGAGATTTAAACTTATCTTAAATCTTAACAGCCTAACGTCTTTTTCGCAGAACTCGAAGGCACTTTGGAAGGACTGAGCTTAGATGACGGAGTAGAAGAAGAACGAGGAGTGGAAGTAGGCAAGCCGGTCACGTTCAGTGTGGACGCCGCGGGAGCCGGTGAGGGTACCTTGGAACTAGTGGTGTCTACACCGTCTACTACTGTTAAGGCTGAGGTAAGTTGTTCTAGAACATTTTTAAATATTTATAATTATGGTTATTGTGAAGATCTATTTTCGTAATTATGTTTAAACAATTCTTTTTTTATATTATGCTTCTCTATACATTCTCTTATCCATTCTGTGTAGTAGCATTATAATTAGTATTAATAAAGATTTTTCTATTTGATAAATATTACGGTTTATTTGGATTCAGTATTTTTAGCGGAATATCTAGATTGCTTCCCCATTTAGTCTGTTTTTTTGACACCCAGAAGATGATAATATGCAGTCACTGTTTTACCCATGACGCGACGGCTTTAAAAAACAACTTGTTTTCCAAGATACCCTCCCATTGTTAACATAATGATCACTTGAGTTACCTTGATATGACAAATATTTGTTAACTTATTTCTTACACAAACTTAAATATTTTTTTTCATTCTATTGCTACTACTACTATACCTCTTCCAGCGTAAGTTTGTTTTTTTGACAGTTCACGTCCATAAAGTTTCGTAATACTTCCGCTTATTTTTCGAACAAATAATATTGTATTTCATGGACCTACCCATGTTTTTTTCAGTTACCATGGTTACTTAGTGATGGATACTTATAACAATTACCACCATTATGAAACAAATTACAAATAATCGGTAGAAATAAATGCTATAAATAAACCTGAACTCTTTACGTTTATAAAATGTAATATGATATTTTAGATTAGCTATAACCCGCGAATGTGTCACGATAAATTATGTACTTATGTATTTTAAATATGTAATACCTAAGCTAACTATCATTTTAAGCTATAGGCTGATTCTCTTAACGAGATAAAGAAAGAAACAATAATAAAATGATAATGTAAGTTGATCCAAATGTGTAAAATAAAGTAATTTGAAAAATCGCGAATTCACTTACAATCGAATGGCATTACATTCGAGATAGTGCTGAACGTCACTAACGTCAAGCTGTCAAATGTTGTTAAATATAGTGAAAAGGGTATAATTAAGCTTATTTACCCTATATAACACACTAAGTCCTTTCCCAGGTTGTCGCAGTAGCTCGTGGCTTATACGACGTGACATTCGTGCCAGTATCGCGGGAACCACATCGCGTATCTGTCACGTTTAACGAACAAGCCGTACCTGGAAGCCCCTTCGTGTGTCGAGTCAGCGAGCCCCATACATATGTACAAATAGGTATGTTGTACGAGGCTTAGTACCTTGAATTTGTATCAAGATAAGGTTCTTTAGAGTGGAAACATATACTTACTTACGTAGAAGTCTTTCGGTTATTCTTTTCTAAAAAGAATTAACTTACTTTGCGGTACATTCAGCATGAGATTGGATAATGTTACCCTCTATCTTTATGCTATGCACACATGAATAATCGATAATTGCTTTGCTGGCACGGCGGTCAAGCATCTGGATGCCGTGCACGATCCACAAATTCTTGACAATGGATGATCTTTGCGACCGTTTTGAAAAGGGACTTAAAAAAAATCTAATAATTTGTATTTTATAATCAAAGGTGGCGTAGCAACAGTAGAAGTAGACGAGACGATGACAGACGTAGAAGTGATATCTCCAACTGGTACACGAGTAGCTGAAGCACATTTAGAAGATACAGGACTACTGACGTTCCCAGCGAGTCGCGTCGGTAGATACGTAGTGCGGGGCTCCCGGGGACCCATCGCTGACGTGGAGGCGCTCGACGCGTCGGCTGTCAAGGTGCTGTCTATTGGTGACGCTGTCGCTCACAGACCTGCTGTACTTACTGGTGAGTCGCGTCGGTAGATACGTAGTGTGGGGCTCGCGTGGATAATAATATTTATAAATGTATATTTAAAGAAACTTTCCACAGTGAATAATCTGTACTAAAACATTACTTTATTTCCACAGTAAACACAACCGGCGCCGGCAACGGTCGTCTATCAGGCCGAGTAACATGCGGCGGTGCAGGCGTGCCGCACTCCGTCAGACGTCGCGGCGGCGCGCGGCAGGAGGTCGTGTGGCACCCCGCGCGCGCCGCGCCGCACCGCCTCACTCTACTGTGGAGCGGCGCACCTGTGTCCAACCTACCGCTCATCGTAGATGTACAACCAGCACATCATTCACAAGAGGTACGCTAACACACTACGCGAAATCTAAAATGGCCGCTCTGAAATAGTTGCAAGTGGCTCCGCATGTGAATTTTTTGGAACTAAATGGCGAGGAGTGCTTATTTTCTTTAGTCCCTATACTTACACGTTTCTGAAAGCTAACTTTAAGCCGACCAAGTAAGATTGCGCGACCTGTAATTTTCTTGAAATTACATAATGTATAATTTGGTAGTTTAAAACTGACTCCTAAACTACATAGAAATCTCCATTAAAGGACCAAGTGTTTTTGTGCATGTGTGTGTATTTTTGTTCAATCAAATAATTTTATTATTTTTTCCTTCACTTATGCATCATTGTGAAGTATAATTTTATCTTCCTACCACAATATACTTGAACGTCACACTAAGGTACTTAATCACCTATGACGTAATTAATCTAAATAGATATTAAGATCATTAAGTTAAATGGGAAATTAATAATCTATTCGTCATTTAGGTGGCAGCCTCCGGACTCGGATTATACCAAGCTCAAGTTAATCGAGTGGCATCATTCAGTATCGATACTCTCGGACGTCCGGCGAGAGAGTTCGATGTAGTTGTGTCTGGGCCTGGAGCGAGAGCTTTACCTGTTAGATGTTATCAGACTAAGTCGGGGTTGTTGCAAGCTGAATATACTATCACTGAAGTTGGACAGAGCACGATAGGTAAGATGCTTTATTTTTATTTTAAGTAGATTCCAAATGGAGAATATTAAGTAATTTTGATTAAATTTGAAAATAAAAAATACTAGTGAAAGAACTACTTCGATATGTCAATTATTTTTCGATTTAGAAGTAAAACAAGTTGTTACCGTACGACGCAGGCTGCCGGTTACGGTGTGACGTCTTAGCACAACAGGCTCATTCTGGATCTCTCAGTCCGTCCAGTAAATGTTTTATTTATTTTCAGAGGTGCTACACTTATCGAAACCTGTGTCGGGCAGTCCGTACACATGTGAATCATTCGATCCAAATCGAGTCATTATATCTGGTCTACCTACAGGAAATATAATAGCACAAACACCTATCAATTTCACAGGTAACTATAACATTCTTTATTTATTCTTATTTTTATTTATTTATCATAAGTATATTATGTTATAATGTCGTCAGCTATGGTATAAAATTCAAGCACCATGAGTTACTAACCCTTCAGTTCTCGTCTTGTAAAGTGTTTACTTTAGTTGGTTTAATTAATATTTAAAAATATTAAAATTGTGTATTCTTTTTATTATTTAACAATAACGCCACAGAAGCGTATTTACTACTGGGAAATAGAAGTTGAAAATAAAAAGTGCATTACTGCTATGCAGAATTTTCGGGTGCGATTCCCGCCCAATGCACATTGTATCCATGAACATGAATGATCATTTGTGTTTACTAATAACAGTTTTGTTTACAAATAAAGTATAAATATGTCAATCAATTTCATTGGTTTACCAATAGCACAAGCTTACTCAGTTTAGAACTAGATGGCATTATATAAACATGTAACGAATAACATAACAATTTCGCAGTGGACACAAAGGACGCCGGCGTAGCAGAGTTAGAAGTAGTATGTGAAGCGATGGGTGAGCGACGAGTACGATTACCTGTCGATATAAGAGAAGACGGTCACACGTATCGAGTAAGACTGCGACCTACAGTACCTGCGCATTATAGAATTTATATTACTTATGGTGGTAAGTACTGTTGAGATATTATCGTAGAAATATAATGATGAAAACTGTTTTATGCTAACAAGAAATGCGATTTGTTTAGTAAATAATCCGAAAACAAGTCGTTTGATGATACAATTGTAGAGAAAAAAATAACTTTGTAGTTATTTTTATTTAAGTATGTGTTATAGAATGTTACTTTACATTTATGTATTTTGAAGAAAGATTTTTATAAAGAGCTTTTAAATGTCCCACTAGATCGAGAGATACTTGATCTACCTTTACTACAATGACCAAAAGAGAATAGCACAGGATTTGTTTTGACCTTTCCTTCCCCAGTCCGCCTAGAGGAAGTGGGGGCACTTTATTCTATACTAAATTATTTGTATTGTTTGTAGGAGCGAACGTATCAGGCAGCCCCGTATCACTGGGAGTACTGAGCGGCAGAAGCAGTACAGCGGCGCGCTGCGGCGGCACCGGGCTCGTGCACGCACACGTGGGCAAGGAGGCCGCCTTCACTATACACTGTGCGGAGGACACGCCACCTAGCGTACAGGTATGTAAAGCAGGCCGGGGCTGAAAGTTCCCATTTAAAATTACATTAAATTTTATGTATAGTAGTGATAGTAAATATGAATTATTTTTTATATTTAAATCTATTAAGTCTCTGTAATAGTAAATTAGTCTCTGTAATAGTAAAGTAATTTTTTTTAAATATCCCAATAGTTGTTTTTTAATAGGCTTATTTTTTCATATTTTTTAAAGGGAACATTTAACCCCGAGTTGGGGCAAGTTGTTCCGTGGGTGGGCCAAATTGTTACGCTTGGAAAATAGATGATAAATATAAAATAGATGATAAATATTTTCTTAAGTTACATTTATTGTGTGCTAATGAAATGCAGTAAATAGTACCAATTACCATCAAGTGGGCCGCTCATCTGCCTTTTCAAGGCAATAAAATAAAAGGATTGAAAAAGAATATTGTGTCACGTTTCCTACTTGTAATGATGATAATGTGTTTACTACTACATCTCATATTCGTATAATTATTATTTATTATTCTCCTATACAGGTAGAGAGATTAATAACCGAAGAAAAAGAAGAGAACACAGAATCAGGTCTATTAGAATGTAGAGTGGTCGCCGGCGCGGCAAGAGAATGGCTTTGCGCTTACATACCGCTAGTGGTCGGGTTATATGAAGTGAGAATATTCACTAGTACCGGACCGCTGCCTGGCAGTCCTTTTTCTGTTAAGGTTAGTAGAAAATCTTTTATTGAATCAGCTCTTTAATATTCTAAATGAAAGACATGAAACTATATTGACAATTCTACGTAAGGCGGACGAAGCAGTGTGCCCCGCTAGTGTCATAATATATTTTTAAAATTGTAACAACTAAGTATTAATTACGACCTCTGTGTCATAGTGGTTATATTACACGACTGATACATAGAGGTCGATCAAATTAAATATTTGTATGCATAACCATGTTAGTTTTATCTGGTCAGGGTGTTTTCTTTGAATAATAAGCATTTAATAAAAAAAACAATAAGTAATAAAGTATGTTTATTACTTGTCCCATAGAACAAGCTCTCGTTACTTTTAGGACTAGATGGTTTAAATAAACAAATATTTCTATGTGTTTATTAAATAAGAATAAATTTTACAGGTAATAGACACATCGGCAATCGTACCAGTAGGTGGTTGGGGAGCGGATAACTCAGGGCGTGTGCGAGCGCCTTCCAAGCTTGTACTTGATACTAGTAATGCAGGTCCCGGCACGCTCGAGTGCTTACTAGCTGGCAGGCATCAACGTAAGTACTCTTTATTTTTATAAATAAGACATGGTAAATGGTAATATAACAGCGTGGTGACGGAATAAGAATACAGTGTGTTACTACCCCATCTCATTCTATGGGTGTCGTAAAAACCGACTAAGGGACTAGCCGTGATTATTATCTTTACGTAATAAAAAGAAGGAAAACGTCCCTCCGTCACGGGAGGAGGCCCGTCCCTGCAGTGGGACAATAATAGGCTGTTATGATGAAATGGTAATGTAACTCGACCTGATGAAAAGTGCGAATACTTTTCAGGGATTAAGACAACTAATGATAAAATAAAATGGCATCACACTAATTGTAGTAGAAATATTTCTAATTATCTTAGGACAAGCTAAAGCTAATTAATTAAGTCATCTTTCTTTTTTAAAGACAACATCAGATGTAAGGATCAAACTATCTCGGGGACTATAAGATAGTTAGAACATCTAGGACCAATACAATTGTGGATCTTATAAATAACTAGCTTATATAAAAAACGCGTATCTTTTATAAACATAATATTTCATTACTGCGCCGCTCCTATTAGTCATAGCGTGATATTATATAGCCTATGACACTCCCCAATAAATTGTCTATTTAACACAGAAAGATTTTTTAAAATCGGTTCAGTAGATCCAGAGATTACCCCCTACAACGTCACAAACACAAACTTTACCTCTTTATAATATTAGTATAGATTAGCTATGTCAAACCTACCTATACGTGTATAAATATACAACCTCTAACATTGCAAAATACCTCCCAGGTGTAGAGACAGTATCAGGTCGCGCTGTAGTGACACTGTCAGGCGAGGCGGGCGCGGGGGGAGGCGAGCAGGAACTAGAGCTCACGTACAACGGCGCGCTGGTGGGGGGAGCCCCGCGCCGCGCACTACTAGCGCCGCCCGCGAGCGCTGACCGCGTCACGCTGGCGGGCCGGGGGCTGGCACACGCCGCGCCGCATACACCCGCTGTGTTTACCATTGGTTTGTATCTACTGATAGATTGTTGAAGTTCTACTGTATTTATGTGGCACTCGAAAAGGTCATAGGAAACTGACTCCGGATACGAGATTGTTTGACAAAATTTGTACCGCGTCGTCATCAATTGAATAAATATTGCATTATAAACAAAACCGGCCCTTTTTTTTTAATGCGAAATTAAACTAATTGAAAAACATTTAAAGTGTTGAGAGTGTGTTACACAATTACTTTATTGCCTTTTGTCAAGACTTTGTTATACTAGTGAGCGCCCGTAACAGTTTTGATAAATATGACGAGAAACTTAGCTTATGATCGTTGTAATTTTGAGTTTATTTTTGACAGATTCTTGCTTTAATTCCCTACCTACCCAGTTAATTACGTGCACTCTCTAGCCAGTTCCAGCTGTCGTCATCCTTGCAACTGCTCTGTACTTTTTCCAACTTACATTCGCTTTACAAACTTTTTTGTTCTCCACTTTCAGAGACCACTAAACTCAATTTTGCCAGAAAATAATCTAAAATACATTCCTTTCTTCACCCAGATGGTAGCGCAGCGGGTCCTGGGTCACCAGAAGCATCACTAATGTCTCCGGACGGCGACAGCGTGCCTGTAGCACTAGCTGCTTCAGGGCCGGGGTTGTGGCGAGCTACGTATACAACGAGACGTCCTGGAGATCATCAGCTTAGGGTGCTGTGGGCTGGGAGACTTGTTAAAGGTTTGTTTTGGATATTTAGACCATAGATTGTATGACGCTTACCATTAAGTGCACTTACCATTATATAGATCGCCTTGTCTGACACCAAACAGCATTAAAACAAGTCAATTAAATATTAAACAACGCTTATTTGCCTTTTACCGACTAATTAATTTGTACATTTTTATGTTACGTCTTGTTAGGTATTATATCTTAGAGCTATATTACTCTGCAGCACGCCCTGTGTATACTGTTGGATACTTCATTTGGATGAGATCAGTCAATGATTCTATGTCAAACCATTAACATATTTTATTCGTACAGGTTGTCCGCTCACAGTGAACGTATCCACGAGCTCCGAGAGCGGCGACGCCTCCCGCGTGGTCTGCTCCGGCTCGGGGCTGTCGGGGGGCGAGCTGGGCAGAGACATACGCGCCTGGCTCGACACGAGACGCGCCGGCCCTGGGGAGCTCACTGCGCACTGTACTGGACCTAACAAGGTTTGTTTATTATTACACTACGCGCAATCTAAGTTGGCCGGCTTGAATTTGTTGCAAATGGCTGCGCAGATGGTATTTTGCGAACTAAATGGCGTAACGCAGGTGTTTACTTAATTATTGCACATGCGCGAACTTCTCTAAAAGCTTACTTCAGGCCGGATAAGTAAGATTGCGCGAACTGTATGTATGTTGATTTGATGACGATGTTCATGATTGAAACAATCAATGGTGTAGTTAGCAGTGCAGTTGTTTCGCCATATTAGCGGACCGCATTTCTCCCGTCCTTGCCCAAACCACCAGGGGCAGAAAGATCGTGAATGCTGTCCTAAAACGAAGACAACGGGTCATGACATGATTTCACTTCATCGCTTTCACTTTCCCTATCTTTAAGATTATACCTATAATTATCTATAACATTATAATTTCCAGGTGGCATATTGTGAACTATACGAGCACGGTGACGGCACGTTCACCCTGAACGTGAAGCCAGCGGAGGCGGGCCGACACATGCTCAGTATACAGTTCGCCGGAGAACACGTGCCCGGCTCTCCCTTCTCACTCAAAGTGGCCGGCGCGCCTGATCCTTCTAAGGTATAATATGTAGTATTTATTTGCTTGTGACTTTGTAAGAAAGAATAATTGTTACTTTAAGAGAAGAAATATAAAAAGTTAAAAGATTAAAAAAGAAATTTATTTAAGACAATAAAATAAATCTTAAAGAAACTCCGACATGGTAAGACGATAAAAAATACGTCATACGCAAGGACGTATATTAAAAAAATACGTCCTATGTAAGGACGTATAGTCTAAATTGATGCTTTCATCAAATAGATGAAGGCATCAATTTAGAAATTTCCAAGTTTTCTTATGTTCCCTGCAGGAGTAATTCCCTACAACGGTGACAATATTAGGTTATTATGATAAGGCAGAGGTAAATTGGTCGAGCATTAGGATCTTAAGTTGGCCACAGACAGTAAGACAATGACAAATGTCCCTTGTGTTCAAAATTTAATTCAAAATAAGCTAAGCAAAATAAATCCGTGTGGTGACGGTGTAAATATGTCACCACCCCATCGCATCCCATGAGTGTCGTAAAAACCGACTAATGGACTACCGTAAATATTATCTTTACGAAATAAAAAAGAAGGAAAACTTGAAATTAAACCATATACCAATCCGTCTGGCCAGCGTGGTATTAGTAGGCCAAGTATCCCTCCGTCACGGCAGGAGGAACGTCCTTGCAGTGGGACATTAATGGATTGTTATGAAGCTAAGCAAGAGGCAGAATAATGAGAAGAGCTATAATAATATTATGTCTTTGTTCATATTAGGTCCGTGTATACGGCCCGGGTGTAGAACCAGGCGTGCTAGCTACGTTCCAATCCCGTTTCCTTTGCGACACACGCGGTGCGGGAGCGGGACAGCTTACCGTACGAGTGAGAGGACCGAAAGGCGCGTTCCGAGTTGAGATGCAGAGGGAAAGCCAGAAAGATCGCACTATACTTTGTAAAGTAAGTATTTTGGCAATATTATTATAAACTGTCGGTCGCTCAATAAAGGCCTGAATACATTATTTATTCCAGGGTTTTTTTACAAAATTAACATCGTATACATGTGATACCTTTATCTGGTGCCCTATGACCTGATAAATGAAACTGATGGGCGGTAGGTTGAAACCCTAAATGGAAACGAATAGGGTCTTGAGTTTGTTCATGTTAATAAAAATCGAGTCCAAAGTCTCGGCAACTTAAAATTCCCTGGCACACAATAAACCCAAGCTCAAGGCAATCATTTTTAGATTCGTTTTTATGTATTTTTATTAAAAGTCGAGCTTAAAATTATTAATTTATTGATTGAATGAGCATATGCCACTAAAATAAAAGACAGGGATCTAATTATTGCTACATCAAAACACATTGCGGGATAAGATAGGTCTTTTCTGCACATGAAATAAAAGTAACAAACCAAAATACTAAAAGAAATATTTATTTACAGTTCTCACCAACGGAACCTGGAGATTATCGCGTGGAAGTCCGATGGGCCGGTCGACATGTCCCAGGCTCACCGTTCCCGGTAATGATCTTCGATACACAAGAGGAGTTACGTCGGTATATGCAGGCTAGCGCTGCTTGACAACAAGCTAGTATAACAAATATGCTACACTCAAATTATAGCCCTTTGAAAGACACGCATTTGTTAACTGGTACTCTATGTCATTGAAATTAAATTTGAAGCTCTTATTCTGTACTGGTTCTGTGCCTTAACCACTAGCGTGCTTTTTGGTACACTATTTGAGCACCCAAATCAAAAGAACCAAAGGGGTATGTTTTTATGGGGCTTTAGGTGAACCATGTTGGGGGCGCGAGAGGCTAAAAATTTAAAGACTAATACGACTCATTGCCCATTCATGTAATAAGTGTTTTAACAATGTTAATGGTTACATTCTTAAGTCAAATTTAAAAAAGAATTAAAGTATGTGAAAACTATTCGGCGCTTCTCGACTTTTAATTGCGACTTTAAAAGAAAAATATTTACTTCCAATAAATACTTTACTATGCTAGTAACTAAGTATTGTGTTGTTTTTCAAAGGGCTAAAATTATATAAAAAATTGTACAAAATAAAGATTTTTTTAATAAATTCATTTCTCTGTATTCTTGAACGTTTATGTACAGGATGTTAGAGGAATTTGTCTTCTTATGTCAGATAGTATTAAGATCATTAGTCTGAATTTAGCTGCGGTTGAACAAAACGAAGTTAGAAACGAAAGATATTACATTCCGTCCATGTATTATTAAGCTAGTATAATACTACTGCAGTTTTACGAATTCAATGGAATACGACGCCATTCAAAGTATATTTAAAAAATAATTTTTAATTACAAAATAAGAGTATTTCTGTTCTTTTTTTTATGAGTACATGCGTTTTAATGCAAAATTATAAATTTAAATATTAATTAATATAAGTAATAAAGGCATAATATGTTTGTTAATATTTATTAATAACTACATTTAGATGTAAAATCATTTAACTTGTAACTAACAAGATTATTTGTTTATTGTTATTTCGTGGATGTTGACACAATAATGTCATTGTTCACGTAAGCTGCTGAAACATTCAGTTACTAATTGTTAATAAATTGAACTCTTTATAAAGATATGTTGTTTTTTTTTATCAATGACCTGATGGCGTAGGTGTTTGACACACACCGGAGGTTGTAGTCTTGATCATTGCACCATATTTCGTAGTTATTTATTGCTAAAAGATAACTTTCACACTACGGAAGTCACTCATGATGGCAGAAAGTGTTACATGCTCTTTTTAATTAACGGACACAAATCACATCCAGGCTCATGACATCCGTTTGCGTACCTAGAGCACAATATTGTCTAGTTTAGTATGAGATTCAAACTTCGTGCACGGCTGACTTATAACTTTAATAATACTTCTAGTTATAATAATCCTTTTTAGAAGCTGCTGGGTATCTAAACGAAATAGTACGTCTATCAGGATATTGACTCCTCGCAGTAAGGATATGTTGGTTTGCTTCGTGACTGACAAGTTGAGTACGTAACGCATCTAAGCTCTGCCATAGTTGCTGCATTTGACCAAATATTATCACTTCCAAACGCTGCATTGAGCTGTGGAGTTCCCCTGCAAATAAAAAACAGCATATTATTTATTTAAAAAGGAATACTAATGTGTTAGTCATCAAGTCCGGTGTCTCAGGGACTTTTAAGGACTTTCAGAGACTTGAGGATCACACATTTTTTTTCATATAAGTAGGTACAATTCCTTAGTGATCCACTATTCTACCGGCTTTAATAAGGTGTCATCCTCCAATAATATGCGACAGCGTATAATTTATCTGTCGCTTTTGAGTGAAATCATGTGAGCTGAATGAACCTCTATCTTTTTCACGAAAGCCAAATGATTTTTCTTTCCTTTATTATTTCAAACGAAGTTTAGTCCTTCAATAAGCTAACGACGTTACATCCTTTAAGCAGAACTACAAATAAATTCTTAAGCTATCAGTATTTACAGAACAATCTAAAACTCTTAAATCATTGGAAGGGACTTACGAGAGGTTACAACTCCGTGCAGTCTCCTAGTAATAGTGGCATTAGCAGTCGCATTGACTTCTTGTGTTTTAACCGAACACATAGCTCGAGCTTCTTCACGCGGTCCACTGCCGTGGTACGTCGCATTCCGTACCTCCAGGAAAGGCTCCTTGGGTTGAGAGTCATGGATATTTTGTATGGTGTAAGCTGGGCCTCTAGCTGAAAATATAAGTTGTTACAGTATTTGTTGTTTTAGTAGGGCATAATTCTCGGGCGAGACATAGAGTGATTTTGTGCCTTTATTCGCATAAGGGCAACTTCTCAGAATGGCAATTTCTCATGACGGCAACTTCTCAAAAGGGCAAGTTCGCATAAAGGCAAAAGTATAATGTAAACGAAAAGTGTTTCAAATAAAAACTTTTACTGCAACAAACTACTACAATATAATATTTAAAAAAATATAGTATAGGCATGTATGGAAAGTGACCATTGTTCTTTATTACTAGAATACAATCAGACGTTCCAAACATTCCATAACTGTAGAGGAACTATTTATAAAATTATCGATAATTTTATTAATATTTTTGTTTGTTAATAAATTTGCCGATTTTCGTTTTTTGTCACCATAGTCAAAACCCTTTTGGTATATTTTGGTATCTTGTACGAACGCTTCTTTTTTAACGCTGCAATGGCTTGTAGTAATGATGGTGGTATTTTGGTATTTAATCTTCTATGCCACCCTTCAACGGCGTTCGTAGTTCTGTGATCTTCTCCGTAACAATTAAATATTTGGCTTGTGATTATTTTGATCCATTGCATTGTGAAATATGTTTGAAATTCAGAAAATTCATGACTGTCAGGACCCATTTCCTGAATGGCCAAATAAGCCTCAGGTATGTTATATGGAGGTAGTAATGCTATTTTTTTTTATTTGGTTTTGCTCTAAACCTATTGTACTATATTAATTTTTTATTTGTAATAAATCTTCTAAGACAGTTTTGTATTCTCCTCCAATTAGTAACTTATTTATTATACTTAAGAGCAAAACTGTACCAAAATCGCCTTTATGCGAACTTGCCCTTTTGAGAAGTTGCCGTCATGAGAAATTGCCATTCTGAGAAGTTGCCCTTATGCGAATAAAGGATTTAGTGGCCTATTGAAACCCTGATGTGTGGTATGGAGGGAATAGGCAACATAAAGGTATAGTTTCATACGTTGTTATTATGCATGTTTAATCATCTAATTTTTCTTAAATTTGTCTGGCTAATGTGCGTAACTTCTAATAAAACCATAAAAGGACCTACTATTGTACTTTGACTGGCGATATAGTTTTACCGACCACGCCAATTCTAGAATTAATTGTGGTGTTAAAGACATAATATAACTTAACAGATAGTAATTTCGTCATCATTGTCTTGTTAAACAAAAGACATCAAGTATAGGCACTATTTGAAATACTTTCGCTTTAATAGGTAGGTAATGACCGTGTCTTATACATCGGTTGACCGTTTTGTTG
Source organism: Schrankia costaestrigalis (assembly GCA_905475405.1). Taxonomy (NCBI): domain Eukaryota; kingdom Metazoa; phylum Arthropoda; class Insecta; order Lepidoptera; family Erebidae; genus Schrankia; species Schrankia costaestrigalis. The sequence goes on from FR997826.1 coordinate 10,725,099, forward strand.
ACTAGTAGATACATTAGATATTACTACTCCTTTAACTATTTTGAGCAGCTTTTTTTGCCCCACTGAATAGACGGGTCTCTTTCAATGATGGAGTGAAACTTGGTCTACTAGGGGATAACGATTTGTCCCTCTAAGCTAATCGAACGGCTCTAGGTTTCTTTTCCTACTAATAAGTAATATGACTGCGTTTGCTAATTATGTATTACGTACTTATTACCTGCGAAAATAAAAGGCATTGACCTCTATGGAATACCTACCTCTCAAAATAGCCAAATATAAAAGTAGGTCAATCAATTAACAGGCATCTTTAAATTGATCCCGAATTCGTTGTGGATAAGAGTAATAAACATGCTATTTGTTCCGCAATTGAATATTTGGATGTCAAGAAGACTCGACATTTGCAAATATGCTTTTATTAAACAATCATTTGTTCGTAAGTATAGAAATATATATGTCTTATTTATTAGCCATTAAATACTTATCAATTTGACTGATTTTTTTAAAGATTTTTGTGTGCGGTCTCAGTCACTTTTTGAATAATTAAAACAAAAGATGATTTGATTGAAAGGCTATTTTATCAAAATTTAGTTCCAATCAATTAGCATATCGCAGGCTACTGCTGGACCTATCCTTTTAACACGAGCCATAGAGCACGTTCCTCCTCACGGTAATTTGGTTTAGTAATTTAGAATTTCTGACAATAAATACTTATTGGACGTTCTGCGAGTCATCCATGGAAACGAAACTGAGTAAGATGCACATAGTAATACGGTTACTGCAGCAATATTTTCTCGAAATCAGACTCTTTTTTTAAAATGTTCTATCACTTATAGGCCTAAAAATCATAATTCGCAAATAGGATCAATAATGCAAAATGTTGTTTACTAAGTCTAGAGAACATACTCTCAAGTTTCATCACTTCACAACAGAGTCGCATCACTTTAAATGTTTTTCAATTAGTTAAATTTCGCATTCGAAAATAAAACTCAGTAATTTGTTGACTTAAAAAATACTACTACAACATAGATATTTTAAGACTTTGCAAGTTTACTCTGAGGAATTTTAAGGTAGGTAATTAGCTCAGGTAGCTAGAAGACTGTAAGTATTAAGATAAGTTAGGTTTTAATAATACACCAACAATAATGTTTTCGATTAAATCGTGCTCTACCTTATTCGGACACCAGCCAATATAATGACCAGGAACCGCGAGCAAAATTCCAGGTAAAAAATAAGTAATTAGATTAATCATAGTGCAGAGAAATTTGACTTTAATCCTAGATTATTAAAAATAACATTTTAAAGCCGAATGTCTAGGTATCTACTAAACTAATTACTTACTTAAAAAAAATAAAATAAAAACATTGCAATGTTTTTTTTTATTTAATTGATAGGTATGTAGGTACCTACCTATTTATATTTATCAGAATCAAAACATATAAATATTTATTTATTGCTAAAGCAGTGTAAGATAACGTACCTACTCGTAATAGCTTAATATCTAATACTAATCAACACCTGATAAATACAATTCCACCGATAAATCATATTGAATACTTACTGTGATAGTAATAAGCCGGGGCAGTAGTAACATGTGTTACAACAAAATACGATAAAACCGAAAATAGGAAAACTGTTCGCCACATGACGTTAACAAAAATAAAATTTTAAAACAATAAACTTGTAATCACATTCCACAAAAACAACATTAATCAAAACATTTTTAATTCACGAATGCAAATAGACTACGCTCATAGCAAGAGAAATATATTTTGACGACATCATAGGTCAGAGTGTACTGAATGATATGATCTCACTGACTACAGAATAAATACTCACACGCTGAAGAATATTGTCCAAAATTGTATTGACTACGCCAGACCAATTAGGGATTTTAACCTCATATGTCAATGTTGAATATTGTCGGTGCATTTTACATACATTTTTATTGGAGAGTACTAGAGCATATCTTTAGAATTATTGAGGAGATGAATCGCATTTAATTTGTATAAAATCTGCATTTAAAATGTTAAATAGAGTAAATTATAATCAGCTAATGGTAAACGAACTGCAAACCCGGGTCATTCAGTAGATACCTTTCAATTCGGAATTATTTCTTTTAAGTACATGAATAGAAAATTTCAAATGTTTAGAGATAAGAACTTTTCTGAGACCATTTGAAAGAATGATGCACTTTCAAACAAAAAACAATTTCTATCTTAAATCTGTTATGTTTGCTCAAAAATGCCCAACCAAATATTGAGGTAATAATATTACCTACATAAACAAAAAAAAATATACCTACAACCGAATTAAGAACCTCTTCTTTAATGAGTCAGTAAAAAAATATGAAGTTCTGTTCTGAAGTGGACCGTGTTGGTGAAATGCTCATATTATTATACTCTTGAAAAGCAATATAGCACCGATAAAGTGCACACATTCTTATACTAATCCAGCACAACGGTTACCTAGCTAGCAGTAGGTACAGGATAATCTCTAGAATTTTCTTAAAGTCGTTTAATGTAGGTAAGCATTTGATAGAAACGAGTTAGTTGCACTAAGTAAGTATTCTTACGCTGCGCTGTCTACACAGCAGACAATCAATACAAATATAATTGTCTCTATAATAAAAGCTAAGGTATGCAAATGTATCAACTAATTCCTACGCAATTCCATTCGTAGCATTTTCCAATATAAAAATCGCCTACGTACATTTTATTTTATAACCCGATTCCCACAGTTCTACGGCATAGTAGTTACATCTAACAAAACATTAATACATGACCTCGACTAAAATAAGATTAAACGTAAGAGTAACCGTATACATTATGAAACAAATCAACTGAAGAATGATGAGTTCTGTTACCTAGCAGCCTAGCACCCGATAACTATTTTTATATCCATGTGAGATTATTGCTATACTCACGCCTATATTAATTTCCTCGTTATCATAACAGCCCATTAATGTCCCACTGCAGGGATGCCCGTCCCTCCATTTTTCTCCTCCCGTAACGGAGGGATACTTGGCCTACTAATACCACGCTGATTGGTATAGGGTTTAATTTCAAGTTTTCCTTCTTTTTACTTCGTAAAGATAATATTTACGGTTAGTCCCTTAGTCGATTTTTACGACACCCATGAGATGAGATGGGGTGGTGATGGTGACATAATGTATTCTTACTCCGTCACCACACGTACGTCCCTCGTTATAACATAATAATATTCCCTACATAATTAGCTGATGCTACGGCGGCGCAGCGGTTGCAGTAGCGGGGCTGCAGTGCATGAGGTCGCGGATTCGTATTTCACGCAAAACAATTATTTATTTGACCGATCCCCCAGTTTTTTTTCTGCGTCTGGATGTTCTTTGTGCTAGACAACTTAAATATTTAGAAATAGGATGATACTTAGCAAATTTGAAGGTTCACGCATTGTTCTTAGTCAGGCCCGGTACAAGAAATGACATATTGAAAGAAAAACTCAGGTTATAAAAAGGCGTATACTTAAGAATTTTTTATACTCTAACTCAAGAAGTTCATTTAAAAATAAAAATCATATACATATTAGTAGAGTTGAGAGTGTTTTACACATCAATTTTAAACAATAGTTAAGTTTCGGTTTACAATTCAGCTCAGCAATAAATCAAACGACTCAAGAACCATTGAGATCTACACAATAAAACAAACATCAAATAAACATATACCTATTTTAATTACCGTGACATTTCCTTCCGTCATGCTCTATTTATGTTCAAATTCAGTGACCTAATTCTAGACTACAACCCACAAATCAAACAAGAGTTAAATTGAGATCAAAATGTAAGTAACGGTCGAGTAGACTTATTAATTGATTTACGAGCACCATAGTGCTCTCTTCCTATTAGCTGTGTCAACGGTTTGTTCTTTATTTGATTTTGACATCTGTCAAATTATTCATTCGTAGGTTGGACCGTACGACAGATTTAATTTGTTATGGTATAAATTTTAGCTGCAGAGTATGAAGCAATGCGAATGACAGCTATTGTATGTTTTAGTCAGTCAGGATGAGTTTCCTCTCCTCAATCATTACAGCTGTCAACAGTGCTGTAGGTGCAGGCTTCCTTTAAGTTTATAACGTTAAATGCTTCGATAAAGCGGCGTTTGCGATTGAAGCTGCCGTGTAGGTAAGAGGGTTTGAATTCCTCGCAAGACAATCTGTATGTAACCTATTCAAAAAGCCTAGGAGAAGGTATGGGCAGAACTTGAACTTTTTCGGTCCCTGGACGTATTTTGGACTAACTTAGACATTATACTGTATCTCGGAAATAGGTATAAATATTGGGGATTATAGAATACACAATTTGTCTTCCCTTTCGGTATTGGAGGGGTCGTAAAAGGCGACAAAAGGTCAAAATACCGATAGTCTTCTGAGACTGAGTTTTTGAAGTTTGGGTAACCAAAAGCCCTTCAAGTGGATTACATAATAGGTATTGTGTTCGAGGATCAGCCGGTGTACATCTAGCGCAGACGTAGACAGACCTACAAAGTGATGGCGGCAGCGTGAAACTATTTCCTTAACCAACTTTATTTTGGTGCAATACAAGTCATATTATCGTGGTTACCTAAAATGAAATATTTTTCTCTTCTAACTTGTTACACTAAAGATAGATAGCTTCTATTCATTCTCCCAGATGAATCACCCAGCAAGTACGGTCTTAGACTTAGCACATAATAACACAATAGGTTGTCTACACCACTTTTATGGCTACACCGTATGTCTATGTCCCAACAATACTCCTATAAAATTATATTCCTCACCAAGATGGGTGTGCCTGAGCCGATTTTGTCACAGATATGCATTTATACGTTTTATCTTTTGAATTGTGTCAAGGACTTGAATAACATATAAATACCAACTTATTCATTTTCATTCGAAAACGATTCTTATCACAACGGATTAGGGTTTAAGAGATAGTAGGTGGATATGTGTAACATTTGTAGACTCACATGGGAAATTTAATTCAATTAGAATACATAAACGTTTTTTATAGCATTGTAAGAATATACCATAGAATTGAAATTGCCTTTGCTTTTGACCGTGAATACCTAACATTGAACCTTCAAACAATTAGACAAGGCAGCTATTCATTGAATTAGCATCAATGAAAAAGGCTCAGACTACTTGATTAATGCTTCGATGTACTACGACTAATCTGATAAAGTGGTTTAGCATACGTAGAAATTAGGAAAACTATGGGTAGTTTACAAATGAGTACTGACCTATTTCCTGCTTCGTACAAGTCACTTACCTACTCTATTTACCTAATAAAGTTCCAAATTGTTTTTTTAATAACTTAAATTAAAATATATCTAAATAGATGAATGAATCATCAGTAATGTTGGGTACTTTGGTTCTCCTACGGATCTCCTCATTTATGATTCGACCACGCAGGGAAAATCCCCACATAAGTATCTCTCTTTTCATTGATCAATGAATAAAAATAATTATTATTTCCTTGTAATAAAAAACAATTTCCATTGAAATTATTTTGGTTTGATGTGTTGCTGTGCATAAGTTTAACACAAATTATTCGTAAACATGAGATTAAAACCTGATAATTAGATTAACAGATAACTATAAATCCGGATTTCGAAATCATCTATCTATTGGGTGTTTCTCCGAAATTCGATTCTTTTCTGATTCATATAGGCTAATTTATTTTTCACATTTTGGCTTATAAAACATGTTTTTGTCAAAGATGATAACCTAGTATACAATGTCTAAAAAAGGCACACTTTTTTATGAAATGGTTTTCGAGATAATTAACTTTAAATTTTTTGAGGTCATATAAATCAGAATTAGGAACAAAAATCAAATTCTAGTTAGAAAAATCTGTCATTTATTTATTAAAATCACAGTTAATAATTACGATAATTATAACCACTCCTAAATCTAGTTATTAGGAGCATTAACAACTTACAATATCAATCATTATCCGTGCCGCCAATGCATCGTTTTATTAACAATATGTGTGAAATTCTGATTAATATAGTATTTTTACCGTATGAATCAGGCACATATAAATCAAAATTTTGCCTTTTAACATCGATAAATCACGACACGTATACAATTAAGGATTGCTATTTATACATAGGTTTTTAGTCCCCAATTGACTTATATTTCCAGCAGATTCATGTTTGAAAACCATTTAAGTTAATTATAACAGCCTACATAGTAATCAGAAACACAGGTGAACCAAAGTAATATGAATCAGATATTTACATTTATAGCTCCGCAACAACACGAACCAGCCACATGTAACGTCGTGACCACGTCAGTAGAGCCCCTAGCTACCGCAAGCACTAGAAGGAATCTCCTGATGTTTCGTACTTAGCTAGGTACGTTCGAGTAAAGCGCGCGAATATGAATCAGACTTTTGTGCCGGACATTCACAATTTATTTTTTCATTAAAAAACTATCGTAAATATTAGTACCATTTTTTTTTTGTGTAAACAAACAACTAATATTCTATCGTAATATTTATAACGCACATCGATTCGTAAATAAGAAAAAATTTAACTGTTACTAATGTTCAAGAAACTGGGTTACGGACACACCATAATAATCAGAAGAACGCTTTTTAATATTTTTTTTTAAATATTTAAAAAACTATTATTAAAAAAAAATAACTTGTGCAAGATAGGTAACTGTCTAAACTATGTTTTAAAAATAATTGCAGTTTGGTTAGTCTGTTAGTTACGAAGAAAAACCTCCAGACATCGAAAATATAGGGCTCGAAGAATCACCCTATTACAAAATAATGCAGTATAAGTAATCAATACATTGTAAACAATTAGTCAATAATACTTCAATAGTTTAACAGTGCAAAGAAAACATTTCATATAATAAATATGAAATTTACAATCTCTATAATGATATTAGTGACTATTTTTAAAGGGACTTTCACAGGTTGGTACTTGCTTACTAAAATTACCTATTATCGAAATATATTTTAGTATTCGTGAATTTGAACCACGCACGGCTGGCTGTTTTTTGTGTCCATAAAATTAATGTTTGGAAAAGTTACCTCGACACCCGGCATGATAGGTACTTAGTGCGGTAGTTGTTTTTCGAATATTTTTATAAATGTATGTATTTATATATGTATACTTCAATACGTTCTTTCAAATAGCAGAACTTCTGTATCACTTGTTTTTTTTTCAGGTGTGCCTACCCTACGGATAAATGGCCAAAAAAGTTTAGTAACAGAAAAGGATATAAGGTACCTGAGGGTAACAAGAGCCGGTGGGTATCAAGAGCCGTTGCTTGAAAATGACACTTTTAATTATCACAGCACCCTACATTTACACATGCTTAAAAATGACCAATAGGAAAGCTAAGATCCGAGCTCGCGTCGTCGCACGATCATCAATCTTACCAGTAGCCACGAGTCAGTTGAGAGTGATAGACAACGCAGCTCCACTATAATTTTATCATGCCAAAACAATTTTTTTTTTACCTAAAATACAGCCGTTTGTTCAAATCTTGTTAATTAATTGTGAATGTTATACAAATAGTGTGGGCTAGTTGAGATAAGTTATAAATTTTTGTTAATAAATACAATACTTTTTACCGTTTTCAATTATGCTATTATCAGGGGCTAATACGGGCCACGCTCGAGGCGGGTACATAGGCCGGCCCTTATTATACATGTAGAATGTAAATTAATTTTAACAAATTTTAATAGACTTCGTTATTTTAATACATACCATCGTTATTATTATTAAGCATGTATTTGTTATTATTTTTGTATCATAAATCATCCCTAATATCTTTAATTAACTTAAAAGTGTCCAAGTTGTTGATCTCGATAACAATGGATTTTATAGTAAGGATAAGACGGGCCACGTATATGGCCTGTCTTATACCGTACTACTTATTTATAAAAAAAAAATGTTTTAGTTTTGTAATTTCCATAGATAATATTTAAAAAGTTACAAACTCATTGTTTACGTCTGTGATTATTTTGACGATATGTTATAGATAAAGGTTTTTATGACATGTTTTTGCTATGTTAGTTTATTTAGAGCCATTGCTAGTTTTTCCTTTGATTAAGTAATGTTAAAAGCGTCATTTAATGCCAAATGATAATTAAAGTCAAATAAAACCGAAAACAATATTTTTTCAATTGATTACTCTTTTAATATTTGAATTAAAATTTGGCCCTTATAAAACTACATACGTTTATTAAGGGCCAAAGAGAGGGTTTTTTAAAATCATGATTACTATGCCTAATTGAGATGAAAATACTTGTAATAGTACTTTCTGATGCAGATATTGAAATAAACATTACTATGATATTAAATATTTTATTATATTCCTTTATTTATAGAAATTATTTAGGTTTAGATTAAGGTGGCCCTTATTTACCGCAAGTACCTTAGAGTTGCCATTTCCTATACCTATTCCAGATAGTTACGAGATTGATTCGGCTGAATTTAGTTTTCCAGGCGAAATATTTAGGTAATTATATGAAAAACGGAGTACTCCGTGTGGTGACGGAGTAAGAATAGAATATGTCACCACCCCATCTCATTCCATGGGTGTCGTAAAAACCGACTAAGGGACTATCCGTGAATATTATCTTTACGAAATAAAAAGAAGGAAAACTTGAAATTAAACCCTTTACCAATCCGTCTGGCAAGCGTAGTATTAGTAGGCCAAGTATACCTCCGTCACAGGAGGAGGCCCGACCCTGCAGTGGGATTAATGGACTGTTATGATATGAAATTATCAATCGTAACCACACTTGGTGATAGTAGCCTCCTTCTACCAGCTTTTTGGAGACTGCTTACTCACCATTAACACAATCGGATAGGTATATTAAAGTCCAGGAAAGATGAAAGTACAATTTAGCGACTAAAACGCTGTTTCTCTATCACCCATAAAGTGTTTGGGTAGCTAGAAGCGTTAATCAAGCCGTCCGAGGTCAGACTAACCGGGTCCCGGTATTGTGTTCACGTTCGCTGTCCTTGTTAACCTGAAAGAAATTAAATGCACCAAAATGGTAACGCAAACCGTTGTAATCTTAAATAATCATAATCATAGATTAAACCACGATAATTAGGTCAATTCAAATCAAAGGTTAAAGGAGCTCTACAATTTTCACTATGTATTGAAAGTCATGAAGGGACAAGCTCTCGCGGTAAAGGGTGTGTCCAAACATTGATCAGCAAGAGCACGCCAGCAACACGCGGCATTTATAGGACACATTTATTTGGACACACCTTTTTAGAGGCACCATCATAACAGCCCAATAGTGTCCCACTGCAGGGACGGGCCCTCTCCGTGACGGAGGGATACTTGGCCTACTAATACCACGCTGGCCAGACCGATTGATAATGGTTTAATTTCAAGTTTTCCTTCTTTTTATTTCGTAAAGATAATATTTACGGTTAGTCCCTTAGTCGGTTTTTACGACACCCATGGGTTGAGGTGGGGTGGTACCAAATCATCACGAATTGAAAATATTTCAAGCTAAGTCAACATAATTAAAATGTCTACCAGCCCATACCCGTGCATTATCCTTCAACTATTGACGGAAATATGGTTACACTGCATTGGCTAGACAGATTGGTCAATAGTTTTTTCTAAGACTACGTACCAAGTTACCCGACATTGTCATATATTTTGTTATATGCTGCTTTTACCGTTTCTAGTGCCGATATAAATATAACTAAGGCAAGCATAACTGGCTTGAGCAACTTCCGACTTTTGGAACTGGACATTGCTATTAATGAACCAACTATTGCACTGGATATTGTGTTTCCTTCATTGAAATTTCATGCTGGTAAGTAATCTATCTAAATTTATCATTATTTCAGTAATTTTGCTGTTAATTTAATTAGAACTTACCATGTCACCTAACTAATTAAATATTAATATTTTATGTACCTATTCATGTACATAAAATATACGTGGGCATAAAGGTTCTGGAATGGCGACAGCGTACCGGAAAGCGCAAGGTGGGGAGACCCCTCACACGGTGGACCGACGACCTAGTTAGGACGGCGGGAGGCCGATGGATGAGGGAGGCACAGGATCGCACAGGGTGCCAATACTTAGAGGAGGCCTATGTCCAGCAGTGGACGTCAATTGGCTGATATGATGATGATGATGTCACTTTACTCGAATTATCGCAAAGACCTTAACTTTAGAAGATTTGGACTTATGTAGGTATGTGGTAAACACAAATTATTGTCCCCTCTAGGAATCTTCTCGTATATTAATACGTAAAAAAAAAATAACATACTCAGGCTTCTTTAGTAGTTATGAAAAAGGAACAAAAAGATTTTTAAATAACTGGTTAACTGATTAGTCAATTAAATTAGTTAATTAATTATTTTTGGATATATTCCTGTTTAGTAACTAGTTATGAAACAGTGATAGAATTTTCCTTTTTCGTAGCTGGTTATGTAAAAGGAATAAAAAGTCTTTTTTAATAACTGGTTATGAAACAGTGAAGGAAAATTCCTATATTTTGATAACTGGTTACGAAAACTGAGTTATGAAAATGGACCAAAGGATACTGAAATAGGTAAATATTTCTTTTATTACAGAACATTACAAATTAGATGGTAGTATTTATTACGCTGTGCCAATTAAAGGGGAAGGAGTAGCTCAGTAAGTATATGTTTTGAAAAGTTTTTGTTTTACATAGCGCTATCGGACACGATTAATGGGGTATTTAGTCTGAACGGCCCAAAGTTTCAAATTCGACCGTAAACAAAAATCGTCTACGTTCCATCCAATGGACCGGTGATAAAATTTTGTAAATAAATTCATTGTCATAAAAATTGTCACGTACATTCGGGTTCAAAAGTTAAATTAAAAGATTTTAAATGTTTCAGATTTATATGAAATTCTTTAAAAAAAACAATCAACAACAGGTACTTTAGAATGTTTACAAAAGATTCATTTGGCTAATATATAATTTTGAATAAAAGTCTTTATTTTGAAAAAAATTAGCATTAATAATTAATCAAACAATGACAACATTTGAAAAATCAGCCTTATTTTAATAAAGCCTTATATTAAAAAATAGAAGTTATTAAGTTTTAAACTAAAAAAAATCTTACAATACCTTCAATTCAGTCATATTTTAATCAAATAAATTAACATCCTCGATGTTAATGAATGCTGTATGCGACTGTCCGTTTGGATAAATTTGTTAGTTTTTTTATCACCGGTCCATTGGAACGTAGACCATTTTTGTTTACGGTCGAATGGCCCGCGGGCCATTCACTTTGGGCCGTTCAGACTAAATACCCGATTAATGTGGGAATGCGATAAGAAGAAAGACAATGGAATAAAACGTCGAGTCGATAAAGTCGAGACAAGTACTCGGGTGGCATAGAGGTTATGGCGCTGTACGCGTATAGTCCAGAGACGCGGGTTCGATTATCATTTTTTTCCATTGTCTTTCTTCTTTTCTGATTTTTCTAGTTATACCTAAGCTTTGTAGGTAAAAAATTATATATAATGTGGAAATGGGCAAAACAGATATGGCCAAGAACTGATGGCCACTTGAACAGAAAGGTTTTTGGATAGCGACCACGTAACGGACGTCGCTGGTTGGAAATCTCTCACATGATGAACGGACGACTTGGTCAGGCCGGTGAAAGCATTGGACCGCATAAAGTGGTAACATTTGGAGGAGACTTATTTATTTATTTATTAAATCATTTGATCTTACAAGCTAACAGACGAACATCCAAAACGCTTACAAGACTAACATTAAAGTACATTCATTATTCAATTTACAAATTATATGAACATGAAAATGATAATAATAATAGGCAATATAATTATGTAAGTATTAGATAGAAAAAAAAATTTTTAATAAAAAAACAAAATAATAATAATTAAAAGTGTCATGTCTAAGCTATGTCATTCAAAATCTTAAAAAAATTGTCATACAAATGTCTAAACCCATCGGCAAATAAGTCCAGGTCATGATGCTGGGCAAGTATGTCCCCGATAGTTCGAAGTGTACGGTTGGTTGGCGCGTGTCGAGCGTGCTCTGTGCGCGCGACGGGCTTCTCGAGAAGTCGCGGGCGGCGGCGTGGCGCCACTTGGCCCTCTGAGTCACTGGAGATATTCCATGGCACCAAGATACGGACTCGCTCTAGTATTTGGGGACTATCGATTCTATGGACAATTATTTATCGACAGATAATGCGCGATTTGAGTCATTGTCCTTCTAAATTTCAATGTCTCCATGTCCACCATACCCGAGACGAATACAGAAGGGTACAGGTACGGATAGTAACCATATTGCTTCAGGTACATCCCCGAGTAAATTTGCGTTGTACCCTTTCAATCATAAGACAATATTTTTCTTCATATGGGTTCCAGACAACAGAACCATACTCAAGTTTACTGCGCACATACGCATTGTATAAAACTTTGGCAACGGCTACGTTGTCAAATTGCGATGCAGTCCTAACAATAAACCCCAAAACCTTGTGCGCTGATTTACATGTTTGGACAATATGCATGTGAAAATCCAATTTACAATCTAATACTAATCCTAAATCTTTAATGTCATAAATTCTATCCAGAGGAGCGTCCGTTAAATTATAATTAAAAATCAGGGGTTTCGATTTTCGAGTAAACGTTATTATTTTACATTTAAGATTATTAAATGGTAGGTGGTTGTCTTGACTCCACATAGATAGGTACCGCATTAATATCTCTCTGTAATGCGGTAGCGCCAGCCTCGTTTTCAATACCCAAACTTAACTTTAGGTCATCCGCAAATAGAAGACACTCAGCCGTCGAGATGACTTCCGATAGATCGTTAATGAATATCACGAATAGCAGAGGTCCCAACGTGCTACCCTGACTTACTCCTGACCTTGTAAAATACTCCCCAGAGTCGTATCCATTTAACCTCACATATTGACGTCGATTGTCTAGGTAGCAGGAAAAAAAATTGAGAAGTCTCGGTGTAAATCCAATGATGGCCAGTTTTCTCAACAGTATGTCATTGTCCACCAAATCGAAAGCTTTTTTAAAATCGAAGTAAGCGTTATCGACCTGCTTTTTCCTATCCATTTGCGCGCAAACATAGTCTACATGAGTGATCAAATTTGTGGTGGTGGAGCGCGCTCTACGGAATCCATGCTGGCTGTTATGCAGTTGGTGACTGATTTGTTTATAAATCCGATCACTTAAAATTGCCTCAAAGATTTTTGCAAAAACAGATAGGACAGCAATAGGTCTGTGGTCAGAAACATTCGCACTACCCGCCCCTTTAGGAATGGGAGTGACTCTAGACAACTTCCACATGTTCTGATATCTAGACTGAGTCAAGGAAAGATTATAAAGATATAGTAGCGGCCCTCCAAGTACTGATATACAATCCTTGGCCAGAAATACAGGTACGCCATCAGCTCCCCCCGATGATCGCGGTTTGAGGCGCTTCACTGCTTTTCTAAGATCGATCTCATCAACCGCTGCGACCGAGACTGAAGCTGAATCTCGATAAATATGCGAGGCTTTAGCAGCCATATCCGGATTGAGTGCGGGTTTTTCTGAATGGAACACGGATGCAAAATATTTAGCAAAGGCATCAGCTGCTGCTTGATCCTTCACTTCAGTCTTTTCATGAATATAGGTATAAGTATTCCTTCTGTTCTTTTTCTTCTCTTTCACGTATGTCCAAAATTTCACCGGGTCGTCGATAATATTGTGTTGTAGTATTGTCATATAGTTACGATATTCGTAGTCAATCATTGTTTTAACTTTGTCCCTATAATACATAAACATAGCCTTGTTGAATTCTTTACCCTCTTTCTTAAATCTCTTGTGGTGGAAGTGTTTATTTTGTATATTTTTTATAATGTCTGGGGTGTACCATTCCGGATATACATATTTCCACCTACCTGTATACCTGTTCAGTTCCTGTACCTTCCCGCACGTAATATAGATGTAAGTATCTTTTCCTCTCAGCAGCACACAGCATCGTAGAACCAGGCGCAGCAGTACCTCTGAGTACCCCAGACAGCGAAGATCGTGGCTTCTTGTACCTTACTTCTTCCCAGTGTCCTTCGTCGGTCTCTTCACCCTTGTTGCTATTTTGCGTACAGACCGAGGCAGAGGATTCTGCTTGTAGGACTTTTTGAGCACCTATGGTCCCTACAGGTGAGGCTATACGGCTGGATGTCCTAGGGGAAGAAGTCCCAGACGGGTTACCATTACCACAGAGGGACGTGGTGATTGGTTTATATTTATGTTGAGTGGGTTTCGGCACCGGGATAGGACAAGTTGCGGGTTCGCAAGACGTCAACTTTTTGGTTTTCGGCTTTCCTTGGTGACCTTTATTCAGACTTGATTTATAGTATTCTTCTAGTTGGCAAACCTTATTTGTTATTAATTTAATCTTATCTGAAATTTCTGATTTAAATGCCAAAAATTGTTCAATAAGTACTTGATTAATTTTGCTGACCAACTGTGTTTCAAAATCAAGTTGTAGATTCTTTAATTCTTGTACAACAGAATCTTTTAAAGTGTTCAAAGAAACATTTAAAGCGTATTATACGGTACGCTGGTGAAAATGGAGAATTCAGCGGTATGGTGAAATTATTTTAAAACAGTATTACCTAGTTATAGCTTATTTAAGTCTAGCCCAATACCCGATGCAAAGTGATTAGTAACTATTCAAAACTAAGTAAGATCTCAAGTACGTTAAGTTGTACTTACATAGATAGAAATTATTTTGTTAGTTTAAAATAAGTATATATTTTACAGATTAGAGATTTATAATTTCCAATTCAAAGGAAAGCTCTATATGAAAGTGTCTTCTACCAGCAACTCTATACTTTTTGATAAACTTGAAAATGGTGCATTCAACATAGAACGAATTGTGGTAAGTTATCTAAATAAGTACTTAACTCTAATTATAATAAATGTAAAAGGTGAAAAGCATGAAATCAAGAATACAAAAAAATGGACATCAAAATAGTGATCGAAACATTCGATTGCTACTAGTGCAGTTTTTGATGATATTTTAAAAAGGTTTGCACTCAATGAAATAAAAAATACTTGTTTACTGCCTATGCTCTTTTGTATGGCATGGTCAAATATAGTGATAATTTAATTATGTGATAATTATTTTTTATTTGATTCATATTTTTTACATAGAATGGTTATGTTATACACTATTTATTTATGTATGTATGTCGCAGGGAAATGAGGAAACCAGGGAATTCACAAAATCCCGTTTCTACCAGAAAAGAAATGCTCATATTTTTGTTTGTAGGTTAAAAAACACAAGGTAACTCTGTAGGTTAGAAAGTTTTCAGTTAACTCTAAGCTAGCGGAAATGTCTTTAGCAACAATGGTAAGGTTCTACCCACTTTAAATGGTAGAGGGGGTGCAACGGACAGCGAAGATAGCCAGATATAGGTACTTTGTAAGGACACTATCACGATCTCAAGAGTTTCTTCCTCAGGAACACGATGCACCTTCGCTGATAATTTATGTAAAAAAGGAAGAAAAAATATTTATTTTGCACCTCACTGCACAATACAAGAATTAATATTAAAATTGCAAAAATAAACATAATAAAAAGTCACATGAGGTGTAAAACTAGGACCAGTCTCAGCATGAAAATGCTGCAACGTTGATAGCTGCAGCGCTGTTATTCTGACTGGTCCCTTTTATGACGTCACGGACCGTAATGTAATGTTAAGCATCGGGTCCAATTTAAATATTTTAACCATAAAACATTGTTTCTTTCACAGTCACACACGCAGTTCGATGAAAACATAGACGATATAATAAGCGCATTAATAGAAGACCTCATGGCTGATTATCTGAATAGATTCAACAAATACATCATGGCTACCTACAGTGATGACGTCATAGAATTTATTAATGATATGTTACAGAGTTTAGAAAATAATTAAGAAAGAAAGTCAATAACTGGCATGTCTTCTGCTATAGGCAGACCGCTTAACTCAGACCCCGCCTGCGGTAATAGAGGTGCGCGGGGGGCGAGGACAAAGGAGAGAGCTATCTCTTGATTTTTTGGCAAAACGGCGCCATCTAGATATTGTGACCCGAACTACATCACATCACAACACAGCTCTAATTTTTAACTAGCTTATTTTTATGAAATAAAAAGAAGGAAAATCGAAATTATACCCTAAACCAATCTAAATACCTGGAGAGGTTTTTTTTATTTTTCTGATCAGGCTTTAAATTGTGTAATAATTTAGATTGCATAAATTTTCTCTAAGAAAGTACGATTTTTAGTGGGAAGATGACGCCACCATCTTTGAAATTTGTAAATTGTATAGAAGATGGACTAGCATACTGCACTAGTGTCAAACTGACATACTGACTAGGTGTCCGTTATGGTAGCGTGTAAAAATAAAAAAGCTCTTATTATTGTTCTTATTATCTGTAATTATTTTCTAAGATTGATTCTTACAAATTAATATGTTTAAATCATACCTGTTTTAATGTATGTTACAGCCAAAGTAATAAATATGAATATTGTACATAATAACTAGCCATTATGTATAAGGGCTACTCAATTTAGATAAAGTGATAAATGTCGCAGAATTAATCACATTAACTAGCCATTATATTATATGTTATAGTACTGGCAAAAATACAATATTAAGGCAAAAGTCAGAAACAGTTGGTTAGGTTAGGTGAGTACAGTGACCAAAGGAAGGCAAGAAACATTTTTTTTTATGTAAAACTAGAATAATATAGTATTACTATATTCTAGCGTCCTTTGGTCACCATACTAACCTAACCTAACCAACTGTTTCTGACTTTTGCCTTAATATTGTATTTTTGCCATATATAATGGCTAGTTAATGTGATTAATTCTTCGACATTTATCACTTTATCTAAATTGAGTAGCCCTTATACATAATGGCTAGTTATTATGTATAATATTCATATTTATTACTTTGGCTGTAACATATATAATATATAAAAAATAATTAGTTGTATATTGGTTTTACAACCTTAAATCAGACATTCTTTTTACTTTTTAATTATAATGTAAAGAATAGGTTCTTTTAATTATTGTAAAAAGTAGTGTTAAGGATATTTCTTGAAGAGTCTACAAATAAATATATTTGTATTCTTTAAAATATAATCAAATTATTACAAATTATGTAATATTATTGTTATTTTTGGAGTCGGTGTCAGCCAACGAAATACGATAATACCTAAGCAAATAGAATGGCGGCCGCGAATTACAGATTATATTATTATATAATTTCGACATTATGACATAAAGTTGTTGATTGTTCATCATTATACCAGCCAATCGACGTCCACTGCAGGACATAGGTCTCCTCCAAGTATTGCCACCTTGCGCGGTCCTGTGCCTCCCTCATTCATAGGGTACCAGCCGTCCTAACTAGGTCGTTAGTCCACCGTGTGAGGGGTCTCCCCACCTTGCGCTTTCCGGTAGGCGGTTGCCATTCCAGAACCTTTCTGCCCCAACGGCTGTCGGTTCTCCGCGCTATGTGCCCTGCCCACCCCCACTTTAACCGGGCAATTCTGAGCGCTATGTCGGTTACTTTGGTTCTCTTGCGGATCTCTTCATTTCTGATTCGATCACGCAGGGAAACTCCCAACATAGCTCTCTCCATTGTGAGAGTGACCATGGGCCTTCTTAAAAGGCCCATAGTTACATTGATTATGATTGTTTATGGATTGGTTTAAAAATTAAACAAATATTAAATAACTATTTTTATCATATTTAAATAAATATATTTCAAAATACCTCTGTCACGTTCAAACGTTTTAATATACCTAAAAGCTCTAATATACCTACTTAGTAACTGATTTAATATACCGTTAATAAGTTTTAATATACCTATTTAGTAACTGATTAAAGCTTTCCATAACTTATGAGCGTTTATGGGGCTAACCAGCACCGTCAATTGAAAAAAATCGTAATTCGCGAATAGAATCAGTAACGCAAAATGTTGTCTACAAAGTCGTTAGAAAAGGCAATAAAGTTTTGTATTCCATTCTATTCCTTTCTGATCACTTTAAATGGTTTTTAATTAGATAAAAATTGCATTTAAAACAAAAACGGCCGTTTCATTTTAGCATGCGAATTTTAAGTAATTGTCTTTGATTTGTAGTACTTATTTCTCATTTTAGTCTTTAGTCTATGTATAACAGGACTAGGACGCCATATTTCTTCAAATTTTAAGTCAGGAATAAAAAATAGAATATAACTATCGTGGCTGACACCGACTCCAAAATAACAATAATATTACATTATTTGTAATAATTTGATTATATTTTAAAGAATCTACAAATAAATATATTTGTAGACTCTTCAAGAAATATCCTTAACACTACTTTTTACAATAATTAAAAGAACCTATTCTTTAGATTATAATTAAGTAAAAAGAATGTCTGATTAATGTTGCAAAACCAAAATCCAACTAATTATTTTTTACTTTTTAGTGCAATTTTTGTCTTTGAAGTCGTTTTTTTTTTGTAAAAACTTATTTTATTTGGCATAGTAACCAACTCGATATAGCTCTTGTGTACGCTACCATAACGGACACAGCTACCCCGCCCCCTCGTCCCTTTCATACCGCAGGCGGGGACTGAGATAAACGGTCGGCCTATAGTCTTAAGCCTCTTTGTGATATGTTTAAGAAGAGCTCACTATCCTTTACTAATAGGTACTTATTTTAAAGGATCAAAATCTGATTATACGGAGTTGAAAGTTATTATGTAACGAAAACCTATTAACTATTAAGTAAATAAAATGTTTTTAATATCTCATGTTTTTTTTACATAATAAAGCACACCTTAGCCCCTGAGACAGAAGCCGTTATGATCCTTAGCCCCGTAATATAACTAACTACTGTAAAGTACTGTACTTTTAAAACTAAACACAGTAACACTAAGGTAAAGGCACCTAACTACGAGGGGTTCTAAAAATGGCAGCAAATTCCGAGGTATTTAGAAAAACGGTTTTTTTAAGTAATTTACTAGTTATTTTGGTCTGCATGATAAAATAATAAATTAATAATTTATCTGTTTATGTTTATATCAACAAAAGAGAGTTTAGTGTGTTTACACTGTAGAATAATCGGTCATATTGTCGCGGAAAGCGGTCTCGAAAGCACACGTCATACATTTGGGACCTTATGCACGTGAGTATTTTTATACACTGCAAGTTTTTGTTAAAGTTAAATTATTGAAAGGACAATATTTTTTATCAAAAACACTTAAGATTTGAGTATTTTATTTGCTAATTAGCAAGAAAATAAGTGTTTAAAATACCACGGCATTAGATGCCAAATATTTCAGTATGTTCCTACAAGCCGATGTATACCTACCACGGAAAAACAAATTTAAAGACATTTACTTTTTTTTAATTTTCGGTGTGTGTTTTAGGATTACAAAGTTTAATGTGTTAGTTCTGACTTAATGAATAACTCATACATTTAATAATGTAATTCCGAGGTACACCGTGGCGTCAGATTAACTAATTATAGCAGGTCAAAAATGATTTGTATAGGTACAGTCACGAGCAATAATATGTACACATTTTCGCATTTTGTAAACCAGTTATCTAAAGTTCTGCCAATCCAAAATTGAAAATTCGAAGATTAATTCAAAACTGTACGGAACCTCTTCTAAATTACGAATTCATTTTGATATTGTAATGTCTAGATAAACGTGCAGATAGTTTAGAAAATTTGAAAATGTGTACATATTATTGCTCGTGACTGTACTTTCTTAATACGTTGTACGGAAGAAATTAGTGAGAACATTCGGTTTTTTAATCTGTTCTGTTATTATATGTATGTGCTTTATATTTTTTTCTCTTTCATATTGCAACTATCCACTATTTAATTTGCATAATATTAAAAAATCTTTTACTTTTTATTACTCAGAATTAGAAACTTTGATTTAGCATCCTAAAACGCTATTCCGATGTATTTACGTCGGAATAGGGTTATATGAGCACCTAATTGCGATGTATTTACATCGGAATAAGCTTACATGAGTACCTAATTCCGATGTTTTGACCCAGTCATAGAGAGTATTGACCCTGCATGTCAATTCTCGTTCCTAAAATTCGGTTAAGTTAACTTTTAGTTGTCATGTTTTTGCTATTGCAATTGTAATCTTTTGTGGTCGTGTTAAAGTTTTATTTAGAGTGTGACAATTTGACAACTAAAAGTTAAATTAACTTTATTTTTAACGATTTTAAAGAACGAGAATTGACATGCTGTTTAAATACTGAGTGTTCCTTTTTAATGTGCTTAGTACGCGCTTAGTAACTGAAAGAATGCTAATCATCTATAGTACAAATACAATAATTGGAGTGTGCGTTTGTATTAATATTTTTTTTTACCTAATTATGAAACTACAGCAATTAAACTAATTTTTGTCTGTCAGTCTGCTTGTTTGAAGACTACATTTACAGCGTGTGTGTTTATGAAATTTTCTTTGTTGTTTTATGTCTTCATTTCGTGATGTGATAGTGGACGGGCGACGCGTTCAAGCTGCCTCGACCACGTCTCCGTGCGCACTGGCGCGGGCGTCCGTGGAAATCACTGCGCGTCTGGGCTTGCTGCATAAACTGTTGCTACTAAAATCTCGGATCACTATTTAACAGGACTATCAGTGGAAATAGGTAAACAAAAGGATTTGCAAGTATGTAAAACCATTTATAATAATAAATTAATATTGCAAAAATTATTAGAAGTGGAGTGGTCGTTATTATTGACAATAACTGACCCTATTGAGTTGTATAATAAATTATGTTTTATCTTTGGCAATATTTATAAAACATGTGAAAAAAATATAGTTGTTTTTTATTTTTTACCCATGGTCTCAACCATGGGTAAATAAAAATATACAAAAAATGATAGAACATAAAGATTATCTATTTAAATTATGGAAAAAAGAACCAACTAGTTGTATATTGAGACTAAATTATACAAAGTACAGAAATAGTACACAAAAATGTATAAATATTGCCAAGGAAAATTACAGACGTACTTCTTTAAACAAATGTAATGGTGACATACGGAAAATATGGCATAATATAAATAATTGGTTGGGAAGGCACAAAACGACGATCGACGGAACTATTCAAAAATACTTATTAAAGATTGAACCACTTGATTCTATTTGTAACAAATTTTGTCAAACATTTACGAAGGAAATAGACAGTATTAAACATAAATGTGATAAGTATTTTTTGGATAGACAATCTTACGTAAGGAACAGCAATGTAAGTTTAAGATTTAGATCTGTCACCCCAAAAGACGTATTATCCGTGATAAATGGATTGGACAGCAACAAGGCACCAGGGTCAGATAGAATTAGAATTAGTGACATAAAACATGTAAAAGTACACATAAGCCCCGTAATTGCACATTTTATTAATTTATGTATACAAAAATGTACGTACCCAAGCAACCTAAAACTATCAATTATCAGACCTATTCACAAACAGGGCTCTCATACTGATTTCCAGAACTACAGACCCATAGCAATTTTAAACACAATAAATAAAATAGTAGAAAAGATAATAGTAGGGCAAATTACATACTTTCTGGAAAAACATAGTTTAATCAATGATATACAACATGGTTTTCGTGCCAAAAAAAGTACGACAAGTGCATTAGAACAATTTACGGATTATATTAATAATAATTTAGATCAACAAAATATTGTGGTAGTTATATATATAGATTTCAAAAAAGCTTTCGATACTTTGGATCATGAAGGTTTACTAAAAGCTATGGATGAGTGTGGGATTCGGGGTCCGCTTAATAACTGGTTTCGTAATTACTTGTCTAACCGATATTTAAGGGTTTCAGTATGTGGAGCGGAGAGTGAAAAAGGAGAAATTAAATATGGTGTTCCCACCGGCTCTGTTTTTGGTCCGATTGGGTACATCATTCATGTAAACAGTATGTGCAATGTTATTAAAAATTGCAGTTCCTATCAGTACGCAGATGATACTTGCCTTTTGTATAGTGATAAAAATATAAGCACCATACAACATAAAATGCAACAGGATTTCGATAATATAGTCAGATGGGCCCATGCATGACAATGGAATCATAATTAATGTTAGTAAAACAAAGTGTATGCCAATATATTCCCCGTATGCACACAACAAAAATATACAGGTTGCAATCAAAGGTCACTCATATGAATGTCTCCACAATGATTGTAAAAACTGCTTATGTCAAAACCTAGAACAAGTAACTTGTTATAAATATCTTGGTATGACAATAGATCGCCACTTTACGTGGAACCTCCACATAGATAGCGTATGTAATAAATTCAGGTTAATATTATCTAAACTTTGGGCTTTAAAACCAATTGTCACGAAAGGAACACTCTATATGTTATACTACTCTTTGGTAGATTCAATTATTAACTACGGGTTGAGCAGCTATGGTCTTACGTTTGATACACATATAAATAGAATAAAAATGTTACAAATTAGAATACTAAAAATATTAGTCAGTAATAAAGATAAAAATGCAGTAAACAAAGAATACGACAAATTATTTAAAATATGTAACATACTACCCATTACAATGAAAACAAAAATGATGATAATTTTAGAACAACATAATAATGAAGAAAATAAGAATAAAAGAGAACATAACTATCCAACCCGGCTTGCAAGAAAACATACGTACAGCGTACCCAAAATAAAAAATTATTATGGTAAACGCACACGCAAATGGTTAACCCCCACTTTATGTAATGATTTGCCCGATAACTTGCTGACATTTACTTTTTTTTAATTTTCGGTGTGTGTTTTAGGATTACAAAGTTTAATGTGTTAGTTCTGACTTAATGAATAACTCATACATTTAATAATGTAATTCCGAGGTACACCGTGGCGTCAGATTAACTAATTATAGCAGGTCAAAAATGATTTGTATAGGTACAGTCACGAGCAATAATATGTACACATTTTCGCATTTTGTAAACCAGTTATCTAAAGTTCTGCCAATCCAAAATTGAAAATTCGAAGATTAATTCAAAACTGTACGGAACCTCTTCTAAATTACGAATTCATTTTGATATTGTAATGTCTAGATAAACGTGCAGATAGTTTAGAAAATTTGAAAATGTGTACATATTATTGCTCGTGACTGTACTTTCTTAATACGTTGTACGGAAGAAATTAGTGAGAACATTCGGTTTTTTAATCTGTTCTGTTATTATATGTATGTGCTTTATATTTTTTTCTCTTTCATATTGCAACTATCCACTATTTAATTTGCATAATATTAAAAAATCTTTTACTTTTTATTACTCAGAATTAGAAACTTTGATTTAGCATCCTAAAACGCTATTCCGATGTATTTACGTCGGAATAGGGTTATATGAGCACCTAATTGCGATGTATTTACATCGGAATAAGCTTACATGAGTACCTAATTCCGATGTTTTGACCCAGTCATAGAGAGTATTGACCCTGCATGTCAATTCTCGTTCCTAAAATTCGGTTAAGTTAACTTTTAGTTGTCATGTTTTTGCTATTGCAATTGTAATCTTTTGTGGTCGTGTTAAAGTTTTATTTAGAGTGTGACAATTTGACAACTAAAAGTTAAATTAACTTTATTTTTAACGATTTTAAAGAACGAGAATTGACATGCTGTTTAAATACTGAGTGTTCCTTTTTAATGTGCTTAGTACGCGCTTAGTAACTGAAAGAATGCTAATCATCTATAGTACAAATACAATAATTGGAGTGTGCGTTTGTATTAATATTTTTTTTTACCTAATTATGAAACTACAGCAATTAAACTAATTTTTGTCTGTCAGTCTGCTTGTTTGAAGACTACATTTACAGCGTGTGTGTTTATGAAATTTTCTTTGTTGTTTTATGTCTTCATTTCGTGATGTGATAGTGGACGGGCGACGCGTTCAAGCTGCCTCGACCACGTCTCCGTGCGCACTGGCGCGGGCGTCCGTGGAAATCACTGCGCGTCTGGGCTTGCTGCATAAACTGTTGCTACTAAAATCTCGGATCACTATTTAACAGGACTATCAGTGGAAATAGGTAAACAAAAGGATTTGCAAGTATGTAAAACCATTTATAATAATAAATTAATATTGCAAAAATTATTAGAAGTGGAGTGGTCGTTATTATTGACAATAACTGACCCTATTGAGTTGTATAATAAATTATGTTTTATCTTTGGCAATATTTATAAAACATGTGAAAAAAATATAGTTGTTTTTTATTTTTTACCCATGGTCTCAACCATGGGTAAATAAAAATATACAAAAAATGATAGAACATAAAGATTATCTATTTAAATTATGGAAAAAAGAACCAACTAGTTGTATATTGAGACTAAATTATACAAAGTACAGAAATAGTACACAAAAATGTATAAATATTGCCAAGGAAAATTACAGACGTACTTCTTTAAACAAATGTAATGGTGACATACGGAAAATATGGCATAATATAAATAATTGGTTGGGAAGGCACAAAACGACGATCGACGGAACTATTCAAAAATACTTATTAAAGATTGAACCACTTGATTCTATTTGTAACAAATTTTGTCAAACATTTACGAAGGAAATAGACAGTATTAAACATAAATGTGATAAGTATTTTTTGGATAGACAATCTTACGTAAGGAACAGCAATGTAAGTTTAAGATTTAGATCTGTCACCCCAAAAGACGTATTATCCGTGATAAATGGATTGGACAGCAACAAGGCACCAGGGTCAGATAGAATTAGAATTAGTGACATAAAACATGTAAAAGTACACATAAGCCCCGTAATTGCACATTTTATTAATTTATGTATACAAAAATGTACGTACCCAAGCAACCTAAAACTATCAATAAATCAGACCTATTCACAAACAGGGCTCTCATACTGATTTCCAGAACTACAGACCCATAGCAATTTTAAACACAATAAATAAAATAGTAGAAAAGATAATAGTAGGGCAAATTACATACTTTCTGGAAAAACATAGTTTAATCAATGATATACAACATGGTTTTCGTGCCAAAAAAAGTACGACAAGTGCATTAGAACAATTTACGGATTATATTAATAATAATTTAGATCAACAAAATATTGTGGTAGTTATATATATAGATTTCAAAAAAGCTTTCGATACTTTGGATCATGAAGGTTTACTAAAAGCTATGGATGAGTGTGGGATTCGGGGTCCGCTTAATAACTGGTTTCGTAATTACTTGTCTAACCGATATTTAAGGGTTTCAGTATGTGGAGCGGAGAGTGAAAAAGGAGAAATTAAATATGGTGTTCCCACCGGCTCTGTTTTTGGTCCGATTGGGTACATCATTCATGTAAACAGTATGTGCAATGTTATTAAAAATTGCAGTTCCTATCAGTACGCAGATGATACTTGCCTTTTGTATAGTGATAAAAATATAAGCACCATACAACATAAAATGCAACAGGATTTCGATAATATAGTCAGATGGGCCCATGCATGACAATGGAATCATAATTAATGTTAGTAAAACAAAGTGTATGCCAATATATTCCCCGTATGCACACAACAAAAATATACAGGTTGCAATCAAAGGTCACTCATATGAATGTCTCCACAATGATTGTAAAAACTGCTTATGTCAAAACCTAGAACAAGTAACTTGTTATAAATATCTTGGTATGACAATAGATCGCCACTTTACGTGGAACCTCCACATAGATAGCGTATGTAATAAATTCAGGTTAATATTATCTAAACTTTGGGCTTTAAAACCAATTGTCACGAAAGGAACACTCTATATGTTATACTACTCTTTGGTAGATTCAATTATTAACTACGGGTTGAGCAGCTATGGTCTTACGTTTGATACACATATAAATAGAATAAAAATGTTACAAATTAGAATACTAAAAATATTAGTCAGTAATAAAGATAAAAATGCAGTAAACAAAGAATACGACAAATTATTTAAAATATGTAACATACTACCCATTACAATGAAAACAAAAATGATGATAATTTTAGAACAACATAATAATGAAGAAAATAAGAATAAAAGAGAACATAACTATCCAACCCGGCTTGCAAGAAAACATACGTACAGCGTACCCAAAATAAAAAATTATTATGGTAAACGCACACGCAAATGGTTAACCCCCACTTTATGTAATGATTTGCCCGATAACTTGCTAGCTGAGGTATCGACCAAGGTTCAACTAAAACGTGTGTTGTTAAAACACTATCTGTCACTTTGTCCATAGTTTGCATAGATGGGTAATCAAGAACCTATATTGTAGGTTCTTGATTGCCCATCTGCATATGTATTTATCTGCTATGACTTTTATGAAGTTTTCTTTTATATATACATAGTGGATTGGAGTATGTATGCATGTGTATATGTATATATATACATATATATATATATATATATATATATATATATATATATATATATATATATATATGTGTATGTGTTTTAATTTATTATGTGAGTGGAAGCAGAGACATTTCTAAAAAAAAAAAAAAAAACTGTTTTTAATAAATATGTATTTATAGTGTGATTTTATAGTAAATATGAACTAAAAATATAGTAAATATGAACTAAAAATAATAGTAGAATAAGTGTGGCTACTGATATACGATACTGGCTTATATTTAAATGTAACAATTGCTGGCCAAGGTTGTCACTAAATACCTATGTTGTGTAAGACTATTGTGTTGAAGGTGTAATTTTAATTAATTTTATTTTATGGTGGTGGTATTGTGTATCCCATGTACAATATTTTAGTTTTAGTACTCGTATAGTACTGTATGTAATACTATACTCGTAGTAATTTAGTTAACAAGAACTCTGTGCCGATAAACTGCTGCGCAGTTTGGCATTTTTAGAAATTAAGAAACAGTGTAGTAAAACTGAATAAACAATAAAATACAAAAAAAAAAAATTATTTTATTTTTAAGATTACAGGAATAAGATTTAAAAAAAAAAAGATCTGATTTAACATAAAAAATAAACACCTTTAATTTTTAAACATCATGTATGATTCTCCCTACATAGGTAGTTCCCTTTCTATTTTTATACTCGGAATTAGGATCCAAATGCATCGGAATTACGATGACAAACTGCATATATTTTTCAAAAATTTGATAGTTAACACTTCTGATAAAAATATAAAATTGTATGCAAAGGTACGATAATTACTTAATTTTTAATGTTCTTTCGAGTTTTGTTAAAAACACCACGGAATTAGGTGCCTTTACCTTTGCACACTATGTTTGGATTAGATCGGCCAAAACTAAATGACCACAGCGTTATTATACATAAGAATTACTAAACCGACAACGTCTCTGGAAAAAAAATGTACCTATGTTATTTTAACAGATTGGTTTATCAGTACCCCATCAATTGTGGATCGTAAAAACAATTATCTCCCATGACGTTTGAAATAATACGATATAATTAGGTAGTAATAAGTAGGTCCCCATTTTAGTAAGCAAAATATTTGTACATTGGATTTTCCCCAACTCTCACCAAAACTATTCAAAGAATACCGGACTTGAAATAATGAGTAGGTAATAAGTATTTTTTTTCGCTTCTCACGTCTTATCATGACCGGCGACATTCCAAAATTATAGTGTATCACCTCGTTACGTACCGTCACCGGTCAACCTTACGTACAATATCAAGGTTACCCAAGTGTCCACTAACAAACAGGTTTCATATCAAATAACCCGTTGAATTGAAAGAGTTTTGTACAAATTCACTGACAATAACAAAAATAGTAAGTAAACAACTAATTTAATTATTGTAGAGGAAAACAACACACATGTATTTATAAAACTTTATTGATTAGGTCAATTAAAAATTTTAAAAAATAATAATTTGAATGTCCTTGAAAGTTTTAAAACGTTCTGTTGTTCTATTCTATACTTATTATTGGCAAAGTAAGCAATGTCCATCACGACAATTCTGCCAATTTTTGTACCTAGAACCTTCGTGTGTGTTACATTTTCGTAAAGTTTTTAATATTTAAGTGGCAAGCAAAACAAGCCGTTTTCGAACTGTATAAGCATTTTTCATCTATACCCACAAATAACTGATAATTAATTTGCAATAATCTTCCAATAGAAATGAAACAAAAATACTGTTTTAAATAAAATGTCATGAATAATCTAAAAGAATAACAGGGGATGCCCATATGCCTAAGATATTTTTAATGAGTTCTTTTTTTATATGAATAAATAAGCTTGTTAGAAACCGGTTTGTAAAGGATATCAACATTAATTATATGAAGATGGATACATAGTCTGTGCATTCGTAAGCGTACGACGCATTCGAACAGACAACCTAACAGACAGCACATGTTTTGCTATAAATAATTTATTTAAAATATGAAGTGTGTGTTAGTTTTATGTGCATTACTATCAGTTAGTTTCTGTGATGGAAAAATAATAGAGGGACTTCTACATGGTGCACACGACGTGGCAGGCGCTATTATTGGTGGTTTGACTGGATTAAACCGCCATCACCACAGACACCCAACTCACAATGGACAGCAAAGGCCAGATAAGCCAGATGAGACTATAGTGGTAATTGTAGAAGAAACGGAACGACCATACCATGGGCGTCCGGGCTACGGCCATGAACCTCCAAGACATGGAGATGGAGGACATCATGGACGTCCAGACTGCGATAATGACCCTCCAAAACATGGAAATGAAGCTCCTCATGGACGTCCAGGCTACGGAAATGAGCCTCCAAGATATGGAGATGGAGGACATCATGGACATCCAGGCTACGGCAATGAACCTCCAAGATATGGGGATGGGCCACACCACGGACACGGTAATTACAATAAACCTCATAATAGACCCGGTTATCACAATAATCCTTACGATTACGCGAATGGTAATCCCTATGGAAACCAGAATATCCATGATTATAATCACGGTGGCCACTGGAATAATGACGGTCAAGAGCATGGCCATCCGCATGTACCAACCCATAAGCCTCATCATCACCACCATGGGTATCCGAATAACCAATACGGGAATACAAATAATCCATACGACAATACAAATTACCCTAATAACCAATATGGGAACACAAATAACCAATACGGGAACACAAATAATCAAAATGGTTATAACAATGAGTACGGGAATTATGAACCCTTAAAACCTGTTAATAACGGCCCTCATAACCGTCCCTCTTTCTCCACAGAAACACCAAACCAACTAAAGCCAATTAAGCCAGAGCAGCCAACGGAAAATGTTTTTAACAAGCCTATACCTTTTCCTACGAATGTCAATGAAAACAAGGATCCCGTTGGAACTAATACAGAACAAAATAGCGGTCCAAAACCCATTGACACTGGATATAATATAGTAGAAAAGACGACAAAAGGCCCAAGTGTTACCGAACGGCCACTTGTTGTTCCATTGGGTCCAAACGACTATGTATATGGAGGAGATAAAATTGAGATCAATGGACCTAAGAGAGAATCAAACGACAACGTTAAACCTGCCACCGATGATGACGAAGAGTTTTCTATCGACATTAGGATTAAGGACCCTTCAACGTGAATAGTTAATTCTATAATATAAAAATACTCATAAAACAAATTATGAATTAAGTACTCATATTTAATAAAATAAACATAATTGAATGGTGTGTTTTTTTTTTCAATGTCAAACTTTATTTTGTTTACGTGTTTTTTGGGGACTTGTAAAAAAAGGTAAGTGACACAAATTCTTTAAACACAATAAAGTAATTAAAGGCAACGTATTAAGATTTATAGCAATAATATTCCAAGTAGTAAATACAATCCATCAAAGCATGAAAATGAATGACAACATGCAACACAGAAGGTATTTCTTTGGGTTTTTCTATGCACTGTAATGTCATCAACGTACTTATTACTAAGACAATCAGTTAGTTAGCATCTCTATAAATTATTTTTAATTATTTAAGGTGAATACGTTTGCATGCAGTAAGTGAATAAATAAATAGGTAAAATAAATTATTAAAACCTCTAGTGTGTTCTTGTATTTATTCCAAATGTAAAAATACGTGCTCAGCCTCGAGTGTTTTTTTAGAATAAAAAAAATTTGTCAATCCATAGTGTCAATCAACCGCCAAACTGAATTCATACTACCTACGGCCTTTATAGTGCTTAAAACCAACACATTCTCACGGAAACTTTGTAGTAAGATCATGCCAATACGTAGGAAAAGGTATCGGCCATATTCCTCATCTATAGGCCTTCCGTGATGGCCCTATCAAGAAACTAATAACTAATTTTATTATTTAATCAATTAACGCGTTAAAACTTATTGAATTTAAATATAATATTGAATTCATGTTTCTCTTTTATGTACAAATTACACACATTATTATATGAGTTATAAATAAAGTTATTTTCCTTAACACTTGAACGGTGTAGCTGGTTGCGATCTATCTTCAATATAAATTACAGTTATATTTGTGTATACGGTTAGATTGAGTTTTATACAAATGATGTCATTTATTCGTTTGATGTTCATTATTACTGGGATTCCTTTATTCCGGTCCACACTTGGATTATTCGTTTTTATAGAAATATTTTAAATAACATAGTCACATGACGTTAACAGGTCGTAGTTTTAATTGATACCAAGTAAACGTTTTTATGTTTTTGTAAGTATTAGCTTTTATCCTTTATCTATTATTTTAATTAACATACTTTTTTAGGTATAAAGCTGTATGATGTTTTAATTAGTTTATTGATTGACTCAACTATGATATCAGATGGAATCACACTGAAAAACAGGGCTCTGTTGTGATACAAACAACATGGTATGCTGAGTGTGAACCCTTTTGGCACATTAAAAGAATCCTACTTAAATACTTAAGTCACGAAACATCGTGAAAAAAAGCCTTCTTTCTTTACCTACTCATTAATTTTGCAATAAGTATGCAACCTTATAATTTTTCAGATAATCTTTAGAAGTAGGTACAATGTCGTTTTAACATATTTATGCACTTGGCCCTTGGTCGCCTGCGTATGCATGAAGTAAAAGAGTAAAGCATGATTTTACATTCAGTACCTCACGAGACCCTAATTATCTTAAAACCTTGGCCTTAAGTGCAAAAAGCGTGAAGCCAAATGAACAATAAACAGATTCATTATTACGCCTTCAACTGTTTCTCAATAAGCACACATAGTTATCTTCTACTTTTACAAAAAAAAAATGGTTTTCATTTTAACAAAGTCAACTGTTAACGCGAACTGTAATTATCCTGTCATGAGTGAATTATTTCTCATATTCGTTTTATTAATAGTAGGAAAAAACAACGGTCAGAAGCCGGTCGCGTCGCATGTTACTAAAGTAGTAATAAAACCTTTAATTGAACACGACTACATTAAAAGATTACTACGTGAATTTGAGAGAATTGAATCTACAGCGCCTACATTGCAGATAAACGGTAAACGGCCAGCTGATAGTTATTCGCAAGCAAATAGCGGAATTGACCTTACATCGACGGCCCTCACGGTGACCGAAGCGAAGAGGAAACTTTTTACAGAAATACCAAACAAGATGGAACGGCCTTTCGAGATTACGACATCAAATAATGAAACAAATTATAATGATACAGGTGTAAATGAAGTGAATTTTACTGAGAAAAATGTGACATATTTAAATAATAGTAATAATATAGTTTTACCAAAAAATACTTCAGAAAAAGTGAGTGATAATTCCAAGACTGATACTGATAAGGCTCCTTTACAAGTAAAATTAGGTGAACGTTCTTCTTTCAATGGTGAGTGCCCTCCAGGTTACGTCAGGGTAAATGATGATTGCGTAAAAAAGGATTAGTGACAGAATTGTGTTCGTAACCTAATAAGAAAATGGAAAGTTAAATGTTAATCACTTTAGATGTTGTTGTTTTATTATAAATTGCATTATGTAGGTACAAAAATTAATCAAGTAAGTATGATATAAAGTCTAATATACATAATATGTAGGTACTTCTACGAGGAAAGTTGTGCTCTGTCATCTTAATGCCTACATTAAAATTGCCTGATACGTAATTATTATGATGTTGATTTTATGTAACTAATGTTATTCCGGTGTAATGCTATAGTTTCTATAGTTTGAATTTCATATAATTTTGTTTGATAATAACTTCTTTAACCCTAATTAAATTATTCATGACACAAACCATAATTTATAATGAGAAATGCAAATATAAATATTAAATAATAACAAAATTCGGGTGATTTATTACCCTTTTGTGTTTTTATTTAATTCTAGCTTGGGATAGGGTAGTCGATGCAGCGTACTATCGATTTGGTGCACCACTGTCGATGTAGTCTAATGACGACGTTTAGGTGTATTGTCGATGTGGCATACCATCGATTTGGGTTACTGTCGATGTAACGTACAGTCGATTTAGGCTACTCTCGATACATTAGCCAGTCGATGGAACTTTTGCGATACAGCGACCATCGATATAGTGACTGTCGATATTATTTATTATAAACTAGACCCGATTTTTGTAGCTACAAAAAAATAGCTATTTTAACATTTTGGTCAGTCCGAATATGCAATAAAACAAACGTTAGGCTGTTTCTGGTATTTACACATTACAATGTAATTTTAATATTAAATTTTCCATTATTACTATTTACATAATTCGATTACAATTTTAATTTTACTAGTGTAGCGTAATGTATGTGCTCTTGAGGACTGATAGGTTTCTAACATCTTATTCGCAAGATATTAATAAAATAGCTAAGTTACTGACATTTTTTGGGTGTTTACTAATTGTTTGATTTTTGATAATCAGCCCTGATTGTGAAATCGTTGAACATTGTGTCTGTCAACATGAAACCGCAAAGGTCTGGCTCAATTCTCGTTCAATAAAAATCTATGTTTACGAGTATGTTTATCTACGTTTCCGCACTAGAGGGCATGTCCTGTGTTGTGAGGACTTTTACAAACTCAACAGGCTTTCAAACAGGCTCAAGACCTAAGTAAATACAAATTGTAATACAAATTCTTTATTTGCGATAAACAGGGTAACTTTACAGTACGTACGTATGCGCGACCGCCTGGGTCCCCGAGGATAAGTATGAGAACAATAACGTAAATGCTTGCATTGCGATGGTGATTTCTATGTTTAATGTTATACATAATCATATTATTAATTAACAAAATATTAGTATTAGTATTTCAGATCAGTGTTTTCATTATCCATAGTACACGATCTGAAGACTCTCGCGATATAGATGCTATTGCGTATAATATTATGTTTAAAATATTATTATTTCTTATGTATTATTATTTCGAATACAATATTTACTTACTTGAACATGTTGTATCATTTTTATTTTCAATACCTTTGCATAGAAGTAAATGTTAAACAAAAAATAACGGCTATGCATTTATTTTCTTAATTGATAGGCGAAATTACTTCCAACCAAGCCAAAATATGGTGAGCTCAGTAAGTTGTCAAGAAAAATGGTAATAGAGACGTGTGTGTCTCTACTGAAAAGAATTTTTTAGCTTTGAATGGCAAATTGCACGAGGCCGGGACCTCTGAGTAAGTAGGTAGGTACCTATACAGTGTAGGCTAATTTCTACACGGATTAGGTAAGACTCTTAGTCAATCAGTAGGAATTCCCGTAAAGTGTTTCTTTTCCCAAAGGCTCTTCTGGAATGACAACCTGGTAAAAGTGCTGGCAGGTCGATGGGTAAAGGACCCACTAGATCACGCGCTGTGGAAACATTTAGAGAAGGCCCATATCCAGAAATTCATGTTAAGTACGCTAAACTAAATGATAAACGTAATACTCATTGATTGATCAATATCACTTAAGTACCGTAAACCAGGGTTACTTTCATAAGCAGAGGCTACATTGATCACTCGTTTTTCTCTGAATGCGCTAAGAGAAGGATGACCGATTTATAGTATTAGCCCTTATCAGGATTGTCACATGTATGGCGTGCTTTATTTACACGAAAATATCACTTCTATAATAAAGAAAATTGAGCCATCAATGTTACCCCACGACATCAAAGTTTACCGGTACCCATTTTTATTGTTTTTTTGTTTTCATACCTACGTCATAGAACAGATAGCTGTTATCCAATACCAACTACGAATAAAATTAAATAAGGTATACTTAGATCAATAACCAACTACAAGTAGCCAATTATTTGATAATGTAATCAGCCAACTATTTGGTTATCGACTATAAAGGAAAATGATCAACTTATTACTTTATTAGTATTAACAGGTGTCATGATAAATATAATTACATATGGGTAGGCAGTTACAGCCACTTTTTTTAAATAAACCATCTGGTAAGAAGACATTGGGTAGAACAGTCGCTAGTAAGGCAGGCAAATACTGGCTGATGCGGGCCGTTTGGTGAGGATGGACCTTAATACTTATTGCGGGAGCTTATAGAAGTACTATAGTCACGTAATTATCCGAGCACTACATAGCCTCAATGGTTTGGTTAACATTGAAAAAGGAAAGACATTTTATTACTTTCCCTATCTGTACATACGAAGCAACTTTTTCTTAAGGTGGAAATTCCGAAGGGCTGGACAACATACAGAGCTGTCAATGTCATGGGCATGCCGAACTCGAACCGACTAAAACACTCTACTTAATTACCCTTTTACTCATAAACGCCTCTTAAATTTTAGTCTATTGATTAGCTTAAATTCTTACGGTTTTGTTTGGTATAAGGTTGGTTTTACTAATAAAAATCTCCCTAAACAGTGATTAAATTTAAGAGGCGTTTATGAGTAAGGGGGAATGTGTTTTAGGTTGGTTCGTATAAATATAACTATAAGTACAATATTATAGAAATAGGAAAACACTCTCTGTAAAACAATGGTTTATAATTTTAGACTAGGGTTTTACGAGTTTCCTTCCTTTAAGTATGTCTGCCGTAAAAAGTAATTTGCACTTTTGACGATATTGGAACTAGAGTGGTAATGATATTGTGTATTCAGAGTACTTCATCAAACAGATAATTAGCATAACTACTGAGCATATATTATACTTTACAAAGGTCAAATAAAAACTAAATAAAAGAAATAAAGTTAGGCCACACGAATCATGTGCGAGAATAACCACAGAGTAGAATCCAAGCAACGGGAAGCGACAGCGAGGACGACCCTAAAGGAGATGGCAGAATGAACTTTATGCCTTCAAAAATTATTGGCAGACAGAAGCCACTGGTCGACTGAGATGTAAATCTGAAGGGGAGGTCTTTGCCCTGCAGTGGGACAGTACTTACTGTGCTGTATGAAGCTTATTCATTATTTATGTAAGTATAAAATGAAATGCAAATAAATGTTAACCTTAAAAATACTACGTAAGAATAAAGTTTTCCTGTTGTAACTACTTAGGTAGTAAAAACCTCTTCTAGGGTTTTTCTAGATAAGTAGTTACCATTAATTTTAAAAGGACACTGACTATATTATGGCTATGCCAAGGTCCCGAATTCCATTACGGCTCAATGAAAATTTTAAGTGGATAAACTTAAATGTTTGATAAAAACAAGCACTCAGGGAATAACATTAGGAATACTTATTCGGATGTACGGAATTCCGACAATTCAAAGGTTTGATAGATTAAATTTTATACCTTTTCTGATGAATAAAAATTAATAAGTGATGATGCAGTTTTTTTGACATAGAAGTTCACATACCTAATGTATGAAGCAATACAGAAACAGCGGTGACAGGGAAGACGACCGTTGGTCTCTCCAGCTTACTTTTATGTTACCTATACTTAAGAAGGATGTCTTTCCAATGGATTATACAGTATAAACAAAATGGGCACAATCTGAAAAGTTGGTTTTATAGTGGCTGTATTGTAACTTTTAGGTTCTTAGCTCAATAGCAACAACAACGTAACCAGAGCATTGTTTCCTTTCTCTTTTTGTACGATTTGTAATATTCAAATCTTTACTTAGTACCCCTAGTGATTATTCCTAGAACACGTATCTAGCCCTATTTTATTTGGTATTTTTTTTTTGGTTCTGCATTTTATTATAGTAGGTGACTATAAGTATTTACAAGATGGTCTATATTAATCCGGACGCGTGACGATATACATACTTATAATGTTACTATAATATCCGCAGACACACAAACGTCCATCCTTCTTCACATCTTTTGGCTACATCCCTTCTAATTTCCGGAACAAGACATACCTACCTAGCATCAGAAACCATCAGCAATTTCCTACCTAGGCGACGACATAATATCTATTTAATCATATGCCAATGTCATTTAAAAAAAACAATAGCTTGTTCAATGAACTAAACAAATAAATATTTTAATCCGACACTGATTACCTTTATCATCGTTATTTATTATTGATTGCTTTGATTAAGAAAATCAGTGCTAATATTTTTTTTACGGAAATATTATTATACAGTAGCTATTTGAGTGTCGTGAAAACAATTAGGTGAGCAACTACAATTAAACAATTATTAGGTACAATGAGATCCTGTTTAAAAGATTCCTTTAACCGTAGTATAAGTTTAAATAAAAAAGTTTTCGAATAAGTACAACCCGTATCTTGAACTTGTCAAAATAAGTTTTACTTAACAGTATTTTCTATAATTAAAAAAATAACTAAAATAAAATGTTTGAAAATAAAATAAGAACATAAATTAATTTCCAACATTTTTTATTATTTCAACTGATCGTTTTGACAGGTTCAATATTTCTAGGAATCCGAATTGACAAACTTGTAGTCAATATAAAGTTTATTTTGTTGTTATAATAACACAACCTCTTTATTTTATACCGCTACTGTATTATACCTACCTACCTACAGCCAGATTTCATGTTTCCTAGCTTTTATCATATCTTTTTATTAGGCATGTGTAAACTTTTATTCTTTGTAGTTTGGGCTATGACTGCTGACTTGGACTGCATGCATGGAGCTTTTAAAATTATCAATTAGTTTGATTTAAACTTATAAAAATAAAATGAAAACATAAAAAAAATAAGAAACGAAAAAGTTTTAAGTACCTACTTGTCGTATTTGAAAAATGTTTTGTTTACATTGTTCCAAACTATTGTGACAACCCTATCAACCAATGTGAGCTTAAAATGTGCTTTCCGTCTGATTTGTGTCCGTCAAAATAAGTAAGTATCTAGAAATCTCAGACAAAAAACTAATCTCTAGACATTGTTCGACGACTACTTCAGACATTATGTTGTGAGACTCAGGTCAGAATCAGATCGGACGTAGTGTACAATTGCTCCAAAAAAGCTTTGACTCTATTTATTTCACGACAACAGTCTGGCCGAATGCAGTCAATGGCATTGGTTTACTGTCATACAGGATATTTGTCTGTGTTAACAATCTATTGTCGTGTTTATACTTTATGTCTGATATTTTCTAAAAGACCGCACGAAAAAGGGAATGACACTTAATGACCCCACGCCGTGTCCTTGAAAAAATTGAGGGCTAACATAATATAATACTTATTCAATAAAACATAAACTAAACTTATCAGTTTATAAAACTAATGTTGTATAATCTAATCTACATAACATAACTATACACATCAATCATATTATAATTTAGCTTAGATTATAATCGGGACACTCGTGCGCAGTTTTAATGGCTACCATTATTTCCGCCATCGACTACGTAAGGTTATTTTTCTTTCAGAATGAAATTGGTATTTGTGTTGATGCTGTGTGCGTTTGCAGTGGCGGCGCCCAGGGTTGAGAAACCAACGGTTGTGGAGTTAAGTAAGTATCTACTTAGCACCTTCTCTTCAAATCCTTCACCTTTTCATCATAACATCCCATTAATTGGGGCATGAAAGAGGCATTTACATTGACTTGGCCAAAAAATAATATCTTACCTAGTGAGATTGGTATAGGATTTTCTATCAAGTTTTCTGTGTTTGGTTTTTATAGAGATGTCTGCAAGCTTTCCTTCTTTGAGTTTTACGGCACCTATAGGATGATAACCGATGTTGAAACCGTGTGTCCTTAGTTCGCAACCACGCGGTCTTCCATTTAACTATAAATATTCAATTGATCAGATGTCGCAAGAAATATTTCAAATCTGCGCCTGTTAATATTGTAAAGATGCATAAAAGCAACAATGCAACATAGAAATGTAAAAAATAAGGGACGGAAAATTGTTTAAATTTTTCAATAGGTACATACCTAGTTTGCAAAGCCAAAACTGCCGACTTGGGGTTATTATTAAAAAAGGAGCGCTTGAAGATTTCCTGTCACAGGCGGTGGGTTCTAAGCAGGTCTGTCGTTAGTAAGGGAAGACCAGAAAGGCTCGTAATCTTTCAGAGATCCATCTAGCCATAGTCTACATGTCTGTCTATTAGTCCTAGGTCGCGGAATACAAAATTGACTGCCATCCCTTCTCCTCTTAAGCGATGAATCCGTAATCACCTGGACAAATATTAATATGTACCTAGATGCTTTGGCAGCTAAAGACGAACGCAGTTGGATACTGGAGCAAGCAATCAACTCATTGATTCGTCAACTAATCAACTACATCAGGCTTGTCATCAACAATGGCTCTTCGATCTTCGGTATCCCACCGCTCGACCCTCTAGAGTTGGAACACTTCCATCTTTACTTACCAACAGGGCTTATCAAGTAAGTTAATTGGAATATTTAATATCTGTACCTATGTTTGTTCTTACTTCTATACGAATAGAAGTTGCACGACTGGCAAATCCATCAAAAAATCTTTAATCTAACAAATACTGTTACTACTGGGGTTATACTGTACTAATGGGAGAAGACACTGATCCCTGTAACACAGGTTCTACCTACCTCAGGGATCAGAGAATTCAAGCATAATTTGTAAAACCTTTAGGTGAATAAACTACTTGTATCCTTTCTTATTTGTGCGATCTATAAATAATAACACGCCTTTAATAGTGTTGAAACAAGAATCTTTTCTTAGATTTACCTATGTCACACATAATTTCGGTTTAAGCAACTAGAGTTTTGTTCTTATAGCGGTAAACCTTTTAAAAGTTAAGTAAGTACTATAATGACGAATATTAATGACATCAATTAAATAATGGAAGAATCATTTTATTATATCATTATTAACTTTTGAATAAAATTAAACCTAAGTTATCCTAAAAGTGAAAAATGTATTTTTTTAATATTTATTTCCAGTCTGGACTTAGATTTGAAGAACGTGTTGGCTACAGGTGTTGGAGGCTTTGTAGTACACAGAAGCCGTCTTGATCTGTCAGACCTATCCTTCGATATCGACGTGTCTGTGCCTAATCTGGACATTGTCGCTGGTAAATATATTTTCTGACGTTTTAAAAAAAGCGGCAAATTGAAGACTGTATAAAACCTGATGGGAAACGCGAATACAGATCATAATCACAAATTCAGTCATCATTTTACCGGTTTAACAAACATCAGCTCATTAAATGATATTATATCTAGGTATACTTCTATACTAATATTATAAAGAGGTAAAGTTTGTGTGTTTGTTTGTTTGTGTGTTTGTGACGTTGTAGGGGGTAATCTCTGGATCTACTGAACCGATTTATTTCTTTTTTTTTTCGCCGCCCAACGAAGTGGGTACGGGTCAGCTAGTGAGTAATAAATAAATACCTGGATATTGTACAACTCGTATAAACACTTGTTTTCTATGAATATACTTGTCATATTTATTTTCAGTCACAAATAATTATAGTTAGGTTAGGTTAGGTTAGCTTGTGGTTGGTCATGGGTTTACCAACCACAAGGTTTTTTAATCTATACTAATATTATACAGACGTAAAGTTTGTGTGTTGTTGTTGGGGGTTTAATCTCTGAATCTACTGAACCGATTTTAAAAGAACTTTCTGTGTTGAATAGTCCATTTATCGGGGAGTGTCATAGGCTATACCTATATTATCACGCTATGACTAATAGGAGTGGAGCAGTAATGAAATATGTTTGAAAAAGGGACGCCGTCTTCGCCGTCCAACGAAGTAGGCACCGGTCAGCTAGTTACTTACTTATATTTTTATTTTTTTAGAACATTACGACCTGGTTGGTGACTTCCTGACGGCTATCCCACTGTACGGAAAAGGAAGAGCAGTGTGAGTAAATATTAAAATTTACCCTACAACAAAAATTAAAAGATTTCTTTTTAATTAAAAGATTGTAAA
Source organism: Schrankia costaestrigalis (assembly GCA_905475405.1). Lineage (NCBI taxonomy): Eukaryota > Metazoa > Arthropoda > Insecta > Lepidoptera > Erebidae > Schrankia > Schrankia costaestrigalis. Next base: position 10,765,320 of record FR997826.1, read on the forward strand.
ATGATTAGGAGGTTTTCAATTCTTTTCATTATTTAATTTTTGCAAACTCAGACCTCAGTAATTTTTTACCTATTTCATAAACTTTTTTGTGATAGGTATTAATTACCTACTTACTTTCAAGTTACCTTTAAATTTCATAATTATTTCTATAATAAGAATTTGGTTTTTATCTAATTAAAAATATGGAGTACTTAATGTCATCATGAAATATCGATAAATTAGAGATCATCCGCACTAATTAATATGAAGGTGTTGTATTATTGGCGGTGTGACTAACAAGAACAAGATTCCTGATAGTCACACTGGTGTGACAACCTGGTGTGACCACGAGTCCGCCCCGGAATTGCCTATGGAAACTAAATTACGTAAGAATAATCTCCCAAAGGCGCGTCTGATGCCTTTACACAGTGAAAGTGGGTTCGAATCCTGCGTCGAGTTAAAATAAACACCTCTTTTGTTCTTTTCGAAGGGTGTAATAGTTTTCCCATTACAGGAAAGAATGTCAAATGGAATAAAATATTTAATAGGTAAAAATAATTGTTTTAGGTTCAAAGTGGATGAATTTCGTTTCCAAGCCAAACTGTTTCTAATACAGTCTGAAGATGAAAAGTCTGTGCTGATTGGTAGAATAGAAAACGCCGCTTTCCAACTTCCTTCATTCAAGGTGTGTATTTTGGTATTTTATAGGTACCTAGGTACTCATGATTTTAGGCCTAAGAATATTATGTTTCTCTACTTTACATTGACGAACCAGCATAATGATAACCTTCAGTTTCAATTGCTACGCAGATACTCGAATAAATTCACTATCATAGAAATACACCACACATAGATTCGACACCGTAGGTAAGTTATACAAAACCTAAAACTAAGTATAAACATCATAGATCAAAAGTCGGCTAAAATAATAATAATAAAAATTCACGGACATCTCTACACAGCGCCATCTGTTCCCAAAGTAAGCTAGGCTTAACCTGTGTGATATGGGCAACAGAACAACGGATATTAGTACCTACTTATATACTTTTTTTTTGTAAATACATACATTATTATACATAGAAACACTCAGACCAATGCAAATAATCATGTTCATTGCACACAAATATTTGCATTGAGCGGGAATCGAACCCGAGACCTCTGCGTAGCAGTCATGTTACCACTACGCCACAGAGGTCATCAAAAATATTTATATCTAATACATAAAACTTTTTTTCTATTTCAGTCTGACTTAACTGGTGTAATCGGAGGTGGCAGCATAGATCCTGTGGTCAACGCTATGCTAGACGAAGTGATCATAGACTACGTGCGACGTTTCCAAGGCGCCATCTCTTTCCTAGTCTCGAAACACTTGCCTACAATCGCGAACCCGATTCTGAATCAACTCGATACCTGGAGATACATTGCTTTACTTCCTGGGCAGTCGTAATTTACTTTTGGACGCTAAGCGAGATACGGGCGGTGTAAATTTTTAACATAAAGTATGTTTGGACAAAGTTAAAATTTGTTTTTGTTAAATCATTATCAATACTTCAATACTGAGTTGTGCAACGGTTGCGGAAGGGGCTGCCATATATGGGCCGTGGGTTCCGTTCCCACGCTGGATATTTTTTTGTGAGATCCACAATAATGTCTTGAGTCTGTTAATAAGTCCTTATTTGAAGAGATGCCTTTACCTAAATAAAAATACAACTAAGAAAATCATAAAAGCCCATCAATGTCCCACTGCAGGGACGGGCCTCCTCCCGTGACGGAGGGATATTTGCCCTACTAATACCACGCTGGCCAGACGGATCGGTACAGGGTTTAATTTCAAATTTTCCTTCTTTTTATTTCGTTATGATGAAAGTCCCTTAGTCGGTATTAACGACACCCATGGGATGAGATGGGGTGGTTACATATTGTATTCTTACTCCTAGTACTTATTTGGAACTTTTATCATAACCAGAGAAATATTTTGTTTAATAAAAATAAGAATAATATTATAGTAAAGATTAAAACTTTATTAACAATACAAATGAGTAAATAATAATATTGCAGCTATTACATAACAAACACATTAGGATTTTAATAAATATGTATTAATAATCCCATTCTTCAAACCACACTTCACGACAAACTCCTGTGATATCCAGTTGATATCCTTGTGGACAATTTGCATCGTAAACAGGCGAATCTTCGAAGTTACTTTCAACCATAAGTTTTTTTTCCATCATTTTAGGCACTAGAATCTGTTCTGCCAGCACTAAATATCTTGATGCCATCATAGACACCAAAATTAAAACAATACACATTAAAAAAGTACGAATCATTTTTAAAAGTATTTAAGGTTTTGTTTAACTAGTCGGAGTTGACAATGTTGAATGAGGATTTGATAATTTATCATAAAATGTTTAGATTATGGACTTCCTTCACCCACGCCATATTAATTCAAATTAATTTTAGATTAATCGCTGTTTATGCTAATAAAATCACATAGGAATTACTTCATTTAAAACCATTAGGTAAATATTATATTTGGAAGTACCTAACAGAATTTGAATATGTACATTAAACCTTCCCATGGTTGTCTAAGGAAATCTGAAAAATAAGAAGGAAAACTCAAAACAACCATGGCAATTAACAAAACATTTTACAGCTCGCCAACTCGTCTTCGACCCAGGTTAATCCCAAATCTGGATTTCTGTATAGCCTAAATAGATTTTTCTTTATAAAATATTCCCTACGAAAACAAAATCTAGCCTCAAACTCTAAACATTAACCTACGTAAAAATGCTAGATAGTCTTCTATATTTCCGTTACTAGCCGTGCGGCTTTATAGTGTCGAGCGTTGGTCGCCGCACGGCAACAGACGAACGTGAGTTTGCCGTTCGAAAAACGCACGGCAGCTGTACGGCACGAAACGGCTAGATTGTGTTCGTTAACTTGATGCTGGAATATTAGTGTTACAAAAGTTTAAGCACAGGTTTAAGTATCCAATTTAATTAAATACTTAAGGAAATAAGTATGGAAGAATATCTAGCACATTTTTACTGAGGTTAATGTTTCGAGTTTAGTGGCACTTAGTGGTCATACTGCCGTCAATAGCATAGTTACAGTAAGTCGGGTTTTTGTCAAAATTGAGTTAGGTATACAGCCGTGATCACGATAACGAGATCTACAACTGTATCTAACTCATTTATTTGTATCGTTTTTTAATCCAAAGTTAACAATTAGAAATTTGCAGTAAGTCGACCAATTTTTTTACATCACAAAGCATGATTACAGTCTGTATACTTACGGCAAAAGTTTTATTTAGAGTCTCACTGCATAAGAGCAGTATGACATATATACTGCTAATATGTTTGGTCATTAACAGTTTAAAAATAGAATATAGGCCAATCATAAAAACTTTAAGAAGATATACTGTTTTGATCTTAAGCAGCTTCCCAATATTTACTAAGTGTGTATCTAGTCTTACAAACAGTATGCAGCGATACTGCATGTATGCTTAGTAATTGATCCTTAGCGTTGGTTCCTTAATACTTACCACAAGGACAGTATGATACTATATTGAATTTATGTTAAGCAACGTAATCAAATCTAACGTAATGGTTACTTATTATACAGAGAGTATGTAGCCATCCTGTGTTCATGTTTAGACAGCAGGATAGCGATAGCGGACAGATGCACAAATCACGTGGACAGTAAATTAGCTATACTGTACTCATACTAAGCAGAACATACATATAATATGATCTTACTACTAATTATAAGAAGTGTTTGTCTAGGTCTTGCATGTCTACATAGCTGCGATATAATGCCACGTCATGAATATACTGCAGTAAAGTTGCTTCACTGTGAACGTAATATGTTATTGTAACTAAAAGTCGTACAATTTCTCTTTTATTACAAACAGTGAAGTATAATAAATTATATAATAATCTGTTCCCCGAATACCTACATAATTTAATATTACATACACTACTACGATGGCGCGGGGAGGGTGCGGGGTTTTGAGAAAAAGGTGGTTAAAGTTTTGGATCGAAATTTTTACACAAATCTTTTGTTTGCAATCGGATCACAATGGTCACAAACTCCAAATACAATTTGTGCTTCATGTACTTAATAATTATGTTATACATCGCCAAAGCTATACAGACAGCAGAAAGGCTTACAAATTAGATAAGGAAAACGTAAAAGAACATAAATACACTTCTCATAAAAAAAATCGAAACAGTCTGCAAGTTTGTGTTTTGTATGGATTATGAGAAAAATGTGTACCTATATTTAGGAATATGTGTTATATGCCATTTAATAGGGAATTTAATGAGGTTTTCAAATAATAATGTTACTTAACGTTCTAAATTTAAATTTAATTTTCGTAGATTTCGTATTTTGTTTAACAAGTCGTTTTTACCCTGTACGTAGTTTGACGGACATTGATAAAATTACGCACGTTAATGAAAAAAAAGCTAGGAAGCGTTTATTTAATAACCCGTAACTCGCTTCCAGAGTTCCTCGCGCCTCTTATTAATGCATCCATGCGATTTTCACCCGCAAAAACCGCCAAGTGGTGGCATTGCTGAATTCTCGACTTAGTCAGCGTGTAACAGCTGAAAGATTGCATCTAAGCCAGTTATATTTTCATAGAATCTACAAACGCTTTCAAGAGACTCGACGACCTCGACGACTCGACGACCTCGGTGGCGCGCCGGTAGAGCCAGCGGCTGCCGCGCATGAGGTTGTGGGTTCGATCCCCACGCAGGACAATAATTTGTGAGATCCACAAATTATTGTCTTGAGTCTGGGTGTTCTTTGTGTCCGTTAATTGATGTTTGTAAAAGTCCCCGCGACACAGGGCATGATCCATAGTGCGGGAGTTGTCTTTTAAAAAAAAAAAAAAAAAGACTTGTTTGTTCACGTGCCCTTAGTGATCTGGCAGAAAACAGGTGATTTCTGACTGAAAAGATCGATTTATAGTTACAACTTCAAAATCTACGCATTAATGTCTTTCAACCGCAGCAGCAGCTTCATGATGAACCTATGGTAGCTACATATAAGTGACTCTATAATTAGAAGAAGGTTGAAGGAACGTAAACTGTTACCATACAAGCCAGCAAATATGGAGAATTATCTGCAGATCATCGAAAAGCGTGTCTTAACTTTAAAATGGTCATACATCTAGTGGAACAAATTTCTCCTTTCTAAAGAGTGTTAAATTATACTGTATGGTAAGGATGGAAGGACTAAGGTCTACAGAAGAGATAGAGAATACTTTGCACCATGCTGGATTGAAAGAAAAGGTCATCCATGGTGGTGGTTCGTGGACTATTTGGGGAGAAATTAGCGGCGACGACAAGACAGAGTTTGTCTTTGTTTTTGGGTCACGTCTGCCTTTATTTAAGTCATAGGGACATTGAACAGTGTCTTGAAGCTCATGTTATACCCTATGCACATTTTATTGACCGCGGTTTTACATTTACGCACAAGGATGCTAGGGCAAACACAGCGAGCGTCGTATGAGATTATGATTCCGTAGTAGATATCTCTATTATTGATTGGCCAGCAAGAAGCCCGAACATGAATCCGGTTTACCATCTATGCAATAAGTAAAAAAGACGAATTAGTGCAAGAGATCATGCCTTAAAAACACTTAGCCAGCTGTAAAATAAGTATAATCCAAGAGGAATAGAACAGAACGCCACTATATTTTATCGTGACTCTCATCCGATCGATGAAGAACCGTACAGAAGCAGTAATGAGACCTTGGGCAGGGACATAATTGAGTCATTAAATAAACGCTTCCTAGCTTTTTTTTTCATGTATGTGCGTAATTTTATCAATTTCCGTCAAACTACGTACAGGGTAAAAACGACTTGTTAAACAAAACACAAAATATACGAAAATTTAATTTGAATTTAGAACGTTACATTATTATTTGAAAACCTCATTAAATTCCCTATTAAATGTCATATAACACGTATTCCTAAATATACACATTTTTCTCATAATCCATACAAAACACAAACTTGCAGACCGTTTCGATTTTTTTGATGAGAAGTGTATAATGACACCTTTTAAGTGTGTTTAGATCTTCAAAAGGTGGTAATGCTACCTCGCATGGACAGCTACAAAGAATCAATATTCTGTCCTCGAATTATTGCGTTACGTTATGAAACGTTTGCTCCTTTATGTAAATCTAATAAAGAAAATAATCCTTACGCTGTCTTATGGCATGAAGCGATTTCAGGCCGAAATGTTTATGACATTGTGTCAACATTCAGAGCTTTTTTTATACACCATCGGAATAAAAGTCACTTGGTGATTTGGCCAGATAATTGTTCGTCACAAAACAAGAACTAGACACTGTTTTCGTTTGTCAATATTGTAAACAGTGATTTAAGCTCAAGTTTCAAGTTGTACTTGGAGAGTATAATATGCTACATTCTTTATTTTAAATACAATGTTAAAACCATTAACTAGTTGTTTTATTATCACTGCAACCTAATAATATAAAAATTTTGAATCATTATAAGTTTGTATGGTTACTTAGCTTAAATACAGTAAAACACACACTTACTGTATTTAAGCTAAGTAACCCTACAAACTTATAATGAGGCAAAGGTTTGTACTGTACTTATGCTAAGTGTTCCCTATCAAAGAGCCTTTAGGAAATACTTAGCATAACAACAATAATGTGTTTATTTTTTCTTACAATTATTCAGTTTTAGTTTTTTAATAAGTTATAGATAGGTGCTGAAGTCTTCTATAATTTAAGGTATCAACCATCGTGATCCGATTTCAAACAAAGGATTTATTTAGAAAATTCAACCCAAAACTTTAACCGCGTTTTTCTCAAAACTATATAAAGCGTACTTACTGCAACTATGCTATTGACGGCAGCATAGGGGCGGGATGGGAATTGAATCTACGACCTCTACTTGCACGCCAGCCGCTTTCGCGACCGTCGCACCACCGCTAGAGGCTGTAGTGTTTGTAATGTTCTCAACATTTATGGCAATTTTCAACTTTATGCGAAAATACATTAATTCACATAAAGTTGAAGTTCCTTATTTTTTTACCTTACCCATATTTTTAGGCTAATTTATTTGACCGAGCTATAATGCAAACGTTGAGTTGATTGGCAAGTATCAGTAGTTTGTAAGGATAAAAATAGCATTTATTTGAACACAGGTAAGTACTTACCTAGGTATATAAGATTTTACAAATATTAGTATCTATGGAAAGGGACTGCCTGGGGAAGGGACAGGGATGCTGATTTCAAAACGAGGGAATTAGAAAAACAAAACTTTTTATTTCACAATATTAGTGGGTAGATAACTAAATTATTTCTCATAGAAAATATCAATCGTTTTTCTTTTATTACCCACATGAATAACTAACCTTTAATAAAAATGTGTTACAAAAAATACTTATGACAATATAAAACAATGTTATGAAATAACCACAAAAACTCATTTGTATGATGAATAGAATGATTCCAAGGAAATGTTTATCTGACTACTTATCTGGGTTAATGAGTAAATGCCTAATTTAACTTAGTTTAACACAACTGTGTTTGTACCAAAATGTATTTTTTTTTATGTCGACAAAATGCAAGATAAATGACTTAGGTATAAAGTCAAGAATGTCGTTCTCTTGGAGGAGGAGGGGCTTGTCTTTCTCGCGGAGGTGGCGGTGCATGCCTCTCTCGTGGTTGTGGGGGCGGCTGCGCGGTAGCTCGACGAGGCTGAGGTGGTGCTTGCCGGATTCGCGGCTCTGGAGGCGGTTGCCGTTCACGAGGTTGAGGCGCGAAGTTCTGTTCAGTTTCCATGCCTAATGAAATACCGTACCTATAAAAATATTCAACATAAACAATCAGATGGATAACTTGTAGAGGGATAAATGCCTATAACTACTTAATACAGTCTGTATTTAGTGAAGACTAGTGAAGAATGAAGATACGTATTCAGTGACCGAAGCAATATGTACCTAATCAAAATAAGACTTAATTTGATTGAGCAAAGACCTTTTTCATTTATTAAAGTACTAATGAACAAAGACAGGTAAATAACTTATAAACAAAACAACTATGAAAAATGGTACTTACTATAAACCAATTATCCCGTTCAAATAGTAATCATTTTTTTATGCTTATTGATATAAAAAATGTTTTAGGTTGTATGACAATGACACATAGCGATAACAAAGAATGACATGTTTCCTATTTTTATTTTATTTGTATGCTGCGCCATCTATGACCGTGACCATTCTAAATTCAATTCGATTTTAGTTTAGTTCAATAGATGGCGCCATTTGATTGATTCAATCAACAAAGAAGTTAAAAAAGTGGAATGCTCATTGATGCCTATATTGAAATCATAACAATAATAAGGCAGCAGAAAAAAATATTGATAAATTCTTTACCAATAATACACATTAATACTATTAAACCTTAATATAACAAGACGTTTTAGTTTAGGTAACACCAGCCATAGTCACAAGGTTGGTGTTATGGTCCCAAGCTGGCCTTTGTCGGTTTAAAAGATTATAGCAAGTATTTTTATTTTTATATAAAATGGTAAAATGTATATTTGAACAAATACAAAAACAATCGCTTATGAACAAAACATGTCAACGCGCTAATTTAAATATATAGGTATAATAGCGGCCGGCTTAATGTGTAGTTTTATTCATGTGATCCTATTATGACTTAAATCTTACTAAAGTGCAGCTTATACAACCGATCATTAGTAAATATCGTACAAATAGAAGGTCTGTTTTCTGAGCAGTGTTTCATTATTAAGATTTTTATCATACTTATACTATAAACATTCCACAGATGAATTAATTTGAACGAATTAATTAATAATTTATATTAAAAAATAATTAATTAAACATATGAATTAATTGTTAAATTAAAAAAAGCGACGTCTGGTAAATCAGTACATCTGGTAATCAAAAAATACCTTCAAGTGATGTACTCTGCAGTAAAGTAGCACAAAATTTTATTGTTTCAAATGAAATGTCCTACTAACTTACAGTAGGAGTATGAAAGACGAGAATATAAGTGATTCTTTGTTAGCTGTATTTTACCCTCTGTGACATCTAGCGGTGAATAGTTAAAACGAAAGCGGAAGTGCGCTGAAGATAAAACAGTTTTCATCTAGAATTACTGGCGCAAGTGTTGTTATTTACTAAAAAGTACCACAATTGTTGTGGTTTATTTCGTACAATCTGTACACCATAAATATATTTTATCAGTAAACATACTCTAATAATGAAGTGTATGAATAATATATGCAGCTCATATTTAATCAGAATAACATCATAAGACATTTGATGTATTATGGGAGTTTACAGAAACAATTAAACAAATTTTGAATTTAAGTCTGGTATCATTGAAAGAATGGGGAGCACGGAGTGAATGATAGTTAAAGCGAGATGCCAAATAATCAGTAAAGAACAAAAACTACACGAATGAAAAGTGATTTTGAAGAGAGAAATTGAAACCTTTTCATGTGATTTTGTGAATTTGTGTTTGTGCAAAATTCATTGTAGACTGTGTTTGTATAATATTTTTGGAGCAAAGTTCCCAAAAAAACGTACCGCTTGGTAGTAATATGAGTAATGTTACCAACCAAAATGGAACAGGTCTAGAGCAGCAGGTCTGTAACTCGGTACCTCATGTACTACATGCACTTTGTATTGATTTTTACAAATATAATATATGATATTAGGATAACAGTAGTAAGCAACTTAGAAAGGTGCGGGTTATCGTATTAAAATTATTTTAATTCATGATTTATTATATTTTTTCATAAAAGCATCGATCTTTTACATCGCAATGCTGTACGTGTCTTAGAATAACCAACATGGCGCCCTATTTCTTCTACTTTTATGGTTTTTATTTCATTGATTTTGTAGGAATAATAGCTTTTATCATTGATACATTTATAGTAAGTAGAGTAGTTTTTCAAAGGCACTTACGTACGAGTGAGGTCATTGTCATGCTATATTTGCGTGTCATGGCGGGAGGAAATCAAATGTTTCGCAATTTTAATGTACTTACACCGGAATATTAGAGTATTCGTAAGGGTAATACAATTTGAATAAGTATATTAGTTTAAAAAATAGCTATATGGTATATGTTTCTAATCATTTAATATTTTGTCATGCTTCTGTAAGCATTAAAGCATGTCCAATTTCTTAGTTAGATTGCGAGTAGATAACAAACTTGGTTAACTAGGAAATTGTATAAAAATCCTGTGTATTTTTCCTATAAGATACACAAATACTTACTTGTAATTTTATTTTGTTTTTCACCTATCAATCCAAAACCACATTTCACATTTATGTTTATTTCAATTTTAATACTTGTAATATGACACCAGTTTTTCGGTACCTCTACGTTTTTTTGGTTATAAGATGCAAATAAAGGAAAAAAGAAAATTTGGTCAGTGTCTTAAAGAGAAACATAGATAATAACAACCTTTAAAAATACAAGTTGTTATTCCATTATTTAGGTTAGTATTAGCTATGGGGCCTGCTTTTCCTAAACAGTTTACCATTTGCTTGGTCTGTTTTTTTACTTTGTCAAGTAATTTAGAGTACACAATAATATTACAATGTAAACAAAAAAATATCTTTGTCTTGTGAAACATTGATCTCAATGATTTTAATTCTTTACTACTACATAAAATGAATTATTATGGCAATGAAATATAAAAAAAAAATTATAAATAAAAGACATTTTATTTGCTAAAACGAAAGCTTTAAAACGAAAATAAATATTCTATCAATACAAATGAATGTAAAACATATTTAAAAATAAAAAAACATTTTGCATTGTATAGTTTTACTTATGTATGTTATTTTGCAGCTTGCTGGTCTGGACTTGCAGCCTCAGGCTAACAAGAGTGCTGGCCGCTACATCCCCCCGCACCTGCGCAGGCAGTTGCAGGCCAACCCTTCACAAGGTACTATTACTATACTAACTTAAGTATCATCATAACAGCCCATTATTGTCCCACTGCAGGGATGGGCTCCTCCCGTGACGGAGGGTTACTTGGTTAAGTTATGTATGTATGAGATATTTTGACCGTTATATCTGTAATCACTTGTTGATAGCTTAGTAATGTATGAGCAGTTCATTGACTTTATCACTGTGAACTCTGTCAAAGGTTATGGATGCTACATGAGGAAGCCAGATATAGATTCATCTAGTTATGTACTATATTTCATTTTTGTAGTAGATTAGGATTTTTTAAGATTTGAAGAGGCAGAGAATATACACTGATTTTAGAAGGATTTATAGCTATTTTTAGGTTGTTTACTAGCTGAAATTAAGGTGTGGTTTTCTTCAAAAAGGTGCAGATGAATTAGTAACTTTGTTTATTAAAATAATTTTGAATGTTGTTATCATAATCATATGCTACATCTTCCAAATGTTACCACTTTGTTCTGTACTGTTTGTATTATTGTTCTTCTTTGTGCCTTTGGCCCTTCACCATTTTAACCAGATCTGTGTATTCATGCATGAAGGACTTTCCAATGATGACTTATTGTTTTCATTATACAGGGTGGCTCATTCAAAGGGGTCAGTATGGGAAAGTCTTAAACTATAAGTCATACGAAGATTTGTTCTTAGGAACCATGACACCGATTTTGATAAAAAGAAAAACTGCATTCATACATTTGAGAAAGATACTGTACCCAGATCGGGAATCGAACCCGGTTGTTTAAATAAACTAAACGGTTGTTTGAATAAAATTATACTTTTTCTATTTAAATATAGATTCTGTAGGTCTTAAGCAGTAAATATCTCTATGAAACATTATGTCTAAAATGAATAAAATGCATTGTTTTCACATACTTCAATTTACCATAGTAAGGATAGGTGCTCGAAGTGGCCATCGTTTTTTTCCAATACAATATTCAACACGTTTAGGTAACGATCTTTTTTTTTCTTTTTTTATTGGTATTCGAACAGTCACACTGAAACGTTCTATTTTCAAATGAGGCTTAACTAAACACGTCTCTGTATCTACAATATCTACATTACTTACATGGCTTTTCAATTGATTGTTAGTGTTTGATTAAAAGAAGTAAGCAGTTGTATCTAGATAATAATATTACTGTAGATAACAAAACTTCCTTAAAGGTTTAATGCAATGACAATGGCCACATGATATGTAACACGGTGTATGTAACAAGTAGAGGGGTACAAACAACCATAGAGATAATTTTAAATACCTAAACTGTTGAAGATTGTAACAGTTCGAAGATTAGCCACTTCGAACACCTACTTACTATGATAAATTGAAGTATGTGAAAACAATGCATTTTATTCATTTTAGACATAATGTTTCATAGAGATATTTACTGCTTAAGACCTACAGAACAACCGGGTTCGATTCCCGAGCTGGGTACAGTATCTTTCTCAAATGTATGAATGCAGTTTTTCTTTTTATCAAAATCGGTGTCATGGTTCCTAAGAACAAATCTTCGTATGACTTATAGTTTAAGACTTTCCCATACTGACCCCTTTGAATGAGCCACCCTGTATAGTATTAAGAGAAATATATTCAAACTTTGTTTTAGCAACAACATGAATTCAGAAATACAAACTGAGCATGTAGTTACTATAATTGATCAGGACATTTGCTTTTAACCTCCTAAGGCCCAACGTTCTTGTACAAGGACTTTACCGAGGACCGGTATCCGCCCAGCCATAATTAGCAGATTGCACTCCTAGTGGCACACTGTTCTCACGTGAGAACATACAATTTATTTCAAGATAATTTAAAAAATCGCGGTATTTAGCGGTTTTGTTCACTGTTACCTGATTGGTCAATATATTTGTGACAAAGTTTGCATTCATTCGACCACAACCAATTGGAAGCACTCTGCCATTTTGTCCCCGCACACAGAAAAATGGAAGGCACGCGTAACCGAGGTGAGTTAAATCGCTAATTACATATACATTCATGTGTCTTTTTAATTTAAAAAAGTACGATAATTTATGGTAAAACCATAAATATTGTCTTTGTGATTAAATTTCTGTCAATACTCAATTGGAACTTACTTTTATTCGGCTGTCTTTCAATTTGTTCTCGTGCAAGAACATCTGTCTGTTATGCTAACAGTTGCCCTTTGTGACATGTTCTTGTGGGAGAACACTGTGCTGATGTTCCAATAACTACCCAGTATTATTTGTTCGTGTATGAGAACAGTTAGTATTAATGACTTCTTCATTTTCACAGGATTGGGGAATGAAGATATCACAAATTTGCTCAACAACTCTGACTTTGAAGATTTTCAGCCTTCCGACGAAGACACAGGTGACCCTCCTTTTATCATAGGACCAGAAACCAGGTCTTCCAGTTCCAGTGACACTGATTCTGACGAAGATACAACTATTGTAAGACCCGCTGCAAACTTTATACGACGTGGTCGAGGCAGAGGACGAGCTCGTGTTCGAAATGCTGTTGTACCTGGCCAGGTGATACTAGCAGCCGGTGAAAACAGCTCTTCAGTACCAGCAAACAATTGGATCAGCAGCAGTTTCGCTCCGAAGGAATCATTAAGGTCTGAGCCTTCTTATTTTATAGTTAATACCGATGACTATCAGCCAATGGAGTACTTCCGGCAGTACATAGACGATTATTTGCTTAAGTTAATTGTCGAAAAGACTAATCAGACTGCAGTTAAACTTCATGGTAAAAGCCTAAATCTAACCATAAATGAATTTTATTTGTACATCGGTATAACAATGATCATGGCCTGTATAAATTACCCCAACTTGAGGATGTACTGGGAAACAAAGTGGCGGGTAGATATAATTGCATCCAATATGTCCCGAAACAGATTTTCACAATTACGAAATGCAATTAAAATAGTTTTTGACGATGATGTTGCACAGGAGGTACGCAATAAAGACAAACTGTGGAAAGTCCGACCACTTATAAAACGGATTCAAGAAGGATGCATGATGCTAAATAAGAGCGACAAACTGTACATCGACGAGATGATAATTCCATTTTCAGGATCTTGCGGAATCAAACAATATTGTCCTGGTAAACCAAATCCTGAAGGACTAAAGGTTTTTGTTTTAGCTAATCCAGATGGTCTCGTTTGCAATTTCCACGTATACGAAGGTAGCACTTCTTATCCTGACTACGAAGAATCTCATTTTGGACTTGGAGAAAAGGGTGTGTTGTCCTTAGCCGAACCTCTTGTACCTGGTCACGTACTTTATTGTGATCGTTATTTTACAAGTGAGAAATTGCTTGACGAACTTCTTAAGAGAGGAATAGGTTGCTCAGGCACAGTTATGAGGAACAGAATACCACGAGCAGCAAGACCTAATGTAGAGGATGACAGACAGTTGAAAGATCGCGGTAGAGGCGCGCAAGAGTCAAGTTTTAGTTAGGCAAGATGGTAAGATAGCTTTTACTAAGTGGTATGACAACAAAGCAGTAACTTTGCTGTCATCTGTAGAAGCCACTGAGGAATCAGATATGTGTTGAAGATGGTGTAAACGTATAATAATTAAGTTTATGTTTCATTTATTTTGATTACTTAATAAAAAAAAGACTGATTGTTGTGCCAATAATAATTAATAAAAGAATTTATAAAAAACCATACTTATTTTTTTTAATTGCTCTCACATCCAATGTCCTTGACAAAGAACATAAGAAAGAACGTTAGATATGTCATAGAAGCCCCATGTTCTCGGACAAGAACAAAATAATTCGCATGTTCGGTAGCCTAGATCTGTTCTTTGTCGTAACAGTAATATCAGGAATAAAAACTACATCGAATAAAAAACTGCATTTAAGTTTTTTTTTCTTTTTTTTGTCTGGGCGGTTACCCTGTTAGCACAATGTGTTCTCGTATAAGAACATTGGGTGATAAACTCAACTAAGCAAAAATTTACTTGGGCCTTAGGAGGTTAAAGCATAATCTCCAATTTGTCAATAATATAATAGACCGGAACTTATTTTTATAGCTGGTACTCTTTACTCTGACAATTGATTGTACTTACAAAAGAGAATTAGGCGGACTACTGTATAGTGGTGATAAATGTTTGAAAACCAAGCAGTTATTCAAAGAATTTCTTTTCATAGTAATGTTCAATGCATTCATTGTCTTTTAACCTTCGGAAGGATAGGGGGGTGACTAGTGATGGGCAGGACTCGAGTTCTTTAAGTCGTAATTTAGGGACTGGACTCGATTTTTGGAGACTGGACTCATAAATGAGAGCTCAAGCCTTTTGTCAGTGACAAGACTTACGAGTCCTCACAATATGACTCGAGAACTCGAGTCTTTTAACGATAATTATTTTTAAATAAACTTTTAAGACTCAAGTTCAATGCGAGCTCCAGTCTTTTTAAAAAAAGTGAGTTATATTTTCATTCTGTTGATATACATTTCCAGGCTATAGGTTGTTAATTAGATTTTAAGCAATAAATACTGAACCTAGCATAATCACGTATAATCTAGTTTATTATTATGTATAAGAATAAGTTGGTTACAGAGTATTTGTAAATAAGTAATTTTGTCAAAAAACTTAAGAGGACTCAATTTTCTTTGAAAAACTCAAGTTCTTTAATACGACTTTAGTTTTATTTAAGAACTTGAGTTCTACAATAAAAACTCAGACCTATGAGTCGAGTCTTTTTGCATTAGGACTCAATAAAAGGACTCAAGACTCATAACTCAGGACTTATTTTAGTCAAAGTCTTGCGAGCTCTGTCAAAATGAGTCCAGTTGCTAAATTAGGACTTAAAAAACTCGAGTCCCGTCCAACACTAGGGGTGACTCATCACCCCAGTCGATCAAAAAAGATGCTGTAACTTTTTATAAGTTAATTGAGGGTAGCTGTGTTTTTCTGTATTCTCTTATCTAAGCATATGCAGTTATTAGCATTAGTCACTAATTTGCCAATGGTCGTGGTTTTTGCTATATTTACCTTGCTGGGGTGACTGATCACCCCACTATCCTTTTACGTTTTTGTTTCCATCGCAAATCAATTGAAATAAGAGGCTTTTTCAGTCCAAAAAGGTAAGATTTACGGACGATGACATTGAGAAATATTTAAAAAACCTAGGTAATACAAGTTTCTAAGGGATGAAGTATCACAAATTGAGGATAATGTGTCTGGAAATCTAAATTTACTGCGAGAAATCAGACAAAGTATAAGAGATGTTCTAAACATGAACCAGCATCCTTCTGGAAGTGAACCCCCGTTGAAATTACAAAAATAAGCATGGTGTTCAATTTTTCTAAGCATGAAAGACAAAAAATTTAAAGGAGAATGGGCAAAAATATATGGAGCTTGGTCCAAATTTCCACCATCAATAAGAACTATGACATACGATGGAACACTGCGTTCTGAATCATTATAAGAAGACCGCAACCAAAAATATTCACTCAGTAAAAAGTTATGACCCTTTGAAAACTTGCAATTTATAAACCTTTTTACGCTTCATTATTTCACTATATCTTTTAAACTACTCGATTGATTTAGGTGTATGACATTTCGTTGTAATTCATAAGTTATTCTGGTTGATATAAGCTATAATTATGAGCCAAAATATAAACAACATGGAAGTCGCGGTAGGAACCTTACTCGTTAAAAAAATCAAACCCTATCATGTGCGGTATCAAATCAAATGAAAGGAATTGTATCTTTACACTGATTATATTTATTTTAAAATATTTGTAATACTGGGAAGAATCATAACAGCCCATTAATGTCCCACTGCAGGGACGGGCCTTCTTCCGCGACGGAGGGATACTTGGCCTACTAATACCACACTGACCAGACGGAACTGGGAAGAATGTAAACATAATAATATTTCACACAAGTTTTATTTATTCCTGTCTCACAGTGTGGAGTCTGTTTTTAAAAGAATACATCTCATACTGGAAGTAGAATTGTGGGTCTCGCCCATCCTAAATACAAAATAATTACCATGACGTGGGCACAGCAACCCACAGATCGCATTCCAGAAAGACAAGAACAGTAGTAGTTCGAAATGTCTTGCACGTGCGTGTGAAAATACGTAGTTTTAACCCGGCGCCAATGACGCTGGGTCAATATGACCCGAGATGATTTCAAACAGCGATATTTCAAATTAGGCGTGCTTTGTGGTTTTGACTGTTCTTGTAGCTGGAGATACAGTATCTCCTCACGCACTCCGATCACGAACTCAGTGCCTCGTCGCGAAGGCAAGCAGATACACGTGCATGAAGCAAAAACGGGTCAATATGACCCAGCGTCATCGAAAGCGTTGTATTTTTGTGACATATTTTTCTTTGTATTTTTTATTTATAGTAATGATTATCTTGGTCGTTTTTAAAAATTTATCAAAAAGGTTGTTGATATAAAGCCCGGAAAGAATATTACAGATCTTAGATAAATCCGACTCCAATAATAAATCACAAAAAACTTCTTCATAAGACGAGGTTGATGATCACGTTTCATAATACAGCCAAAGTGGCAGTAGTACAAAATGCAAGCTAGATTGTGATGAAAAGAGGCCATTTCTGAAGAAAGAAGGAGATTGCATTATTCAGTATCACTGACAGAAACAAGAAACTTGAGTAAATTTGCTTCGTCAATTGCGCAAGAGAATTGCTGATTTCTCGACAGTAGCTCTTGAGAAACCTCCGCGAAGGTATCTAAAACTCATGGGAGATGTCAGGTGTGTCCTTCAAAAAAGGATAAAAATCTAGCTACACTTTATCATGCTTGCAATATATAAATAATTTAAAAAATCACCCGAAATAATCACTCCGACTTCGAAAGTTGCAGTAGCTCCATGGAGGAAGCTGAAGACGGATTAGTGGAGTTTATAATGAAGTTTGATGTCTCTTTTAGTAAAATAGATTTGTTTTATTACGTTTTATAAAGTTTGTTATTACTTATTTTGAATAGTTATTGAAGTTATGTTTTCAAAGTTGATTTTCCATAGTTTCTGACGAAGGACTATAACGATGGATTTAAGAAATATCTTGCATTCTTTTGTTATTTTACCCTCAAAACAATGAGAAAAACTAACAGAAGATCAAACAAAATAAACAGTAAACATCACGTAACTTTAAAGAAATGCTAATAATCTTCGGGTCACCATGACCCGGCGTCATAGTTCTCGTAATTATTTTCACCTCATTGGCGCCGGGTTAAAACAGTCATAACTTTTTTCTGAGTGAATATATTTTTTTCACCTAGTTATCAAAATTGTATGGTATTTAGTCGACTTTAAGCTTACATAGCCCTCAATAGTGGTGGAAATTTGGACCACTTCAGCTCATTGTCCTTTAATTGTGTTAAATGTCATTTACCTGTATGTCTCGATCACCGTCAAGATATTTGTCTGAACTGATTTAAATCTTAAATACAATATAATATATGTTTATAGGCAATGTGTATAATGGAGGTATTCTATACAATACCTAGGCAATGTATAGAATACCGGGGTCGTTCAGGCAATGTATGAAATGAAATTCAATGTTGAAACTATTTTACACATTGCCTAGGAAATGTATTGAATACCGGTTGAAGCATAGGTAATGTATGTAATCTGCTTTTCTTCTCTATAATTTAGTTAGAATAGTTGCTACCAGAAACGAGATGCTTTTATTTTTGGTCGTAGGACAAAAAAACACCAAGATTACAACTTCTGTAGGTTAGGTTAGGTTAGAACTGTGACCACTAATGCACGAGGTGAGCGAGCCAAGCGAGCGTGCCGCGGCAGCGGCCGCCGAAGTGCCAGATTTAAATACTTTACAACAAAAATTCTAAGCTATTCTAAACAATGACATTATTAATTAAAGCAATATGATCATTGAATATTATGAAGAAAAAAGTTCTGAAAAGGAAAATTATAATTATAAACGTTTCTTGGTACAAACAGTAAGAATAAAAAAAATATGATCACTAACGGTTATGAGATTATGAGCTCCGTTGGTAGTAACAAAAAATTATAAATAAAAAAATTACGAAGATTAATTATTATGAACACAAAGCGTTAGTAAGACCAAAAATATGACTTCGAATTTTATGTAAGCCAATATGGACCCGTAAATAAGTATATTAAAAGCACTTATTCTTAACGTGGTTGTCCATTATACACATTGCCTGATGCGCTTCAGGCATTTAATACAATACCTAGGCAATGTACGAAATGAATCGTATTATACACATTGCCTGATCGTTTTAGGCATTGTATAGAATGACTAGGTATTCTATACAATCCCGGATTATACACATTGCCTATAACATATACATATACACCTAAACTCATCAAAATTGTTTTTTATACATTTATTACGAACTAAATTACTTGTCTCATTAAAAAAAAAGTATCTTTTTTGTATACATGTGTTTCATTTTCGCTAATATAAGTTGTGGGGTGGTGGGTCACCCCCCTATCCTTACGTGTATGCAAGAAAAGCCTATTCTGCCGAAGGGTAAAATAAGCCAGTTATTAGTAAAGGGTTATTGCTGATAAGTGACTTTGCATTCGCTACCACATTTAAATATTGCACTTAGTGTTATGGATAAATCCTAGGTACAAATACAGAAGTCTTTGATTGTTAATCCAAGGTGTCACTTTTTAGTGGAGATACAGGATTTTCCTCTTCAAGCAGACTGTTAAAAACATATTGATTTGAGCTGGTGATCATCGTCTTCTAGTTCTTCAATGTAGGAGACATTTGATTTGTGCAATAGATCCATAACTTCTTCATAGCATATGCCTAAATGAGAAAAGTTATCAATATTCGCAGCATATCAATAAATAGCGTTAGCAAATATGCTTTTAGGAAAGAAATCCTTAACACTTTTTAGTTAAAACTGAGCGTAGTTTAACTAAACAAAAGCAATTAAGTAAATTAAAAAAATCTTTAATTATAAAAAAAACCGAATTGAAATGTAATTAAAAATATGGAAAAAAATAATTCTAGGGACTCAAAGGCCGTGGTCGGTAGAAATGGTTTGAAACTGTTCCTCCAAGTCATCATGCGGTCTATTCTCTTCTAAGAATACGGTCTTCTAAGAATATGCGTTATATTCGAATATTACCTAGTAAGCACAAACATCAACATTGACGCATGATGCCGATCGCAAAAACAAATGAATACAGTTACGATAGAGATTTTTATTTATCGATGGTCACGGTCTTATTCATCCGGTAAGGGATAGCATTCGATCTGGATGAACGCAGACCGCATCCCGTTAAATCGATTAAAAATCAGATTGAAAGTTTTGAATTGATCTTCCGAAAGATCGATTCATTTTAACTGCCTTACTTGGTCAGCTAATTATTTATTCTGGAATAATCTGGATTAGGTTTATCTGTTGTGATAGAAACATATTTATTTATATTTAGGTCAGTCATCAATGAAATTGTTTAATGCATTGTGCTTTTATGCATACATGAAATAGTTACATTCTTCTTAGTTTATATCAACAAATACCTACAATACATTACTCATTTCCTCATCCGGGTCAGCATTGTTCAACATTATAATGAAATATATTAACTCTATGTAAAAAAGAGCTAGTAGCAAATAAGTATTGTTATAATATCGATGAGTTAAGTTTATAAAGTGTGTTTATGTTAATCCCAGGTCAACTATTGTCATTTTATTAATTATTTTTAGATTATCTAGATATCAATTTCAAAATCGATTATATTCAGGTATTTCCCGATGTTGCAGATAATCAACTTAGACTGACTTATAATAAATTGCGTTTTTAATATTTTCAAAGTAATTTGGCCAGTGGATAAAATAAACTATCTAATGTCTGCATTTTAATTCGCAATGATTCGAAACAACTGCATCTTTACTAAACTGCTGTTTTAGTTAGCGAATGTCGGACGGTAATGGCACTGCTCTTGATCTGAAGGTGAAAATGGTCGATTAGTCAGCACACGAACGATCCTGTGATTCACCAAACCCTTAACTGTTTTGCTAAGTAGTACGTCATTGTAGGATAATAAATAAATAATACTTTAAAATTCGAATGGTCTCTTGAACTTATGATTAAATGATAACTGAACTGATATGCTGTATTTCTGCAAGTGCTGATAGGTTTATCACATCTGGCTCAATTACGACAATTATTATAGTAATAAGGAGTAGTAGAGAGTAGTATACTTATTATAATTTCTCTATGTAATACATTTTGAGTAACAAATAGATAGGGAGTGGTAGAAATGAAAAGTAATTCATTTGTGCAGGGGAAGAGTCTAAGCGTTCAAGCTTAGACGCCCGTTCAGACGATCAACGGGACAGCCGTTCATCATTCGGAGGCAACTCTAGGACGTACGACCGTGGTGGTCGGCGCGACGAGCGCGAGCGTGAACGCGACCGTGATTACGATCGCGGGCACGATTCGCGATTCCCGCGCAGGGACCGCGGTATGTCTACATTGTATACCTTATACATACTCATGCGTGCGTGACCAAAACTAATTGTATCTAAATTACGTCAAAATTATATTAACAAGCACATATTGCAGAATACCGAGCTCTAACATATTACTAATTTATCATTACAATTGTTGAAAGTACTAGAGATCTACGTTTTTTAATAGAGAAATCGGTCGCAACGTTTCGTTCTAAAATGTGTAAGAAACTTTAAGAATCTTCCAACGAAAGATAGATGAATGTGTAGGTCGCGACTCGGGACACCAGAATGGCGATTCGGAGCGCTGGGCAGAGTCGTCGACGTCGGAGAACAACAGATGGTCGGAGCGCGGAGCACGCAGCAGCGCGGCCCCGAGCGCGGCGCCCGCACAGTCCCGCGACGTGCGGCGCGACGAGGACTTCACCGAGCCGCCCGCGCCCAGGAACGATCGCTGGAAGGAGCCGGAGCTGCGCCAGGACGAGCGCAGCAACTCGCGCTGGCCCTCCGACGATGTACGCCGCACGACCTCCCGCAGGGACGAGGTACACAATGTAATAATGGAATCTACTGACACGCAGGAAATCAGTAATATCTACTTTTTTTTAAAACGGCGACTTATCAATCTCTAGCTGATTATTCAATAGCCAGCAGACTTCCCACATGATCCAAATTGTCTCAAATACCAGGACATGAGTTTAATTGTAACACATTGTCTTAAAGATTTTGTCCTTTTACTAAAAGAATGTCTCTCGTTGAAGTTAATATTATAAGAAAGATTAATACTATCTCTGCTCAAGCTAATTGAATAATCTAATCCACAAAATTAAATGATATTGTTTAATTTCAGAATGATTGGACGGTCCCGCTACCTCGCGACGAGCGGCAGGAGTTGGAGTTGTTTGGCACTGGTAACACAGGCATTAATTTCTCCAAATACGAGGATATACCGGTTGAGGCCAGCGGTGATCGCGTCCCAGAGTTCATCTCCAGCGTAAGTTTAAATTAAAGTATTATTTGTATGCATTATCCACATCTGAGAATGCCGCATATTATTTTAAACTATTTACAGTTCGCGCAATCTTAATTGACCGGCCTGAAGTTAGCTTTCAGAGACGTTCTTGCATATACAGGATTTTAAAAATACCCTCATAGTTCCAAAAATGACATCTACCCACCATTTGCAACAACTTCAACTCGGCCAACTTAGATTACGCGTACTGTGTGTTTTAATACATATTAATAATGATTTGTCTTTTTGTTTGATAGTTTGAGGATGTTAACCTGACGGAATTAATGCGCACGAATATTGCGCTCGCTCGTTACGACAAGCCGACTCCGGTGCAGAAGTACGCGATCCCGATAGTGCTCGGCCGCAGAGACGTGATGGCATGTGCACAAACAGGCTCGGGCAAGACGGCCGCCTTCCTCGTGCCCATACTCAACCAGATGTACGAAGCAGGACCCGTCAAGCACACGGGGTGAGAATTTTCTTTACTGTTTAATTATGTATTTTGTTATATTATCTGGACTAGTCGAGCTTTTCATCAGGTTGAATAGGTCATAAAAAAGAAATAGTATACAAAAAAATAAAATTAACAAAACGAATTTCATTGTGCCCATAAAGTAGTGCAAACTTGCTAGATAAAGTCAGTATAAATAGAAAGCTCAGTATATTTTTTATACAATTTCTTACCTAAGAGTAAGTATATTTATTCAAATTTATTTTGTTTACAGGCCGTACAATCGACAACAGAATCGCAAACAATACCCGCTCGGATTGGTGCTTGCCCCGACGCGTGAGCTCGCTACTCAAATATATGATGAAGCTAGGAAATTCGCGTATCGCTCCCGCGTGCGCCCCTGCGTCGTGTAAGTATTACTTGTAATAGTGCTTTACTTGGCAGATGCAGTTGAATAGGAAGTACCACTTTGTACCCTTTTAACCGACTTCAAAAAAGGAGGAGGTACCTCAATTTGACTGTATATATTTTTTAGGTATTCTTGCCTATAACTTCGTTTTTTATGAACCAATTTTAATGATTCTTTTTTTGTTTGAGTGGACATATTATCTCCAGAATGGTCCCATAGAAATTTCATCAAAATAGGTTTAGTAATTTAGCTTTTACCTAAATAATTTAAATAATTTGCATGCTGAAATAAAGTAAGCGAAACATTGTGTACATAATATTTTATAAATCATCATCTGTAAAAAAACCATGTTTCAGGCAAATAAATGTATTTGTATTTGTAAAATATGAAATTGTTATAACAAGTTTCTAGTTGAAGTCGGTTTTTTTATTAGAAAATTATGTGTTTAGGTATGGTGGTTCTCCGATTCACGAGCAGTACCGCGAACTAGAGCGCGGCTGCCACCTCCTAGTGGCCACCCCCGGTCGACTGGTGGACATGTTGTCTCGCAAACGTGTGGGACTCGACCACTGCCGCCACTTGGTACTCGACGAGGCCGACCGCATGTTGGACATGGGCTTCGAGCCGCAGATCCGCAACATTGTCGATGATCACACTATGCCCAAGACTGGCGAAAGACAGACGCTCATGTTCTCTGCTACTTTCCCTAAACAGATCCAAGTTTTAGCTCAAGATTTCTTGTATAACTATGTCTTCTTGGCCGTCGGACGCGTTGGATCCACATCTGAGAATATTACACAGAAGGTAAGTTTATAATGTCATATCATACAAAAGATCTCCTCTGCTGGACATAATAAACTTCCTTTAAATGTTTATAATGCACCTGAACCACCTTGTACCTCTTTTATCTATCGCCGTCCGGCGCATTTTTATCAAGAGTATCGGTCGATCGCGCAAGAGGTAACGCCCAGTGTGCTTCCTTACAATGTCCTCTCTTAAACTGCTAAGAAAATTCTTATACCATTTACAATTCTTAATATTTTAATTTACTCTTAACTTTAACAGAAACTAGGTGTGTTATAAAAAATATGTTAGTATAATTTATAAATTTACCCTTTTTAATTTTCAGGTGGTATGGGTGGAAGAAACAGATAAGCGTTCTTTCCTTTTAGATTTATTGAACGCGTCAAATCTTCTGCAACACGTTCGTCCAGAAGAGGACCAACTCATTCTCGTGTTCGTCGAAACCAAGAAAGGTAAGTTCACATTATTATAACATTTACTATTGATATTTGACAGATAAGTCAAAACTGCGCACGGTTATGTCTCTTGTTGCCTGTTTATGTTTATTACGGCTAATTAAGCTTTTACAACCCGCAAGTATATCTATAGACGAAAACAACTACTGAGAAGCTACTTTAGCTACATTCTTATTAAAAATACTTCTGGAGAGTTAAAAAAATCCAGAATTTATCGAAAGTGTTAATTAATTGTCTAAATAAATTATAAAAGCAGAAAATAAATAATTAAATTCAAACAACAAAATACATAATCTTCAAACAGAAACATACTCATCAAACAAAGATACGATTGTGACAATGTCACCTTTCTA
This sequence comes from Schrankia costaestrigalis, assembly GCA_905475405.1. NCBI lineage: Eukaryota > Metazoa > Arthropoda > Insecta > Lepidoptera > Erebidae > Schrankia > Schrankia costaestrigalis. The sequence goes on from FR997826.1 coordinate 10,790,206, forward strand.
AACAAATTATTCTACAAAAACCTTTAAAAGTTTAAGTTTCGAGAAATATCTCGAAGATTTAATTGACGTGCATATTTCGCACACCCAGATCTACAACAGGGTCAACTCAAAAAATCACTTTTTTCACAAAACACGAAAAACGGTTTTCTGCAATTCTGCTCACCGCAGGAGTTTTTTTGTCCTTATCTATACTTTAGAGGTCCAGCTAGAAGAAATATGATACAGGATTTTTGTGTTATAGTCATGTATTGGAGCTGAAAATTGCAAATTTTGAATTAGATCCCCTATTGCATAATAAATTTTACTCACCTCACCAGCAATACAAGTTTAACTCAAAATGTTTCATATAGACACTTGAAACTAAGCGTTAAAATAGAGACAACTCAAAATAAAATACAAAAAATGTCAGATATAGTCAGTAAACTCAAAATAACTCCGAGGAGAGGAGTCCGTTCATCCAACAAAAAAGACTCCTTGCGACATCCAGCGTCGTGTAGTGTAGATATATTTAAATCTGTTTTCGTGGTCGATGCGTAACGAATCAAGGAATTCGACTGTGTGTAAAAGTCAAAAACGTCAATTTTTGAGTTAGCTCTGTTTAGATCAGGATGTGCGATTTATCCATCCTCCATTATTTAATTACACAGTTCAGGTATTAGATTATATTGTTACATTTCCAGGTGCCGACCTACTGGAGGATTACTTGGCCAATCTAGGCTACCCAGTGACATCTATCCACGGTGATAGGTCGCAGCGCGAGCGTGAAGATGCGCTCCGCAGATTCCGAACAGGACAGACTCCTATACTTGTGGCCACTGCTGTTGCGGCCAGAGGTAATATCTGTTCATACTTAGCATGTAGATAGCTATCAAAGAAGTTCGCACGCAGAGTTTGTTGGCGCTTACTGTAATATTTTGTAGTTAGAAACTACCGATTTTGCATTAGTTCCAAGTATATCTTTAATGAATTTTATTTCCATGATATTATTTATATTTCGCCCATTTTTGTTATTTAACGCATTTTTATTTAAATGTACAAAACAATCATTACATCCAAAATATCATAATAGTTTACAAAAAATACTGGTTCTCTATTTTTATTCCTAAGATTTTTTATCATAATTTAACATTGCATAATGTTACTTGTCCTAACATTACTTTCGCATAATAATCATTTGCCATAACTTTTTAATCATATTTTTTTAATCCTAATAGTCTTTTGCCATACTTGTTAATGTCATACTGACATTTGCCATAATTTCATTAGACATAACGCCAAATATGCTCAACGGAGCCCCGCTTCACGGGTCTCCTACCTCGGGGTGGTTTAAAGAATAAACCTAAACTATCCGGTAGTCCCTTTCTTCTCCGAATATCGATCGTCCGAAAATCATAATCCCAAACAAGTTTACCATAATCATCACTTTCCATAATGTTCGCGTATACGAAATCGTATATTACCTAATCGCCTTTACCTATAATACTTGTGTGTCATAAAATGGGGTACTATAATTATTACATATCCTATTATTTCTTGCTATAAATTCACATGTCCTAAAATAAAATATTAGGGCAAAAGTCAGAAACAGTTGGTTAGGTTAGGTTAGTATGGTGATCACAACGCGCACGGCACGCGCGGCAGCGGCCGGCGAGTGCCAGAAACATTTTTTTTATGTAAAACTAGAATATAGTATTTATGTTTTTTAAATATTATAGATTGTGATGGTTATAGCAAAAAAAATCGCATTCTCCGTTTCTCCCATCCGAGGAACAAGCAGCCTTTTTATAATATTGTTTTGTGACGTCTAAGTATCCCTATTTACATTGCCAATTCAACAGGTCTATTGTACCGTTCTTTTTTCAACATTAATGATGTTAATTATTGTTACAGGATTGGATATACCTCACGTGCGTCACGTGATTAACTTTGATTTACCTTCAGACGTCGAGGAATACGTTCACCGCATCGGTCGTACAGGACGTATGGGTAACCTCGGTGTTGCCACTTCATTCTTCAACGATACTAACCGTGGCCTAGCCCGGGAACTTGTGCAGCTACTCGTCGAGGCCAAACAGGATGTGCCCAAGTAAGTTGAATGATTTTAGAATTAGAAACTTAATACCAACATGTTCAAATTGCGTATTTATAGTGTTTTAAATTGTTGTGGTCGCATTTGTCTTATTACACCATGGTGACCAGACAAATAAGCATGGTTATATTTATAGTTTTCTTCTCTTGCTGGCGGCGGCGTCGAGTTTCTCTCTGAAATGAGTTATTCTGTTCATGTGAACCAAATAAACTATGATTATTGTCATGAATAAACAATTATTATCTTCTGTACTGTGTCATTAACCTTGTTCAAAACCTTTCACTACCATGCTTATGAAGGGAAAGCTGACCTTATATTATGTTGTTATTATGACATTGAATGTCTTTAACTTTTTTTCCTAGTCAGTTATGTTTTCGTATATTAGCTACTGCACTGATTAGCTTGTGAGCAATCATTTTCAGCTTGGATAATCACTTTATAGCATCAAAATGTAAAGTAATATACTAATGACATACTGTGTTACCACAGTTGGCTGACGAGCACGGCAGCAGACGGTCGGCTGGGCGGCGGCGGCAGACGCACCGGCAGCAGGTCCGGCGGCGGACGCTTCGGCGGCAGCAGCAGCAGCTTCGGCGCCCGGGACTTCCGCACACAGCCCAGGCAACAGCCGCGCTCCGCTGGACCCTCTGCTATTGGCTCTGGTATGTGTCACACACTGCATCATCATAACAGCCCATTCATGTCCCACTGCAGGGACAGGCTTCCTTCCGCAACGGTGGGATACTTATCCTACTAATACCATGCTGGCCAGACGAATTGGTATAGGGTTTAATTTCAAGTTTTCCTTCTTTTTATTTTGTATAGTTAATATTCACGGATAGTCCCTTATTCGGTTTTTACGACACCCATGGGATGAGATGGGGTGGTGACGTATTGTGACACACTGCATACTATTGTTATATTGGCTTTCTTCCTAGTCTGCCTGTATAATATACTGTATCTATATACATATATACATTTTAATATATATATCATATATAATCTATATATCTATATACATTTTAAGTTTCTGTAAAACAGTTTTTCCAAAACCTATATCAGACACTAGTCTCTCACATAGGTTTTGTAGTATCTGTTAAACTATTGTGAAGAGAAAAATAAATGAAAAAAGATTAAGTTGGTCGGCCTAAAGTTAGCTTACAGAGAAGTTTGCGCATGTAGAGGAACAAAGAAAATACCGCATCCAGCCATTTAGTTCCGAAAATGACATCTGCACAGCTATTTGCATTAGCGTCAGAAAGGCCAACTTGATGACTTTTCGTTAAAATTCAAGTGACGTGACGACTTTATTAACTATACAAGTAAAGTCAAGCTCAAGTGATAAACATCCTTATCTTTATTATAATTATTTCTAATACATTTGGAATTGTTATATTTAATACAAATGGTTGAAATGCATTAATTTTAAGTCCAGTAAAAGTCCAGTGTTTTACTTGACTGAAGCTGAGCAAGGGTTTTATGAATTTGATACTTACCAATAGATTTTTTAAACTTAATTTTCATAGCTTATCAATTACATTCTGAAATGAAATTATGTAATACAATCTAATTATATCAGTACAGTCACTATTGACAACATATTTCTGTTATTTTTTTGTAATGTTGAAAAAGTGCCAAGTATTTTACAAAGCATTTAAAAGTATAAATTATAGTATCTAACACTTGAGCATAGAGTGACTATTTTCTGACTTATGTATTGTTAGCAGGGTACAACTACGGAGGTTCATATGGCGGCGGCAACTACGGAGGCTCGTATGGCAGTGGCGGGGCCAGCTCCGGAGGCCCCGACTGGTGGGACTCGTAAGAGCTCACCTCCCGCCCTCGCACCGCACGTGACTCCTGTACTCGTCCCCCTCATTCGTAACCTAAGCGATGTGAAACGTTTTAGATTAATATATTTTATTTTAATTCGTAAACTGATGTTGGACTGAAATTGACCTGTGACTACTACTTGTAATGTTTGTACAATAGAGAGAGCGGTGCGACAGAAGTAAGGCGGGCGCGACCTCGAGCGAGAATCTCAGGCGCGATGCTCGGGGCCGCGCCGACTGGACCGGTGACGACACGCGCCGACATGCGCCAGCATGCGCCGACATGTCTGTGTCGCCGCATGTTGTTAGTTCTCGATCGGTATGAAATAATCGATAGATATAATTTCGATCACAACTTTCGTTACGCGTGCCTCGATCCGCACGCGTTTTGTCTTTTTAGTAACGATTATGTGAAAGTAGTCTATTTAATATAGAAATATTTTTGATGTCCGGTCTGTATCGTGAATTCGTTAGTGCAATGTAATTGTGTATTTTCGATTTTATATTTTCCGACGGTCTCATTGCATCACTCATGACACTGGAATTTTGAAGCATTTATGCACCCTAAAATCGATGTAGCAAATGAAGAAGTAGATTTAGAAATTGAAAAGTACCGATACAGTATCATAGCAAATAATTACTAAATTTTGTCTGTAGAAATCCCATAATGTAATATCTGTCTTCGACGTGATCTATAATTTGAATGTGAATTTACCAATAAAAATTAAGAAACAGGAGGAATTGTTTTTGTTTTTCTGTATTTACCTGCATAACTTCTTTATTAAATAAGCCACAACATTGCATTTGGACTTGAATCTTCATAAGTAATAACTTAAACAGATCAAGTAAAGGGGTAACAAGGTAAAAGAGATTTCTTTGTAAGGCAGTCAATTGTACAGTAATGGAATCAAACATATCCTACCAAAACCATGGTGGGATTATAAAGCACAGTAATCGCATACGGTTATACTCTCAAACAAGTTGAGAAAAACCTGCGGTTAGGGCTTTCTTCCACAAATTCAGCATTCACCTATCGACTGAAGCTCACTTAAAGCCTACGCAGACCGGGACGGCATGGCAAGGGATTTTAATTTTTACTAATGGAAATTCAACTGTACTGTTACAGAAATACGACATAAATTGCTATGCTTTAAAATGATGCCGTGGCATTGAAAGGGACTTTATCGCACGGCATTTTTCATAGCAATTTATGTCGTATTTCTGTAATATTACGGTTGAATGTCCAATAATAAAAATTAAAATCCCTTGCCATGCCGTCCCGGTCTGCGTAGGCCTTTAGAGTAGGTGTTACTTTTTAATGCCAGCCATTTTGTGTTGTTGTTTTGTGGTTCACGTGTTAAATTTTACTCGTTTTAAAGTAACACTACGGAGTACTTAATACCGTATTTGAGTACTCCCATGTCCACTAAGATCCATTGATGGATCTTTTTACACTTAAATCACACACTTATGTCCACTTTAATCCATGATCCGAAAATATTTTAAAAATGGATCTTTTAGCACTAACGAGTATAATAAAATCCATTGTAAAAAAATAAAGCGGGTGCACATCTTCTTTATCAACCTTAAAACTTTACTGGGAGAATTTTAGACATTCAGACAACTATGTAACGTCACGGTATTTGATAATTCGAATCATCACAACCAATTTATAAATAATTAAAGTTTTCATTTTTCGTTATGGAACCATCCGATTTTAAATATATCAAAAATAAAAAGGGGTATTATGCCGTATGCGACGGCTTCAAATACCACAAGAAGACGACGTACACGCAGAATTCTTTGCTATGGAGATGTCGTTTTTGGATTTTTCATCTTGCTTTATAGTTTATAACCTAAATAGTTCTATTTCTCTTGCCCAGATTACAATTTTTTATTAAGTCTTGTATGCCACTCTTCCAAACAAAATTGTTTGTCCGGTGGCGTTCACCAAATACGGACCAAATATTGCTCACACCAATTAATCAATCACCACCCCATCTCAAATAAATTAAAATAAAAAAAACATTTATACTTACGTTACTATTAAAATTTTGATTGGTTTACTATACTTTTATTTACCTATTGAAAAGGGCTACTGTAGACGCAGCTTTATAATGGATTTTAAAAAGATCCTTTTTTTAAATATTTTCGGATCATGGATTAAAGTGGACATAAGTGTGCGATTTAAGTGTAAAAAGATCCATGGATTTTTTCAATGGATTTTAGTGGACATAGGGAGCTTAAGGTATGTCTCAGGTTTTCTTCTAGCAAAAGACCAAAAGCTAGCCAAAGGGCTCTTGGCTGTCTCTGCTCCGATGCTTTCATCTGAGCAGAGAGGCAGCATATTATTAAGTACTTTCAAATAATATGACAATGAATATGTATTGTGTTCAATTTCGTAACTATGGATAGGTAAGTAAATAGAAAATTGTTGCATTGTAGTACGCGCGTTATCATCTGAGTACTCCAAAGAGAGTTATAAGAATGAAGACCTTACGCATCTTCATTCGTGCAAGCGACATGGATATATTGAATTGATATTGCCATAAGACTCAATGATAACGCCATATCTATTGTAGACTGTGTTGCATTGAATCGTCTATTGTCTAGACAGTATCTATTGGACTTTTGGAGCTTAGAAGTCACATCCCTACTCGAAATTTAACTATTAATGGCGCGTTATTTAAAATTTCATAATTTATATTTCTTCTTTTCAAATCAAGGTAAATCACTAAATAGAAATAGACAACGGAAATAACTATCTAAACGAAAGGTTGTTTTCAAAATGCAGTACGTCCCCTCAGATGCCGAAGCGCAGATCTACGCTCAAGTCGCTCGCGTCAAGAGCGTTACTGTGCCGAAGCGTAGATCTGCGCCTAGGTAATCCTTGTCGGTTTTTATACGATTTTGATGACAAATACTATGCCACAAAGTTCAAATTGCTATTTTATGGATCCCTATGAAATTAGCCAACTGTAGCAAATATCACTCGTTGTGTGAAGATTCGACCATTTTAAATTTGGACATCGCGGTTGAATCAACGAAGTTTGTTGTGTTGCAATGCTTTTCGAGTGAGTTTAATAATACTTACCTAACCATTTTGTTTTATGTAGCATTAGCAAGCTTTGTTATTAAAAAAAAATTAAATTTCCTGTCTTTAAGTATATCATAGGCGCGTGAGTGGCCATAGGTATGTCTGTAAAAATTAAAGATAACCATGTGTTTTAGTAATCACTACTTACATAGTATAAAACAAAGTCGCTTCCTCTGTCCCTATGTCGCTTTGTATACTTAGGTACCTACTTAAATATTTAAAACTACGCAAGGGATTTTGATGCTGTTTTTATCAATAGATAGAGTGATTCAAAGAAAATTTAGTTATATGTATAACACATGCATATTATAGTAGAGAAACCCATATAAATATAGAGATTTGTAATGTAATCGTCTAATGAAGGTGTACAATGAAGGTAAACGTTGTTTGGGGACATTATGTACCTAGTAGGTGCCAGTGCGAAGCCGGGGCGGGTCGCTAGTAAAATATAAGATAACAGTGTACATTGGTTATCCATCCCCGTCCTAACATTTTTTTTCGATATACCTACTTACTGATAAAATCTAAATTGCCTACTCGCACTCTCCAATTGCGCAAAATGTTCCAGCACCGTACCTAAACATTAGAGCGCGCAGTAAGGTCCAGAGATTAGGCAAGTGTTTATCAAACTCAAGCATGTCCGTGACGGCCAATCAGAATAAAGCATTCAACTTGGGAGCCATTTGCTTTTCTTTCTAAATCCTCGCCTGATTTAGAAAGAAAAGTAAAGTATTTATTTCAAAATGCTTTAGCCTCGCCTAGACCCCATAAACCTTTGTTGATCCACTTGCGCACAAAACTGTCTTCGCATTATACTACTTATCTTTCGCATGGAAGTATGTACCTACGTAAATGGGTTATTGTGTTTAGTATTGACTTTAAAAATATAAATATGTAGGAACTTAACTACAATAATTAATTAATCTACTATATAAAAATAAGTCGGGTTTTCCTTCCTGACGCTATAACTCCAGAACGCACGAACCGATTTCCACGGTTTTGCATGTTGGAAAGGTCTCGGGCTCCGTGAGGTTTATAGCAAAGAAAATTCACGAAAAAATTGAACAGAAAAGCGGGAAAATAATGCCCGTGCGAAGCCGGGACAGGCCGCTAATAGTCTTCATATAAAAAATGAATCACACTTGAAATTACCGATTAAAACAGAAAATAAAAATGTGCTAGCAAGGTTAGTATAAAGTTAGTTGTAGATTTAATTATAATCACAGTAGATACGTGGGAGATAAAAGAACCTATACAAAATTCTGTAGGTACTTACTTAAAAAATACATAAATGCATCTATACAGCCGTTAGTAAGTTCAGGAACAGGACGCGTCCGAGACTCAACAGATTTTATTATAACTAATTTATCTCATCGATTATGTCTCGTAATGACCAAAGGCTTATTGAATACGTCTTTTTGTGGCGCCTTTTTATTTGGAGATCGCGTCTAGAGCAGGAGGGACCCCGCCGCGATGGCATCCACGAAATGCTTACAAGGTGACTCGTGGATAAATTACGGACATTTCTTCCATTTTAACGATTCCCTTTATTATTTAATTTATTTTATCGTATGTTACACATTTGGCTTATAACAATGTTTGTTTTTGGGCTTCATTAGCATAAAGCTCATGCTGAGGTAGAAAAAAGTTGAAGCGCAGCCATTTTGATATTACGATAGGATCTATTTTATCTTATGACGGTTGTTATACGTTAAACGTTCACGTGTCTATTGGTAGATAGCGGGATGTCTCAATTCTGTTGTAATTTGTCGGTTTTTTTATCATGTTTCTGTGACATAATAAAATAATTAATTTATTATCATCTGTGGAGATGATTTTGATCAGTTTATCGACGACGCATGGCGCCCTGTTGGACGTTAATTGTTTTATGTTGTAAGTAATTTTTATTAATTGTTCATTGATAGCTGAGAACTTTTATATACCTACTTTTTATAACATATCATGCGGGTAATAGCGGGCTTAAGAGGTATTTTATACTTAAATGGTCATTATGAAAATATACTAAAAAACTACCTAAGTACTTTGTTATAATGATTTTTAGGTACCTACCCCGCTGTCTGTGCCTGTAGCGGAAACCGAACCGGGACCTTTGCGTAACCACCACGACGCCACAGAAGTCGACTTCAATTTCACTACAATTATTATTAAATAGGTACTGTTCTTTTTAAAGTAAAACTATAGTAAAAAACAAAAAGTACCTAAGTAAGTATTGTTATTGTTGCATAAACACAATGAGTAATAAAAAGTTGTAAATCATGTTTCTGTAGCATTGCGTAAAATTTAGACATTGTTATTTATTATGGGACGCTCGTTCGACACCTTTTTGTTTTATGGGATAGGTACTGTACTAGAAATTATTATTAAACTTTGTTACTTGGGGTAAAATTTGGATTAGATATTCTTTAAGTGACCATCTTCTTTTTATCATCGGTTGAATAAGCCTTTGCAGATGAAACCTCTTCCAGTGAAAGAGTTAAAATTTCAAATAAATGACTAATAAATATTCAAATAAAGAAAGACGTTTTTAACTACTTATTATTTTATCATGTTTATAAAAACATCAGGACTTCAAACGATTTGCTATAGGCCGACCGTTTATCTCAGTCCCCGCCTGCGGTATGAAAGGGACGAGGGGGCGGGGTAGCGGTGTCCGTTATGGTAGCGTACACAAGAGCTATATCGAGTTGGTTCTATGTCAAATTAAATAAATTTTTACAAAAAAAAAACTGACTTCAAAGACAATAATAATTACATTACAATTTTTAGAGGTTGTAGTGTTATTTAGCCATTATACTTAACAATTTATTATTCAGTAGTAAAATAAACCTATCATAATATATTTATAAAATAAAATGTGAATGATGTCACGTGTCTTGAGATGGGATAAGTATTATTTAATATATCGCTTGATCTCTTTATTAGAACAGTCCAATACAAATCAGGGGTCATGAAAAATGGTTTTGGTTCAATGTTGAATGAATTTAAATTTCGTTCCCTAACTAAGTATTTGAAAGTCGTTCATAGACAAATGGTTAAAGTAGGAGATGAGTAATGAGGTTCGAATCCTATGCCGACGAATTTTTTTGGGCAATTTTTTATTTACACAATTTTTTTATTTACAATTTACATGCGCACATTACGCAACCTTGGATGGTGCTTGTCTACCGAATATATAGTTAATATTGTATTCTGCATGACTAGCCGGATTTCTTTTCGAAATTATTATCAATGTATATTTATTATTATTATGTCAAGGATTCTCTGCAAAGTGCGTCTATCTGATAGTTCCAAAATCGTAACATAAAGAAGTTGTTAGCACAATGGGTGGTAACAATATTGTACAATATGGACTACTTGAGCCAGTAGTCATTCCAATTCAGCCTAGACTTAACCGGGAATATATTGAAGAAACAGGATATAGTGCAGCCGAACTATCCTCAATTCTTAATAATAATATTACTAGGCTAACTACAGAACAAAAATGTTTTTATGATACCGTAACAACAGCAGTAATAAACCAAGAGGGCATAGTATATTTTCTCGATGCTCCTGGTGGAACAGGGAAAACATTTCTTACCCGAGTGATTTTAGCGGAAATGATAAGAATGGGAAAAAATGCCTTAGTGGTGGCATCTTCAGGTATTGCAGCAACATTACTTCCTGGTGGCAATTTTTCTTGGATTTAAATTGCACTCCCGTGTGTGGTGTGTCACGCAATAGCGACAAAGCCAAAGTGCTATTATATTTCTATTGGTATTTCACTAGACACTGGCAAAATATGTAACTATGTTCATGATGCCATAATAAACAAATAATATATATACATACCTACATTGTTTTAAGACTAAACATACTAATATGTATTTAAAATTACTGAGTAAAGATACTTTTTCACGCGGACAAAGTCGCGGGCACAGCTAGTTTTAAAATGTATTTATTTAAATAAAATAAAAAAAGTTATTTAAAATCTGTAATTCATGGGCGCCATTCCATTTGCTTTGGTATTATCTTATTTCGTTGGCTGACACCGACTCTAAAAATAACAATAATATTACATAATTTGTAATAATTTGAATTTTTTTTTAAAGAATCTACAAATAAGTAAATATATTTGTTATTTAAGAAATATCCTTAACAATCCTTTGTACACTCAAGGAAATTAATTGCTTAGCAGTTTGCACAATTTTGAAATCGGTCAGGTTACTATTTACCGACTACAGACGACTGATGACGAACCCCGACATCTTGGCAGTCGTAAAATTGAATGGACAAGGTGTATATACCTAGCCTTGTCTAACTCTATCTATGACAGACAGGTATTTTGTGTTCAAGTAAAATTCTTCAATTTCATATTGAAGTTCGTGACACTAACCCCCGATTTCCAAATAACTGATCAAGTAAAAATCAACTAATCAAGTGTCAAAACTGTCATTTTCAGGAACTAAAATGACCGTTTAGACACTTGATTGGTTGATTTTTACATGATCAGTTATTTGGAAACCCGGGGTAACTCGAACTTTGACGTGTCGATAATACTGTCGAAATTGATTTTTTAATCTTTGGACAGAATGTAATTTTTGCAAGTTTGTAAACAAAGGAGTTTGTAATGCGATTCTTACTTATTGGCTATTATCTTATGTCTATTTTGAGGTGTAATATCTTTCAAATTTGTTATGATTAATTCGGTATATAATACGACTAAATTACGTAGGTTGTCTACCTGCTAATCAATTAATTTCCCTGACCGTACAATAATTAAAAGAACCTATTCTTTAGATTATAGGAATGCCTGATTTAAAGTATATAATTATAACTAAAGTCTTAGAAAATATTTACAAATAATAACAATGTACTCGTACAATCATTAATTATATATTAAAATCACAGTATAATCACATTTGGTGTAATTACAATAATTTACATTAAAACAGGTACCTATGATTTAAACATAATAATATTAATTTGTAATAATCAGTCTTAGAAAATATTTACAGATAATAAGAACAATGGGTCCGATTGCGTTTCTCCATTGACTTTAATTAAGAACAACAAAATGAACTTAAATGTAAACTTAAATTTTTAGTACACATGTGTATTACCTTTGCTTTAAATAAGAACATGACACTAAAATAGGGCCATCCTAAACTTAATTAGTGATAGTAGTTTTCTTAATTCGATTGCGTTTCGTCTTATTTGACATTTGACTGACCTTATTTAAGTAGAAGCTGTCAAAAGCAGCCTTAATTAAAGTCGCTCGAAATTTTGTGCGAACTTATTTTAATCTATTAAAAAAAAATATTTCTTGGATTTTTAGTAACAAAAATGTTTCCTATCAGTGTTATAATTGTGCAAAGAAGGTTAAATGAAGAACATCAACGGTAAGAGTGTTTAAATGTGTTAAATTACCTAACTGAATGCCTTTGTTCCTTATAAAAAAGTGTGTCTTTTCTTATTAGTTTACAGACAAAAAAAAGGCTTAGGTACATATCGGCATATCAGAGATAATTCTGATCCGTTCGATGTTACAACTACAGTGTTCATAAAACTGTGTTGCTTTTTCTTCATCCTTCTCTTTTTATCTGTTTCCATGTTATAAAAACAAATTAAAAGATATCACAAGTAAAAACGCAAAATAAGTACGAACGAAAGTAAGACTAACTTTGACGTAATACAGGCGGCGATGTGGTCGCTAAGCAACAAAGCCTATATAAATAAATTTTAAAAAAACTTTGACGTACAGATGTCAAACTTAATATAACAACACTCTTAATTAAGGTTGTTTTCATAGACAAAAGGAATTGGTAGATTTTTAGGTCACCTTCTTATTTTGTGACATCCGCAATAGCTTTCAAATAAGGACGTGGTCTTATTTTATAAATTTTAGTGCATCCTTATTTAAGAACGAAAAGAAAGGCAATCGGACCCAATATGTACTAAGAGTTTTTTAATTTTTACACTATTTACGCTACCATAACGGACATCTAGTCAGTATGTCAGTATGACACTAGTGCGGTATCCTAGTCCGTCTTCTATACAATTTACAAATGTCAAAGATGGCGGCGTCATCTTGCCACTAAAACTCGTACTTTATTAGAGAAAATATGCAATCTAAATTATTACATAATTTAAAGCCTGACCAGAAAAATAAAAAATCCTCTCCAGGTATTTTGATTGGTTTATGGTATAATTTCAATTTTTCCTTCTTTTTATTTCATAAAAATAAGCCAGCTAAAAATTAGAGCTGTGTTGTGATGTGATGTAGTTCGGGTCACAGTATCTAGATGGCGCCGTTTTGCCCAAAAATCAAGAGATAGCTCTACTTTGTCCTCGCCCCCCGCGCACCCCTATTACCGCAGGCGGGGTCTGAGTTAAACGGTCGGCCTATAGCTGCCTATTGTTTTTTGGTGTGGTAGGTAAATGGTTAATGTGAACTAAAGGTAATTAAAAGTAGCCTTTTTAAACCTAAAAGGTTCCTTGTTGCCGTAGAATATCTTGCAGGGTCAGACCCTTATGTATGAAGGGAAATCTTAGTCAACTGATAAGGGTCTGATCTAATTTTGTGAAGTAATCATACTTACTTTGAAGTCTTTTACGACACTCTCGGGGTTAGATACGGTGACAATGACGACATCATGTTTATTTTTATATTAGTAACTAGCTGACTTCCGCCCACTTCGTTGGGCGGCGAAAAAAACGCGTCTCTTTTTTAAACATATTTCATTACTGCTCCACTCCGATTAGTCATAGCGTGATACTATATAGACTATAACACTCCCCGATAAATAGACTAAGTATTCAATGAATTTTGTAAATCGGTTCATTAGATCCAGAGATTACCCACTACAACGTCACAACACAAACTTTAGCTCTTTATAATATTAGTACCTATAGACTACACGGACAAAAACAATTAGGATAGTTTTTAAAATATGAAATGAAATGCAGGTATTGTTTATTTTATTTGAATGTTTATAATAAAACAACAGATTGTAAATAAAAATATAATTCAAATAGTTTTTTAAATTACTTCTTAAAACTTACAAAACTAAAATTATTCTATACAGCTGGTACGGTTTCCGTAAAATCTTGTACAAAAAGATTGCCATCAGGGGCAAGGGGCAATAGACAATACAATACAAAAATATGTTTTATTTCTATTCGGCTATAGCTATACAAATCTTTGAAATCAGTTACAGTTATCGTAAACATTAAAATAAGAATTAGCTACTTAACATTGAAGACAAAAACACAACAGATTAAAAAAAAACGTTTCACCGAAATATTTATTATTACCGAACTAAATTTTCTATTATTTTTCCTTTTTTTTTACTTATTTCATTCCAGTTAGTAGTTCCATTAGCTATTTTCATAGGTATTGTGTTCCACTTACTTAATTTTAAGCCCGTTCACGTAATTTTAATTTACCTTTAAGTGAAATGATTTAACAAAAGTCGTATAATGAAAGAATAGTACCTAATTGGTTCTACTTCTGCCCACTTACTAGCTGTCTTCAAAAATATTAAGTTTTTTGAATATAAGTAGGTACATCGGATATTGACTTTTTTCTCAGTAGATACGGCTATTAGCGGCTATAAATTAAGTTAATACATAGCCTAAAGTTATCCAAAAGGCATTTAAAAAAAAAATCCTACGGGTATCGGTGACATAATAACACATCTTAAATAAGAATTATACCTAAACCTACACTAGTTAATATTTTCATTAATAGGTCTCTTCCAATGTACAGTTGAAGACATTACCTACCTAATATGCTCTAGTTTTGCCATAATTTTTTCTCGTTTTTCTTTCAATTTTAAAACAGTCATTAATATAAAAGATGCCGAGGTAGAAAAGTTTGTAATTGATAAAGGAATCACAGTTCTGGGATATTTAATAATTAAATAATATACCTATTTTGTAACTCTTCTGGCGTAGCACTTGCCTCTTTTAGGTACTCACACTAAAGTAACATTTATGTAAAACAGTGTGCTTAGTTGCAGTAAATCCAGTGTAACCACTAAATTAGTCTTATTCCTATTTAAACTTTGGTTACAATAATTCTCGTGTACAAATTCATGTAAGGATTTATTGCCATTATGTGCTTTAACAATAAGTATTACCGCGCATGCTATTTATCTTTATTCTCCTTGACGTTTCAGCACAGGCTACACTGGGGCCCAAGTCGGCTATTTTTATAAATTTTCTATGGCGACGCCCGACCAATGCAATCCAACCGACATTGTGATAAAAGTCCATAGTCGGCTCAACTTCTAATGATCGGCTAGTGGAGTTACAGTGGAATGGCATGGTTGTATTGCCATTATTAGAAAATAATTTTCCCAATATTTTTTTCACAATTATTGTGATAGTAGAAATGACTTTCATAAAACTACTATTTAATTTTAACATTTATTTAAGTCAGATTTCGTTTAGATAAATTTTTAAGCAATATTTAATAGTATTCAAAGTAATTTACAGAGAAAAAAAGTTAGTAAAATGCAAAAAACATTAAAAATATGCGTAATCAAGAGCAAGCTTACAACTCAATACGTTTAGTTCTAAAAGTTTTGACGTTTCTTTCTTCTATGTTGTATAAAGTACCTATTTGCTTGCATCCATTATTAACTTTGTAAACTAAACAGTGCAAAAACACGTGTCGTAGGATCCTATACCAACACAGAGCAAAGATTATTTATTAAGAAGGCAAAATGGTGCTTATTGAGCAAATTTCGGCTCTTATAGATTTTGTGGAGAGCCACAAAGATTTAGCGCTTGGCCATTGTAATCGCACAATGGAAGGGCGAAGTTTGCTAAAAAGATACTGGATGGAGTGCGCCCAAATTTTAAATTCAGTACAGGTGGACTGCCCGACTAAAACGCCGACTGAATGGCGCGTCGTGAGTACATAAACCGAGTTTATATACGAATAATATACTTAATTTATAGTTATTAATAAAAGCGAACAAGGGAAATTTAATTTTGTCACATTATTGAAACTAAATTAATTATTTAAATTTTATTTTGTTGGAAATTTATTTTTGTCACATACTTAATAAAAATGTGTTATTCTGTGTTATTTATTAGAAAAGTCAGTATAAGAGTTATAGTTATAGTAATTAAGACAACTAAACATATCAAATCTAAATTTACTGAAATATATTAGTCCAATTCACAATGATCACACTGAACACATTCACAAAAGAGCTATGTTTGCACAATTGGTATGCCAAAGGCAGAGCAATGACCAATGATCTGTCAAAATTTGATTAGACTAGGCACGTCGGTTAGTCAGTGCGCTGTCATTCGTTACAAGACTAATAATATAAGCCATTTTGCTATCGCAGTGCCAGTGACAAGCCGTTGCGGCGCCGATGGGAATATTAGACTACGAAACTTGTCAAAATGAACAATTGTGCGTTAAGTGATCGCTCTTTGAGACTCTATTGAAATACCAGACTTGGGCCCCTGGTTGTGATCTGACCGAAACGTCAAGCACATCTCCCGTTTATTATTATCGTGCATCGCGATAGTTTAAGTTATAATAAGTATTAAATTAAGTACACAAATAATTAAGTCAACTTCATGCGTATCCTCTCCTATTAAGATTGTAGTACAATCCTTTAAGTTCAATAAGTTCGGCGTGCGTTCCCATTTCAGCGACATAACCGTTGTGCATGACGCAGATGACGTCAGCGTCTCGCACTGTGCTCAATCTGTGAGCGATCATGACGCATGTACGACCTGCCTTAGCAGCATCTAGTGCTTCTTGTACTACCTGTGAAACGAGCATTAAAATGAAAAATATTTCTTAAATTTTTGATACTTATTGTTTTATTTACTGGTTAGTTTTCCTGTTAATGACTGCTATCAAAATAAAATTTTAGACGTTACAATCTTTCCAAATTATAATGTTGTAGATTGCTATATCATTAAAAGTATTTTTCGGTTATGTAGGGAAGACAATATTGTCTAGTTTTTTACACATTTTAAACGTGGTTTTACAATTTTTGTTGATTTAAGGTTCTTCTAGGTTCTCTTTAACTTTGAAATTATAGTTAAATTTGTAGGGTTTTTGACGAGATTGAATTGTCGCGTAAATGAATAGAAATCTGTCTACTGCGTAAATAAATAGAATCTTACCTTTTCGCTCTCAGTATCGAGAGCACTAGTGGCTTCATCAAGCAGTAACATCTGAGGGCGACGTATAAGAGCTCTTGCGATCGCAACCCGCTGCTTCTGACCACCGGACAACTGTGTGCCTTTTGATCCTATGTTTGTCTCATAACCCTAAGCAAAGATACATTATTAACAAACAATAGTTTGAAAACCCCAAAATTTATATATTAAAACTTTCAGTAAGTAGGCTACAAACTCTGCTTAGTTTGGGACTAAGATGAAGGAATGTGCAAGGAATATAATTTAGTATATGTATTAGTTTAATGTTAAA
Source organism: Schrankia costaestrigalis (assembly GCA_905475405.1). Classification (NCBI taxonomy): domain Eukaryota; kingdom Metazoa; phylum Arthropoda; class Insecta; order Lepidoptera; family Erebidae; genus Schrankia; species Schrankia costaestrigalis. The sequence continues at coordinate 10,807,692 of FR997826.1, forward strand.
ATATTACGCCGGAGGGCCTTTTTGCGATTGTAGTAGTTTTAAGTAGGGTAAGTTTAGTACCCGATGTAGATTAATAGAATAATAGCGAATACATAATATGTAAGTAGTCTAAAAAGTAAAGCACCCAACCTTCATAAAAGTTACAGTGTTCAATAGTAAAGAAAACGGAAAATAAGAGCCATAGAACCAACTTACCAAAGGCAATGAAGAAACAAAATTGTGTATATTGGCTTGCTTAGCAGCTTCTATGATGTCGTCAGTTGTAGGTTTGTGTATACTTCCGTAAGCAATGTTCTCAGCAATTGTTCTGTCGAACAGTATCGGCTCTTGTTGTACGAAGCCAATACCTCGCCGCGCATCTACTAGACGAATCTTATTAATAGGAACTCCATCTTGTGCCTGAAAAAGGTTGGAATTGTTAGATTAAGAAGTGAATACTTGTGGAGATACGGAATGATAACACCTACTATTAAGTAGAGATAGATTTTTCTAAATGGATATCATCTAGCTTATCAATCAATCAATCAATCAATCAATCAATCAATCAATCAATCAATCAACTAGCCTATTGCAGTCCACTGCTGGACACAGACCTCTCCCAACACGCGCCACAGAACTCGGTCCTGCGCTTTCCGCATCCAGTCCGACCCAGAGACCTTTTTGAGTTCGTCGGTCCACCTAGCTGGGGGGCGTCCTACACTACGTTATATTCCTAGCTTATCAGTCATGGACGCAGTCGTGAGTACGCATATTTTTGTAATCACAGCGATCATTTGATGGTAAATTATTTGGGTACACTGGAGGACGTCGTTTATTTATTCTTTTGCTCCTTCATTTATTCGTAATTGATTGTGCCAATTGATCAATGTAAGAGGAGAATGAATCAGCTCTAGAGGATGCCTCTAGAGCTGATTCGTTTAACTAGGACTTTAGCAGCAGTTACAACTTGAGCATTCAGAAGAAATAAGTAGTTTTGTATGGTGTATTTAGAGTCAGTCGTACTCACCACAATACCATCATCAGGATCGTAGTACCTCTCCATCAGTTGAATGACAGTACTCTTGCCACAACCGCTGGCTCCAACCAATGCGACTGTCTTGCCCTTAGCGATCTCCAAGTTAAGTTCCTTCAATACCTGCACGTTTGGACGTGTTGGGTATTTGAATTGAACATTTTGTAAACTAGCCTCACCGGTTCCTCTCTGAAATATATTTGTTAAGTGATTAGAAGAAAATTGTTGATGGGTTATGAGTACTTATGTGAAGTGAAAACTTTTATGTTTTGTATGTTTTTGTATGTCTTTTTTATTCTATATATGTAAAATTCAACTAAAGGTAAAATGACTACAACTTACTGAATAATCTCTGAAAAATAAGAGGAAAGGCTTGGCACAAAAAGCCCTTTACCAAATCGTCTTAACAGTAAGTAATTGTAACAGACCTAGTTGTCTACTATAACTAGAGGTTGCCTCTAGAGCTGATTCGTTTAACTAGGACTATAGCAGCAGTTAAGACAACTTGAGCATTCAGAAGAAATAAGTAATTTTGTATGGTGTATTTTTTGGTATGATTTGTTGACGTGGTTGACGATGACGTGGGGGTTGACGAGCCAAAAATACAAAGTATCAGTAATCGTCACATAAGTGTCGTAAAATGCCACTATGAGGAATTGGATAGGCTATCACAGGAGAAGGTGGTACAAGGGATTAATTAAATAGTCATTGTTTAATCCCTTGTACATACCACCTTCTAAGTAATTAATAAGTTTACTTACAAAGTTGGTGACCGCCGGTCTGACAGGATCAACGATCTTAGATTGTCTTGCTAGCAGCAGTATTATACGACCAGCTGCCTTTATTCCTTTTTGGAAGTTTGGTGCGAATGCAAAGGCTTGAGCAGCTGACGATGAACCTATTAGAAGTACTTGTGATGATCTGAAAATGATAAAAACAATTCATAAGTTTGTGAGAATCGTGAGGCCAACAAGGTCTGTGAGGCTATACCTAGAGCTTTCTGTCAAATTGTAGCTGGAAAGACACCACGTATACTCATTTTCACTGGTTTCCCTATAGGTAATTTTGTACCGAGTAGGTAAAACATTTCTTTCTGCCTGTCCATTATGAGGCCGTTATTTATTTCTCTTATAGACTTACTTGAAAACCTCCGCGTAATCAATTCCATCGTTGACGATAAGTGTTCCACCGTAATACAGTGACGCAGCAATGACGAAATTGAAGATACCTCTGGACAAACCAAATACAAGACCACGGAAGTGAGAGGCGCGCTTGGCAATGATCAAAGCGGGTAAGAGTTTCTTAGCAAATTCATTACGGAATGTCTCCTCCCTGCCTAGAGATACAACTGTTCTTACATTGGCTACAGCTTCCACAGCAATCTGGAAAATAAGGTTTTTCTTAAAGACAAGTCATTACTTACACAAAATGTGTAAGTTACATTGTGACGCTTCGAACCTAAGCACTGAGCTTTTATAACATAAAAAACAATGTGATGCAATTAAACTCTGTGGAATGGCAGTTTCAATAAGCAACTGTCGTACGGGTTTAAATCCCACGCAAGACTGTTATTTACAAATTTAAATTTATTTGTATGTATTTACAAAAAAAAAGAAATTTAAGTATGTTTATCCGTTGTCTAGCACCTATAGTACAAAGTTCTGCTTAGTTTGGGACTAGACGGCGTTGTGTGCATGTGTGAGGAATATTAATTTATATTTATTTGTGCGATTCACTATATTTAATTTTGGTGCCTGACGGGAGTGGTCTTATAAAAATATAATGGTTGAAGTCACTGAGATGGAAAATAATATATACTTAGTACATACCCAATCATAAATCTTTATTCCTGCTACAATGTTTAAAGGCACGTATTCACTGTCGCTGCCCCTATAGAGTTAACTGTCAATCACCATACAAATACAATTGCTTAAACTTACCTTGGAACTCGCTTGCATAGTCTTAGCAGTTCCAGAAGATTCGTAGTAAGCCATTCTTCCCTGCTTGTACAGTACGAATATAATGACAGGTACAAATGTTAGAGCCACCAATCCCACTCTCCACTCGTACACTAGTGCCAGAACTAAGGCGAGACCAAATGTGCCGACTGCTTGTAATACTGTTCCGATTCTTTGACCAGTTGCCTAGAAAGTGAATTCGAGGTTAGTTAGAATTGTTCTATTTGCCATTCTTAGGAATTTTTAAATGTTTTTGGATATGTTATATTGGTTGGGCAATATGGTCTGCCGTGGATGGGTGAAGTGGATCTTATTTTGCATTGGTCTCTAGCATACCCATGGGTGCTAGTCTTAACCATGCTAATCAATAATTCAATGGAAATACTAATACTAGGTACTTAAACGACTAGAGCTCCTCTGCAACCAGTGGCGCTGCTGACTTTGCTTATAGTGCAAAACAAGTACTTAAAGAGCGATTCGATAAAAAAATGTTATACAAAAACGTTACGAAAACGAAAACATAAATTAATCCAGTTCTGAAAGAAAGAAAGACTACTAGACTAGATATGGCTGCGAAGAGTGTTACTTGTGAGACGACATCCGATAGGAAAGTATGGAAGAAGAAGACATGCTGCGCCGACCCCAAATAAAATTGGGATTAGGGCAGGGGAATGATGAAATTAATCCAGTTCTATTACCCCTTGCACAGCCGCAGCTTCTCCAGATAATTTTGAGCATAGAGCACCCGTAGAGTTGTTCTTGTCATCGTAGAAACCAACTTCTTGTTCTAATAACTTGTCAAACATAAGATGTCGTAATCTTTCCGTTAAATATTCACCAGCTATACCGTATAAGAATACCTGAAAGATAATAAATAACTGGTTATGAATAATATTTTACTTAAAGGACGACTGCTATTGCGTGGTAGTTATATTTCATTGCGCGTGTTGGGAGAGGCCTTTGTCCAGCAGTGGACTGCCATTGGCTAGTTGATTGATTGATTGATATTTATTCCATGGCCCTTAAGGTTTTGGGTTCGATTCCCGTTTAAATCTTTTTTCTTAAGATATTGGAATTGATCTGGGTGTTTTCTATGCTTTATAATAATAGTTTATGTGTAACAAAAAAAAGTCTAAAGAATCTTCATCCGCATTAAATTGACGTGAAGTAACTGCTTGTTATGTGTAAACTACACATGTAAACAACTTTTCTAGAATAATTAAGAGTTTCTTTCGAACTCTCCAGACCGTAACAGTTCATTAAAATGTACTGAAAATACAATAACTACTTATTCATTTAACAAAATGGGAGTCTAATAACTTACCGCCAAAAAGTTAGTGATTCCGGTAAAAACTCCAATACCAATAAATATGAAAACATAATTTCGTACTGCTGCCAGGACAGCATCCGCATCTGGATTTGACATATCCTACAATCAATAATTGTGTTATTATTATTACACAGATATCTAATGCGTTTTAAAACAGAGTAGGTAAGCAGAAACTACACTCGTGACTGTTCTTACAGAACAGTCACGAGCAATAATATGTACACATTGTCACATTTTCTAAACTATCTGCACGTTTATTAAGTATTATTAAGTAGAATGCCAAAATTATTTCGTAATTTAGAAGAGGTTCTGTACAGTTTTGAACTAATCTTAGAATATTTAATTTTGGATTGGCGTAACTTTAAATAACTGTTTTACAAAATGTGAAAATGTGTACATATTATTGCTTGTGCGTGACTGTACGGCAACCGTCAGAATAACATCGCTTCGTTAAATAAGGAAGCTGATTCTTTGCAGTATTTTGCTTGTTTGCTCAAAGACCTTAAACTCTGTCTTCAATAATAATTAATATAAACATAGTTATGCAATAATCTAGTGGTCTTAGAGGTTTAGAGGTAGACAAGCGTTTATTTTGACCGCTAAATCCACTATTGGTGTCAACATAAATAAATAAAAAAACATTCTTATTACGTAGTCGGTTTGAAATACTTAGTTAGTTATGTTCAGAAAAACATCAAGTTTTTCTCCACTTCTGGAAGAAACCGTTCCTCTAGCCTAGCTATTCATTTAAGGGATAAGAAAGCCGAATAGTTATTCCTATGAGAAAAAACTGAAGGGCTAAAAAGCATAACGACATGGATAGATAAAGAGAAAATAATGTTTTTACTTACACCAATAAAATCACCAAATATAACAGCAATGAGAGGCATAGCGAACCCGTTGAGCAAGGAGCATATACTTGCTAACGTGACAGTCTTCCATTCAGGTTTGTTAAGCTTCAGCACTCGCCAGAATGATACGTCGTTTTCTACATTATCTTCCTCTTCCACGTCCTGAGGAATTTATTTAAATTATCGTAGTTTTGTTTGTTTTTGTTTCACCTGCCTCGATTTGTTAGAAAAGGACTAGCATTTTATGACATGCTTTGATAAGTGTATAGATATTTACATCATCAAGTCAATAGCCGCACTAAGCCGATGTCGTATCAATGCTGCAGAACTCATCATACGTAGTGTTTTTGCGATCTTCAAATTATATGATATGCACAAAATTAAATGATATTTCTTAGATTAGATATTACCTCATCATAACAACCCATTAATGTCCCACTGCAGGGACGGGCCTCCTCCAGTGACGAAGGGATACTTGGCCTACTAATACCACGCTGGCCAGACGGATTGGTATAGGGTTTAATTTCAAGTTTTCCTTCTTTTTACTTCGTAAAGATAATATTCGAATAGTCCTTTACTCGGTTTTTACGACACCCATGGGATGAGATGGGGTGGTGACATATTGTTCCTACGAGACAGAGCATAAAAGCTGTTTGCAACAGTTGTCGTTTAAAAAAACTTGTTCACGAATGTTGATCCTTGATTACAGCATGATATAAAATTAAACTTACATTAGATTGTAATTCGAGATGTTCATCTTCTTCATCATCGTTTCTCTCTGACAGTTCACGTGTGAGGGCTCTGGAGTTATCTGCAAAACAATATGTTACATTAGTACTATCAGTAACCTATGCTTCTTCTTTACTGGAGCCCCTAAGCGCAGGTTAAGTTAAATAAACTTTAAAGTATATAGGTAAACTTGAGTTAAGTATTATGAAATTGACGGCAAAAAATTATAACTATGATGTCAAAATAAATTAATTGAATTAAATAACTGTATTGTTCTTTTTCATCTAATATTTTAAATAACGAATATGTCTCAATGTTTTTATTTCAGTAGCATTTTTTATAATAATAGTTTTAATTATCGTAATACGAGTATGACAATTATTTTATACTGCTCTGGTCTATAATTAAGTTCGTTGTTTTTTTTAAACGTTACTTAAAAGGGGAAACGGTACTTTCTAGCAACATTTCAGGATGCAAGAATTCAACGTAGGTAGTAGACATAGTGAAACATACTAAAAGCAGAATATTTAAACCAAGCGCCCATATTCCATCACATCACGAGTGCTATTCCCTTGATCTTATACCTTAGTCATTACAAATCTAAAAGAAAATTTTCCTATAGAAGATAGCGAGAAACTAAGTATTAATTTGGTACAATATTTTAAGTAAGTATAAAGGTAAAGTAGATCTTCAAAACGTATCGTTCTTCGAACAAATAGAATATTATTATTTTTTTCTTTCTTATAGAGTATTCTTTTTTCCCTTAATTTCTTTGTCGATCTTTATTAAACTTCAAATTAATCTGTTAACTTTATGGACATAAATGCCTGAATCGTCATTTGAGGTAAATTATTTTAGTAGGAATTATTTATGATAAGACAGCTTATTGTAAAATATTAAAATTGTTGCAGTTGCTTAAGACATAACAAAACCCGAGTTCATCGACTTTTAAAGCAGCGATAATAACTCAAGAGTAATAAAATAGATTCTAGGCAATCAAAATTATCTATCACGGATCTGATTCAATGAACTCGATATTAAATTTTCGTTTGCGTCCAAAACCAGTGCAGTAAGACTAAAAATAGTGCAACCATAGAATCGATTTTGAACATCGATTAAAATTCTCACCATCATCTGTATTTATTACTTTCTTTTCCGTAAATGGAACTAAAATTGGTTGTACCTCTGTGGAAAATAAAAATTCTACTTTGCATTTGTGTTAGAATTCTGTAAATCTGGTATTGTTTATACAAGATTTATGGAATTCGTTCAGGACACGAAAATATTGCATGCATTAAAGTTTGGAAAGCGTATTTAGCGGTTTTACTCCGTAGTTGTAATTTTGCAGGTCTGACTATATGTGTGCGAAAACGAAATGCATATAAAAATGGAGGCAGTTAGTAAATTTTTTAACAATTTAATACTTTTTTAAATATTACCTTATCCACACATTATTAATATTTTTTAGTTTCAATCAAATTAACCACTCTCTATTTACTTTAAAAAAATATTTAAGTTGCAATAATTTGCTACTTTTTAATCTGAACTTACCATTATCATCTTCAGCGCCAAGAGTCTGCAGCATCACCATATCGTAGTAATGACCCTTGCTCTTCATGAGTTCCTCGTGATTACCTGACTCTACCACATCTCCGCTCTTGAATACGTATATCATGTCAACGTTTCTTATAGTCGACAGCCTGTGAGCTACCACTATTGTCGTGCGACCTTCTTGAGCCTAAATAATACAAAACTTATTGGTAATTTATTGGATTGCGAGTAGTTTCAAAAAAAAAGATAATAAATTCAAAATGTCAAAAATTCAAAAGTAATAAAAAAATCGGCAGCCGTTTTACGGTACATTTTTTTAAACCCAAGTTAAATATTAGTATTTTATAGGTTTCATACTTATCTTCGAATGCCATTTCTTCGAAAGCCATTTCTACTACGCCAAATCATCGAAGAGCTATTTAAACGACGGGTTATTTGACCGATGGGCCATTTCATCGAATAGCCACATGTACGAACTCCTATATCACCGATAGTACATTTCATCGAATGATACATGGGCAAAGGTCTAATAAAACAATTGTTTATGATCAACATGTTTTATTTAGAAGATTTTTATAATTATTTTGTGTCATTATTTAACGTTAAATAAAAATATGTATTTGTTACTGATTAAGTCGGCCAACATAAAATAAAATGATGTTCTATAAACCTTACAAACTATACAATAATATAAAAAAATGTTTTAATAAAAAACAAAAAGTCAATAACATCCTTATTTTCTCTGTTTCTCAGAATCGCTGCAAGAGAATTTTCAACTCTTTTTCCTCTCTTCTTTGGGGTTACTTCTTCGACGAACGCTCTTGCTTTCATAATTGTATGATTAGTAGATATTTGTTCTTTTATTAGTTCACGTATGATACGTATGATATTAATTGAAAACCTCTTGTAAACACAGGCAACATGAGAAGGTAATAATATTAACAAAAGTAAGGTAGTTTGAAAAATACTTTAACATATGCGTTCGGAAATAGGAAAATTATTAGCGTATCTACCTACTATTGATTTTTCGCATATATTTATGCGAAAAATCAATAGTAGGTAATTAAATTTATCTATTTTTTTTATAAATGTAATAAAAAAAACAAAGGGTTGCTATACTTTAATTTTCATATTCGTATTTTATCTTATTACATTATGTATATTAAATGTTAATAAACAAAAAATGTAATATGTGTGTGTAAATTTGACCTATGAAATGAAAATAATTATAAAAATCTTCTACATAAAACATGTTGATCATAAACAATTGTTTTATTAGACCTTCGCCCATGTATCATTCGATGAAATGTACTATCGGTGATATAGGAGTTCGTACATGTGGCTATTCGATGAAATGGCCCATGCATCGGTCAAATAACCCGTCGTTTAAATAGCTCTTCGATGATTTGGCGTAGTAGAAATGGCTTTGGAAGAAATGTCATTCGAAGATAAGTATGAAACCCTTTTATAACTATTACATAAACATAGGTTAGGACGGCGGGAAGCCGATGGATGAGGGAGGCACAAAACCGCGCAGGGTGGAAGCGTTTGGAGGAGGCCTATGTCCAACAGTGGACGTCCATAGGCTGATATGGAACATAATATTATTAAATTACAACACTTGCAAGAATACAAAAAATGATTTACCTTATCTAACGCTTTCTGTACTTTGTATTCAGATGAAGTGTCCAATGCGCTAGTAGCTTCATCCAAAAGTAAAATGCTCGGATTTCTGATGAGAGCTCTTGCTATAGCAATACGTTGTTTTTGTCCACCAGACAAAGCTGTTCCACGCTCTCCTACCAGAGTATCATAGCCCTAGAAATAGGTGACGAAATTAAAATCAATATTGTAGCTGGATGGCTAGCAAAGTACTACCTGTCTAGACTTTCATATATAAAGATAAGGAATTATTTATTGCATAACTGTGTACAAAGATCTTAGGCTATATACATATAAATTGTTTCAACAGTCTACCCTGATCGGATATGCAAAGTTATAATACAAGTAATTAATTGTTTTCATAACTAATGGTTCTTTTTATTTAAAAAAATCATTCAGATCATAGAATGTATTGATGGTTAACCATTCCTTCAAATCATTTTATAATATTTTAACATTTATATACTTAAGTAGTTGACTTGAAAAGCAAGTCAAAAACAAAACGAAACTGTAACGGCCTTATTACAAAATACGGTCTAACTATAAACCACGATTTATTACGTCACAAAACCACTGTTTTTGAAATTTGTTATTGCAAAATCTGTCTTAACACTAAAGTGTTAAAACTGATTTTGTATTAACAAATACAAAATCATAAATTTGTTAATACAAAATCAGTTTTAACACTTTAGCTTTAAGACTGATTTTGCAATAACAAATTTCAAAAACAGTGGTTTTGTGACGTAATAAATCGTGGTTTATAGTTAGACCGTATTTTGTAATAAGGCCGTAAAAGTTTTAATCAAAATAAAAACCATTTACTGATGTCAGCATAATGAAAATTAGTACGTTTCACCATCAAATTATAAATTGATGGATTTGACTGAGATGATGCATTGGTGAAATTAAAATTTATCAAACAGCCATAACAAATAAAATAAATAAATATTCTTCACACATTCACACATCGCCACCTAGTCTCAAACTAAGCAAAGTTTAAAGACAACGGATAAACACACTTAAATTTTTTATTGTAAATACTTACATAGTATACATAGAAAACACTCAGACCAATGCAAACAATCATGTTTATGCACACAAAGATTTGCATTAAGCGGGAATCGAACCCAGGACCTCTGCGTAGCAGTCATGTAATATACTGACTGCGCCACAGAGGTCGTCACACAATATTTGTACTAAAGAAAATACCGTACCTGTGGTAGTTTCATAATAAATTGATGAGCATTAGCTTGTCTGGCACATTGTTCTATTTGTTCAGTAGTGGCGTCCTCTCGTCCGTACATTATATTCTCGCGGACTGTGGCATTAAAGAGCACTGGTTCTTGGCCCACCAGACCTATTTGTTCGCGAAGCCAACGTACTGAGAGCTCTCTTACGTCATTACCGTCAATTGCTACCTAAAAGAAAATGCAGACAAATATTTATATGAGATATACCGAAAATAAAAAAAAAATTAAGAAATTAATTTCATTAAAAGGAATAAAAAGTCTTTTTTAATAACTGGTTATGAAACAGTGAAGGAAAATTCCTATTTGATAACTGGTTACGAAAACTCAGTTATAAAAATGGACCAAAGGTATATGAAAATTGAAAGGAACAGAACTGAATCTTATTTAACTTTAACCAATGTTTTTGTTGCTTTTACTGAAAATTCATCCCAATCGACTTAGTTGTTTCCGAGACAGAGGTTGCAGAGTTTAATGTGGGGAACTTACTTAACTGGTGATAAAATCAAATGGATTTTTATGAATACTTACTGATCCATCTATAACATCATAGAAGCGAGATATAAGTTGTATGATGGTGGACTTTCCACAACCAGAGTGGCCTACTAAAGCCACAGATTGTCCACGTTTTACGTTTATGTTTACTCCTTTTAATACCTGTGGAAGATTGTACTTTTTACAATAGATACTAATGTAGTTTGTTATCTGTATGATATTTTTAACGGAAGCTTTTACTTGCTTGCGTAGTGTCTATGCAAGAAAATTATTTATCAAGAAGAAATCTAGTCGCGTTGCCATTTTTGTCTTTATAACAAAGAGGTACAGGAGTAGTGTAGACTAATTCAATCAATCAACTAGCCTATTGCAGTCCACTGCTGGATAGTATCCTCTAGGGCCTCTCCCAACACGCGCCACAGAAATCGGTCCTGCGCCTTCCGAATCTAGTCCGACCCAGAGATCTTTATGAGGTCGTCTCGGTCCACCTAGCAGGGGGGCGTCCAGGCGTCCTACACTACGTTTGCCGAGTCGCGGTCTCTACTCTAGGACACAGATTAGACTAATTCAGCTATGAATATTTATAGCAGCTCTAAATGTACCACATAAAGGATAGTCATCCTTCAATGATCAACGAAAACTTTTAATGCCACGTTGCCCTGGTAGAAAGTTTAATACAAGGTTCTGTGTCAAGTTTTTCTACTTGAACCGCTTTTATAGCACCCAAAACATAATATAGGCCGAAGACAAATAGGGATATCTATAAAAATCTAGATATCATTTTTTAATATTGGAATGCGTGTAAATAGATTATTGTTATGAGATAGCAGAATTTAAACGATGCATACTTATATAACAACATTGAAATAAATAGCGATAAACTAATCAGTATATAATTTAATCATAAAAGATATTATTTGGATATATAATTTATCTATAATTACCTATACATGGACGTATCTTATTCATTGACTAGAAGAAATATTTTTGTGAATTAAAAAACAGGCAAACTTTGCTGTAGGTTTTAAGGACTGTGTCGCCCGAATTGTTGTAGACATGCACATAAAGGATGCATTCATTTAAAAATATCCAGGCTCTAGATATTTTTAAATCACAGAAATAAATGTAGATTATGTAAGGCATGCAACGCATTTGTTTAAAAGTTATACTTATTCAGTTCACTTACCGGGACATCCGGTCTTGATGGATAATGGAAGATGACATTCTTAAGCTCAATGTTTCCATCAATAGTCTTAGGAACAACTCCGCGGTTCAGCAATGGGTTTATGGTGGGAACATTGTCGATCATTTTAAAGATCTGAGCTCCAGCACCCTTTGCAACACCAAATACTTCCATCAACGTCGAGGACATACCAAAGTTTGCTGATCCTGTCATTACTCCGAAGAATACCTATAAATGGAGAGTTTAATACATTTTTGTAGAACTATGTGAAGCCATTAGCTTTTTTAAGAAGTTCTTAAAGTGATAGTAGATATTTTGTCAATCACATCATCATCATCATCATCATGTCAGCCAATAGACGTTCACTGCTGGACATAGGCCTCCTCCAAGTATTGCCACCTTGTGCGGTCCTGTGCCTCCCTCATCCATCGGCTTCCCGCCGTTCTAACTAGGTCGTCGGTATCACATGTATGTACTTTACTTTTCATAATTACTACGACCGGAAAAACCAATCGTAGGCGCTCTGTTAGTTAATTTGAATATGTGAGTAAACACTAAAGCTTACGTGAGCAGCAAAAGCGCCCGGAAAGAAACGCTATGTTTTCTTTTTGACCTTAATTTGTTTTGTCGTCATGTATTAAATTGGATTGATGGGATTGTCATTTTCTTAATAATGATTAAAAGTTTCCTATCTTAGGTTAAATAATATAATATTAATAACAAATATTAATATACTTACAGCTATCATAGTAGATAAATCATAGTCGTCTTCTTCACTCGTTATTAACAGATAACCGAACCAGAAGGAAAGAGCGTAAGCGCAGAATATGCAAAAGAACAACAAGCCCATTGCCAACCCAGCGAATAGACCTGCAAGAAAATAATTGATATATAGACGATCTAGGTGGCGCGACGGTAGCGCAAGTGGCTGCCTTGCACGAGTTTGTAGGTTCGATCCTCACGCAGGACAATAATTTGTGAGATTCACTAATTATTGTCCTGAGTCTGGGTGTTCTTTGTGTCCGTTAGATTGATGTTTGTAAAACATCCCCGCGACACAGGGCATGATCCCTAGTGCGGGAGTTATCTTTTTTAAAGTTAAAGTTAAGTTAAGATAGGTACGCATTATTATTTCATAAGAAATGGTGGTGATGACCTATGCTGTTTCTGAAATGTGATGTGCTTTCTGGTATTTAAGCAATAATCTTGTAATAATTGTCTAACAATCTAAAATCGCTATATCATTAATGTTTAGTGTAAATAGGGTTGGACCAAAAATGCTGCCCTGAGGGACACCAAATGAGATGGGATGGGATTCACTTGTTTCATCATGAACATGAATGTGTAAGTATAAAACATCTGTATTCAAATAGGCTGTATCTAATACGTATGAGTGACAATTGATGGGAAACATTGAACTTACCTTTCTTGATATTAATTTTCCTGATATCTCTTAAATGTACTTCATATCGTTCCAATTCCGTTTTTTGTCCACTGAAAGCATATACAGTTCGAATAGCTGATAACACTTCTTCTGCAATGGCGCTAGCTTTTCCTGCTGCTACTGATTCCTTTTTGGACAGCCTTGAAGCTATCTGAAAAACAATAACTATCAGTCGAATCGAAATCAAATGCTTAGCTTCAGCAAGGCAACTACGTAATAAATTTTGTACATTTAATACTTGGATAAACTTTGGTTTCTAGATAAATGATGTTGATGTATCGCAAATAAAGGTTAAATTGAAATTAAAGTAATTCTTAAAATAGATATTTGTAATTAAAAACATCAGTTCAGTTCTAAAAATAATAAATATGTAATTTAGAAAATTATGACTATTAGTAGTAAATTGGATATAGGGGAACAGGACGATTAAAGAAACGATGGATGGATTGTGTGAAAGACGAATATTCTTACCAATCCAGCAATGCCAACCAGGACCAAAGTAACAGGGAATGATATAAGGCATAGCAAAGCTAATTTCCAGCCCTTGATTAACGCCATGATAACACAGCTGACAAAAGAAGCCTGGTAAAATACGAAGGTAGCTAGTTTTTCACCTATACCGTCTTCTAATTTCACCACGTCTCTATAAAGAAACAAAATACGATTCAATTCAGCCTCAATCAAGCAGTCCAATACTGGACATAGGGCTCTCCCAACACGAGCCACAGAACTCGTTCCTGCGCCTTCGGCATCCAGTCCAATGCAGAGACCTTTTTGAGGTCGTCGGTTCACGTAGCTGAGGGGCGTCCTACACTACGTTTGCCGAGTCGCGGTCTCCACTCTAGGACACGTTTGCTCCAACGGCCATCGGTCCTTCGACAGATAATATTCAGCCAAATCCTCCTTAAATAAGGGACTTAAAAGTCGCTCGTACACGCACATGACTTAGGATTACTATTAGGGTAGATCTCCAGAGGCATTTTTTATCGTGTCGGACTGGAGAAACCCATTTTGAAATCGATAAACGTTTTCATTACATTTTTTTATGTATACTTTGGTGTCTAAGCTATGTGGTGCAGGGCTGAAATTATGAATTAGTTTATTAGAAATATTTAAAAAAAAATCATAAACCCTAAAATCCTGATTGCTCTGGGTTGACCTAACTCCCGATTGAATGAGAAAACATTGTGTAACTTTTTATTGAGAAGGTTCATATGTCCGATGTTATTTTATATTACATAACAAATAGTTAATCTTCATTGTAATATTTTTTTAAAAATTATATAAACAATATTTTTGTCACAATTTAAATTTATCGTCATGACCTGGCATTTTATCTCATCGCTCTGCGCTGGAGTAAAACATCGCGCTCATCCCTCGTTTTACGAATTAGAAACTCTATTCCCCTCCCCCGGGATAGTGGCTGTAGTGGTCTAACCGCCGAGGAAGATACATTCGTGCCACGGTCCCCCACTACAAGATTACGAGGGTAAGTTTATGATTTATCTGGGTTTGGTTCTCGAATTTGATGATTGATATGGCATGTTTTATAAATTAAATATTAAGGTTGTAAATGTGCTTATTAAGTGAATTAAGTGATAGTAATGATGTTCTTTATGAGGCGTAAACACAACTTTCTACTGTTTTTATTTTGGGCTATATTAATGCTTTTATGACTTTTTTTGATCGCTATGACTATGATTGCTCTGTCCAAAAGACCAGAGCGATGATATTTTGCAATAATTGTACGTTATAAAACTACTTTAAGTAATAATACTAGATTGTTACAACGACAAATGTCACTCAGCTGTCAAAAATTCTGTGACGTCACGACTCATCTGTCAAAAATTCTATAACGTCACGACTCCCCTGCAAAATATTTTCCCGCCAATACTCTATGACGTCACGACTCATCTGTCAAAAACCTATGACGTCACGTGTCACGTGACCAAAATTCTATGGCGTCACTAGTCACGTGACTTAGCTGTCAAAATTATTATGACTATGACGAAATTATCAAAATATAATATGATGGAAGTCAAAATTTCAAGTTTTCGGAAGTTTTCCTTTACATGCACTATAAGACCTTGCTTCATGCCAAATTTCAAGTTTGTATGTAGACTGGAAGTACCCTGTAGCTTTTTGCCCTTTGCTCATCGAAAATTTGCGACATACACGGCTATATGTCTTGATTTCGTTAGATTAGAAGTTTGATTTTTTTACAGCACTAAAAGGCAACAGACCTTAGTATTTGGTAAAAATTTCAGCTTGATACCTGTACGCGTTCCTGAGATAAAAGTCTTGATAGAGAAACGGACAACAAAGGGTTCAGTTTTTCCAAAATCAGTACGGAACCCTTATAAAACCGGTCAAGTGCGAGTCTCACTCGCGCACCGAGGGTTTCGTACAAACCTATTTACTTTCTCGCCAAATTGTGATGACGTCAGGTCAGGACTCAGCTGTCTAAATATTATTTTTCCCGCCAAAATTCTATGACGTCATGACTCATCTGTCAAATATTCTGTGATTTCACGACACATCAGATGTGAATGTGAGAGTTTTTGACAGATTCTGTCATAAATTCAATGACGTCACGACTCATCTGTCAAAGATTCTGTAATGTCACGACACATCTGTCAAAAATTCAATGACGTCACGACTCAGCTGTCAAAAAATATTTTCCTGCCAAAATTATGTGACGTCACGACTTACTTATCTGTCAAAAATTCTATGACGTCACATCTCATCACTAATAATATTTGTTGAAAATTTTAGCTTGATACCTCCACGCGTTCCTGAGATAAATGGTCTTGACAGACAGACAGACAGACTGACAGACAGACGGACAGACGGACAACGAAGTGATCCTTTAAGGGTTCCGTTTTTTCAAAATCGGTACGCTGCCCTAAAAATGAACAAGTTTCCAACTTATGAGCTGTCAAAAAGTTCTAGATATATCCCCTAAACATAAAATCATAAAATCTTGTAACATGCAATACTAAAAATGACTAAATAAATAATATATTACCAATTTTATTATTTTTGTTTCGCCATTTATGATCGCTCTAGCGCCTATCATGATTGCTCTGGACGCGAAAATGTTTGAACTTAAATATTTCCATAACTGTTTGTCAAAAATGAAGGCCAATAGTAAAAATGTAGTATTTTAATATCATTATTTTCAATGAGATACATAATTACCAAAAAATATCAAGATCTGAAAAGCACCAGAGCGATCACACGAATACGCCCGATTTGGAGATTGACCCATTAACACCTATGACTACTAAAAAGCTGAATTGTCTTGGAACCAACAAGTACAATGGTTTAGTCGCAATTAGTGTAATTCATAAAATATATTGTAAGCCGTATGATTAGGCTACTACTGAAGTGATTATTCGGTACTGTTGTTTCAAATAAGAAACAAAGATATATTTACCCATTTATCCTTGAAGCTACACCACCTGTTTTATGTATATCAAAATACTCAAAATCTTGATTTAATGTGGCTTTCAAGTACTCCTGTCGGATTACATAAGCCTGAAATATTAAAAAGCTGTTAGCCAATGACTTCGTGTCATTAAGTTAAGATAATATAATGTACTTTGTGCAAATAAAGGAATCAATAAAAATAAGATTTACTATTATTTATTATATTGTTTAAAATTAACTCCTAGACCCAAACATAGCAACATATATACCTAACATAATTGAAAAGAAAACAGGCATATTAATGCAAACTGATGCTGTTGTGATAATTTGCCAATGACTTTGCTTATAAATGACTTGCATTGATAGAATATATTTGGGATATAAACATTACAAGTAGTGTTACTAAGGTATTAAAGAGCTACCCAACTTTCTCGCGGAGCAATGTCATGGTCATAAAACTGAAAGTTATCAAGCATCTTTGCTTACCTGATTATATGATGCGATGTTCATTAACGTCGTTGCTATATAAGATAATATAACCAGCAGTACTCCCACTATACAATTATATATAGCAAACCAGAAAACATTTTCCATCAAAGTATCCGGGTCAGGATTCCCCATTGCTATTGATATTCCATACTCTACCATAGCTTCAAGCAAGTAGGCTATTAAAAGAGTATTTATTGGTGTTGATACGGCGGCAACTATCGAACATATTAGTGCCATTACTATGAAAAAAACGTCCATTCTTGTTGCGAATCTGTACTGCAAAGAAATGATAAATTAATATGTTGGTATAAGTATACAAAACAACTAAGTGGTGGTGGATTAAGAATACAAAGTGTTTTGTTTTCATCTAGGGAGTGTTATAAAAAGGCGTTTTAAGTATTTAATAAGAAACATACTATGCAGTATTTTTTAAGTATGGTAACAATGGACTGAGTTACCCTACCTCGTTCATCATACTGGTTTTTAGATGATCATCGATTCTCAATACTTGCCGACTGGTGTCGAGTTAAGAAGTAAAAGTGACCTGACTCTAAAGCCCGATTTACACATCGACAAGTACAGTAGAAAGTTAAGTTGTAAGTTGTTGATTAAGTTGATTTGAATAGATCTCCATCCTATTTTTTGGCGAGTTAAGTTGGCGAGACGCAAGAGAGGGGGCTACTTTGTACTTAACTCGCCAAAAAAATAGGATAGAGATCTATTCAAATCAACTTAATCAACAACTTACAACTTAACTCGCTACTGTACTTGTCGATGTGTAAATCGGGTTTGAGAGTCAGGTCACTTTTACTTCTTAACTCGACACCAGTCGGCAAATATTGAGAATCGATGATCATCTAAAAACCAGTATACCGATGAACGAGGTAGGGTAACTCAGTCCGCTGTTACCATACTTACTAATGGCACTTATGCTATTATTAGGATAACAACTGGGACCTTATTCACGGACGTGGCAAGGCTTTTCACCAGTGTTAACGTTTATCGATCAGTAGTTATACTAGCCGTGGGATGACACTAATGCCTCATGTGTTCTTTTGCAAGGTAACAACAAATGTTCGTATTCCGTTTAATAAATATATACATACTTACATGTTTTCGCTTTTAGTTTGATAAGCACATGTTTATAATATGTTTTGTTATCGAGTATCTAGTGTTATACCTCGAGTGCTTTCATGACGTACCTATACGTATAATAGTATCCTGTTTTGATACATTACTCGTGCTTTCCTTCTTTTTTTTTTCTTACATCCTATTTTTTGGCAGTAAGTACGAAGTAGCCGTCACGTTAACTTAACTCGCCAAAAAATAGAATGGAGATCTATTCAAATCAACTTAGTCAACAACTTACTACTTAACTCGCTACTGTACTTGTCGATGGACTTTAACCAAAGCGGTTGCGAAGTCGATATTTTGAATCCCAGTACCTAAGACAATTTCATGTGATACACAAATGACTTTTTTGAGCCTGTTTGTAAATTTATCTCTACAACTCCTATTAGGTATATAGAACGTGGTCTCTAGTGCGGAAGTAGACTTTAGTTAAAAATAAGGAACACCTGAGCCAAAATTTCATACCAATTGGTCTAGGCAATAGCATAATTAGGTTCCTTCTATTACAGGTAGTAGCTCGTATTTTTTTATGATTTTCATGTATAAATGTTATATTGCGACATAGACTTTATACAAATGTTTTATAACAATAAATTACGCAACAGTAAATACAATGTGCTATCTAAAGGATTAGCGTTAAAACATAGATAGTGCGAAATATTAAATTGTACACTTTGATACTTAATAACATTTACGATGACGTGAGTATGTAAAGTAATACTCGGCGCCATATTTTACGTTTTTGTTTTGTTTTTCCACATGTAAGACGTTAAAACATATTTTAAATCATTTACAAATAAAGAAGTAATACTTAAAGAATAAAATGATTATTTTTTCACCTTGGTACAGCTGCTTTATATACTAAGTACATACCTAACATTATAATCATATAAATTATGTAGTAATATCACGGGCTACCTATGGTCAAGTTTTGTATTTCTTAATCCGATTAGTTTCTCATCGTACCTTATTGTACCTATCATCGTGCCAAGAAAGAGCATGTCAGCTTTTCATAATTATACCCTCAAACATGCACAGAAGTTTTAAACTATAATTGTCCAAATTATAGTTTAAATATAAGTATTTATGAAACAATGAACAAAAATATAACTCTATGAAACATCGTCATGATTTTAGTTTCAACCTTTCGAAAAATATGTCTAGATGCCATATAGGTACGTAGTTATCCTTCGAATACAGGTTACTTATGTGGTAATAAGTGTATAAAAATAACGTGAATAACACGATACCTAATTATCTAATAATAGATTTTAATAAAAATATGATTAAAATTGACGTGAAATTTTTAGTAGATAACTATTTAATAAAGACGCAGTAAACAAAATAATAATAGTTTAAAATAATGCAATCCTAAATCGTACAAGCATTTTTTTTAATTATATATTTTTAAAACACAATGTGTCTTGTTCATTTTATTGTGGCAATTGACTTTGACTTTTTAAACCTGTGTAGAGGCTCTTAGTTAAATCAAGGACGTTTGTAAAGATCCCGAGTAAATGGTGTTCTGTTGCCTAGCTTTGCCGTGCTGCCAAGACGCGAGTGTTATCATTGCCTTTATGTCGAGTCCCGTTATGTCAAGCCGAAATTGTGATCTTTAGAATAAGAAAGATTAAATATTGAT
Source organism: Schrankia costaestrigalis (assembly GCA_905475405.1). NCBI lineage: Eukaryota > Metazoa > Arthropoda > Insecta > Lepidoptera > Erebidae > Schrankia > Schrankia costaestrigalis. The sequence goes on from FR997826.1 coordinate 10,827,848, forward strand.
TAAATCAATGTTTTATGCTATTTTCATTAATATCCCTGAGTGTACCAGTTTACCAAACTCGACATAAAGGTAATAGAAGGCATGAAATATCAATACTTGGAGAACAAATAGACTTCCAAATTCAACATAACAGGACTCGGTATAAATTATTATAATAATATTCGCTTCGACGCGATCTGTTTGGTGGAACTGTTATTGCAGCCTAAAATAAGTATGTATACCTACTCCATAATATGTAGCAAGGTTTGATACTTACCAAAGTAATGAAGGATATGCTTGGAACTTCTTCTTCAGTCTCTTTTGCATCTTTTTCTGATCCCCTGAAACAAAATATTCTCAATAATTCAGCAGATAATTATTCATAAAATCACTTTAAAAATCTCAAATTGATTATTTTAATATTTTTTTTCTTAAGCAAATAAAATAGAGTATACCTACCCCATGCTTAATTATTTTCTAAAATAAGTTTATTATGATAACTTCATACAAAATATATTATATTTAATATTTTTACATAGATCTATTTGATTTTCCAACACACATTACATGAATACAAGTTCTAATTCAATTTCCTTATTAAAATTACAGCAATTCATTCATTTTCAGAGAGTCGTCGTCCCTTCCGGGAAGAATTGTAAACATAAGTAACGTTAGCACATTCCGGTATTTACTAATAATATTATGGTCATAACGTTGTCATGGAGATTTAATCGAACGCACGCGTGGGTGTTGCCATACCAAATTAGAACAATCAAGTCAGCAAGCTTTATTCTATAGTGGGAATAGGTTTAGGGTCGTAGCACACATATCAAAACGTAAAGGGATAGGCACCGCCTCGTCTTTTTCCTCCGACGAAACTTTAAAAAATCCGATTACCTTACGATTCCGATTAGTGTACGTTGGAGTAAGGAGTTTGATACAATTAATACTAATATAAACTGCTCGAGTTGATACGGTGACAATCCCATTCCGTTTTGATATGTGTGCTACGACCTTTATTCCTACCCTGGTGATATCGTAACTCTGCTGCGTCGACTTTAAGCTAATTTGATGATTTTATAATACTTAATAATTATGTATTTATGTCAGTTATGGATCTATTGGGTTCTTAATTTATTTCGTAAGTATCAATCATCAAATAACGTTACTGTTACTGTCTATTCACATGGAAACAACGTCGTAAATCATATTAAAACACAGGTTTAAGTCCTTTGTAATTGTGTGTTGTTATTTGGCGTTGTGTAAATGTGTTAAGAATATTTATTTTATTTATTTATTTTATAATATTTCTCTTGTCTTGATCTCGACTCTCAGATAATTAAATCGCAATATAGTCTTATTATCATTAAGTTTTAATACGTAACATATAAAGATATAAGTAAACCACTTGTTAAATGAACAATTAGTTTCATTATTGAGGAGACAATGTAAAGTGGCTGTAGCTTCTACACAATAGATAATTTATTATGACATAAGAAGTGTCTATGTGTGAATCTATCCATGTGTGCACAGTGTAACAATACATAATATTATATTTAAATCCTTTTTGAATCTGTGGATATCGATAAAGCTAACTAAGGGAGTTTGTGTAATTTCTGTCAAACATAGCGAACCCTTTGCCAATCCTTTTGCTAGTTTAAAGGGCCGAAGGTCTAGTGGATTAAGAATATTAGTGGGCACCAAGAGTAGTCTCGTCCCAGCATTAGGACTACAGAAAGTTGCAATTATAGATTTTATTAGCCAAAATATGACCCTCAGACAATCGCGTAAAAACACGAACTTTAGAGTAGTCTCGTCCCAGCATTAGGACTACAGAAAGTTGCAATTATAGATTTTATTAGCCAAAATATGACCCTCAGACAATCGCGTAAAAACACGAACTTTAGAGTAGTCTCGTCCCAGCATTAGGACTACAGAAAGTTGCAATTATAGATTTTATTAGCCAAAATATGACCCTCAGACAATCGCGTAAAAACACGAACTTTAGCCATGCTTTATGCCATGCTGTATTTGCTAAGCATTTAAATTATTAATGACCAAAGTAATGACAAAACTTATATAATACAAGTAAAATCTTTATTTTTATCAATTATGTTAAATAAAAATTAATGTTATTTTATGGAAAATAATCATAATATGAACAATTTTGTTTTTTACGTAAGTGCGACTGTTTCAAACCTAAAAGAAAGTAGGAGCTAATAGAGTGGTAGAGTTCTCGAGTACGACGCCCGCTCATTTTGTAAGCATGGTACCTAAGGCTATACTAGGACTGAATATTATGATGATTTTCAAAACACATTTGAATACAGCCAAAATTGTACCCGCGTACACATATTTTTTAAGAATCATTACGTGGGCAGAGTAATCTTAGAATATAAATAGTAACTAAGGTAAAAGCTCCTATTACGGCGGTAGTCAAAATCGCGTCCTATTACGGAGGTATTTCTATTTTCGTGTTTTATTTTGGTTTTATTCAGTTTACGTACAACAAAACGAAATCAGTTTATTCTACATCTATTACTTCATGATTTACCTGACGTTTGCAAGTAAAGAAGATAAATAACTAATCAAAATCAATCAATCTGTGTAACGGCATCGACGTGAAAGGGATTTCCATACAAACGCTAAACAACAAAATTAGGTACACTAATATTTAGAAACTAAGTTTTTCGTATTAATAAGCCGTTTAAGATGGTTTATTTCTTATTCATAGCATTTTCTTACTATTATACTAACTATTTCAATGGCTTGTTTTATATTTGTAACTCGTTTTATATCCAAAAAATAAGAAATAAAATAGCGCCGTAATACGACACGATTTTTTTAGATTCGTCCTAATACGGTGGTATAACTCCGTAATAGAAAAAATACTGGGCATGTTTAATTGCTTGTAACTTTCAATTTACTAACTTATTGAACTTGTTTCAAGGTTTTTTGAAATAATTATTAATCTCATAAACTAAAAACCATATTCTGCGGTATGTATTCGTAGTTAGAAATCGAATTAAATACGAAAATTGTTGAGTACAAAATGTAGATTTCTTAGAAAGGGTAAAAATAGGAAGGCGCATTTTAACTTATCATATATCATTTATTTTGTATAACTGTTGACTACTGTTTACACTTATGAGCCAAAAAACTGTTATAGTTTCATTAAACATTTACATTGTTCCATTTATCGAAGTTTTGATAGGTCCGAATTAGGATTATTAAAAACAGGAGTAGTTTTCCTATTGCGGTGGTAATTATTTCCAAGTAAGTCTGTGTTAGGATCTATGATTTCCTATTACGGCCCTATTCATAGAACATAAAATTACAAGTTTTAGGGTACCGTGATTATTGATTCTGAGAATAGAATTGTTATGTGATACGTAAGTTTTTTTGTTTTGTATAAAACCAAATGCGATAAAAACTTTTAAATATACATATTGTTTTTATGTAAAGTTATGCAATCTATGTAATTTTATATTTCTGTTTTTATTTTACTAAGCATAAAAGGAAAAGTTAACCTTATTTTAATAACACAAAACTCTTTTTAGAACGTGTATTTCTATCTATACTTATTACTTATATATAATATTATAAAGAGGTAAAGTTTGTAACGTTGTAGGAGGTAATCTCTGGATCTAATAAACCGATTTTAAAAATTATTTCTGTGTTGAATAGTACATTTATCGGGAAGTGTCATAGGCTATATAGTATCACGCTATGACTAATAGGAGAGGAGCAATAATGAATCATGTTTAAAAAAGTGACGCGTTATTTTCGCCGCCCAACGAAGTGGGTACGGGTCAGCTAGTAAAAAATAATTTCATTAAAAAAGATACAAATCAATGGTCAATGAATACCAAAAATACAACTTACTTTACTAATACATTTGAATTATTTGATAAATATTATTTGTACGGAACTTGGATGAATATAATTTCTGACCCTCCGTATTAGGAATCGTCTACCGCAGTAATAGGCTCTGACGAAAAAAATACCTCCGAATTAGGGAAAATCGACCCGATTATTTAAATCTTTTTTAAAAAATAACTAATATCATTAAAACAAACAAACTCGACAGTAATACAAAATATAAATTCTACTTTTGACGATGACATTTTTTTGCAAAGTTAAAAATATTTACAAATGCTTATTTTTGTTTCTTACTTTAAAATGTTGCGAAATACCTCCGTAATAGGAGCTTTTACCTTAAAACGTGTCTATTTATAACTCATAGTTTAAACAGTCTACGAAATCAACGTCAAATAGTACATTTTGTAGTATGCGTGAGATCACGTTTAATTATTTCAAACTATATAACATGAAAACTATTCATTGGTTTAATTAAGTGATATGTCGTGTTCGTGAACAATGAAACTGTACTAGTGTTGTCTTGTGTAATTGTTCATCAATTGGTTACAATTTGTTTCAGTGTCACGAGTATTTAGGGTTCAGTTTTATATCAACATTGATAGTTATTCACCTAATTCTTTTGTGTAAAAAGACTTTATGTATAAAGACAATTTATGAGTGGTTATGGATTAAGAATACGTAAAAATAAACAGTTTTATCACTACATTGCTTCATATGTGTCATAATAGCTGACCAAGAAAATGTTTACAGATTTGTCTAAAGAAAAATTGACATAAAAACCTATGTTTACAAGTCTGGCCAGCATGTTTTTAGTATTCATAGTAATCCTCTTTTTTTAGAGATGGCCAGTACGTTCAGTAAACTATTAATAAGGTGTTATGTAGTCTAAAGAGTAATAAAAACGAACTTACGTGTCTGATGTTTTGCTTTTCGTGAATTCCACCTTCGATAAATCATTTTCTTTGTGATCCTTTTCATCTGGATTTCGTTTCCACTCATTTTCTGAGTCCTTCATTATGAAAATTAATTAATTAAGTACTTAGATAATATATATTTAGACACACACGTTCGTACGCCGGGAAATATGAAAGTAACCTTTAGATACTACAATATATTTGAGTTATAAAACACGACTGCGTCGGTCGTGAGTAACCGATCCGCTATAGATTATAATATATGTTATCAGTTTATCTGTTTGATAAAGCAAGCAGCTGAAACATGCTTAAATCTGTTGATTACAAGAGATCACGTAATGACATGTACTTATCTGTATTTGTAATTATAAGTTTGTGTATAAGCTTTAAGTAGAAAGAAATTAAAGATCAAACAGCTTTATTCCTAGGTAGTGAAGTACTTTCCTAGGCTCTCCCTGTAGTGATGGCGCTTAAGGTAACATTACCCATCTCAACTTCTTGTTACATTTGGCTAAAGGAAAGTTCGTAGACGTGATTATGTATACAGTGATTACTATAAAAACAAACAAGGAAAACTTTGCCGCAAGCGTGCTTTTAGTAGACAAAGTTTATCTACTATTACAGCAGTTATTACACCACTGTTCCAGTACTGGACTGTTGTAATAAACAAAATCAGTACATTAAACTAGCTGTGCCCGCGACTACGTCTGTGTGAAATAGTGCAAAGCAAGCAGAAGAAGCTCTCAAAAGCCTTTTACAGCCACTTTTGCAACATTTTGCCTTGGTGCTTCAGTCCTATTGATATTTTTTCAATTCGAACCTAATTTAGCGTGTCCATCTAAAGAAACAAACGAACTCTTCAGTTTTAATAATAATTCAGATACATTTAGAAAACGAGGTGCCGAGACATTTGTTGACATAATAAAAGAACAATTAACTATTTAATTATCCGTGGTACAGATTAAAAACGTCGACTAGAGTTAAAAAGTTTGTATATTCTTTGTTGTGTTATGTAATCATAAACTTATCTAACACGCTGGGATTATCTTAAGTATTAGCAAATCGTGTTTATATCTTTATCTCATTAATAATAAAATTTGTATCAGTATTTTTTTATCAAGATTGGTCAGTATGATATCAAATAGAGTGAAGACATTTCTAATAATTTTGATACCCATTATTTTTAGTAAGTGATAATCATTATTAATTTTCTGTGTGGTAAATACGACTTTATTTGGTTTTAAATGAAGGGCACTGCTGAGTGCTTTGCTGGGAGAATCATAATCATTTCAGAACCTTTAGTTACACCATAAATTATTTATTTATTATTCAAATTAAATTTCACGGCATGACAGAACCATATAAAATTATCACCCCATAAACGTTCTGCTGCGGGTATGGAAAAGGAAAATCAGGAAAAAAAGCCAAAAACACTACCCCCAGCTAGGTGGATCTATCTATCTGTCTAGCAGATCCACCGATACCGTTGTCACCACCTTGAAAAGGTCTCGGTGTCGACAGGGCCAGACTGGAAGAGGACAGCAGACGACTGTGGGGACAATAATTTTAGGAGAGGCTTATAACCAGCCATAGACTTCAATAGAGAATACAAATTGATTCAACCGTTCAGCTGGAGGAACGTAATTTTTCCCGCACCCTAGGGAAACTTGTTCAAAAGTTTCCCGTGTAAGTATTGGTCAAGAAATTACTGATTTCTGAGATAACAAACATTAAGGAAATTCAACCTAATTGAGAACCACGACAAATTAATGAGAAGGCTGTATTATTCCAATTGTCCTAATCTAAGAGCCTTTATGATAAGGATGTTTACATACAAAATAAACAAGGATAACGCTAAATATTTTTACTTGATTTTTTGATTTGATTTGTTTTTTACTACCATTATTGTCTACTGTCTTTGTTAAGCTGTATATAGACGTGTACAATAATATATTATGCTTGTTATCGTAAATACGATGACGATTGAAAAATATTTTAATATACAACCTCTAACGAGCTCTATATGACCTCGCGTAGTGGTTGTGGATGAACTGCTACACAGAGGTCTCGAGTACAATTCCCGCTTCATGCAAATGTATATGTGTGCATGAGTTTACAATTTAACATACAACGACTTCTCTTGCAGACAAGGCGCACATTGCAAAGAGAAAGGCTGCACTCCCTTTCTTGCTGAAATAGCGTCCTTCTTAATACCCTTGGAGTACCCGTACCGAGTTTAAGCATTCTACCTATTTGGTGTGATGCTCCAAATCCTTGAGCCTGGTTCTACAGGTATGACACCTGAAACTTGGCTGCAGGCGAATAAGACTTTCGAGACGAATAAGTCGTTATAGTATTGTCGTTTTAGTAGCAAAATTCTTTATTTATTTGTCCGAATGAGAACCGGTGGCTTTACGGTGGTTACGGTATGTAAGTAGTTACGCAAGTGATAAGAGATTTTTCTATGGGCCTATGCAGCCTGAAATAAAGGTTATATTATTATTATTATGTTTCTCTTGTCCATAACACTCGGGTCTATTGGAGACCCGGTTCTTTGGAAGGCATACATCGGGCCGAAGCCAAGACGTAGAGGCCCTTTAAGAGATATTTAATCTGGTAATGGATACACAGGGCAGATACCATCTCTGAACGCACAGTATGATACACCCAGTGATGGTCCCTGCCGAGTGCAAAAACGATTGTAGTGCATCTGTAAGGATGCAATGGAAATTTAAATAATAGTCTATGGATGAGTATGTTTAATGAACCGGTTATTGGGCTATGGAAGGAGACTACCGGATACCTGTCGTGATAATCAGTCTCTATATTATAAAAAGACAAATTAATATTATTATTATTATTATAAGAACCCAAGTTCATGGCTCCCGTCTACCAATTTACTTTCATTGTTTACATTATGTTTATTTTGTCTTTTATTGCAAACTTATGTCATCACCATACCTTATTAATGAGTATTATTAGCACGCTGGCGAATTGGTATATGGTTTGAAGTCAAGTTCATTTTGATTTGGCAGAGAAAATAGCAATGTACTTTTAATAATACTTTACGAAACCCATGGGTTGAGGTGGCCTTATGTAGTCTTTCTTTGTTATTACACAAAAATACAACCGAAGTGATAAATAGTATACGTCTAACGTATACTATTTATCACTTCGGTTGTATTTTTTTCAACGTTTCGAAACCAAATGAAATGCTACTCTATTTGTCTGAAAGCATATTTTTTTTAGTTTTTAACTTGCTGCCTGACTTTTATTAACGTTAGTTAGTTTGGTTTTTTATCTCAAAATATATAAAAATTTGTGAATAATGTCAACAAAACGGCCTAAATATTATATGTAATTAGACTTTTCAGCCTTTTTCTCTAGTCGGGGTCTATGCTTATAACATTTTCAGAACATTTATTTAGATAATATACTTAGTTACTTATTTCTTAAGAAACTTTGTATCAATTCTGACGTGTCATCTTTTTTTTCAACCTTGAAACTATTTCGTACACAAAATTACTGAGTGAAGTACGAAGAAAAACATTCATTATTAAAAGTGATTTATGAGTTGACTCCATTTAAAGTTATTTGTGCCCGTCACGGTGGGCTACAGATTTCATTATTATTTCGCATAGGATATATCCAATGTTTCCTAAACAAGATGTTGGGTGCGTACATTGTTCCCGTAGTATATTGTTTGCTTTTTGTCACTTGGAATAAAAGTTGACAATACATTCCACAAACCTTCCTGTTATAGAACAAATTGTTATTCGGTCTTTTGTTTTTATTATTCTTATTTACAATCGTATTTAATTTACGATTGAACCTTGTTTGAGTTGAAATATAGTTCTAACAATCCTAAAGATTGTATGCTTCATAGACCGGTTTAGTGAATTAATTAGGTATAAACGAATTCATTGTCATGGTCAATTCAAAACAGATTCACTTATTTAAATATTCGAACTGTAATAAATTGATAACATATTCAAAACTGTAAACCAACAAACAATACACATATTTTTTTTATGTTTTTATATTTTTCATACCTGTACAATTTGTGCCGCTCTCCCAAGCAATTCGGAACGTTCTTCAAGTGTTGATATTTCACCAGGTCTTGTCTTTGGAACCTCCGCGAAGGTTCGCATCACTCGCGGTTGAAACATGTTGGTACACTGTCAAACTTCACGTCCCGGTGAACAGCCGCTCCCAACAAAACATTAGATCAACTGACAATAAACTCGCGAATCGTTTGTGATTATATTAAATTGTGGACATCTAAAGGCTTGTCACGATGTAACATAGAGTTATATTAGATTCTGGAGTACGTGTAAACAATTCAACTATTTTCAATGAATGTGTTTCAATGAATATTTTGAGGTTAAGTCCGCGCTTCAGCGTGGGTAAAATATTTTTTGTTAGTCTTAGAACAATGCGAACTGGTTGTTGTTGGGGCATCCAATGGCGCTTAAAATCCAAGGTCAACGTCCCAATGTTTGGGTATTACGTCATGCATAGATAATTTGCAATGAATTAGCGAGGCTGTTTGGAACGAATTAATTTGTAATATTTTGTTAATTAGAGCAATTATTTGGTGCAGTTGTTCAAAGAGATAAATGTCTTTACATAATCGTCATATGAGGATAATAGTGTCTTTTTCACTTTGGTGATCATGTGCGTATATGTAAAGTTGAAGTTTAAGACGTTGGACAGATTGAAACAAACTTCTAGCCTTAATATTATTTGCGATATTTGATGAAGAAACTAACTAATTATTTCAGTGTCAAACTAACACGTTTTGTTGAAATAAACTACATCATTTTAGTATTCCAATCGAGTAGGTATTATTAACTGTATTTAATAACTATATGAAATGATCTGTAAGGTAATATTAAGGGCCAGATTCAGAGACCGCACTTTGACTTTACTTTAGCAAAGTCTAGTTATTATCTCTGAATTTGAAAAACATTAAAGTAATCTTTTTGCATGAAAAGTTTACTTTGGGAAGATTACTTTGAAAGAAAGTAAAGTCACGACTCTGAATCTGGGCCTTATATCTCGTTTTTGTATCAAAGTCGAACTTTCCTTCAAAGTAAAGTCAAAGTGCGGTCTCTGAATCTGGCCCTAAGATCTATCTTCCCTTGCATGTCCTAAAAGTTGGTAAAACTTATTATATGTTTTTCTTGTGTGCAACAAAATAAAAAATACTTTTTCATTCTAAAAGCAAATTCATATGTTACCATTCCCGGAGAAAGACACCACAAAACCCTGTATTTATCTGCCTGGCCAGTAGCATTAACCAACCATCCATCTATCACAAGACGAGGCTCGTGCAATAAGACATCGCGGACTGGCTGGAAATATTAAGACATACCGTCTAAATTTACATTTGAGAACAAAACCAAACATTTTTAAACGCGAAGAAACATCATAACCTTACAAACAATCTTCACGTACACATAATACTCGCAAGAGTTATTATTATTAGAATCAATAACATTCATTGAGACAGGAGTAGGACAGCTGGGATCACGTGCTGTGTAGTGGTTAATACTAGTGAAGGATGCTTGTCACCGCGGCCAATGCGCTGCGGTGGTCGCGACCACATATCGAGCTCTCCCGTCGTCAATTGTGCTCGCACGCGTCCTCTATACAACACCCCGAATGAGCATTTAAACCCACTATTATTACTCACAGCTTCATAGATTATGCACTGCTACATGCTACGCAAAGATCTACGCTAATATGGTCTTTACTTATGACATAAAACGTGTTCGATGGTCTTGGTAGGTTTAAGCGATCTTAACTCTATGTGGAGATAGAGTAAATATACGGTGTCATCACTCCGTCTCGTCCTTGGATTGGTGTCATAAAAGTCGAGAAAAGAAAAGCTTGGAGATACTTATTTTATCTCTACGAAAATAAAAAAGACAACATTGATATTATAATTAATCTATTTAACTATCCTACTACTGGCCAGCTTACCTAATTAATCACGCTCAATTCGGTTACAGCCAGTTGTAATAACTGATTCATAAACGATAATGCTAATTAAACAACGTCAACGTGCTCTTTCCATAGATCGTGGGCAACTCACTGCTCAGTAGTAGTTCATGTTCGCAAAAAAGTTGGTCCCGGCTGTAGTCGCAGTGGCACAGTCTTAAGGCAAAATCAGAGGCCTATGTGTAGCTTGAACAACTCTGGAAACAAGGTTGGTTGGTAACCAAACGATTAAGAAAAGGAAGGCTTTTTTACGTTAACGTTAATTTTATAATATGTATTACGGTTAACGTTTATTATAATACTATTATCTGGCATATCAATTAAATTGGATGAGATGCGGTTAAATCACGCATTGTTGTGACAATCGTTTTGGTACTGAGTATGTGACCTTCGAAGATTATTGTGATGTAATTGTGAATCGAATGACGCGTGTCATACTACGTGAATACTGACAATCGTATACGTGTAGGGTTGTACAAAACGATAATTATACTTGTTATGTAATAATAAGTAATATTCTCAATCGATTTCAGCACAAAGTAGAGATAGATACAGAAGTAGTTAAACAGAGTTCGAGTAACACACAGCTGTAGCCACAATGATGTCTATGACCGGTTGGGAACTGTGAGAATTCGTGCCATCTACTTCAGACACGCTGAAATGGAGCATCACAATACATTTTTATAACACGAGCTGTGTAATCCTAAAAAGTCTCTTTAATTTAAAGTACCAATCACCTATTTAAACCATTGTTTTTGTATTAAGAATCTACGTTCTTCATTAATGGCATAGACCTTGACATTAGCCTGCAGGAACAAGGTTTTAAGTTTCTTTGATAGAGTCAAACTTGACTCTAATCATGCTACCTCATGGATAAGTAAAATAGTTTTGCAGCAATTCGGTGACGAGAGGGCGAAGGTAGTAGCATTTTTTATTCTTAATCCCTCTCCACACGACAAATTATGTTGATTACGTATGAAAACAATAGGTACTAATTTTATTGTAATCGTCGTAAAACTACGAGAACGAAGTCGTGTCAAGCTAGTCTACAATATATATAGATACCTATCGGATTTACGGTCTAGTAGTTGTGATCTTGAAGCTAACCCATTGATCGTTTATTATTAGAATATTACTGTGCTATCGTCGCACGAATACTTAAGTGTCCAACCTCCATTTGCAACATTTTACACCAGAGACGTTTTATTGATTAGTTTAAGCAAATAATATGATTTTATAAAAGTTTTATATTAAAAAGATAGTTAACGTGTTTATGAAATGATATATTACAAATAATCATTAAAAAGTCAAACAGTTATGTATATTTTCACATTTTTTTATGGAGGTTGAGCAAATAAACACAAAACAAATTATGCAATTGGAGATAGACCACTACTGGACTGGAGGTTGAGCATTTTGCATTCGAATATATTTAGTACTTAAGTGGCCTATAACCAAATACAGTGTGTTTGGGTATCGTGGTAAAAAAATAACTAGTTAACTGGCTATTTATTATTAAAAAAAATACAGAATTAAAAAAAAAACACTGTTTGATATAATAAAAATACAAAATACAATATTTTTTTGTTTTTGTACCGATACAAGATTGTTTACTTCGCCTGGTATTTTTTATGTTGTCTGATCCTGTCAAAACCTTTTTAATTAGAGATTCCATAAAGGCTTTGTCGTCAGCTTTTATATATTTGTAGGTACTTCTAATATATTTTATTTTCTTTTCGGTTAGTGTCTGATTTGAATTAGTCCTTATTAGTCGTATTCTTCTTTCGTCGGATTCTTGATTTATCGTACGTAATGTCAACATAAAATAGAACTATGGTATTACCGTGACTCCACTTCTTCATTTCAATATGTACAATAAAAACGAAATAAATTGAAAATAAAACGGTGATAAGATCATACCTATACGTATAAAAAATAATTAATATACTGAGACTATTTAAACAATTTAGAATGGATTTTTTTTAAAGAAAATTAACCCTTTTTTGACGATTCTTTATGTTTTCATAAGGAATTCTTTAGTTTATGGGCTATTCATCCCTCAATGGCGTAATTAGTTCTGAATTTCTCATCCAAAATAGAGAAGAAAATGCAAAGCAACGGACATAATAAAAATAGATGTACAATGTGAGCAATGGATCTGTGGCGAGTAAAAAATAGTATTAATCTTCTTATATATAATATACATCATTGCGAACACAAAGCGTAGGTATACGTAAATACAAAACTACCCATTTAATGCTAAGAAATTAGCAAACATGCAAGTAGCAGGTATAAATTTGACAGTCACCGCACAAAAGCAATATTTTTTATTATTATATTAGTTATATTTTACAACCTTACGAAATGTTCGAAACAATCTGTTCATTTATAGATACGTCACAATTTCATTTAAAGATTTAATTAAATCTGAAATTATAAAAATTAAATTTAAACATCCTGTACTATAAGTTAACGATACGCAGTGATAATCTGCAAAGAAATGTTAACAAAAATACAAGTTACCGATTCTTTTCTATAGTTGTGACTATATTTTCCGATTTATATTTCGTCACGGACATTTCGGGTACTGTTTTCTATTAAAATTAATACTTTTTTCTATATTTCGCGTTAGTTTTTACTCAAATGCTTGCGAGCAGTAGCTTCTTCACAAAATAAATTAATAATGGCGGCGTATTGCGTCATCAAAATGCGATGTCGTGATTGGTTACCTGTGAGGAGATTGAATACTTAAGCACGCAATCGATGATCAGATGCACGTTTGGTGTTTCTCTACGGACTTTGAGCAATTAAGCATGAAGTTTTAATTCTGTTGTGTTAGTTTTCAAAAACTTAAATTCCTTATAAATAATGTATTTTAAGTCCAAACAGCAAGTATTATATACCAATCGAACCGCAATTTTATCCTTAATAAAATTGCATTAAAAAGTGAAATTCGTCAAAATGGTCGGTTGAGCAAATAAGCATTCAGGCGACGTATTGTTTTTCACATATCTCGATAAAATAAAGGTGGTTTGGTTAAAATGGGGGGAACCTGATAGATGAAATAGGCACAGAAACGAGTAAAATGAAAATATTGGTAGATATGTCCAAAAGTGGACATCTATTGGCTGCAAATTAGGTTGTTTCGATGAATATAGTTTAATATATTGCCTAATGTGGTAGGGACTCAGCATTGTTTAGATATAAGATAACTGAAATAAATAGAATTGTATATTATATTATATATTTATGGTTATAGATAACCTGTTCCACGTCAGCTATGCTAGACCCAATGTGTCCGTATACCCAGCAGGACCCTACGTCTGATTCGAATGAAAACCTAAATTCCACGTAAATTCCACAGGTTTTACAATACTTTCTCTCGACTTATTTGCTTACTGCTACTCATTATTTGGATTAGGTGATAAGTTTTTTGAAAGGTACAAATTCAATACTACTAGAAAATATCTTTGTCTGGACTGAAAGACCCAGAATAAAAAAGGGTCCTGCTGGCTGAATAAAATTTTTATGGTTATATTTCTTCTAAACTAAAAACTTTTTTTAAACATAGCTTATATTTTCTAAAGGTACAAATTTGCCGCTACCCAGTGACATACTCCACAGGTCAAAATACCTTCAAACCACGGAGGGTCCTCCTGGAAATATACTCTAATTTTCTTTGTAACTGTTAAGGTACAAATTATTTCTTTACACTAGTCGGACGGTACAAATTATTACCTACGTGGAATTTAGGTTTTCATTCGAATCAGACGTAGGGTCCTGCTGGGTATACGGTCATAGACCCAATTCCTGGAAGTAATGTTCTCGTTTTATCTACCCTGCATAGTGTTAGATAATATTTATTTAAAACGGTAGGTAATTTCGTTTTGTAATCTTTATATATCAGTTGTAATGTGTATCTAGCTGTAACTAACTGCAGCTATTGTAACTGGCTATGTTTCAGTCGCAAATTCTACTACTCTTAAATTATAATTACTTATCTGATTATTTTTTAACACGTAACCTATGATAAGATTTGCATGGTTTATTTTCACTGTTTTGCTATTGTGTCTGCTAGCTTCAAAGTGGAATGATTAAAATGTACCTTAACGCATGCAATATAGAGTCGGTATTACTAGCAAGATAACTAGTATTTTGGAGCGATACTATTGATCAAAAATGACCTTAATCCAATCATTTTTGATAACGCACCATTGACTCATATCAACCTTGCTACAATAATAAAGTTATCAGTTTAAATTAAAATACTAATCGTTAATGATAGAGTACATCCAAAATTAACCTTGAAACTAATTATCTAGATAATATTACGGAACTCTAAGTTTTTCGTGTAAAATGGATCCTAATGATCAATCAATCAATCAACTAGCCTATCGCAGTCCACTGCTGGACATAAGCCTTTCCCAACACGCGCCACAGAACACGGTCCTGCATCTTTCTCATCTAGTCCTGTGGTGAGATTCATAATAGACCATTTATGTCCCACTGCAGAAACGGGCCTCCCCCCGTGACTCGTTGTGTGGTGTTGATGGTTGTATTATACACGTGTATTTAAAAGGTCGTATACATTTCGGTAGTACCTTCATGACTTAGAGCATTGTAAATTACGATAAGGACTTTAGATAGTAACTATTTATATTTTTACAATGTTTACCAATTCGAAATCCTATTTGGTTGGTATTTCTACTTTTTATTAATACCAACAGCTGAGGATAAAGAAAAGCCAATTGTGAATTGCACATACTACTCGTGCATAGGATTTTAAACCACAATGCATGGTAGCCACTTACCGCCAAACCTCCGGGCAATTGATGCCTCTAGATGGTGCATAGAGAAACAGATCAGATAAAATATTAAATTATGCAGTTCTGGTCAGAAGTTAAGTAATAGTTAGATCGATACATAAGCCTTTAGCCAATCCTAATTGAATTAGTTTTTGTACGATGTAGTAACGTGAACAACATATTAAGTACTCGCCTAATGGTAAACTTTACGCATGCACATATTACTTAGATGCAGAAAAACCCTGTGAGAATAAAAGTGAGTAAGGTTATTTTTATGCAGACGTTATTTAATGTTAAATAATGGACACTTGTCATCAGTATGCTAGCTGTTTTATAAGTGTTTTTGTAAGTATATTTGGAACTAGCTAGTTATTACCCTGGGGCTTCGTCACGAAAACATAGATTACTAAATAGTTACTACCTACGAATAATTTATTCAAGTTGGTAAAATTGTCTTAGTTTTATTTTTTCTGCACAACCTTTTTAAAAATGTTTTAATTACGATATTTGCATTGACGTTGTACAAACATTCACGTGCAATTAGTAAAAACTGTAAAGATGTTACAAGCAGTCACTTGAATTTTATTTATATTTATAGATGTATACAAAAAGCTACACATTAACTTATACACCTTAATTCCTCGTAATAAGAACGATTTTCAAATAAAAATGATTAACTTGATATGTTGCCTACAAATTCTTCTAACAGATTTAATCATTTTCAGTAGATATTTGATAACAGCATAGTGTATTATAACCTACTAATAATAAAGCATAATGAGCTAATAAAAAAGCTGAAACACAAAAATAAAGTAAACAACAAAAAAGAAAATTTGAAAAATAGAATTTTTTATTGCCACTAAAAAACACTTTGCATTTCAATTTATTAAGTATAGTAACATTACTGACCATTTCAATACTATTTTATTATGTATACAGCATATTAAACCTACTTCGATATAATTGCGAACCTGTTTGGTGGGTGTGTGAGTGTATTAGGAGGGATCTGTTTAAGCCACGCCTTGTGTAACGCCCACTTTAGTTGGCTATGTTTTTGTATAATATATAAACTGTTTATATACTAAAGTAAGTGAATACATGTATGTCATTATGTTAAATTTAGAGTCGATAATAAAAGTCTGAGCCACTCGTAGAGTTGCCAAGACAGAAACATATTTTT
Organism: Schrankia costaestrigalis; assembly: GCA_905475405.1. NCBI lineage: Eukaryota > Metazoa > Arthropoda > Insecta > Lepidoptera > Erebidae > Schrankia > Schrankia costaestrigalis. The sequence goes on from FR997826.1 coordinate 10,844,614, forward strand.
TGTTCGGAATTATTTTCTTTATTTTCGCCAGATATAAATTTTGCTGCTGCCATACCGAGTTACTATTATTATCCATGTAGGTCTACTTATGTCTATTAACATAAGTTGTGAAGTCTCATAGCCATTTAATTTCACTAGCTACAATTGTACCCTTCCACCGTAACACAGTAACTTACGCACTACTGCTTTTGGGTAGAAAGGAGGCACAGTGATGGTACCGACCTAGCCTATTGCTCAAGACATCTATATAGTATATCTATCTAACTCTATCATCTTACTCATAACTTGCATGTAGCTTTGGGGTCTTCTGCCTGCGAGGTTTGCCGTTCCGGCCGCCTCACCTTACTTATTTATATCAGAAACAAATTACTAACCCCCGGTTTCCGAATGACTGATCAAGTAAAAATCAAGTGTCAAAACTTTTGTCAACTATCATTTTCAGGAACTAAACTCATAGTTGACACTATTATGACACTTTATTAGTTGATTTTTACTTGATCAGTCATTCGGGAACCGGGGGCATGTCAAGTAGTAGGTACAATACGACGTCTAAGTTACTAAAGTACGATTAATAATTCGAGTCTGTTCTGTTCTGTTTTTTTAATTCAATGGCCCCCATCGTTCCCCGATGATTCTGCCAACGTCAAGGTGGAGAGAATAAAAGTATAAAAAAGAAAAATGCCCGGTCCCTAATAAAAACTGAAAATACAAAAGTTAGTCTGATTTCTATTACTAAAACAAAAAATAAATTAAATTAAAATGAAGCTTGGTAAGTCATCAGTAGAAAGCTAAATTCTAAGTAAAATAAATCATCTATATACATACCTAAGTGAAAAACATAAAAATATATTTTAATCATGCAAATTCATTATAATAATAACTTATTAATGGATATGAATCTATATAAGACGTTAATAAGTGGGGTGTGAGCTAGGGATAGAAGAAAAGGAATGTTTACTGGGCGGGGTATACAGTTAGGCAATAAGTCATAAAGAGGAACAGAAAGGTTAGGACAGAAGAAAAACAGGTGCTCGAGAGTGCCGTCGTCCAAGCCACAATCGCAGATAGAATGATCTCTAATGTGCATCTTCGCTAAAAAGACCGGTGTACAAACAAACCCCAAACGAAGTCGAATTATTATTGAAGTGGCAAATTTGTTTACATTTCTTCGCACACTAAACCACGGTTTTAATGGAATAAGAGGTTGAATAGATCCATAAAATCGACCTTTCACCAGCTTGCTGGACTGCCACTCTTCATTCCATGAACATAATAAAGAAGTTTTGGCTAGGGGACGTAGATCACGAGCAAAACAGTAATTGTAATTGTTACTGCCACAGTGAATGGCCATTTTGGCACAGGAATCGGCAGTTTCATTTCCAAGAATGCCAACATGACTTGGAATCCAGGCTAAAACCACATCTACGCCAGATACATGACATCTGTGTAAAGCTTCTTTAATTTTCAGCGTGATAACACAATGATCCCGCGATCTAAATGGAAAGCTTAGCAAATCTCTTAAACAAGACAACGAGTCAGTAAAGATTATGGATCTATTCAGATTATGAGATTCCACATACAGTACAGCCTCTAACAGAGCTATTGATTCTGCTGTAAAGATTGAATTAAAAGAAGGAGATTTAAAATTAAGAATGATTCTAAACTTAGGAATCCAGACTGCTGACCCGACAGGAGTGTCATTATGTAATGATTTAGAAGCATCAGTGTAAATTGTAAGCCAGTCGCGCCAATTATTGGCTAAAATTTTCTCAAAACGTTTGTTAGCATCAATATCATTTTTGTCTATGCCTAAGGACAAAATAATGGATGGACGAAATGAAAGAGAGAGGTAATCACTTTCAAATATGGGATGAGATGAGGACTGGTAAACTGAACAAGGAAGTTCTTTGAGTTTTTTAAATGAAATTATAAGCCGAGGAGGGTCCTTATGTGACCAATATGGAGAATTTGGTAGAATATTCAGAAGAGAATTGAGAACAGGAATAAGAGGGTGAGACTTTATTTGAATTACTTTATATAAGAACCTATCGGCAAGGTATTGACGTCGAAGATGGAGAGGAGACTCCAAGCATTCAACCTGTAGAGCATTTATAGGAGAACAATTCATAGCACCTGTAATAATTCTTAAACATTTCGACTGGATTCTATCTAACCTGGCCATAGCAATTTTATTGCATGGTTCAAGTAGGAACCCCCCGTAATCAAAATGGCTACGAACAATAGAATCGTACACTAGTTTTTGACAAGAAGGATGAGAACCCCACCGGACTCCAGAAAGAGCCCTCATGACATTCACTCCTTTTTCACATTTATGCTCAATATATGTCAGGTGAGGGATACCTGTTAACTTGGAATCTAGAATAAGTCCCAAGAATTTGACAGAATCCTTTAAGGGAATAGTCTCTTCACCAACACGGATTTCTAAAGGTGGCACATTACGTTTGCGAGAGAAAATAACAGCATTGCATTTAGGCACAGAGAGAGAGAGATTATGATCAGATAGCCATTGATTTAGGTAAAACAAAGCCGAATTAATACAAGATGAAGCTTCAGAAAAAGAAGGAGAAACGGTGAATAATGCTACGTCATCGGCAAATTGTAAAATCTTACAAAAAGGGGAAACACATAAATCTAAGTCAGAAGTATAAATATTGTAAAGAAGAGGACTAAGCACCGAGCCTTGCGGAAGGCCCTTCCACACAGCCCGAGGAGGAAGAAGAATAGAATGATAACGAACAGATACAAAGCGACATACTAACATATTAAAGATAATATTAGTCAACCTTCCAGAAACACCTAGTTGAATCATTTTCTCCCTAAGTAAAGAAAGTTTGACATTATCATATGCAGCCGAGATATCTAAGAATGCCCCAATAACATGCTCATTTCTAGTAAAAGCAAGCCTGACCTCAGACGTAAAAATACTAAGGTTATCCAACGCACTCTTACCCTTTCTGAAGCCGAATTGATTCTTTGCCAGCAAATTATTTCTTTCTATAAACCACTCTAAACGGTTTTTAATTAAGTTCTCCATTATTTTAGCCAAAACAGAGGATAAGGCAATAGGTCGATAAGAAGTAGGGTCATTTGGGTCTTTACCAAGCTTGAGGATAGGAACAACTAACTGTGTTTTCCAAGATTTAGGGAAGATTCCTGAAGAAAAAATGGTATTGAGAATGGTAAGAAAAAATGATTTACATAATTTAGAAGATTTGCAAATGAAGGAGTAGGGGATGCCATCTACACCAGGGGAAGAATCATGTAGGTGGTCAAGTGCACTGGAAAGTTCGCTAAAGGAGAAAGGGTCATTCATCCAATCTTCTCCAGGAGAATGACAAGAGATCATAGATGAAAAGCAGTCCAATTCCGGAACAAAAGGAGGGGCTAAATTAGCATGAAAATCATACAACCATGAATTACGATCGTTAGAAGAGATATTAGTGTCTATAAGACTTCCACGATAAGCTTTAATGCTTTTCCAAACTTGTGATATGTTGGTACGCGGCGATAGAGACTCACAAAACCTACGCCATCCTTGATATTTTTTTTGTGCTAGAAGACGACAAGTTCTCGCAGCTGTTTGTTTAAAAACAAGGAAATCTGACATTAACAAGGATGAGGCAAATTTATTTTCTGCCTCTTTCCTTTGCCGTACACTATCAGTACATTCAGCATCCCACCATGGAGGTGACGGAACCAGTTTACAAGAAGGTTTTTTTGTTGGAATAGACAGATCAGCAGCTTTAATAAGGGATGACACAAATTCGTCATATACTACAAGAAAATTAGAAGAGTTAACAAGGGAAAGATTATTAATTTCTAAATCCAACTGAGAACAAAACTTGTTCCAGTCTGCCCTTGGTGTACAGTACTTAAAAAGTGGTACTGTAGAGGTAGAAGACGATTTGGATGACTGGTGAGAAGAAACTAAAATAGGAAAGTGATCGCTTCCAAAGCAATTGGGCAAGACCGTCCAAGATAGAAGAGAAACGAGAGAAGGAGAGGAAAGAGTAAGATCTGGGGAACTGGAATTTTGCAAAGGAGAAACCCTGCGAGTTGCAGACCCATCGTTTAGAACACACAGATTTCTTTGATCTAAAAGATCCAAAAGAGCAAAGGAATAGGAGTCATTGATAGGAGAACCCCACAGAGTGTGGCGGCAGTTAAAATCACCTAACATAATAATAGGAGCTGGAATAGATGATAAAATAGAGTTAAGATTAGATATAATGTCATAATTAGGACGAGGAATGTAAACGGAAACAAAGGATATGTTCTTTGCTCTCAAAGCAACTATGTGTAAATCAGAATTATGTTGAGGAATAGAGATTTGAGAAAATGTTACATTTCTATTGATAAACAAAGCACAACCAGCCCAACCATCACCTCTGTCATCCCGGAGGCAAGAGAAACCTGAAATCCTAAAGGAAGATTCAGGTTTAAGCCATGTCTCCGACACAGCAAAGACCATAGGTTTGTAGCGGTTAATCAAATAGATCATGTCATGTTTTTTGCTTCGTATACTTCTACAGTTCCACTGAAGAATCTGTAGATCCATTGGAAGCATTGTTGCGGGTAAGGACAGAAAGTAATTGTTCAACTAGAACTGAGACATTGTTCGGTAAAGAGTCGGAAAATTTAGAAAGCATGTTGATTAGAGAGCAAAGAAGCAATTCAACGAGCTTATCGTTTGGAGTTAATAACGGAGTTGTCTCGAGAGACGATAAAAGTGCACACCCATTAGGCTGTGAAGAAGACGGAGTATTTGTAATAGCGTTATGAGCATGCACATCGTATGACTTGCCTAAGGCAGGCTTAGGTCGAGGAGCTATATAATTGGTTTTTTTATATGAAGAAGAAGTTGATGGAAGGAAAGTTGGATTATTGCTACTATTAAAAATATTACCAGGAGAAGAACTTACTTTGGTGGACTTTGAGGCTATCTCTGAATAAAGGCGTCGAACACGAGGAAATCTAACTGATGCCTCCATATAACTAATGCTCTCTTGAGACATTACCAATTTTATTTGTTTTTGTCTGTCGTGTTCCGGGCATTTTATATCTGTGGCTTTATGGTCGCCACGGCACAAAAGGCAAGAAGCGTCTTTCTCCAAAACGCTACAGGAATCGCCTGAATGCGATTGAGCACACTTATAACAACGCGACTGCGATCTACATTGTTGGGAAACGTGGCCAAAACGACAGCAATTTCGGCACTGAATTGTTGGTAGTAAATATAGAGAAACTGGAAGACAAGCATTGAAACAAAAAATTTTTTCAGGCAGAGTCTGGCCTAGAAAAGTAAGAACTACTGAGTTAGAAGGAATCCACTCTACAGTATTGTCCTTCTTAGTTTTTATGTTTAGCCGTCTGGCTTTAATAACTTGTCCACAATTACTAGAAGTGTGGATTCCCTCTACGAGTTCTTGTAACGACCAGTCGGTCGGGATATCCCTAACCACACCCATTCGTAGGGTTTGAAATTTCGGAATATGTGCGACAAAGTTGTGAGTATTTAATGTCTCTAAATTAACGAAGGAATTTGCACTCGTTGCAGATTTGAACTCTACGCTAATTCTATTACGTCCGATATTTTTAATACCGCCTTCTTTAATTCCAGATATTTTATTTGTATGCAAAAAGTGAGCAAATTTAAGAATTTTAAAAGAATATCCTGACGAAGACTCAGGTTCCTTTCTAGAAACAAATACTGTAAAAGGTCCCTTGTCCTTATCAGAATATTTAATTGTTGAATCTGATTCAAAACCAGGCATACAAAAGACTGATTGAATCGATTCTGCCGGGGATCTAGTTTTTTTTAAATCATCTTTTATTAAATTAGATTCGGCAGGCCGTTTATTAGGTCGCAAAAGTGGAATTTTGTCGGGAGGTTTCCCTCCACCCCCATCCGGGGGAACATCAATAGTCATTTCCATTACGGAAATGACTATTGAAAATAGCAAGTGCTACTATCTACAAAATTATCTAATAAACTATCTAGAAATACCTTAACCAAGCTTCATTCACTTAAGATATTATATTAAATTAAAATATAAACCTTAATAGAAACCAGAATTAACAATATCTGAAATAAAAATTTTAACAAAAAAACAATGACGTCTCTCAACCAAGCGCCCGCCAAAATCCAATAATTCGAGTCAGTAAAATGACATTAATAGTGACATCTTAACTACTTCTTCTTCTTTCTTTTATATGGCAAACGAAAGAAGAAGAAGTAGTTAAGATGTCATTATTAATGTCATTTTACTGACTCGAATTAATAATCGTACTATAGGTACCTAGCTAAATTTAAAATATTTGGTCCATACAAGGCTTCCCAGAAAAGCCTGTAGAAAATAAACAAAAAAACCCTCACAAAAGTTACTTAATAATATACCAAATATGTATCTTAACATAACAGATAAAACATAAGGCTATTTCCCACAGGGTAAGTACGAAACAATTGCTCACTCCTACGGTAAGGGCACAGGCAAATAAATAATAACTAAGTGAAAATAGGGTACCGACAGAACCTCTTATAAATGGTGCTCCTCTAATAATAAATTGCCGAGGTATTTTATTTATGATTGCAATTACTGGCTGTTATAACCTCGCCTACATAACAAAATAAGTAAATAAACTTTATCATAAGGTGTCTAAAGAGGTTTTATGTATTACTATGATGGGAAGAGAATTATAACTTGTTTCCTAATAGTTTGTATGAGGTTAGAAAAAGGCTTTCTTATCCTGTTGATGTCGTAAAATTCTACTAAAGGTACGACGTTGCTGTAGTGGTAAGGTATGGCATTTTTGGTCAAGATTTAAGGAAAAGCTAGGAGCTCTTGCCGTGACTTTACTGCTGTCTTCATGTAATGTAGGTAAGTAAGTAGTCTTCCCGACTCTTGTAAAAATTTTGCTTAGTAAAAAATGTGTTTATAGGCAGCTCTTGTACGTTCAAGTCCTGTCACAAGGACATTGACAAATATTAAATTAAAGGACCTTAACTACATCCAGGCATTTTTGTTGATTGCAAAAAAATAACTTCCGTGGCGTGCGAATCCGCGACACGATCTAGCATTTTATATTCTTATTTCATCTAGGCATAATAAAAATTAGGATGATTAAATATTTTGTATAATTTTGTTATTAGGTACCTATGTTATTTTATCTACATATAGGTGCGTTAAATGACGTCGACGTCTGGAATTCTCTTACTAATTTGTAAAGTTTATCATAAATATTGATAATGAAATCACCTATCGTATCGGTATCATACTTATTTTCGAATGTGTTACATCAATCACATTTGCAAATTTATATAATATTATCATGGATATCATAATACCTATTTATATCTGAAAATGTAACATCAATAAAGCCCGAATTACACATCGACAAGTACAGTAGCGAGTTAAGTGGTAAGTTGTTGATTTATATAGACCTCCATCCTATTCTTTGGCAAGTTAAGTTGGCGAGACGCGAGAGAGGGGGCTACTTCGTACTTAACTCGCCAAAAAATAGGATGGAGATCTATTTAAATCAACTTAATCAACAACTTACTACTTAACTCGCTACTGTACTTGTCGATGTGTAAATTGGGCTTTAGAGATAGTTACGTGACATCAATGCTCATTTAATTGACTAACACTTTATAATCTTTACTTAATAATGTAAAATCATGGTATGCGTAATTAAAATTATTTACTAAGATAAAATAAAATTCGTGTAATGGCTAAACTGTCACCTCCCATTTCATCATCAGCCCATTAATGTCTCACTGCAGGGACGGGCCTCCTCCCGTGACGGAGGGATACTTGGCCTACTAATACCACGCTAGCCAGACAGATTGGTACAGGGTTTAATTTCAAGTATTCCTTCTTTTTACTTCGTAAAGTTAATATTTACGGTTAGTCCCTTAGTCAGTTTTTACGACATCCATGGGATGAGATGGGGTGGTGACTTATTGTATTCTTACTCCGTCACCACACGGATCTCCCATTTTATCCCTGGCGTATTAAAAAGGCGACTAAAGAGGCCGCTCTACATTAACTTTTAATATCTATGGCAAAGAAGGAAACTTGTCGCTAAAGCCGTACCAAACCGGCTGGCCAAGTGTGTTTCTCCATAAAAGGAGGAGACACATCCTCGCAGCAAATCAAACGTTGAATGGACAAGTACATGTTAGTAGTTTGTGTTGCTAATTATTTATGCCCACAAAAAGCTAACTTTACAGCTCTACTGCGTAAATAAATTAAAAGAAAGAAAAGTTATTGAATTCTGGGATAACAACATTTAAACAATGCTACCGAGTTGAGAACTCCACCTTTTTTGGAGTCAGTTAAAACACTACTCCATATTTTTTAAGTATGTAATTCCAAAAGAGTATAATTTAATTTTACATGTCGGTGTTTCTTTTGTTCACAATCTAATTAAGGCATATTATATGTTTCGTCCTAAGCCGTTTAGTAGTTTTCGAGATACCTTCACCTGAATCAAGTAGAAGATTTCAAGTTTATTGTAATACCTGTATAATCCTATTAAAATTGTCTGAAATGATGTAGAGGGGAAGACAATGGTGCCTACACCTCTGTATAATTGTATACTTTCGTAGGTACTAGGGAATACTTTAATAAGTTGTACAACTCTTATGTCATTATAGATTATTGTTATTGTTGAACCAAGTTTTTTTTTATTTAATAAGAGGCAAACGAGCCAGCAGGTCACCCAATGGTAAGAGATTACTGCCGCCCATGGACACCCGCAATACCAGAGGAATAAAAAAAAACAAGTTCTTGGTTAGCCTACGAAGCTCTTTTTAACAGGCGTTTTATACTATAGTCTGCATGTTCAGATAATCTCAAACATTATGTTTGTTACAAATACTAACTTTATTGTAAGTGTAAACGATATGTATCCTGAAACCATTATAAAGACATTACATTATGTAGTAAATGTGTTTTCTTAGATGATACGATAGGAACGACAATAAACTATAATTAATAGACCTATTTGTTTCATACAACGACGTCCTGTGAGGAAACTGAACATTAAAAGCTATCGTAAATTATTCTGTGAAGAGTATATAAGAGTATTAAGTTTGCTATTGTTCTTCCAAAATAAAGTATTACATTTTTTTTATAAGTCCAGTCACGAGAGAAGACATTAGAATACCAAAATTATTTCGTAATTTAAAAGAGGTTCCGTACAGTTTTAACCAACCTTTGAATATTCAATTTTGGATTGGCAGAACTTTAGATAACTGTTTTAAAAAATGTGACAATGTGTACATAATTTGTTGCTCGTGACTGTACCAAGGTTTAAAAGCTCGTAGAAGGGTACAGAAGTTGATAGAGAAGTGGAGCAGGTCGACATAATTATAGCAATTACCGAAGCTTTAAACACCGTCGAGCGCAGGAAACTTTAGAATAACATAGTGCACCAAAGACTGGCAACAAGTTATTCCTAGACCACACGACCTGCAATAATAATCATCATAACAGCCCATTAATGTCCCACTCCCGTAACGGAGGGATACTTGGCCTACTAATACCACGCTGGCCAGACGGATTGGTATAGGGCTTAATTTCAAGTTTTCCTTCTTTTTATTTCGTAAAGATAATATTCTCAGATAGTCCCTTAGTCGGTTTTTACGATACCCATGGAATGAGATGGGGTGGTGACATATTGTATTCTTACGCCGTCACCACACAGAATAGCAGTAATGATGATGAGGAATACTAAACGAATGCAGAAGTAGAACAATATACACAGACTGTAGCCAGGACTGCGGAACTAACATGCATTTATTTATCTTAGGTTATTTCTATTTAAAGCAATATTTTTAATTTTAATGGAATTTCATACCATGTCACTTTTAAAAGCTATTAAAATAATAAACTAAATAAGGGACAAAGCTAAAGTATCTAAAAAAATACAGGGATTTTATATTCTGGTTCGATTCACGCTCAACACTAATCTTTGTGTGCATTTGTGCATGAACATGATTGTTTGCATTGGTCTGGGTGCTTTCTATGTATAATATGTACGTATTTACAAAAAAAGTATTAAAGTATGTTTATCCTTTGTCTAGTACCCGTAGTACAAGCTTTGCTTAGTTTGGGACTAGAAGACGTTGTATGAATGTGTGAGGAGTAGGCATTTATATTAGTTGATCACAGAAAAATATCTTCGAAGAATTACCAGTAAATATTTTTTGGAAAAAACTATGATTTATTTGTTAATTACATGGTATTTAACAAGCTCGAAACGGAGTGCATTTAATAGTATAACTATATTAAGGTTTTACAAATTTCGGTACCCTTCAAATAAAAAAATGTTACTAAAATTCGATGGTTTTGATTATTTTATACTACTAAATTAGTAAATTTTGCGATCTAAAGTATTTTTTAAACGTAAGTACCGCACGGGTGTTTGACTTAGAGTGCTTTTACCGCCTTTTTAACGGGCCTTTAAAAAGGCGGTAAAGTTATACCGATTTTATAACTTGAACGATATATATTTGAGTAAATCTTTGTGTGTTTAGTGGACTACCAGATGTCGACAGTTGTTCGAGCCGATAGGCTCTATAACTATACGTTGCTTCATAACAACCCATAAATGCCCCACTGCAGAGACAGGCCTCCTCCCGTGAGGGAGGGATACTTGGCCTACTGATACCACGCTGATCCACGCCAGACGAATTGTTAAAGGGTTTAATTTCAAGTTTTCCTTCTTTTTATTTCGTAAAGATAATATTCACGGATAGTCCCTTAGTCGGTTTTTACAACACCCATGGGCTGAGATGGGGTGGTGACATATTGTATTCTTACTCCGTCACCACACGGAGAACGTCATACGTTGCTTAACCTACCTAATAAATAGTTGCAACTGGCTGTGAGCATCATTACGACTGACAGTATATGATATGTAATCGCTATCAGCAGGAATGATAATTTGTGAATAAATGAAAGTCGTACGCATTATTATTTTTAGGCATTGCAAATGGTAAGATAAAAGTCTATTAATTAATGTTAGACTGTACATTTTCTTACAAAAATGTGTCTTATTACAATGGATTAAGGTTTTATGCAGGTCTTTATGTAAATATTTTGTTTTGTTTAGATGCTCTAGTTTCGTCATAAAATGTTGTCTTTGTGGTGACATGCGCTGATTGTCTTCAAAGATGACTAATGAAAAACAATCTCTGAAAGACCAACACCTTTTTATGCTTAGCTTTGTGGTAAGCCAATCCGTTTGGTCAGCATAGTAGACACTAGTAGGCTAAATCTTCCTTTGACATTTTAAATTACCCATCCATATAGCGGGACATAAAAGGCTTGTTGTAATAACTGACGGGGTAGCACTAACTCCGGCAGGCCAAAGAAAAGACTACGTATTATGTAAAAAGTATTTAGTATTTTACGCGTTTATGCAAGAAGACGGGTATCTTTCAGTGTCAGAATAAAACTATCCAGATGCTTTGGTATTAGTAGTATAAGTAAACCTTTTTCTCAGTTTCTGTAGGGATCAAATTTAGGAACTATCTTTTAATCGGTTTTTTAAGAACAATGAGATGAGAGAGAAGGTGTTCGATTCTGATGCCGTCACTACAAAGAGAACCTCATTATCTACCCAGCTTCAACAGGGTAAAAAGCTTCAAAAATTAAAAATTCAGCCTGTTATCTTCTTTAACATAAATAATGATATTGGACTTCATTCGATATGTTGAATAAATTAATTTTTGTAAATAACACAGACTTATTCAAATGTATTCTTTGATATTTGTTGTATTTATGCAAGGGGCCGGTGCCACGGCTCGGGCTCCCCGCTGACCAAACGACGTGCGCAGACGCATTTGTTGAGACCACTTTTATACCCATGTAAAAACTAAAATAATATGCTATAACAACGTGATATAGTTAGAGACAATCGTATTTTAACAAATTAATATTCAAATATCTTTCTATTTTTGGACAGTTCAAATATTGGTTATTTTAAGTGTAATTTATGTTTATTATCAACTCACTTAACTATACGTGTAAAGGAATTTGTTTATTTTATAAATAAATTAAACATGCAGTCGTGTGAATTTACATTTACTCATGGTGACACACTTCAAGCAGGTACGTTGATTATGCTGTCTACTACGACTTCATGGCATCCTAAAAGATAATACCTACTGGTATCCTCAATGCTACGGGTTTCTTACTGTAGTTTGTAGTTGGGATATTTTGTGCTAAAACTTTGATAACATTGACACATAATCTTTTTTACAAACATTAATTAACGGACACAAAGAACACCCAGACTTAGGACAATAATTTGTGGATCAAATTATTGTCCTGCGCGGGGATCGAACCCACAACCTCGTGCACCGTCGCGCCACCGAGGTCGTTAATTATGTATTACAAAGGCATAGACAGATAATATACACTACTCCAAAATATGTAAGTATTTTATTTTCTTTAAATAACTCCCGCACTAGGGATCAAGTTCTACTTAGCAGCGATTTTTACTTACTTGCTGGGTACAACTTTGTCAACATTTAAGTGGACCCACGCACGCGACGACCTCATAAAGGTCTCTGGGTCGGACTGGATGCGGAAGGCGCAGGACCAAGTTCTGTGGCGTGTGTTGGGAGAGGCCTATGTCCAGCAATTGACTGCAATAGGCTAGTTGATGTTGAAGACCCAATAAATCCTAACGATGATTTATGGAACGCATAATTTGATGGCCTCTTTAAGCAACCGCGACTAGTCCTCCTAATATGGCCAGTTTTTAATATCTATGTTTCAAACCAGATATATAGCGCAAACATTGTCCAGAAAATACTAATGCTCTTTAATGACTTCACAATGTGTAGCTTTGTCTGTCTAGTCAAATGCTTCTTCACACCATGTTTGAAAAACTCAATGCCATAGGAAGGAAGCATCACATGAGGAGAACTAAAAGAAACTCAGTGGTACCGTGGGGGGAAAACTTTCTTAAGTTCTTCGTTCCATTAAAAAGACCAAAACAAACCGTCAAGCAATTACGCCATGGACGTAATCAAGACTCAAAACGATGTTTTTTTTTTCTAAATATCATAACTGTTTCTATGGCGACAGCAATAATAAAGTCGTGCTGTGACCACTGAGCACAGTGGGTACACGTCCGCAACGATTCGTTCCAGCCAGCTATAACACCAGTACATTTATTTTTAATTGTACAATAACTGATCTAAATAGTTTTTGTTATGCAATTACCTGGTTTCGTTGTTAAGGAACAAGGAGATAAATGAAACTTGAAGAACGACTTATTGAAGTAAAGACTTGATTTCAAAGCCTCTTAATAAACTCCAAACTTGTGAGTGAGGATAATTTTTCGCAATCGACGAGCTTGTCATAATATATTTATGTTGACAAAGCAATCTCTCCGTGTGGTGACAGAGTAAGAATACAATATGTTACCACCCCATCTCATCCCAAGGGTGTCGTAAAAATCGACTAAGGGACTATCCGTAAATATTATCTTTACGAAATAAAAAGTAGGAAAACTTGAAATTAAACCTTTTACCAATCCGTCTGGCCAGCGTGGTATTAGTAGGCCAAGTATCCCTTCGTCACGGGAGGAGACCCGTCCCTGCAGTGTAGTGCACACGGATACTAGAAACCACTATGACGAGTACACAATAATTTTATTCAAAAATGAAAAAACTACATTTTGTGCCTTACACAATCGAACAATAACAATATTTAAACCAGCTGTGAAATGATGATTTAATTTCAACAGTCAAATTAATGTAAGAATTTATAGCCCACAATATTACGATCGCTAAAAATATATCAAAGCAGGGACAATCGTGTTAACTACAATAGGTACGAACGTTTCACGGTACATTGTTGAAATCATACATAATGACAGCGTTCAAAGGGCAAGAGACCATTCTTTGCTGACAAATTTAATAGCGCATTCGTTGACTTCAGAATTAACATGGCATTGGGTCTTTAGCAGTATCCTGCAGTGAAAATGGCGGGGTACCGCGGACACCCGTGAACGCCAAACAATGCTGCTGAGCCGCCGTAATACAGACCTACTGCTAACCATTCACTCTATACAAATCAAACAAATTATATTTGTAAAAAAAACGTCGACAACTCGGCCATGGTTAAACCGCCCGTGGTCATACCTACTGTTTGTTGAATGTATGTATAATATTTAAATGTAACTGTTTATAACATGTTTTGCGTTTGAAACTGTCGCTATTTTTTATTTGAATAGTTGTGAATATCTTATTTTGGATATCTCCTCTGTGTAACTCTTCACGGTTACTGCTGCATAATATGAGCTGGTAAAGAAAAAAACATAAATAGACAGAAAGGACCATCTCGAATATCAGACAAATTCATTCGTTTTCACACCCGAAAAAAGTTAATAAGACAATGTTTGATAAAAAAACGCAACTGAAATCCAATCAAACTACCGACATACCTACGTGTCTTACTCTACATAATATTCGAAATAGAAACGAATACATTCAAACCATTAAGCAACAAGTAGCACCCACTTCAATCTGATCCACATGTTCTGAACAACGGCGTATTTACGAAGGGTCCTCAAAATCTGGCCGGATGATCACACAAGGAGGCATTACTGGGCCATCAGCGCGCACGTGACGGTAATACAGTTGTAGGGTGGTAAGTACTGACGATTACATGTTCTTGAACACCGACATATTGAACTGAACCACTTGACTTCGAGCCCTCCTAATAGACTCTCACCTTTGTGGCTGAAGTACCTAAGTTAGTGAGTTATTGTACTGGTGCATAAGGTTCAGTTAAAAACAGAACGTTTTTTTCTTTGTTTCGTGTGTCTTTTGGTTTATTTTTAAGACGGTTTTTTTCTTTTTTTTTAAGTCTTAGAAAAGTCTAAGTTTCTTAGCAATTGAATTTCGTTCATACCTTAACTTACAGCTTTCTCCATAGGTGTAGACAGAGTCTGTCTACAGATATATCAGTAGTATCTCTTTGCTCTACTCTCTCGATTTGCTCTACTCTTACGGCCGGTCCTAATATGCGATCTCGATCCAAATATTACAATCTGAAACTCGAATTTCGATCGATTCGTTGCATAAAGCGTCCGTATATTCAATCGATGGATTGCATTGACGATCCTTTTTCACAATCGATCCATGGGAGGGGCAATCCGTGTTTTGAGATTGAAATTTGTTCGGAAGTGACAGTTGTTCGGTCCACATATTCGATCTTTTCATTTTGACTTTTAATTTTGGCTTGTTAGTAAACTGTTTTTACGATCCCCCGAATTCGTTGGATTACAAAAAAGAGTTTGGATTTTGCAATAAATTAGTTATGAGTTTAGTAGATAATTATGGCAAATGCAATATTTTTAGGTGATAGTGACAGTGATATGGAAGTATTAATGGAGATATTTGATTCTAAAGGTGGCGAAAAGCGGAATAGTCGCAGAGGTTCAGTACGAAAGTACAACAGAGTTTACTTTACTTACTTTTTACTATTAGATTTAGGATTAATAAAGCGGCAGTGGAGGTATTGTTGATAGAAATAATGCCCTTTGTAAAAGTGACCTCAAAACAGTAAAATTAAAAATAGTGAATACCTATTGTTATTGTTAGGTTCTTAAATGTTAAACTGAACTAATACAATACATTCCAATTCAAACAAAAACATACCGGCACCAGATGTGACATGTTAGAAAAAACGATTCACGTTTCGTACTCGGCAGTATTTTACACTATTGATGCTTACAAAAAATGTTTTGAAATTAAATTAAGTTGAAATGGATGTTTTATGTACCTTAAAAATCATGTTTTAAAGTATTTAAACATATTCTATTTCACAATTGTAATTTATATTGTGTTATGAATCACTAGTGCAAAAAAAAACGCGCGCAAAAGTATGTCTATAACGGAAAGTCAGGGAGGGAAAGGATCGACTTGAATCCGCCGTCCCATCTGGATTCCGAACGCGACAAATGAATATATGGACGCAGATCGAAGATCGATCTGAAGATCGTGTTCAATCTTGGTTTGAACGGAATCTTAAAACACGGATCGTATATATGGTTCGGCCCTTAGACGTCATTCATCGCAATAAGCACACATGGGCTTTGTTTGGCATTTGGTTTAGAGTGCGCGTAGCATCCTGCCCTATTTGAAGGATGTCACCATTTATCTCTTACCAGTTAGCCTTTCTCTCTTACTGATGAAATTATTTTAATCAATCTCGTATCATCTATCCTCTCAACGAAAGTTAAAAAATACAGTTAATTTTAAATAAACTACCTAATTGAACATAACACAAGTGAACTCGTGAGAACATTTAACCGTCTTCTATTGAGTTTGTTTAATACGTTCGAAGTCATAAGTCAGGGGAAAATGAATATAACATATTCTTTGATTTTATACACAACAATAAAAGAATGTGCGGATAATTATACGCTTGAACAATGAGCGTCGCGAGTTGACTTCAATGCGTCGCCGATAACAAAAATGCTATTGCCCATTAGCCCTCTTTGAGTTGAAAAGTTTTAAGAGCGCGAGTGCAAGAAAATCGCCGCATCCCGGGGGTCCGCGCACTTCCGTTCGGTTTCGTATTTCGAACAGCGCCATTGTTTTGTGCGTCAAGGGTGGTGCGCGTGCTCAGCTCCATACTCTACTCGACATACTATCACGTCACCTTGTTATTTGCGATCACATTATTGTTTTTATTCGTACAAGAGTCTTAACGATATTATGCGAATAAAAAGTTCAGAAAACACGTGTCCTTTTACGTATTGGAATCTGAAGCATCGTTTAACTCATTCAGTGGAACTCATTGATGGCCATCATCAATGATGCATGTAACCATTATGTACTGTATATATATTTTAATTCATTAACGTTGAGATTTATATGACTTTTATTGCATTGCTTTGAACATATTTTAAAAGCTTCTAAACTCGAACTTTAGCTTTGGTAGCTTGTCTCTGGTTGATTATATGTACGTTCTTGAATCCCGTTACAGTAAGTTATAGACGACATTTATTCTTGTAATTGTAATTTTTTCTTTCTTAATGAATAGATAAAAGTTCCATAAATAATCGCTTAAAATATAATAATAAATGCAATTAATTTTATAGCTATGAAAGTTTAATTTCAGGCTACATTCCAGAAAATGTTTTTTTTTTAATTCAATACAATCGAATTTCGTATTTTCTGCTGATGTCATCTTCACGTCAATAAACTGGTTAAATTTATTTACGGTCTTTTCTGTCTCTTCCAATTCCGTAAACAATGTATTTTCTCATTTGACATAATTCTTTCATACGAAACAAAACCAAAGCAACTAACAAAAAAAACTATTCCAAATAAACTTATCAATTTGGATAGCAATAGTTCCTTTCTATAAAGTACCCTTGTTCATCAGAACTATTGTTATGACGTAATAACAGTGATTTTGTAGAATAATCGTCATTCTCTTAGGGCAGGGCTTTGTTCAATAGCTATTGTTTTGTTTCAAACGATACCTGTGAGAAAAGACGTTGACACTTCACCATTGAGTAAGTATTTACTAAAACATATTTTGGTAATTGTAAATCACTTTTTTATTGTGTTACTAGTGTTTTTACAAAATACATTTTGGTAATTGTAAATCACTTGTTTTATTGTTATGTTGTAAATTATGTTTTATTTACAAGTACCCTTTGAGTTATGGTACTATAAAATGTATAGGTTTATGTTTTAAAACTCATAGACAAAAGATAATGTCATTTGAATACGTATTACGTTTTTTATCTATTTGTTTAAGTAATTTGGATAAAGAATGTGACAGTATTTTCTGTGTGGTGAGGTATAAAAATTTATTTCACCACTTTTTCTTTCATTTGTAGCCTAAGTTAGGGTAGAGACCCTGATGAGTGTAAGAGCCTATCGCTCCTAAACACTTAACCTTTTTAAAACACAGCTCAACGCAGGTCCGCAGGTGGTGTGTTTTAAATCAGACATTAGTTGATTATTAATAGTTCAGCAGTCATTTTATACGACAACCCTGATACTCAGAAAGTGACTTATAGTAATAGATGATAATAGTTAAAACTTTTTGTTATAAATATTTACTTAACAGTGATATTATATTATTTAAAAGATTTCATAACCTCTTTATGATTTGTTAATAACAGCAACCCTTCACGAGCCCTTGTGTTGAAGTTCCTTTTAAATGACAAAACAAAGGACTATCAGCTACTCTGGCGTTCTAGAGTAATATTTTCTAAGACAAGACTAAGTTTTATTAAATTAATGTTTTATGTAGAAGCAATAATAATTATGCTATAGCGACGTTCGTTGGACATGATAGGGGGGCAGATCTCTGATGTACCTCGCGCCGCCGCGGGAGGGCAGCACTTTTAATTAAACCCTAAATTATTGTTCACCTTCATTAATTCTTGTGCTCCCGGTCGGGCTTTGCTAATGAGTTTGTACTTTTTGTACAACCTCCATCCGCAGAGGCTTTTTCTGCCGTTATGTTTAATGGGATGTCCTAAGGAATAGATACCGTTAGTTCAGTAGTTTGTTTTTGCTTATAGTGTTAGTTAAGACTGTGAATTATATTCGTCCCGGATTCTGAAAAAGGGTGAGTAAAGGATTCTATTTATTTGTTTTGTTAAAGCTTTATTGAATCTAGTTAAAAAGGAAACATGTAAATACTATCCTACTCCTACTTAAACTTAATAATATTATAAATGCAAAATTTTGTGAGATTGGATGGATGGATGTTTGTTACTCTTTTACGAAAAAACTAAAGAACAGATTTTGATGAAATTATGAAAAAATGTAGTTTAGGGTGCAGAATAACATTTAGGCTAACTATACCACGCCGGTGAAGCCGCGGGCATCAACTTAGTTTATTTAAAAGGGAGATTAACGCGATGCTATTTACCTTTATTTTGCTAGGCGTTTCAGCACAGGTTACTCTGGCCTCGGTCGCAAGTTGAGCTGTGGCTCAATATGTGTGTGCTTTTTGTCTAACGTTGTCGACGTTGAGCGGGTGGTGCATGATAATACGACAACGAAAGACGATGGTTTGGAGGTAGGTTAATGTTTAGAAATACATTGATAAGATGATAAAAATCAACTCAAGTAAGTACGTATTATGTATAAAGTAGAGAATAGTATCTTAAATAAGTTTGTCGAAGTAAGTATATTTAATCATATTTACCGTTTTAACTTTTGATAATTTTAAATTTTTAAGGAGTTGTGGAATTAAGGAAAGCACTAATGAACCTAATTACAAGCCCTGTTATAATTTTGTAAGTCTATGCTTAAAAAGAAAAAAGGAGAGAAACATTTTCAGACAGACTTGAAGCTAGCTAATTTACACCAAGTACCTACCTATATAAAGAAATAGTTTATTTGTACCTAATAGGTAGGGGAACCTTCCCCAGGTTCCCACTTGATCCTTACTTGGTCCTTTGACTTGGTCCACTTGATCCTTAAGGGAGACTAGGTACACGAGATTTTCAGAACTTGTATGGGTGATATTAAATTTTATAATGGCAATATCGGTTGTCTATGGTACCCGCTAACTTTCTAAAGTTGGTACACCTGTCAAATTTGACGCGTTGGTAAATGGCGGACGACCGAGTGTTTGTTGTTGCAAAGAGAAAATTTCCGTAAGTTTACATTTTGATTAAACATTAATGTAAATATGGCTTTTAGGTGTGTTTGAATTTAATTCGAGGCGTTATCTTTATAAGTAGCGATTTGTAGCGTAGAAAAGTGGTAATCTAACAGACGTTTGAAAATATTCTTGTTTATAACCTCAAACGGTTCAGGGTACACTTGGTCCACTTAGCTAAGGGAGACTTGATCCGGGAGAATCAAATGTCCCTTAACTACTTTTAACTTTTATTTTCAATTAATTTCAGATTACCGATATGCCCAGAGTATACAAAACAAGAGAAGGTGCCAGAAAAAGAGTACCAATCGATGAAGAGATTATTTTGCTAGAACACCTAAATGAAGCTTAAACGTAACTTGAAATTTTGTTTTACATGTCCCGGGTTCAATTCAATAAGATATTGTTTTAAGTCTTTATCTTAATAACGTTTAAATTTTATTCAGGGTGTGATTGCGAGACATTTGAGTTCTTTTATTATTGAAGATATAATTTTGTTTTGAGTTTGTTTTTGTTTTTTAATACGAAACGGAAGTTTCACATTAGCAATTGATTTATGTATGGAGACGGTGTGATATGCCTATGTTATGTGATTTAGAAAACAATATAAATAGATTATCATATTCTAAAAACATTTTTTATTTATTTCCTTAGTAATAGTATCATGTGAACCTAGATATGGGAGACTTGAACCCCAGGACCAAGTCTCCCGTATATACGGGACACTTGATACCTTTCTCTATTTTTACTTTTAGTCAAATAATTATGAAATTTAGGCACTTATATCTTTGGGTCTTACATCAATTATAGGCAAATGAATTTCACGTATTTCGGTACCAATATCTTTTAAAATGGATAGTCACTAAGGAAATTAGGGATGAAAAACAAAAGGGGGGATCAAGTGTCCCCAGGTTCCCGTACGTAGTTTTTCTTGTCAGTCCTTTATTCCTCCGCAAAGGACCGATTCTCAACTATTGCTGAAAGGAAACTATTCTACGTAATCGATGCAGCCAGAAATAACGCATGATCATAAGTAATTTGGACGAAATTTCAAAAAATACCAAACTTTTTCTAATCAATAGTTACAAAGAAATCGCTGAATACTTATAACTTCAAACAGAATGATCTCCAGCTATGAAAGTTATATCAATTATTATGACAAAACTTTCAACTTGACATCAACAATCGTCAAATCATCAAAATTACTTCCTATTTACCATATTTTAATTGGCTATCAAATAAAAGGCAATTACGGACTTTATAAGGCTAATAAATGTATCAATGAAGTAACATTTTCGCAGTAGGAATCTTAAATTATTGAGCTTGTAATACCAGCGGAAAAATATACAAATGTTGAAAGTAATTTGAATGAATATAGTCAAGTGTATTTTTAACATTATACATATTTTTAGAATGAAAATGTTATTAGCCTGCTTTGCTGGAATAAGTATTTCCTATTGGTACTTAACGAAGGAACTTACAGACATATTTTGACTAGAAAAGGCCTTTTGAGACTCTGCAAAATTTTAATGTTAAGTTTCTTAATTTCCACCAAGATTTACTAGTACTACGCTACTAGGAAGTAAGGATGTCTTTGAAATTATGTACTACTGAACGAATGCATTGTACGATCGCCTATTTAAAGTCGTGAGGCAAATATTTCAGCGGCTAACTGGCTGCTAGGAATAATCATGTAGGTGCTCTTAGAAAAAATTAAAAACCTGAATATTTTTACATTCTTAATTTAAATATTACTAAATGATATCGTAACTTTACCAAACTCTTGTTTGTTACGACTTATTTTTAAGGTTGAAGAGAAGGGTCTGGCTGGTTAGGTCATACATAGTCTATTATTGTCTATGATTTTTTTTTACCGAGGCATGAAAAAACAAAATTATATCCATAGCATAATTTCATATTAAATGTAAAAACAACATTTATTATGCTGCTAACACAAGCTATTATACTTTTTGCTATGAAAATAAATTTTGGGAAATTGCGGCAATTTTTCATGAGTCGCTGTTGAGAGGAAGAACAAGTATGGCACAGCACGCGCGGTTGTATATCATTGAATTTTCCTTTACTTATTTATTTATTTATTAAAGGGTCGCGCAATAAATTGCGTTAAGTGGGGGGCGGAGGAGCCCCGTGGAGCCCTGCGGGGGCCGCCATAACTCGGAAGAAAAACGCGCCGCGCACATAAGTGCCTTTCTACAACACTAGTAAGGTTATATTGCCTCGGTATAAGGGTTGCAGGATGTGTTCACGGTATATTAATAACTAACCTAATGTAATCTTCTCTCATGTTTTCATAAAAATTAGATGAAGATACTTGGTTTTCTTGTTGAAATAAGGATGGAGCTTACAATGAATTTTGAAACATTTTCATGCCAGATTCACCGTGATTCAGCGTGAGACACAGGCCATTTGTATTTGCACTGTATGGTTCAGACTACCTACAAAAAACGCCTACAATAGGTATTTGTATTCTAATTAAAGGAAGCTACCGTCATGCTACTATTATTTCAATAATCTTAAGTATACGTGTAATTGATACCTATAGACAAAACCGCCTGCCCTAAATTTATATTACGAGAATTAGTTTACTACTAATTAATTTGCAGAAAATTGTAGAGTCTTGTTCAGAAAATCCTTTAAACCAAAAAAGATTCTTTTAAATTAGGCCCGTAATAAATTAATTAAAAACACCCTGTGTATACAGTCGATCAACAAAACTTTGAAGCATTTTAAATAAAGCTCATGTAGCACAGATTGATAAAGTATTTATTTTATTTATATAAATCCTATTTTATTATGTTATACAATCTCCTTGCTAGAGGCAGTGAGTGACAAGCACATTTTCATAAGAACACAGCCTTGCTTTTCAGTAAGCGAGGTCAATACTATTAAGTGCTTAGGCTTGTAATCCGATATCAAGGTTAAAGAAAAATAACTAAGTACTTATACTTCTTATGAGCCACAGATTTACCTATTGCAACTTTGAAGTGGTGTTAGTTTAATATCATCTTAATTTGTGGTAAACGATGTGGATGTCTCAATTATCAATACATATTATATATAAGTACCTAGTAATTAAGAAAATCTTATTGTGATATTGTTTGTTACCCAAATAAATGAATAAAAAAAATATCATCTTAACGTGCCTTACGAGAAAATCGGAAATGTACTCGTAGAAAACTCTTGACACGGCACGTATTATTAAGGAGGTTCATATCTCTGAACCCTAAACCACCAGTAGCTTGTTCCTTGTACGCTGTGATTGTGGGAATACCTTTTTAGGGTACGGTGCCCTTATAGATTCCTCATGTCCGTCTGTCCGAGCTTTTCTGTTGGCACTTAGTAAAAAAGACGTATTCTGTAAACTTAAATATTCACACACAAGGTAAAAAAGCAAAATATTCGGAGTTCCCTATACTTAGTACTGACATTAAAAAGAAAATGTCAAATTGCGCCCAAACGTGAGATGTATTTTTGATGCAAACATTCCCGTTCACAAACATACAGCTTTACATTGAGCGGAAATCGAATCCGAATACAAATAGCATATTCCAGGCATTTTTTTGTTAACCCCTCAAATTAAAATGGCCAACATACACTTCCAATTTATTTAAAAGATTGTTAAGTAAGAAATAATAAGCGCAAATAGGCGTGCGGGGGCGTACAAGGGCGTGGTACATCGACCGCTACCCTATTAACACTGCCACGGTAATCAATAACACATTTTTCTTAATAAAAACCAACAAAATGAAATTATGACGCGATCACCATTTTATCTTGATACTATAATAATTAACCACGGTGTGTAATAAATTTTATTTAGTTGTATTTTAGAAATGAGTTCTTTATTGTTTTATTTTTAGGGATAATTAATTAATTAACTATAGAGTGAGATGTTGAAACTCCATGTATGTGATGAATTAAGGCAAAAAGCTGTGCGAAAACAAAACTAGAAACACTTGGCATATACTATTCACGGCTGGCCAGTGTAGGTAATATTAGTAGACCAAGTGTAAAAAAAAACAAGTGCAGTTTTTTTTTTTCATTTTACAATAAGTCATCTTGAGACCAATTAAAATAAAGATGAATAGCATGCTGCATTCGTAACAACCCATTAATGTCCCACTGCAGGGACGGGCCTCCTCCCGTGACGGAGGGATACTTGGCCTACTAATACCACGCTGGCCAGACGGATTGGTATAGGGTTTAATTTCAAGTTTTCCTTCTTTCTATGTAAAGATAATATTCACAGATAGTCCCTTAGTCGGTTTGTACGACACCCATGGGATAAGATGGGGTGGTGAAATATAGTATTCTTACTCCGTCACCACACGGCATGCTGCATTATTCGTTCATTAACATGTAATATTTATAATCATGTAACGGCATAAACATAAAATTTTACTTCCTTTGAAATCAATGTCAAAAATCATGTAGGGTCGACTGTCTCACAATGAACCATGCAGCTACACTTAACCAGCGCTATATTTCCAAAATTCGACGTGGCCAGATCGTGTTAATTTGTGCAAAAGATAGGTACAGACGTGTCTCTTCCGCTCAGTAGTTAGCGAGCAGATCGCGCGAGAGGTGTATGTATGCGAACCTTTTTTTTTAAAACTGTCACAAAAGTAAGTTTTAAATAAATTTTACTATCTTTTTTAGCATTTTTCCTTTAAGAAATATCGACTATTTTATTTCTACACCGAATTATATAGTTATTTAGCTTGTCTATGCACTGTAATTTATTTCATAATTATATTTCTTTCAGTTTAAATTTTTAAGGTTAGTTATAAAAAGGTGCTATGTCTCACATTAAACCATGTTGAGGTGGTACTCAATAAATCACGGATTGTGTACCCCAAGAATTGCCTTGGCGTACACATTAAACAAAACGTGGTTCATTTTGCTAGTGTTGTTAGATAATGTATTGAAACTTTCAAACTACATGATATTCTTTTACCTAGCTGTTCATATTATCATTATTAATATTACTTTATTTACTTCCTTTGGTCAATATTTCTATCTGTTACAGAATGGCACGGAATAAAGTAAGTCAGAATAGGGAAGTCAGGGTGGGGAGCCCCTTACACAATGGACCGACGACCTGGTTAGGAGGGCGGGAAGCCGATGGAAGAGGGAGGCATAAGACCGCGCAGGGTGGAAACGTTTGGAGGAGGCCTATGTCCAGCAGAATAATAGTCTATAGGCTGATATTTATGATGATGATGAAATTAAGTCAAAGAAAAAAGGGGGCCACACTGCTTCCAATATGTTAAGAGCTTTCAAATTAAATAGAGAAGGTGTAATCATCAGAAAAGCTGCATTATATCCTACTTTGCGCCGCTATGTAGCACAGTATTTACACACACGTAAAGATGATCTTGCTAACAAGAAGTATATTATACTAAATTATGATTTAAAGACTACTCTATTACAAGTAAAGACTAATTACATAAGAAATGGACGTTTTACTTTTACCTTAATTAATTATTGATAACATTTCTTTTTTTATAATTAAGTGGTTCAATGTTAAAATTAACCCGGTTCAATGTGCACACCCTAGAGTACACATTGATCCAAATATTTATTTTTATATTTATGTGTTTATTTTTAAAAGTATAAATAATATTGAAAATTTGTCAATGCTCTTTTAAAGCTAGATAAATTACCTATCTTTGTACAAAATTTGAATCATTTCGAAGCTTAAACGAGAGAGTTATGCGCCTCCAAATTTTACATGGTTCATTGTTGGACAACTTACCCTAATGATAATTTCTTGACTACGAAAAACAATTTTTAAATACCATTTTTATTCTATTCATTATTTAACTATTGTTATTTATATCTTTCGACGATCACAATAATTGTTCAAATGTATTCATTATTACTCAATAGCACTGATTGCGGCAATCTTGATAAGAGCTCCCCTGCAAAAGATTGCACTTACTTTAACGATACTGATTTTACCTTTGTCATATTGATTACCCCTCTTGTTTACTAACAAAAATATATTTGATACATCATTTTTCTTGACAATTATACCATTTTTCTTGTCATTTTTGTCAATAGATCAGTTTTGATTATTTTGATGATTAATAATAACAGCATATAGCAGGGTAACAATAGTTGTTAAAACATCACTAGTCAAATCGAAACTGTGTTTTTGGCAACAGAGCTGATTTTTGCAAGCTGCATGTTTATTCTCGTACCTTAAAATAGTTAAAAATTCGGTTAAGTTAACTTTTGGTTGTCAATTTTTTTTACCTATTGTGTGACAATTTGACAACTAAAAGTTAACTTAACCGAATTTTTAACTTTTTTTAGTAGGACCTTCTTAGAAGACTGTTTCGAATGAGACTCAAAATATCCATAAATATTTAGAAGGCACGTCTTCAGTTAGGAACCTTATTCGCTGTATCTAAAGTTAATAAATTAATGCTTTTAAAATTTTCTACTTGTTTAGAATATATAAAATTTCTGCGTAACTAATTATATTCCTTATTACTTGATACCTGTGAAGGGACATAAGATTGTTCAATGTCCACATATTATTATTCTATTTTGGTCGAAGTTTCAAAATCTTGATCAAAAAGACCTAAAACTGTTCTACTGTAACCTATGGCTTGGTCAAAAGGACATAAAAGTCCAGATACATGAACAGATCTAATGTATCTTGTAAGTACCTGTTAAACCATTTTCCTATTGCAACACAAAGTTTAGATACACGGTTTAAAATGTCCAATTAGTTTTGGTGAGTATTTCGTGAGTTCGTTCTGTTCACTCAAGATTTTTTCAATCGATTGATCTATTTTCAAAATGGAAGTAATTTGTCGCGTTTGATTCGTGTTCAGCGGCGACTTTGAACTGTTTTTGTGGGCGGCTCACTGGCTCACTGATATCATTGGCCGCGGTGTAGGTACTGCAACTAACCAACTGTACGAGAATTAAAATGTTTTACTTAGCGGGAATGGTTTTATGCTTCTGAAGTACGTTAGTTAAAAAAAAAATTACTTCTCAAGAATAGAAGCGAAATAAATTATTTTAGCAATCAATCATCCCTACCCGAATCGGTACAAAATATCACCTCTCATTCTAGAGTTCTAGCTGACGAGATCAAAAGTCATCCGGAGATATTGAGATGTTTTTCTTTTACAGTTGAAGAACTGTTTAGAACCTCACTCACCTCTTCTTATCCCAATGGGTTTAGACCGTTTAGAACGATCTGAAATAACCGTTGAATAGAAATCGCACATATTTATACGTTACCTCTTTTGTTTGCATCTGTATCCCGCAAACATCAAAACTACATTCGAATACAAAGCAAAAAGGGCTAAGAGGGACAACAGTTGTATTGAATACAGTCCGTTTCTAATCGGTTCCATTTCATTTGGTTTTTGTCGTAGCATAAGGCATCGCTCTCTCCACCTCTTAATATTAATTACCTTGCTTTGTATCGAAGCGTAACAATCGATGGAGTTGATTAAAATATCTAAATAATAGATGGACGTAATGACTGTTATCGTGATGGTGGCACTGAGTCAGCATCATTAGACTTACTTGTATTTATTATATTCGTGGTCTATGTAGGAGAGTTGAAAGAGTTATATTCCTACATACAACGAGTATTTGTCCGTGTAAACCATGAAGAATATGAAACATATTACAAATTTAACTTCGTGTTAAACTCCAAAAAAAGTTTTTACAGAGTTGCGACGAACATACTATTTTAGCAGGAAAAAGAAACTTGAAACTAAATATGTGCCAAGAAGTCTGGAAGACTGATGGGAGGATAGAGCTTTGACTAAAAAGCTGGTAAAGTTAAGTAACATTTTGGTAAGAAGTTGTACTCGAAAACAAATGTAATAGCATATCTCTATGTATGTAACCGAAGCAACCGAAGTAACGGAATGGGATAGCCTAAAACAGTTTAGGGAAGTATACGTATCTAATTATTCCACTGACTACATACATAATGTAAGACCCAAGAACTAATGCACTCTATCTTCTAGATCAACTGCGTAATAATTACAAGCCATCACAGCAATATGTGGGTGTGATCAACACGCGCATTCCCAGCAGAATGAAGGTATAAACATATATCAGTAAAGCTGATAAGAAAATCAATAACAGAACAAGTTGATGTTAATTACGCAGCACTACCAGGTACCTCAATAATAAGAATACATTACATTGAGTGCACGCAACGTAAGCCTGCGTTGAATGGACGCGAATAAATTGCTCAATTTGGTCCGAAGCAAACGGCATATTAAATTATTATTTGATATCATGTATGTGGGTTGCTCGGCTACCTTCATACGCTTGCCACCGCGGGGATTCTTGCATTGCATGCTAAAATACAACTTTAACTTATAACTATAATGATAAAATGTTATTTATGAAGAATAATTACTAATTATTTTCGTTTGAATATGTTTGATGCATAAAGATATTATTGGAATTGAATATTTCTCATAATAGATGAAGAATAATATATAAAAGAGAGCAGTTATGATGTTAACCCTACGAAATCCGTCTTTTAATTGTCATGAAAGACCTCAAGGGATAGGCTAATATTTAAAACAATAACAGCAAAAGTTTATTTAAATAAATTTATTTAAAAAAAATGCAAATATTGTGTCTTTTCGTTTAAATAATTATTAGGTACTTTTTCGATAATGTCCAGTGTTTTTAAAACAAGTTATAACGTTAACTGAAAAGATTATCACGTAAAACAATTATTAATGCAAATTATGTTTACTTACAATAATTACCTAAATGGATATGTATCCATTAACATATCTCAGAAGGTTTTTATCCACAAAAGGTGACGTAATGAACAATTTAAAAATGTAAATTGTTAATTGGTGCGCAATGTGTTAATTCAAGTGTTAAACCAATAGGCGCCAATGACTAAACTCTTATTATGCAAATAAGGAATAATAAAAACTATTTTGCATTAATGGCGTTAAACTAATTGGAGCTTAATACATAGGTATATTTTTTATATATCGAACAGATGTTATTAACGTGAAATATGGGTCACCTTATGTCCAGTTAACATAAGAATTAGACTTAAGTATTTTTTTAAGACTGGTAAGAAATTATGCGGAGACGAATTAAAAATACAATAAGGTCTTCTCGTCCCGCAGGTGTCGAAAGAGGTTCCTATAAAAAATGACTGAAAATTCCGAAAAAATCATCGAAATGCGCAAGTTTTTTGAAATTTATTTACTATGATTTTTTATTGATTGTCAAGTTCACTTCGTGGATAACTTTACGATTATAAGTAATCGTATTATCAAGTCTTAGTTTATTTTAATGCTTTAAAATAATTTGATTGCAATAGAAGGAAAATACAAAATAAATCCTAAGTGTACCACTTAACTTCTGCAGCAACTCTTTTTCTTTTTAAAACGTGGTACTAGTAGGTATGCAAATTATCTTCAGTTACCAGAATTTCTGCCCTGATGAATCAGAATGTTGAACGTATGTTTCTTTAGAATCGGATCATCATCATCATATCAACCTGTAGACGTCCACTGCTGGACATAGGCCTGCACCAAACATTTCCACCTTTACATTTAGAATCGACTACATAAATAGAAAACATTACGAATCCGAATCTAATTTCATTTCGATTGTCGAGCAAAAAAATCGATCACATCCGATTGTGTCGGTCTCTTCACAGAACATATCAATAGTCATTGGGACCGATGACGTGGCTCGGAATCGAATTAATTATTTGTACTGTTAGGGGCAAGAGGTGAACAGGTGGATTTTTTTGGTAGACTCTATCTTTGTGTGTTGTCATTAATTTTGTAATATATACTGCATGTTAATAAGTAAATATGTTAGGTTAATTAATTTTATTAATTACCTTGGTATTGTGTGGTTTGATATAAAGCCAGCAAGTTATGTATTTAAGACAGTCTTTTCATACTGAAATTACTCATCTTGAGCATCCCAGTCTCCTTCTGCCAAGACAAGAAAGTTTCCTTACTAATCAGTCTGATTAGGCAGATTTAAAACGGTTTTTAAGTCAGAGGTAATTTATGCGTCCATTCCGATAGTTATTCCCTTACCAACACCGCTGGTATAGGATGGGGTGACACCATGTCTCTCTGTCACTAAGTCAAAGTTGATACACCTAGTTTAATTCTGTAACAATCCTATGTAAAAATTTAAAAAAGAATTTGGTACTTGTTATGCTAATGACTCACTGTGCTGATTTAATTGTTTACAAAACCACCCTTTCAAGAGACTCGCATTTAAGTAAGACAAACTTAAATAAACTGACTTCCTCGGTACAGCTGACTTTAAAAGTTCAACTCTTGCTTAAGTATTTTGACAAAGATTGAATAAAAAAGATAAATCAATAAAACCCCTAGTCTCGTCCTCACACATTTACACAGCGCCACCTAGTCCCAAACTAAGCAAAGCTTGTACAATGGGTACTAGAGAACGAATAAACATACTTAAATACTTTTTTTTGTAAATACGTACATATTATACGTAGAAAACACTCAGACCAATGCAAACAATCATGTTCAAAGATTTCCATTAAGCGGGAATCGAACCCGAGACCTCTGCGTAGCAGTCATGTTTTATAACCACTACACCACAGAGGTCGTCATTCAAAGCTCAACTCTTAGTTAAGTATTTTGACAAAGATTTAATAAAAAAGATAAGTCAATAAAACCCCTAGTCTCGTCGATGTCTAATGCTAAGATAAGATTAACAAACATATTAAAATATATTATTTCTAATTAAATAATAGATATTATATAAATGATATTAGTCTCTGATAAAATATTTGTATAATTAGTTTTTCTATACTATGACGTCAATAAAACGTATCTACTAATAGAGACTTGTTAACATTTTATTAGCTTTATGACATCCGTTGTTTTATTACGGACGAGTTATTTGATTACAAAAGTTATGACTCGAATAACTATTTCGTGGTTATTACACGTTGCTTTCATTCCTAAACTGTATTACCGCTTTCCATTTGGATATAATCGATACTTAGTCATATTGCCTTGAAAAAAAAATACTTTTAAGCTTAAATGGATAATAATAATATGTAACTACATAGTATGGTAATGGACTGATCATAAGCACCAAAATTAAATTGTTTTTATAAATATTTTAGTATCACTCATTGATTAGACAAGTTCAAGATATTCGAAAGCTTTTTTGTACAGATATTCCCCCTTACTCATAAACGCCACTTAAATTTTAGTCAATTGATTGGCTTAAATTCTTACGGTTTTGTTTGGCATAAGGTTGGTTTTGCTAATAAAAATCACGCTAAACAATGATTAAATTGTAGAGACTTTTATGAGTAAGGGGGTTTATATTAAACATAATAAAGTCTAGTGGCGCAAAATAGACATCTATAAAATTACGTAAATTTTAAATTAATCCCAATCAGTCTGTGTGTTACGTAAATAACATCAAATTTAAGTGAGTGAACGAGGTCTATTCGTACCTATTTCTGTTTTTATGGTACAATTGTAATAAAAAACAGTTAACTACTTTTAACACAAAACTATCATAATAGTTTTCTAAACTTTAACTATAATTCATTTAATGGTTTATATAGACAATAACTCTCCATTAGTAAATTAATTAATGTTGCCAAATAAAAAGGGATTATTAGAATTATTTTTTTAAACAAATTGCTCGTAGGGCGAGCGTTTCTCTTCTACATCTGTTGAGTTATATTTAATAATGAAGGTATCCCGCAGTGACATTGTCCGCAGTAATTTGTAGCTTACATCTCTAACGTAAAACACACAAATATATAATAATAACGTTATTTATTTTAATGAAATATCTGCCCTCGATGAGGTAGCAAAGGGAGGGCTCGCTATTGTACTATGAATACCTGGATGCCTACTGTGATTTCGTGTTATTGCTGTAATTTAAAAACACGTAGTCATTACTCAACAGCTCGGATTGTGATTCTTTAGCATAACTGTGTAAATACACAGTCACACACACATGTCCTACTGCAAGGATGGATGACCTTCATTAACGGAGAAAAACCTGGCAAACTGTAGGTATCACTCTTGCCAAACGGTATTTATGAACGTCCCTGCAGTGGAACATTAATGGGCTGTTATGGTGATGATGACGACTAAATAAAGTTGTTTTAGGCTACTATGCGTGACCTTAATTTCTGGACTGATTCGGGCGAGTTTTTTGGAAAAGAAAAGTTTACCGGTTTGTTTTTCTTGACTTTATATTTTAATTTTCGCCACTCATGTTATAAGATGAGTGGCAACTCTCCATAATCCGTCCACAACTGTCACTCTATTAATAGGTGTGTTTTTTTTTCTTTTGTAATAAGCACGTTGTGAAAAGCTGCGGTTAAATAATTCGATTGCTTCAGATAACCATAAAAACTCGTAGCGAATTCTAATTACGTGACTTTAAATCGATGTCGCAATATGTTTTTCCAACAAGAAATACCTACGCTAAATTACCTATTAAGAGGATTTTTTTTCCTTTGCATTTGTGATTCATTGAAAATATTAGTCAAATACAAAATGTTAGATAAGTATTACAACTTATTCTCTGATAGATTTAAAAATGGTATACGATTTTTTTATCTAATTGGTATGGTAAAACTTCTGTAAACATACAGCAATACACCAAGCTAGACATACCTAAACCTTATGCCATTGCAATAAGACACATTTTCAAACAATGACATACATTTTGATCTATACGAACAATAAAGAATTAATAAATAAAAGACAATCGCAAAAACAATATTGCGTGAGAAAAGTTATTTGATAAAAATATGTTATATTAATCATGAATGCGTGTTGCACAGATAATAAATGTCTCTGGTATTATAAGTGTGAGAAGGCGCGGCAAAATGCGCGTACGCCAATGGTAACAGAGCTTATCCCTCCCACACGTGTTCCAAACTCCTTGCATACCAACCTCCATTCCACTTTTTACTTATAATTACCAGTTACGTTTCTTAAGTCAAATTAATTAAGTTAAATAATTATTTTTGGCGCTTCTTTCTCTGTTCCGGTACATTTAATATTTTAATTGGAGATTTTATTGTATTGTATGTAATACACATGTGAATTTCAGGTTTATTAATTTTTGTTTATTGTTTGTTTTTTACATAAAGTTACTCAATAATGTAATAAAATATTACTTATTTTAAAATTATTATGTTAGTTGTCTTTTATTATGGCTGGTTATTATGCCTATGACATCATCACAAATTAAGAATACTTAAGAAATTCTAATTATGAAGTTGATATTCTTCAGTAAAAGAGAGAAACTTAGCATAATATGAATACCACTTTGGCTAGGAAAAATAATAAGAATAAAATATGAAGTTTGCCTGCTGTCACAAATGAGGCTGGATTCGATCCAGCCTTAAGATCTACCTAAGTATTTAGGTAAGATTAAAATCAGTTAGATAATTATTTCTTCTGCTATTTATTTTTCGAGTACCTAATTACACTACTAATTAGGTACAGAATCTGATACCAATATTTAAATACCCACTTAAAATGCATAATGAATACAAACATAATTATAAAATTAAAAACATTACAAGTAACTGTCTGAATGAATTAGTGTGAAAGTATCTCGAAATTATACAGCTCAATGTCAATAATATTTTAAGAGAATAAAATGTTTTCAAAATAAAACAAGACAAAGTAGGCACTTGGTCCGCTCGACACGAGAACGCAGCGTGACGCGTATTAAATTAAAAGCGACGACATCACATGTGTTTTCCTTCCCACAGGAAAATACATTAGCCGAAACATTTCCCGGCCAATATTCGTCCCTCTCACCCACACACAACATCCCGTAACACCGACAAAGAGCTCCGATGTGGCGCCCTCGAAAGCTAACAGCGAGCTTTCAACGTAAATCTGATAAAGCGAACACATTACGACACAAACACAAAGAAAATTTCTTCGTTAAACCATCATTATGAGATTTCTTTCATCATTGTGTTTCACTCAAACTGCAATGTTATGTCTACGTTAGACAAAGACGGCGCTACGTTACTGCCTTTCACTTCGAAGCTGGCACTATTGGGTGAAAAAGTGTGCGATGTCCCGCCCTTCTCTCCGCGCGTAGGGCTGCGTTCGCGCCTCGCAGACCGCTCCGTACAAAATATTTTGTAAGAAGCAGTATGTCGGCTGTATCGAGGGGCGGCGACGCGGGAGCCCGCAGTCATGCTGAGAGCCTCAGCGGAGTTAGTGGACACATGTCGCGAAGCTTTTCAATGTTTCGAGAAAAAATCGTTGCGTGACAATTTGTCCAAAAAACTTATGTTAGCGAATACAAGCCGGCTTGTTATCACTGTATACTCGTGTGACAACCAAACAATATTGTTATAACGATGCGCCAATACCTGTGATATTCATTACACTAGTTACATGAGGATACTGAAAATTATTTTAGATACATACCTATTTGTTCTGTGAAGTGTTTTTTTTTTCAAATTTTTCCATGTGCGACTAGATAAAACTAGAAAGTGATATCATTGTCTATGCTTATCTACATTACTGAACGAAGGATTTCAGCAAAAAAGAAGTAAGTACTTGCACTCTGTAATCTACCCTTTGGCTCCAAACACTTACCTACCCATTAAAATATTTTCTCATATGGTTTTCTGTTAACTACATTAACTCGACATTTTCCCATGACTATGGTGCTGTTAATGGGTGTTATTTATCATCGAATATTTAATTAAAAACAGCATGTAATTTACATCAGTGAAAGTTTTTCTTGGAGGAAATGGTGTCGAAAATGACAGAATAAATTTATTGCTAGACGCCAATGTTCTTAATAATATAACTCTGTTAAGATTGTAGTATAGACACGAAATTTGATACTAATATTAAATAAATAAATATATAACACACGTTGTTCACGCAACGCCAAACGTACATAAATGTTTTTTTTTCTAAATGGAATAATGTCTTTAATGGCAATAAGGTGGCTCCTATTAACAGCAACATTATGTAAATTGTGAAATAAAATGTAATTGTTTTGTACATACAATTGCTAATACACACATCAAAAAAGTCTAAGCAACATGCATGATATTACAAATTTACCATTTATATTAATTAATTTTACCATTTATTTTAATTATAACGTTGTATTTTATTTTTAAAATAATATTTTTAGGGTTCTATGATGTAAAAATAACAGCTGTTTTCTTTATAAGTTCTTTTAATAACAGAAATTAACAATATTAGAATATACAGGTACAGTCACGAGCAATAATATGTACACATTTTCAAATTTTCTAAACTATCTGCACGTTTATCTAGACATTACAATATCAAAATGAATTCGTAATTTAGAAGAGGTTCCGTACAGTTTTGAATTAATCTTCGAATTTTCAATTTTGGATTGGCAGAACTTTAGATAACTGGTTTACAAAATGCGAAAATGTGTACATATTATTGCTCGTGACTGTACATAAGAAACTAAACTTTTTTTTTACAAATTGAAATTTCTTAAGAAAATGAATTTATTGTGAAAGAATAGGACAATTTAATACAGAGTATGGCCTCCTATGCTATTCAGAACTTGTCGGCAACGATTATTCATTGAATTAATGAGACTGTTTATGTCATCTTGCGGTATTCGCTCCCAATGGAATTGTAGCAAATCCTTCAGCTGTTGGGTTGTTGTCACTCCGTCCAAGTCCTTCAAAACACGTCTCTGGAGCATGTCCCATGCGTGCTCGATGGGGTTGAGGTCTGGCGATTGTGCAGGCCAGGGCAATACCTGGATGTTCTCCGTTGCCAAGTATTCACTGGTTCGCCGAGCTGTATGTGAACGCGCATTGTCATGCATTAACGTAAAATCGGAGCCAAAGGTTTGTGCAAATGGATGGACATAAGGTCTGAGAATATCCTCAACGTAATTTTCAGCGTTCATGTTTCCATTTACAAAAACGAGCTCAGTTCGCCTGTTCTTCATAATACCCGCCCATACCATAACTGTTGAGCCGCTGTATGGATGAACTTCCTGAACGCACCTGAGTCTTTCAGTATTTCCGGGTCGACGGTACACTCGCACCCTTCTTGTATCAGGCCTAAACCCGAATCGCGACTCATCGGAAAACATAATTTTATCCCATTGTTCCTGGGTCCATGTTATGCGTTCTCTACACCATTCATTTCGACGAGCGCGATTCCCGTGACGTATCGGTGGGCACCTGATAGGGCGTCGAGCTCGTAGGCCGTACTCATGCAGTCGATTTCGCACAGTTTGGGGACTTACATCAACACCACTTGAATTTTGTAGCCTCAAACTTATCTCTCGAGCGACATACGTCAAAGGTAGCAAAATTTGTATTTCATCTTTTGTAATCCGTGTACAGAAGTAATAGAAAAATTAAAATTATATATTTATGCTCATGAATGTGCCACTGCAGGAACTGTCTTCCTCTTTATATGGAGGAACTAAGACTTTTTATTAAAAATAGGTTGGTTCTTCGAAGTGAATACAGGTCGGTTCTACCAGACTATGATGGTTCTATCTGATGGTTTTCTGTTAAAATTTCTTTGAATTGTCTTTTACAGCATCGTCCTTAGAACATAATCACATTGATAAAAAATATCCATTATTACATAATTTTAATAAAGATAACAATAATTTTTTCAATTGTCTCTTAAATATTATAATTGACTGAAGTGTTAATTACATTGTTATATTCTAATAATTGAATAATTGTTTGATAACTACATAATTATCTCAAGATAAGAATTGATACTACAATGATAAAAACATAAAATTTTGACGTAATTCGTAATTTTTTGTGTTTAATTATTAATTATCTAACAAACTTTTAAGATTATTAGGTATTATTATGTCATTATTTCTTACACATTTATACAACATCCATCTAGTTCCAAACAATAATTACCGATACTGACTAAAACGCGTCTGAAATTTAATCACTGTTTAGCGAGATTTTTATTAGTAAAACCAACCTTATACCAAACAAAACCGTTAGAATTTAAGCTAATCAATTGACTAAAATTTAAGAGGCGTTTATGAGGAAGTGGATATATATTTATATATTTTTTGACCTATAAAACTTTTATTTTTATTCATGAAGGTTCTTAATTTAGTTATGTATATTATTTTAACTTGTATCTCTAAACTCTACTAAGTACATAGTTAATTTTTTTACTAACTAAAAAAAATCTTTAGGCTGAATAGGCTGGTTCCTTGGTAAAAATTGATTGAGTAATTTAGTTTATAATATACTCAAAAAAAAAAAAGAATTTTTGTGGACCATCTAAGTAAACGCAATAATATTATTATAAATGTATTAATAATTTTGAAAAAATGTTTTCCGTGCTTTCCTTTAGTCGACTTCTACGACATCTACTGAAGCTTAGCCTAGTTTCTAATTTTTTTTTTTTTTTTTTTTAATGGCGATTCTAAGATTACTCCAATGACCAGTTAAAATAGTACTTTTAGTAGACGAGCAAGGTAATCAAAATTTGTTGTTATACATAAATACGTGTTATTCTGTGCTGTACTAAAAAGGCAGATATTAATTTAAGAATATAAACAAGAACAAAGAATTAAAATGACAAAACCATTACAGTTTTATGTTGTTTATCTCTATCTCTCTATCTCTTTCTCTATCTCTATCTCTATATAAACATAAAACATATATAAACGGTGAATTAGAATACGTAAGAATATTATTAAAATTAACAGGACGAGGTATACGAGAGGGAATGTAATCATAGAATGAAGAGCGCATTAACGGACATTGGAAAAAAATATGATCAGGGGAACCTTCATCCAAACCACACTCACACATCGAGCTGTCTTTGATCCGTAATTTAGCAAGATGAACGTTGGTACAAGCATGACCTAACCTCAATCTACACACAACTGATGTAGATGTTTTATTAGCTTCTCTAAATTTATAAAACCAAGGCTTCATTGGTATGTCCTGCTGGATGGAAGCATAGTGTCGACCTTTAGTTTCTAATTAATATTGAAGAAATTTAATTGACAAATTACGTGTAGTTTAGTTATTAAAGTTCTTTTAACTAGTTCCGTACGTAAGTGTTTTTAAGCATTTGGGTGTTTTTATCGAAAATACACGTTTAGCTGCAGTTACGTTGCATATGTGTATGGAATAATATTATAATTATATGTTTTATTAATATTCATCGTAAACTCTATAATATAATAAACACAGTCTCGATTTTAATTATAAATTTATGAAAGCCTGTTTGTTAAATACATTTATTTATTTAAGTGACAAAATTATGATTGTTTTAAAATGAACTTAATATTATAAATATATAAAAACAAATACGAAAAAATTACAACTTAAATGTTAAATGCATTTTAATTCATTTACTTAGCTTGCATGCAGTTTGCACACCTAATGTGTGTAAAAGGCATGTAAAGAGCTATTTATGTTAAAGACGGCGAAAGTTCAATATCTATATAATGTCATCAGAATTAAAACTTATAATAAATTACAATGAGATATTTATACTAAATTCTTAAACATTAAAAGGATATGTAAATGTATTTTATTTTAAATGTTATAATTGATAGACAAGAACTATAGAATAAAGTTACAAATAAAATAGTTTTAACAATCATTTTCTCAAGTGTAAAGAATTAAACAAACGTTAATTTAATTAATTTATTCATGAATACCATTCCCAATTACAAAGAGTATGACACTTTTCTCGGTTTACCTTATTTAGATTAAAAAGCGGTTTTATTTTGTCCTACAAACCGTTTTGGTAAAAATGATTATTCATTTTCAACTTAAGTAAATACCGACGTAAAGAATAAAAACTTATTTGTGACTAATTGGCAGTTTTGTGTTAATTTTTAATGTTAATTAGTGGAACTAAAGGTTAACTAATTATTTAATCTTGAAAAGTTAGTAAAACACGTTAGTTTTAATTTCGTTTTTACAATATTTTCCTAATGAGAATATCTATAACATAGCGATACAAATAATACTTATAATAACATCTATTCATAACTAAGAAACTAAGGGCCAGATTCAGAGACCGCACTTTGTCTTTACTTTAGCAAAGTCTAGTTATTATCTCTGAATCTGAACAACATCAAAGTAATTTTTCGCATGAAAAAGTTTACTTTCATTATTTATTACTACAAAGTAAACTTTTTCATGCGAAAAATTACTTTAATGTTTTTCAAATTCAGAGATAATAACTAGACTTTGCTAAAGTAAAGACAAAGTGCGGTCTCTGAATCTGGCCCTAAGGCTGTTGCGCCGTAATTGTAAAAAAGTTAAGAAGCCTATTATTCATACATCAGAAAATAGGTTGCTATTTACATGCCCTAGTTTTTTTAAGAAATTATGTAATTTATTTTGACATTTCCACTTTTTTTATTTTACGAATTTTACGCATTACAAACTTTTTGGTCTTGGTTTCTACATTTAAAAATAAATGTAGGTGAAGCAGGTATGGTAAAAACCGTGTTATAATTATTTTAAGTTTATGAAAAATCTTGCTAAATTAGCTACATTGTGCTAAAATTATTAATTAGAATATTTTGGTTTCTATTTAAGTAATTGGTTCTTGTCAATTCCTTTTTAAGTTTCTATAAAACTTTAATACGATTCGGCGTAATTTAACATGAATACAGAAAAAATGAATAATAGTTAAACATTATTCGTTTAGATATTATCATAATAAATCCATCATGCTAACACATATTATTGTCAACTTAAATAGTGTTCATATATATGTAAAGCTTCTTTGACTGCTTTGTAACAAATGAAATAGAAATTAAATATGTACTTACATTAATTTTATTTTTCTGGTTGATGTATTTACTAATACAAAAAGCAATGTAAACATAACATCAATTAAACCTAATTCCATGTAATTTGTTCAATTTAAAGTATTTAATACGTTTAGGTTGTAAACATCAAGACTAGTTTAACAGAGTTTAAAATTGTATTGACATGAGCTGGTGAAAACCATACACAGTAGGAACAAGAGTTAGCAATGTTTGCTTGTGCGGCTCCCATGCTAAAAGTCGGGAGTTCCATTCATATTTAAAATAATAATTTTTAAGATTCACAATTTTATTGATTATGTTAAATCTTTATGTTCTTTCTGGTCGTTAAAACAATATATTTAAAAGTTTCCGCAAGCCGGGGTTTTGCTACTTTAAATGTTGTATAAAAAAAAATAGATTGATAATTGAATAGTATAGTAGAGAAAAATTAAAAATAATTTGTTTATGTAAGGCACATAAAACATTAAAATAACAATAAAATAAAATTAATTAGCTTGGTCCTTGGACCTGATGCTGGTGGGTTTACTTTTTTTATATTTTTAAATGTTCTTATTAATTTTATATTTATATTTAAAAATGTAAATTCATGTGAAAAATGTAAATAAAGAAAATTAATAAATTATTTTAATCTATTCTCGTTAAATATTCACAATACGTACCTACTTGGAATTAAAACAAAACCAAGTTTATAAAAATATTGCATCTGTAATTACAATGGCAATAAAAAACCTTAAAAGAATTGAACGGACTTTTGACAACCAAACATGAATACGGTCTGCACATTCAATCACAATCAACATTAAACAAAACTTTGAGGCAAAAAAGTAATTAATGTTAGTTTTGTTATGTCCCTTAGTATCTACAATATTATTAAAATACATATTAGTAATAAAAACGAGTAAAGTATACAAAATTATAATAATATTGATAGAGTCAAATTAGAATACATGATTTTTATTTTAAGTAGGTAGGCATCATATAAAAAAAACTATAAAACATGAAAATTCTCCAC
This sequence comes from Schrankia costaestrigalis, assembly GCA_905475405.1. NCBI lineage: Eukaryota > Metazoa > Arthropoda > Insecta > Lepidoptera > Erebidae > Schrankia > Schrankia costaestrigalis. The sequence continues at coordinate 10,885,180 of FR997826.1, forward strand.
TCTTCTACGAGTATAAGAAACAACATGAACTTTGTAATATCTATTAGGTAATTAATTAATCATCACAGGTCAACAATGTCTCACTCCAGCATATTTAACTGACATACAGTTTCTAAATGACTGATAAAGTAAAAATCCGGGGATAAGGGAAACATATTCTACTAATACCAAGTTTCGTAGAGAAAGCATTTTGGAACTATTTCTTTGACAGCTTATACGACACCCTTGTGACGAAATGTGATAGAGACACGATTAAGGGTCGTAACACACATATCAAAACGTAAAGAGATCGGCACCGCCTCGCGCTTTTTTTTCGATGTCAATCGTCAAAAATCCGAGTACGTTACGATTTCGATTAGTGTGCGTTGCAGTAAGGAGTTTCATACAAATAATACTGAACGGCTCGAGTTGATACGGTGACGATCCCGTTCCGTGTTAATATGTGTGCTACGCCCCTAAGTCATGCTCTATCATAATAGGAATTTCAGTATTCTGCAAACTTTCCCTTAATCTTCTTTTATGATGCCACCATATTTATTTTAACATAAAAGTAAGTATATATTTTTATACGTTGACAATAATAATTAAATACGTGAAAATGATTAATACTGTCTTAATAAATAAATAATTTGTAAACTCATTTGTTTTTTTATGACTCTATCATTCATGTGATAATGAAACGTTAGATCTGTCACTTCATTTGTTTTATGAACAAACTCCAACGACAAAAAGATTTTTAATTTGGATGTTTTTTTAATGATTGTTACCTTCGTTTAAGTTAATTATTTCTGGACCGCAATATAAATCAATTATTTTGATTGAAAATGTATACTTCCAAGTCGGTTCGTAGAAATTTCGTGAAATTTGTTAGCCTCTAGTTAAAGTATATAATTAATTTAGAAGCTTATTTATGTCGGTAAATAATTATTTAAAAAGTACATTATTTATAAGATGTGTATGTGTTGAAAATGTTTGTACTGAACTAATCTTTTAAGTAAATAAAGATTTTAATTTATTTATTTGTCAAAGTTTAGATAATATACCATTCATAAACTTATGTGTTGTTCCCATTGAGATAGGTAAAGTCGCCTGAGCTTTTTTTATATTGCTTCGCCTTCATTGATAAATAACTTGCATAAGCCCGTCGGTCCCGAGTGCTAAGCACTTGCCATTTCTGGTTATTTGTTGTATAATTATTTGATACACATAATCAATAAAACGTAAAGATAACTGCTGACAGAAAAATCCTACTAAGTACATACAGTAGATAGACACAACAGACAAACACTAAGAGACATGTTAGTCCTTAATCTGCAAATAAACTTCTAGTAAATAAAACCTAATCTTAGCATTCCATGCCGGGGTGCCGGGTCCATCGCGTGATAGAGGATGGAACACTTGCATAACAGCGTCTGGGACTTACGACCCAGATGTAGGTTTAAGGAGGCCCCCTTACAACGCGTTAGCGGTCACCTGCAATGTCTGCTATGTTCCGTCCTCTATCTATCCAAATTTGGCATGAACCTAACAATGCCGTATTGGACATTCGTGCGTGATAGTAGAGAGCTTACTGAAGTTCTCGGCAGTCCTAGTTCTTTTAATAAGCTGTAGAGGGATTTAGCTGGAGTACCTCTCGCACCTATTTCCACGGCATATAGAGTAACCTATCTCATTTGTCAAGTCAAAGTATTTGTTTGACTTAGTAGATACATTTACTTTAGTAGATATAATGTCTGAGTAATTATATTAGTTAGTTTTTACTACACCTCACGTGGGATTAGGTAGAGTAAGTAGTAAATACTAATATACATAAATCTATATTGTTCCGTCGCCACATAGATAATTTCTACATACAAATTGTTAACTTACTAGAGTTGTGAATCACATTTTGTGGAAACAGTCACTAGTATTCTCATGTCATTTTTAATTATAAATGTTTAAAAACAAAATCCGATAAACAGTTTTAACTATACAACGTAATGAGATTATGACTAATTCCTTAAAACTTTGGAAAACGTTTTCAAGACAGCTGCAAATTGCTACAAAATTCAATTTACCGTTCATTAAATCCAATAAAGTTTCACAATAGTAAAGAATTAAGACACAAAATTGCTTGACAGGTGATATTGATATAGAACGGGTTATTTTAGTAATCCTATTGGTCCGTGACCGTCTGTCGAGATCTGTCAACCCGTTGCTTTGTGATGATGCGACCACGCGGCAGGGAGTCGCGCAGATAATGTACAGATTAGATCGAGATCTGAAAGGTACCACATTGTTTAATAAACTCAGGTAGAGAACCGCTGACTCGAGTGTGTTAAACAATACATAAACAACATTATTTTCAAATAATGCGATTATATAGAGACAAAAAAATAAAACAGTTGTCTCTTTGATTGACAGTTATACTTGTTACCTAATATTGGGAGTGATGGGATTAGTGAAGAAACTTATTCAACCAATAGTTGATTCTTTTATATTTTACATGTCTTCAATGTATTGCTCAGTAGGTAGATAGATACTAATCGCATCTTCGTTCTTATGAATTTTCTTACTTTATTTTATAGCAGTCTATGAACGTTTCATAGCAAGGATTTGCCTCTTCCATATTTGGAGTACGTACAACTTTGTTAATGTTCCTTCACTTCGAGACATAGGCTCCTTCTAAGAGCAGTATTTTTATCTCTACCTCAGTCAGTCATCAATTTCCTTTGACTTATATTAGATTGTCAAGCTATAGCTTCAGTAACTGAGCCCACGTGCTCTTAAAATCTAACATCTACCTTTAAAAAAAATCTCTGTTATCTATAGATTAGAATTTATAGATGGAATGCTACTTTGTCTAATGTTATAATTATCTATGAATGACTTCCAAGTGTGCCAACATACGAAATTAATTAATAAGAATAAATTAGCAAAATTGAGAATGCTTTAAAGTATATTAAATCAAACATCGTAAACAATTAAATAGTCTTATGTAGTTGGTTGGCAGTAAAATGTCTGTCGTTGCAGGTTGTCTACGATAAAACAGGTTTTATCATTCATAAAACTATTTTAATAAATTATCGATGCTAAACCTCGGTCATAAAAGAGATTGGAGCCAGCCTAACAAATAAACTAAAATTAAATATACACGAATACAATCGAAATTTTTGTCTCAGTCATATAAAAGTGTCCTATAAATTTACCCACAGTTTAATTTAATGTCCAAAAGTACCTGCTTCACATTTTTTTTTATTATAAATAAATGTTCATCGCCGGTTATGGCTACACGAGTGTACGTTATTATTTTGAGAAATGGTTTTGAATTTGTCTCGGAAGGTTAAGATACTTTAAGTTTTGCCCTTTTTTTAATTCGACTCGGTATATGGGTATCCCTTCATTGTGTAAGTAGCTGTGTTTTAATCAAGTTCTTATCTTTAACAGGGAATAACATCGCTGGGATTGAAAACGAACTTGATACACCTCAGAGAGGGACGGGTGTCATCAGCGTCGGTGACGACGCAGTTTTCAGCCAGGTCATCAGCGGGGGAAACCCGCCGCGTGGATGGTGGCGGGCGAATGGGGCTATGCGCCGGCGTCGGCCACCCCCGCCATGAATGCGTTCCTCGAGACCAACCATGCGCACCTCGCATCCTATGGGCTGAAGATGTCACCACAGCCGGGGTGTGGTGTGGGCGCGCAACACCGAGCAGCAGCGCCACACCCACCGCCGCCGCATCACCCGCCTCACTACCAGCCCTACCCGTTACACTCGTACCAGCCAGGATACCTGAGAGAGTACAGTGGCTGTGGCGAGTTGTTCCCGCAGCAGCCGCTAGAGCAAGGATGGGAGTGGCGCGGCGACGTGCACTACCAGGGCGGCGCTCCGCCACTGGTCCCGCACGCGCACGCCCACACGCCGCACGCCTTCCTGCGCTACGTGCGGGCGCCGCCGCGACGCGACATGCGGTGCCAGTGGCTCGACCCCGAGCAGCCGCCGCCGAGGAAGATGTGTAACAAACTGTTCTCAAGTATGCACGAGATCGTGACGCACCTCACCGTGGAGCATGTCGGCGGGCCCGAGTGTACCACGCATGCCTGCTTCTGGCAAGGCTGTTCGAGAAACGGCAGGCCCTTTAAAGCGAAATACAAGTTGGTGAACCACATTAGAGTTCACACCGGAGAAAAACCATTCCCTTGCCCTTTTCCTGGATGCGGAAAAGTGTTTGCGAGATCAGAAAACCTCAAGATCCACAAGAGAACGCATACCGGTAAGTTCTAGCTTAATTCAATCTTACTTCTAGGAAATGCTACAGCGATCTCATTAGCAAATTATTAACACTGTCATAATAAATCTATAGTTAGTTAAAGATCTTAGTTTCGGCTTGAATGGATTCGTCACGTATTGAAACTCAAATGTCTCACGTCCAATATTCGTGTAGTAAGACGTCAAAGTCGTTCGGGCGAGCGATTATCTGGCGAAACATTTCGATCCTCATTAATTCATAATGAACCGCCCCCCGCAGTCGCCGCCTGCGGCTGACTGATGCCCACTGTTGCGATATATCCGAGCACGCCTCGACAATAACTAAACTGACACAATAACAACAGACACAACAAACTATCAAAGAATATCCTTGTAACAAGATATCGAACACAAACAACGGAACTAACGGGCATCCTTTTAAATGTCCACGTCGACTTGTGAAGTCTATTTCTTAGTAAGCAAGGACAAAAAGGCATTTAAGGCAGAATACCATTTTTCATTTCATTTACAAAAGTCGAAAGATTCATCTGAACTTCGTATGTTAGATAAAAAAAAATGGCTCGTAAATTAAAATGTCCAGTTGGTGAGGCTGTGGGCTCCTAGCGTGTTGTCTCTGTCGCACGATGGACCATTGTTATAAGTAAAGTATTGGTACTTAACTTTAAATATCGATTTTTAAGAGAACGGTCCAGGAATTTGTATAGCGAGTCTCGGGAAGCAGCTGGTTTTATGTTTTTTCTTCGAACATCACTGTTTAGTGTTGCATCCAGACTTTTGTCATTTGCCCCCGTCACCTATTATCTCATATGGGCCTTTGAATAGACAAAACCTTTTTGTGGGGAACTTTGAAGAATTGTTTTATGGGTGGCTATAAATTACACCGAAGGTTGTTTTAAACAATAGTTATGGTAGGGTCTGATGTAGATCATTATGGATTTAATTAACCCAGTGCAAATATGGCGAGGGGAAGTGGCTCATGGTCAAGAGACCATAAAATAACTTGATTTTGTATTTACAACTTGAAGGTCTACCCAATAATAATTAATTAATACATATTTGATGTTTCAATCAATCAGTCAACTAGCCTATTGCAGTCCACTGCTGGACATAGGCCTCTCCCAACACGCGCCACAGAACACGGTCCTGCGCCTTCCGCATCCAGTCCGACCCAGAGACCTTTATGAGGTCGTCGGTCCACCTAGCTGGGGGGCGTCCTACACTGCGTTTGCCGAGTCGCGGTCTCCACTCTAGGACACGTTATGTTATTACGATGTATTTTCAAAATCATTTACTGTCTTTTAAATTAGTACTTAAAGGCATAATTGATATTCATTTTCACAGTTATACAAAATGTTTAGAGTATCAGGTAAGTTTATATACAGAGCCCATAATAGTAACAATAGTTTTAACTTTACTGTTTCTACTAAATAATTCATAACTTTAATAATAATAACTTCTATATCATACAAATTAGCTGTCACTGCAAATTAATTACAATATTAATAACTAACTTATGCAAGTATATAATTATACACTTCATTCATTACATTGATATCTTTGTTCTTCGATAGGTAATACTATTATTTATCTCAAGAAATAAGGTTGACAAAATACAGAGAGCGCTAAATTTAAAATACATTATGGTGACGTTATTTGTTTTGTAACATTAACAAAACCTTAAAATTAAACAAATACACCTTTACATAAGGCCAGGCGCGCACTACGAGTTTTTCGCCGCGCGGCAGAAAAGCGCAGCGGTATAATGTCGCACTGTAATACTGTACCAAACAGTTTTACATTGTATTGCGCGCACTTGACGGCAGAGCCACCGCAGCCCACCAGTATTACTGTGCGACATTATACCGCTGCGCTTTTCTGCCGCACGGCGAAAAACTCGTAGTGCGCGCCTGGCCTAAGTTTCAATTTATGTAAAAGGAACATAAGAATTATTATGTACAGCGAGACTCAACAGACGTAATACTTTTCCATAACAGAATTAAATAGACGTATCAATCGGATAAAAAATGTATCGATAAAGTCTAATATCGAATAACGACACCAAATAGGATAAATATACTTAGTTTAAATTATATGAACCTGTACACTGTCATTTGAAAATATATCTTGTTGCTATGATATGAGGGTATATGGCTTCTCTAACAGGGATTGCATGTACAGTTGATGATGGTATTCTAAGTGACTAGAATGTACTCTTTCCTTTCGAGTAAGATGATACGTCCTCCTGGGTCAGTAGCGTAGGTATTTTAAAACTATATAGACAGGTACAGTCATAAACGAAGACCCCCATACACCTTAATCACTTGTAATAAGATCCATTTTTGAATGAGCTTTATAGCTTGATCTGTTATTGTGCGATGGGTAGGTATACCTACAATAACATGTTTCATTTATGTGCACTAAAAACAATAACATTGGAAACTCGATATCAAGAAAGGAACACTAGTAGTTAAATTAGTAGATTTGTCGCGTAATAAAATTATTTTATTTTATATTAAATTAGTTGTAAATATATGAAAACAATATTTGTAAAATAATATAACACATACTACACACAATAATATAAACAGCACATAATATTGTCTATATGTATATAAATTGAATAAAAAAATATAAAAATATACTTATTTAAAATTGAATTAGTATCCTGAAAAAGGTTAAACAATATTTCTTTTCAACCAACACAAAAGTTCTATTTAAAGTTCATTCCAGGGCACTTTGTTTCTCATGAAACAATTCATGTTTTTTTTCAGCTGCATTCCATCCTAAGGTTTTTTTTTTAAACTTTTGAGGTTCTCTTGTTTTGTATCCAGCTTTTAATTTATGGTCGGTGCAGTACTTATTGTTACCCGTATTTTTAGCTTTCCTATCATCTATGTAAATTTATACAAAAAACTAAACGGAGCTAGGCACTATAAAGTTGTATCCATAGATTATGTTACTTATTTGGAACCATTTCTAAACAATATTAGTAAATTTTAAAAATATGCGATAGAAAAGATAGTTGACGAGAAAGTGCTAATTTTTGAGCCGAGTCTTCTCTAGAATGTCTCTACACTCATTGCTAAAATCTATATAAACACATTTACTCAATTTTAATCAGCATGTTAACCACGTAATCGTCCATATTAGATCGTTCTAAAAGCTCTCGGGATAAGTGCTCAAATACCTTAAGGCAATGTAGCACGCGTCGCGTCAAATGGCCGCCGGGTACACGCCTACAAATCATCATAATTTAACTAACTTTAAACACCTGCAAACTTATCCAATATTTTACAAGCTCAATTAGCAATAATATATAATATAAATCATTAATTAAAATAAAAACTATGGAGCTTAACCGATTTCTAGTCGATTATTTAAACTAATTTATAATTTTATTATAAAAAAAAATCTAAATTAATTTAGAAAGTTTTATGTTTAACTTTGGCTTAATTCCTTTGTGTAAAAATAAATTCTAATATTTTTGAAAAAAAAAATCTTGTTTTTGTGTTTCAATGACGTTTTCCATTTTCAATTCATTCAAGAACTAACAAGAAAATTCTTTGGCTTTACAATATTAGCTAGGATTATCGCCGGGATTAAGTTGCTACGTTGGCTATTATAAATTATGTTAGTTATGCTTTACTCTGCCAATGCCCTAATTTTTATCAAAGGTCGTAAAGTCAGTTGAAACATTAGAAAGAAAGTCATTTTGGAGATCAGCAGCCTATGGTATTAAGAAAGTGATTTCTGCATCCTAATTTACATAACTACATTTATAATAACTGTCCCAAATGACTCATTAAAGAAACTACCAAAACACAACAACATGTATTACCATAGGAAGCCACCAATTGAACCACATCCCAAGCAAACATATCATTAAAACTTAATAATATATTTATTACCACTTCAACACCATACGCAATCGAACTACCAGGCACTCATAACTTGGTGGTAATAGAGGGGCCACTATCCACAATGCATAATGATGATATGATTTGGTCTGTGAAGACGTCCCTCGGCTATCAAACGCAGGCCTAATATGCCGTATAAAATGATGCTTTCATAATATTTAGCAAACAATACGGAACCCTTCGTTGCACCCCTGCGCTTGCGTCATTGTCCGCGAGCAAAGCTGTCGGCTGCAGTACTTATCCACGTAGAGTAATATCTAAATATATGCACACAAGCTTAGACATCCGTGAACCTTAATGTCTTGTAATAAAATACAGTTTCCAATAAAAATGTAGAGTTGGATGTGTTACTGTGTGTTCTGTACAGTCGACATTATCAAATATGTTGAGGAAAAGCGAACTGGTTTTTGAAAGACTTTATTAACTGCTTATTATTTTTTTTTTTATTTTATTATTTATTCAAGAATTAATAATTTGAATCTGTGGGTCTTCGATCTGGCAAGCAGAGGTCTCAGGTTCTATTTATGTTCAAAGTAAACTTTTCAACATCAATTTTCGCATTGATCTGGGTGTTTTCAGTGTACCTATAATATTATGCAGGTATTTATATAACCCAAATGCATATTAAGTTTTACCTTGCTTGTTTTTGTCAAGATATTATTTTGCGATCTTAGCCATAATCGACTTTTACGCACTAAGCATTAAACTTTAAAACACACTAAACGCACTACAAACCGATTCCACAAATAATGTGGAATTCTTCAATGGGCAAATATTAATATAAAATAATAAATAGATGAGAGATAGATAAAAATAGAGCGAAGCTATATGAAATCCTAATATAATAATGCCAACGCCATTATTTCAATGGGACAGTATTTAATATTTTATGTTTTTTTCGACCTTTATATTTTAAATAGTCAGCCATTTTCTCAACACATGATAATGTTGTAACCCTATAATAGCTGGGTGATTTTGAAAGGTGTTTATATGATCCGGGGGCCATCTGCCCCGGATTGATAGAATGTATAAAAAATATTCTCAACAATACAACTTGTACTAGTGTGCGTTACCATATTGTCATGAGGGGTTTTAATATTCACCAATTTTTTGGATTTTGTTTACTGTCATCGCTGCATAGTATGTAGACATAGGAAGGAGTACTTGTGTTTTTTTTTAATTGATAAAAAATAGTAAGTAGATACTCCATTTGCAAAAAGCCTAACAACTATTTAAAACATAAACTTATAATAAAAACCTAGTCTGTTCTTTAACTTGGTTTTTTTAAAAAAAATTGTGTACTTAATTTACTAAGCACTTGCTAAAGAACCCAGGAATTATTAAAGCGAAGTTAATACAGAAAATAACGGAAATGTAAGTAACACGATATAATATACTTAAATAAAGCACAATCTAGAATATTTATTACACAAAAATAATCAACATATGTTTTAATAAAAGATAATTAAATTCAATAAAAGCTATTCGTGTTAAAACAAACGATAATTTCATGGGCGTGGCTGACCCTCGTCGGTAGCAACAACCCTCCATGCACACACACAACTCATCATCACACATACAAACACACACAGACACACAAACACAGCCATACGCAATTCTACGTATTGACAATACATATATTATGGCCCTAGTCACACTTGCTACCCTTCGGTATTGTACATTCATAGACAATGCAAGCGTTAAGCGCTTTACTTTTTTTATCTTTTTGTTACTTATCCCCTCTTCACATTCTGTCAGAGTATCTGTACAACCAGTATTGTTCAATATACATATTCACCTACTTTAAGCGTATATTCAACACTTATTTACTTTTAAAAAGTATACTTTTTTTAAGAAACAACACCATTTTTCCAAAACGTCAATGGATCAGCGTGTTACTTGTATAAAACAGGTTGTTTTACATGAACTGTCGGAAAAACCTGCTGTTCAGGGGAACGAGATCTTGCAAAACCTTAAACATTCCACCAAACACAAAATTGTTTTTATTGTGTTAAGAATTTCGCTAAACATTAAAGAGGTAGTGCGAACAGGCGAATGGAGTGCAGACAAAAACAATTATGCAGCACCAAGATACGTGTGATCTGAAAACGAACACAAATCGATCTCGAATTCTCTTGAATGAGATCGGAATATCTTTAGAGACGGTATCTTCACTGATAAAAATCGAACAATCAGCTATTCGCATAGATAAAAACTTATTACAAGGTGCCTTTGTGACAGCCAAATTGGATTTAGGTATTTGTAAACAGAATTGTTTATGCCAGCCGCGTTGGTAGGTCAGTTGTTAGCGAGGATTGTAATGTTGTAGCTTCAGGTGGTATTCAAGTTCTTGTAAGTTCTTATACCCTGATTGCTTTTTTATACGACATGGTGACGTGACGAACAAATCGCTTACCTGATGGTAAGATTCGCGCTTGTGCGGAATGTGCCAGCAGCGGAAATCTGAGCTTTTGCACATTTACGCTACCATTACAGAATAAGCGCTGATATTTTCACAATGAATTCCTTCTTTAAAATTTATTTTCCTTGATTTGCCATATATACTAACTTTATTATTAAGATATTATCTCTGCAAGAAACAGATAATTTTACATGAACATTTTACTTCAACGCGTTAAGCAAGTGTAATATTGACAGACCCTGTAATGAGTAGTCTGGTGTCATAACAAATAAATATGCAAATAAGAGAAAGCAGGTTCAAAACAATTCAATGAAACGTTAAAATAATGTTGTTGTCACAGAGCTTCACATTGTTGGTTAGCACAATTAAAGTCCCACTGCAGGGACGGGCCTCCTTCCGTGACGGAGGGATACTTGGCCTACTAATACCATGCTGGCCAGAAGGATTGGTACAGGGTTTAATTTCAAGTTTTCCTTATTTTTATTTCGTAAAGATTACATTGACGCATAGTCCCTCAGTCGGTTTTTACGACACTCGTGGGATAAGATGGGGTGGTGACATATTGTATTTTTTCTCCGTCACCACACGGATTTCGTCTTAATTAAATTCAATAATTCTTTAGAGTTAGAGTTACACGAGATAAATACGGTGCTCTTATTATATTTTTCTGTCATTATTTTAAAACTCAAACTCCAAATCATTTTTTAATCTGATTGATAAACAATTCTGTAATGAAATTATATCTTAAATTCGATCAAGACGCCTGTTTTGTTCAGACAAGATACAATCATGATCGGGCGATCAATCAACTGGGTCGGTCGGCGTTCACCTGGTCTCGTCTCGTCTACATCTAATATGGATTATATGGAACATCCGAGCTCTTATTAATATCCGTCCGTACGTCCTACACTAATCATTTGGTCAAGGAACATTTAGAGTCTTTATTGACATTGTAATAAGTACGTGACGTTGTAATCATTATATGAAATGATTTCGTTTACACGTTTTAGTAATCATTTAAAGAAATCATATTTACAGATGCCATGTTAATGTCGTGTTTAAACCAACAGTAATCTGCTTGTTAATCGGTGAAGTCTATAAACCTTACACTCTTTAAACCTAATTACTAAACAGAATAAAAGAGTGACGAGTTTATTAAAAATATCGTAAAGTAATTATCAAGTTTTTATTTAAAAACCCAAACAACATTAATCATGTCAGGATACCTTTAAAAGTTTCAAGAATTTTAAACGGCTATGTGAAGTATTTATAAAGACTTATGACATTATGAACTTGTTGATTTTTGTTTTGAGCGCTGAATCATCTAAATCACAGATTGATCTGTGTGTAAGAAAATTTTAAGTACCTAGTTAGTATTATAAAACTCAAAAACAAGCCTCATAACAAAATATTTTAAACAAAACCTATTTATCTGTACATTCCAAAAACTCCGTCTAAGTATCACTCATTTATTCATCATTCATCAATTTAATTTTATCCGTATAGTGACGAAAATCGTAATATTATAAGGCATTTATACCTCATTACCAACTTCTTTAAAGAACTTTATCACAGCATTATCTATAATGAATAAAGCTTAAAAAACATTACACGCTTCTGCACAAAAAGTTCTTATCATGTTATAAGGCATAATCTACAACTCATTTATAATCCATAATCTATAACTGATTTTTTCATTGATTACATACAAGGTATTCGTAAAGCATAATATGTCAAAATATTATACAATATGATACGCTCCTGCGCTTGCAGCATCCCTATTTTATACATTAGTTGTTTTGCCATATGTCTGTAACAAGTCGTGGTACCAGGCTCACATAAATAGTAAGGAGATGCAACCTAACAATAGGTAGGGAGCTTCGGGATACATTAGCTGGCCGAAGTCCTGCCACATCCTACCTACGCCATCTACTCGCCTTGGCTATCTTATTGCGATCTTTTCTTCTGACAGTTTACTATCTATAACCTTAGTTTACACGGACAAGTTTATTTATGAAATGTTTATTTTGTAGAATTTGAAAACATCAATCCGTTGGAATATTCTAAATAGCTATAGTTATACTGGAAAATCTTAAATATACTAAATTCCTAATTTTGCGAGGGCATAGTAGTAGTAACCATTTTGTAATGAATATAATCACTGTGATTCTGTAAATTTATTGAGCCTGGATCTTCGTTGTGTCTTATAAAAAGTTCTCGCGACACAGGACGTCTTTTTCAGTAATGCAATGGTTACAATCAAATATTGTAAAACTTAGTAAATTACTATTCATATTTCATGGCTCATCAAACAATACAGTCAGTCTAAGAAAAACTAGCTATTGCATTCAAACCACCATAACATTTTCATTACGCATTAATCATTATATCTTTCTTAAAGCATAATTTATTCATTATGAAATGCAGTTATTGCGATGTTAAACATAGAAGGGTTGGTACTTTCGTACTGGCTGTCAAGTAGATAAATGTTTAAGAAACATTACCTTAAGTATCTAATCTTGTTTATTGAATAATTAATACTGTGTTACTTCTTACAAATCACTTATTCGCGATTCTATAAGACTTTTAAAGACAAGGAATTATGGTTCCTTGAATTTTCCTTTCTTCCTTCAACAATCTTATTACGTTATGCCTCTATTGAAATTTAACAGTCAAGTAGGCAAGCTTACATGGAAAACTAATGGTTAAGCAAATAGTTTTAATACATAGTCATTGTGAACCAGAATAGGCAGCTCATTAAATTAAATGAGCTATCAGCCGTTTTCATCACACCAAGAAAAACATTTTGCGCTTTGAGGTCCCTAAGTGTGCGAAATTCTTTCGTCTTGTAGGGCGACCGCGGTGGGTCTCACTGCATCATTCATGTGTTTTTTAGTCGACACCTCACGTGTTTCAATATGTATGTAAGTGTGTGATATCGCCGACAACATGGTCTCTACAAGCAGAAGCACTGATTTTATTTTCACACATTATCCGTACAATAGTAGGCACTAATCGTTTTTTCACTTGAACAACATCGTATTACATAACCTTATAAGCCAGTATTACACTTAAACAGGTCGTGCAAACTATAACTTTTATAGGATCAATTAGCTGTATAGTCGATATATATAAATAAGTTCTAATAAAGCATCCGTGTTAACTAAAAACTGTTGGATTGAAACCAATGTTTGACACAACAGCTCTTAGGATTCCGCGCATTTAACACCGTCCTGGAAAAAAATATCGATAAACCATCGAATCAGACAACAATCGAAATGTTAACACGATTATAAAAACTTGTATTTGGTGGCATTGAAATCGTTAGTCTTTTGTCTTACAAATAGATAGCAAATAAACATAAAGTAAGCATTCAAAAGTATCACTTCTGTCTGTTGGAGTTACATTGGGAACCTACTAATGACTTTAACGACAACCCGAAAATTTTGAAATATTTTACAATTTTCGAATATGTACTTATTTTACTTTTTTTAAATATTTTTTTGCCAAACTTTGTGGAATATACACACATCGACATAATTCATTTTTGTACGAGGCAGTCTTTGAAATAATTACAGGCCTTATTGCCTTCCATGGTTTCCTCATCAACAAACAATTGTTGGAATTTGTTTGGAATGAATGTGTATCACCAATCATAGACTTGTAGATATTTCAATCAAGTGCCTTAAAGTTCATACAATTTACATAATATATTTCAATTATTGTACACAGCCTGCTTTTCGACAACAAAACTTAAGCTTAAACGAATAATTTAACAAAACGCAAATCAGATATCTTACCACAAAGAATGTTAAGCATGCATAGAATGTGGGCGCGTCTCTCAACAAAAATTAAACACGTTAAAAATAAAAACAAAACAGACTATTAATATTCGTTAGAAATATTGGTTTGTCCCAAAAATGTGCCCGGGGGCTGAAACTCGATCCTGCGTGGGTGTTGAGTGGATACGCCGCCGCGGTACCGTACAACAAATACATAACATAACCGATGAATTGGACTGCGCGACATAACGCAAAATGTTAATATTTATGATTTGTGAACACATTAATATTCATGCCCGTCGTAAATCTGTGAGACATAATTGCAACTTTGCTAAGTTGTAATTGTTCTTTAAAAATTAGCTTTATTCATTTAGTCACTTCACTAAACAATAAGTGCTGATTATTGAGAACCATAAGTAACTGATATAATCAGGTTAACCAGGTCAATCAATATGTACAAAAATAGCAATATTGTAACATTTACTTCTTATTTTATATTATCATCATCATATCAGCCAATTGACATCCACTGTTGGACATAGGCGTCATCCAAATATTGCCACCTTGTATGGTCTTGTGGCCTCCTTAACGGTAAAACATTTTTATCTTAACAATTAAATAAATAAATGTTTTGCATTAATTATAATCAAAACTTTCTGAATGATTTTATTTAAAGAACATGTTAAAACTTAGCAATATTTATATTTAATCTATATAAATATTTAAACAATCACATGCAAGACGTTTTTTGTTAAACTTTAATTTGGTAAGGTAAAGTAATTTTATACTTACTAATTGTCGTATCCATACTTTTCTGCGTCCGGTATTGTACAGCAAAGCTCGTCTGTACGGCGCAAGGTGAATCCCAAATACCGAGAAATGCGATTCGAATATGTTCAATTAATAAAACGATTCCCTTCGCCTGTGTCCACTTCGTGTGTCTTCATTTTCTTTACATATTTGTAGCTGACAATATTAATGTTTTCCTACATTATTGCATTAAGCATATCTCATTTATAACGTAAGTCATCTCAGATATGGTCGGAAGTTCCTCTATTTATATCACATTGTTCAGAAGGATTAGTACAGAGAGTGGTACCAAGCCTAGAATATCTACGTAGTAGTTTTTTCAGAACTGTTCTGCTCCAGCATTGTGCTTAGCACTGTTATATACTTATGCATCGTGGCCATTCCAGAACTGTTATCCTCCAGCGACCAGCTTTCTAGGCTAGCCACCATCATCATCATCATATCAGCTAATCGATGTCCACTGCTGGACATAAGCCTCCACCAAGTATTTAAGGTAGCCACCATGCCCAATGCCAATTCTAAGCCTATCACTTTGGTTTCTTTGCTCATTTTTGATTCAATCAATATTTTCCCGTAAGTTAGATATTAAAATTTAGTTAGGTATACGAGTAAACGATCGCGTGCCCGTCCATCTCATCCTTCTAGATTATAACGCACTGATAACTTATCGTACATCTTATGACGCGACGAGACCTCTGACGGCGCCTACCTTAAACCATACAACTTATTGTATAAACATTATCTTTTACTAAGCTAACGTAATCTTTAACATTTTTTATGGCCTTAATACTTTTTATAAAGGGATTTGTTCATGTTCTCCAATAAAAGTTATTTTCATTACTACTTTTAATATTTACTGTATTATTATGACTAACACATGTCTGATGACACCTTGTGTCATTTCAAGGGTGTCGTTTATAACGACTAAGCGTGCGTCGCAGCTATCCCTAGGACGAGGACTGTTAAGGACTAACTTGACACAAAACTCGATACCAACCTGTCTGCTGTCTGTAGACTAAGGGCCAGATTCAGAGACCGCACTTTGACTTTACTTTGAAGGAAAGTTCGACTTTGATACAAAAACGAGATATAAGGCCCAGATTCAGAGTCGTGACTTTACTTTCTTTCAAAAGTAATCTTCCCAAAGTAAACTTTTCATGCGAAAGATTACTTTAATGTTTTTCAAATTCAGAGATAATAACTAGACTTTGCTAAAGTAAAGTCAAAGTGCGGTCTCTGAATCTGGCCCTAAGTGTTCTGCATTCATGAAGAATTGTCCCTGGAGATAAATATATATAGATTACCAAGATCTGCAATAATATGTGCAGGAATGGAACTTATGTGTATTCCAGTCAAATTTTAATTTTTGATTATATTTTATTGTTTTAAATAATATCTCACGTTATATTATTATTATTGAACGTTAATAATGGCATGCTGTACCTTCCTACACGAAAAATCTAAATTAGTTTTTTTACCTAATAATATTTTAAGTCAAGATTTATATAAATATTTATTTGTTTTTTTTTTAATATTCAGAGGAGCGATGATGCCGGTTAGGGCTGTCAAAACGCTTGACGTAAGGATTGACGAGCGTGCCTTACCTCAGTTGTTTTGTACTTTTTATCTCCTCAACCTTGTACAATATTGCTTATCTACCAAATCGTCTGGGAACAATATTGTTTAAGGTACAATGGAAAATTAAAATACTTGTTTAACCTAAACTTCTATTACTTAATCCGGATATTAGCGCTGTAAACGTTACCTACAGGAAAGTATTGAAAAATAGCGTTTGCTTTTTTTTGTTTTTAATATAATAATCGTATTAAAAAGAACACCGGATTTGAAAGAAAAAACTAAGCGACATCGACTATTTTAATAATATCTCTAATATATTTTTTTTTCAAAATATTTCATTGACTTCTGGCCAGGCATAAATAAGGTCTTGCTTATAAACTGTAAACATTTATATAAACGTTTCCCCAGAAAGAAAAATACATTCATGTATTAAACTAAATTCTCTCAGCAGATACATATCAGAGAAAGATAGATGATGTTTTCACAGCTCCCCTCCAAACAATGCAAGGCATGTACTTTAATTCTCTGGTGTGCAGACAAAGAAATGTAATATTATTTATCTTGCTACAATGTTCTATATATTTTTTGCAGAAGCTACTAATTCATTAACTACTTATTTATACCAGTAATTACTTGCTTCACCTACAACTATTTCTTTTCAGGCAAAACCACATCTCGGTATGAATTACTAATCACTTCTTGCAAGAGTTATGTTGCCAGTAAATGACTTACACTACACTTATGGCAAAACAAGTATCAATTAAAATTGTAATTTCATACATTTTGTACTTTTTTAATTGATGCAAAATAACAGACATGTTTAAATGAGGTCCTATGGGTGAATTATTGTAATAGGTAATGAATGCGGCCGGCTTTGCTGACCATCTCATGAATCACTGATGCTGGGCTCCAGTGCGACAAAAAAGGTTATATGCGACGTCTGGACAGTTCCTTGTTACATGTTCGACTTTCGACTAAGCTAAGCGTATACACTTAAATATTATATCAGTTTTAATTTGTTTTCGTTCAAGAAACATTCACCGTCCCTCTTCCTCCCGAGCAAAACGTTTTCATTTTAATTTATATTTATCAGCGAGATATGACTGTGCAGTTTGTGGCCCGTGTTGTTGCTACATTTACTATTATATTTTTATTGGGATGCTTTTGTATGAGTTGGCAGATATTTATCGGGTATTGGAACATTATTCGGTCTGCTCATAATCGTCCGCATAAAGCACCTTGTCACACGGTCGTTGGGCGCCGAATGCGCCCGGCCGACCCCGACTATATTCTTTTTGTGTTCAGACGAGGGCCCGTATTCTCTGAGAAGTGGAAAAAATGAAGATATTAATATATCTTTCTAATTCGAAATACGTTTCGGATAAAAGGTACATCATAAATCATTATACACGGTGTACGAAACCGTTTATAAATATTGAAAAAAAAAAAAACCTTTTCGGGGAAGTGTCGCCGATGCCGTGAATCTGTCATTATTGCGTCACTCTGAATGTGTCAGACACAGTGGTTCTCACATTGTTTTTGTACATTGTTTATCAGAAGACTGTACTATTATCTACTTTATTTGTTTTTGCACATTAATCGTAATAAATCTGTGTTCGAAAGAACCCTAAGGACCATGGTTTATGATTATTAAGCAGATGTAGGGCGTTCCTCGCACAAGTCTAACAACGCTTCTCCACGACCAAATTTACTACGTAGGTATTAGGTCGCACCACATCTGTAATGAACTATCATCATCATAACCACACATTCATGTCCCTTTGCCAGGCCTGGTCCATTGATGGAGGTAATCTGCTAAGTTTAACTTCTAGTTTACAGAGATACTGCTTAACCTTTTTCCATTTAACAAAAACAAATAACTATTAACATATTTAGAATATTCTAGATGTATATAATACAGTATATGTACATGTATATGTACAGAATACATCGATTAGTATTATAGGTCAGAATGTACATGGCTCGTGATCATGTCCGCTGTCTGTAAGAACTACAAGTCATTCGAGTGCTATTAGCCGCTCTCTGTCCAACATTAAATTAGGCTTGATCTGTAACATTTAATAGAGATTGAAACAATGGTTTGTAAACTACGTTTTTATAGTTTACTGTTGAAAAGATTACCCTGTTATTACTGTGTAAATTATTAGTTGGTGTTGTTGTTAGGTTAGGGTTTGATCCCCCGCTATTTAAACCTTTTTGGGCATGATCATTACTATATGATGAGCTATGTATTTATTGATTTTTCATAATTATATTTTTCTGGTGTAATAATTGTGCAATAAACATAATTTAAAAGAAACAAAATAGTTACATAATTGGATTTTAACATATTTGTCTCTTGTATTCTAAATTCGTCACCACGCGAAATTCAAACCTAAAAATAAATTATTGGAATTCTCAACAATATCAAATCTGTTAAAATCTTACGTAATGAACCCGTTCTATATTAATTATTAATTCAAAGATGATTTAACATAATTAAACATTAATATGTAACGAGAATGCTGTGAGAAAACAGGTGCACGGATATCAAATGTCCTATAATTATTATTCAAAGTGTTGACAAGCCCACGGCCAGAAGTCACCGAGCTACAAGAATAAAACTCATCAGATTTCTGAATATAAGAGAAATTATTATTTGATTAAAGATTTTTCAATTTATCGTTTAAACTAAGTTCAATTTTACGACACCTTGATTGTAGGCAGTTGGTGCAAAATTGCTAACTAAAAATTAGTCTTGCACCTACGTGCATTAATAGATTTTATTTTGATATAATTATATAAGTTTTAACGACTTATAAAGGCCGGTTAAGTCTTCAAGTCTACCTTAAGGAGTTATAAGACTTACAGTCGACATCACAATATAGACTCATCTTCTCTAAAATACGTATTTTCCTAAACATTATTGTACCGCAACTTGATATCCGTTGTTCACGATTGTTTTTTCTCTAAACTCACCTAAAGCCATTTAGCACAATTTGGGTGCAAAGGCCGTCCATATCAGGTTTCACATCAGTCGTGCTATTTCTAAAAAGCTTGTTTTCACAGCAGAGCGCTCTTAAGTAGCGATTCGTAACTCAATATAGCAAAGTAATTCGGGCTAGGCGTTGTGCCAACTGTGTATTTATTTATTTACTCTACATGATGTGATTGCTTAATAGCACTGTTTTTTGAAGGAGAGAAAGCAGACCTTTAGACCTAATTATTTGTGATGGAATGTGAAGTGATACAAGATAGAAAGTGATATAATCATAGTTAGGTATAATGTTTAGGACATTCTCGGGACCCTATCCCGTCCCGAGGATGTACTAAAAGCATTTTTTTTTCTGGAGGAATACGTGAGAATATTAATTCTTATATCATTGGCTAGTAAACTAACAGAGCTTACATTCATAAGATCATAAAATTTAAGCTCCTTCTGTATTCACACTCTATCACCACACTGAATGAAAGTTTAATAGTTATGGTTTTAACCTTTATTACGAATTTTCCATTTAACAAAAAAATTGCACAAAACGGTGTTTGAACCACCATGACTGTAACTTGCATAATCACATCAAATATCCAAACAGTATCAAAAAGCGTGTAAACGCTTATCCTCTTGTATCCATCAAAATACCCTTTAACATTAAAAAAACTTATACAAGATAAAGTATCACACATTGATAATAACGTAACAAAAAAGTGTCTCCCGTGGGTGATACAGCCGTTTAAGATAAACATCTGACCCTAGCCGGTGTCTCGGCGAAGCACGCCACGAATTCACGAAGAACATTCCCAAATGTTCCATCGCTTTGCTTTTGTTTTGACACTAAATACTTAAAGAAACAATTTAAACAAGATTTTTGTTTATACAGCTATTAATAAAACTAAACAAATTTAAGATTTAAATACAGATCTATATCTTTTTTTAATTAAGTTTTTAAGTAGTTGTTATCTATTCTAATTAAATTATTCGGTCTGGCTCATCTTATGCTTAACGATTCCGATGTCAATACAGACATAAATAAAGTAATTTTAAAAGTTAAGATATCAATCTTTCTATATCCGTATTATCTCTGCTAAATAAATATGAAGTTTGGTTAAGGGAAACATTAACTTAATGTAATGTAAGGTACATACATTACTAGAAAACAGTATGTGTAAATAATTTGTTTAAAAAGTTTATATTATATTCACATTAAAAATCATAGTTTTATGGCGCTTGAACATGACAGCATAAAAGTCTAACTGCAGCCTTTATGCTGCTCATAATGTGCATTCGCGAACGACGAAGGCACCTTGGTCTAATGATTTGTATTAGTGCTTAAAGTATTTTTAGGTTTTCTTGTAAATCTTAGTATACACAGACTAAAAACCAACTCTGTGGCAGTTTTATCGCTGAAATGTGGCCATTTCAGCATTCGTGTGCACCCATGTGGCTTTAAGGTCAAATGCGCCTGAAGCCCTTTCCCAGGAAAGAAGAAACATTAATTCCGGGCTCGTGCTTATAATTTTTTCATTGTTTTTCAAATTATTTCGGTGCGTTATCGCAAACCTAAACTTTGTACATAAAATATTTGCTGTTTGTATTTGTTTCTTATACTTTTCCATTGTCTATAGTTAATGTCTTATTACTTATTTTCTTTTTCTTCCTTTCAAAATCGTGGATAAAGTTCCCAATCTTATCCAGATTTAATCTTAAATGTAAAACGTCACGGCGCGTGCTGAAGCAGCCATCAATATGTTGTAATAGTGTTTGTCGTTGATCCTTTTTTGTGTCGCCAACAAGCGTTTAGATGAGACGACCGATTAGTAATTAAATGAGGCGACACATGTTTTAGACTCTTTTATATTGTCTTGCCTCATTAGAGTTTGGTTTTTGAAAGATATTTTTTTATTCAATTAGGTAGCTATTCAAAAACGGAATGTTTTTTTTTATATTTAGATTTTGAACTCAGTTTCTTTTAAGGGTGTTGTATAGTATTATACTCTTTGGTCTTTTCGTTATTCTTTCTTCTTCTTTGTCGATTGATCAACTTGGTTTCGAGAGCTTGACAACTAATATAAATTTCTACCAAGAAAGCTTAACGGGCCCAACAAACACTATGCATTATTGCTCTACATTTCATTATAATATGCGTTATAAAGTTGACGCTTGTTATAATACTCCGAACATGTAAAAAGTACCTACCTAACATTGTTGATACATTGTCAATAGGAAACATCCTACACAAATTCCAAAAACCTACAATTCTATGGGGACGGTAATTTTTTCTGCAAACTTTTTTTTTATAAATGGATTCGTCACGAGTTCACCGAATCGTGTGAAATGATATTCAATAAAAATACATTATGAGTGGGTACGCGTAAAGTTCGGCTAGTGTGACCGCAGTACAATGAGGCATTCTTATCGTGTTTACAAATAAACCTCTTCGGTTGTAATCCCCTTCATTGTACTTAAAGTTTGTAACATGAATCGTAGAGTACAGATGCTAATCTCAAGTGTCTGTTAACGCTGGTATAATAGGGCTTTTTAGGCGTTCCCTTACCGCGAAGTTTTGTTGTGAGACTATCAATGAACGGTTCGTATCATCTCAATGATACTTCCTTTACATTTGGTTTTGCTTTATGTTTAATAATTTTGTATTTATAATAATGTAGTAGCTCTCAAGCGACTTATGCCCGATTTACACATCGACAAGTACAGTAGCGAGTTAAGTAGTATTTTAAGATTAAGTTGATTTAAATAGATCTCCATCCTATTTTTTGGCAAGTTAAGTTGGCGAGACGCGAGAGAGGGGGCTACTTCGTACTTAACTCGCCAATTATTTAAATCAACTTAATCTTAAAATACTACTTAACTCGCTACTGTACTTGTCGATGTGTAAATCGGGCATTAGTGGTTGTACGTTGGTTATCAAATTTTAAAGTTCCCATTAGATATAACTATACTAAACTATGCTACCGTATAAAAGTGTAGTACCTATATAAAACATTGTACTTTTTTTCTGTATGTTGACAGAGTAAGAATACATGTCATATTGACCTTTTATTTTAGTTCTGTTCTCTGGACATCTTGAAGCTGATTAAAGGAAAGTTCGCATAGTTTTTATCTTATTATAATCCCTTAGGATAACAGTAACTTGACCAATCCGTTTGACCATCGTAGTATAAGAGTAGTTTGGTGCTGTTAAAAATTAAGGGCAAACCTGCAATAAAAAAAAAATTCCCATCTGCACTAAAAAATCAAAATGTCTGAAATTGAAATATAACATTTATTGCCAGTAAAATAAAAAAGGGTAAATAAAACCTTTAGGTAAACAACCAAAGCCTAAGTAAGACGACAAAGTTGTGATTACACTATTCAATAAGATTATCTGTATTGTTCCCTATAATCATCAAGTTATCACAACTAAAACGGATGCTGAGCTCCTTTAAAACCACTCACCAATTGATTTTAAACCACCGTTCTACAAAAATAGAGTTGATTTTCGATTGCACGGTTATACATCAGGCTTTTGTTAAGGGAATGTGACAAAGTCGTCTTATAAACATGATTTATGCCCGTGTTAAGTATCCCGTGCAATTGTTGTGAATATTTATTTACGCTCGTAACTATAAACAACTGCAAATCTTATTATTTATTGCATGATTGGACTCTCACGTAGTGAATGTGTAGCCCGTGTTTGTTGTTGTGTTTCTAATTGTTGATATAGAGTAGTCTACAGGGCAAATGTGATTAGATTAATTAGATAATTATTCTAATAATAAAATTAGAGGTAAAAGGAAAACTTGATCTAAAATTAAAGTTGGTAGAGCTGTACTATAATCCGGCTTGCCAAGATTCACGGGGCACGTCACTGCCGTGGCGCATAAATAGGCTACTATGATAAATATTGTTTATAATATTTTATTAATAATTTTGTTACTTCAGAATTCAATTATTTCTTGACCAATGTAAAAAATCTTTTCTGTTTGTGTAAGAGTGATTTATCGAAGTAACAGAAATTGTCAACTATTTTGTAGGATCTAGTTTTTAATTTAGTTTTTTAAACAGAAAAGTATCTACAGTTGTAGAGTAAATAAGACAACACAATTATTGTTATAAATTGTTATTTAAAACTATGTATGTTTGTCAACAGGAGAGAAACCCTTCAAGTGCGAGTACGCCGGTTGTGATCGACGTTTCGCCAACTCCTCGGACAGGAAAAAGCATTCGCATGTCCACACATCGGACAAACCGTACAACTGTCGCGTGCACGGCTGCGACAAGTCTTACACGCATCCTTCCTCCCTCCGCAAGCACATGAAGGTGCACGGCGCGGCCGGGGACGCCTCGCCAAGGTACGACAGCGACGGCGACGACTCCTCCTCCGCCGGCAGCGTGAGCGTGACGACCGGCGCCGCCAGCCCCGCCGCACCCCTCCCGCAACCTCCCCCGCCTATCCCCCAACACCACCCACACCACCACCCCACTATCACAGACAAACTAGAAAGCCTCAATGAAAAATACCTCAACCCACACGAACAGAAACCTTATGAACGACCGCCCGCGCCCCCACATCAACATCAAGGTCCCCATCTTACTAACATCGGGGGTAACGGTGTAATGGACAATAAACTCGGTTTCGGAGGTCACTGGACGCAGTTCCAACAACCCGCTCCTGCTATGCCACATGGAGTCCCCGACTGGTGGTGTCCGACGCAAGAGTCGTACCACCATCACCACTTGATGCATCACTCCGGTGCCGCAGCCGCCTACTGACCGCACCGCGCTTAGCGAACTCTTCATTCGACGATTAGCTCATAACAGACCACCGATAGCATCATATTTACACGACTTTTGCTTGTGTTAGTTTAATTAATTTTAAACGGTGCGCTCTCTATATTAAGTTATACGTGGAATGAAAAGTTCACTAACGCGCTAAAGAACTGTATTTTATTCAAAGTTACGCTTATTATAACTCTAAATTAGTCCATAGTCAATCCGACCATTTCTAAAAAGATAATCGCCAAACGTCAGCCGTCCGACAGATATATAATATTGGATCTCATGTAAGTGAAGAGTTATTTGTGAGCGCAGTGACAATGTGCACTGTAAACAAAAGAGGTTTCACGTCCTGAGGTCCTGTTGTTTACAGTACAGGTAAGTTATAAACAATAACCGCGTGTTTAACGCTTTACAACATCTCGTATATTTGTTGTAAACATTCTACTGCTACAAGAAGTGTCTTGTTATTTTTGTAATACAATTTCTTTATTGACAAAGTATTGTACGTAAGTATTTGTGATGTCCACAGGCATTATTTGACAAAGATTTTTGTCAACTAAATGACGATTGTTGACAGTGATTTATTACAGCCTTTGTGTAACAAAACAAGATGCGTACAAACAAATGTATTGTTAAAAGATATTGATTTTACGAAAATTATAAGAAGTAATTAACGTTTCAGCTTTACATTATATCCCATAAATAATTTAAATATAGAATAAAGCACAATATATTATAATGAACACAAAGGAGTTTTGCGAGAATTATAAAATAGTAAATACTGAATTAAATATGAATTTCAAAGTGACATTATTACGTCTAACAGCATGGCCAAAGCACCGAAGTTTAAACTACGATTTTATAGGTTGTAAAATTTATGTAAATTTCTTTATTATTAAGCTAATTGTAACGATGTATAGACTATATTAAGGCAATGCCCAGTGATAATAGAAGATAAGAGTTTGATTTCTTTGTATAATAATTACAACCAGGTAAAGGTTGTCACTTCATCGTGCTACGGAATTCTGAACTATATTATGTATATTTATAATGAACATAGTGCTATTTTTTCACTGACCGAAGTCTTAGATAGTGAAAGAGGTTTAAACTGTATCTATTATTATTGCCTATTTGACTGAGAAAACATTAAGTATTTTAAGTTATTTTTAAGATGAAAAATTGTTGTCTTTTCTACAGCCCTGTATATAGCAAAAAAATAATAAAAATAAACAAATATTTCGATTTCATTTCGCTTATTTACCAAAACTTTTTTGCTTTATTTACCTCATACCTAACAATTAAAACAAACAGGCATCTAACATGTTAAGAGAATAAACGAAGGGAGAAGTTGTAGAGTTAGTACGCATGTGAAAAAGGAAAAGCTTTCCTATGTTCAGGACTTCATGGTAATAGATTTAAAACATATTATACTCCACCATTGGAGAATAATTACAGTAGAACATTCAAGTCCCAAGTATGACAATTATTTATGAGACCTAGGTTCTAGATACTGCAAGAAAATTTCTTAAAGCTAAAATATCTCTGATTGAATATTGCAATTCTTTTAGGAATAAAAAAAGATGAATTTGTTACTTTACTTACCCAAATATAAGTAGGCAATTATATCAACAAAAATACGTCCACTTCTGAGCAAATGCCTCGTCGAAACAAGAATCCATATGCTTAAAAAATATATAATAGTAAAAAGATAAATTTTTATCCAACAATCATAATAATTTTAAACGACAATAAAGAATGAAATTAATAATTTTACATGTTTAAACGTTGAATATGAAATACGATGATAATTTGTTATATTTTTTTTTCAAACAAGTTAATCGTAAACAAGTCTGTATTACAAATACAGACAAAAGATTGATCACTCGAGTCATGAAATCTAAAATGGAAATCCAATTCTCGCGATCATTTCGATCGGTAACCGATCAAAAAACCTAAGTCCGTGACGATACCCACAATAAAACACCACACAATAACAAAACGAGGAACAATCATATTCTAAAAGAGAATTGAATTTATCATTGAGAAGAAACGAGAGAAAGAAATGATAAATGATCTAAAGGGCATAAGAACCACGACGAGTGAGAGAGAACGCAATACTATTCGATTCGACTTTACTGTCCGAGGGGATGATTTATCGTTTCTCAACAGGGATTGGCCGATCCAGTACTTAAAAGATTTATAGATCCTTATGGTGCATGCGCGGTAGGAGCGTTTTCTTATTATAAATCTCACTCCTGCGCTTGAACTCGCGATTGCTTCTTTAGCTGTCCGGTGGAGAAATTAAAAAATATGTTAACATATTGCACTGGAGGAATGAACTGTACCCGAGTGTACCAAGAACACTGCAAGTAATTGCCTGGTTAAGTTAATGCGCTTGTGCACGTACGAGCCGAGTCTCGGACGAAGGTTGGTGTACATCGCTCCTACAGTACTTACTTATATGAGCAATAATAATTGATAGCGACATTAATATGTATTGTAACTCATGCATTGTTTTGTGTACGAATTTACGTCAGTTGTTTTTGTATTGACAGCACGAATATTTTGAATGTTTGAATGAGTTATATTTTGCATATTCTTTATCGAAATATTCGATTTAAAATAATGTCAAAGCTTCGTAATTTGATAATGTCAAACTGCCTCCATAATTTGTTTAATTAAGTTGTGTTCTTTTTTACTGGAGATCTGATCACCACCTTATCTATTGCAATGTTATACATCCTTAGAAAATCTCAACTTCAACGAGCTCAACTAACATAACATAGGACCATTCATTCATACAATCTTGAAGTAGTTTTCGTTAGATTAACTAAGTCTCCTTCCCATAATTTACTTAGAAGTGAACTTAGTGAGAATCTTCACAACAACTACAGCAGCAAGAAAAGGAAATACGGTTACTTTATGGTAAGGTTACAAAAAAACTATTTGTAAGGCCAGGAGATCTAGTTATCCTCCGACACAGTAGGAATCGCATCCCTGATTTAGAAAAAAGTTAAATTGCAGTTCTAATTGAAGGTAACTTACTTAAATAAAACTTAGACTGCCTCAACATAGTTCTTTCTCAAGTCAATCTGCATCGAGGAACTAGCGTTTGCCTCATCAGTTCTCCGATGGAGTAATTGAAATATGTATATGGTACCACAGTTGGAGGTATTCAAATAGCCTGATGCAGCGATGGTTCCGTCTGTAACTACAGATGCAACTCTAATCTGCCAAATTGTCATAGGATTTTGTGTTCAGTTTGACGTTGTTTCAGTTTTCTTGTGTTGCTGGTAGGTGCACATGAATCCCATCCATGCTTGACCGAACGATGTTTTAGCAAACATTTTCGCAAAAACAACACCCGCTCTAGAGATTATGCCGTGTCGCAGTGACTCTTAACATTAAATTAACGGAGACAAGCATAATCTCAAAATGCTCAAGACAGCCTTTTACAAAAACAAACACAGCGCCCGCATACACTGCGCTTTATCCATTATAAATAACTGTTTCTATTTTGATTTGACTCTTTGACTAAATAGTTGAAAAAAAAATGCCGCTAGCAATCTCAAATCTGCCTCTAAAATAAGGGTACGCATATAATAGCCGTCGGGTAGGAGTAGCGACGGCGTGCATCCCTCCAAGATAAGATCTGCAGGGTGCAACTGACACCTGGCCCCGCCCCTCGGTACTATACACGGATGGCCCCTTTTTGTTTATAGAGGGTGGGTCATGTACGAAATACCTAGCTAATTATAGATCATTATCTAATCGGACAGCACTGGGTAGAGTATTTTAATGCGTCACTTTATGTATGGTATGTTTTTGTTTTCTTGAATTAGGACTTAGTTTAACCACCGAGTAAGTTTAAACTGTCTTCGTGGCGCGGCTGAATGTTAAGAATTGGTGTGTGTGCAAACACTGGCAAAAAGGGTGGTACAATTAGTAGGGGGGATCCCCCTAACGCCGGACAGCACATAGTACCGGACAAAACGTGTCGATAGATGAAATAACGCTCATAGTATCATTTGTATAATCGAAAACGTTCAAGTCAACGGTCACATCTCCCTCGCGGCGCAGTAGGCGTCAACCTTGTTTGATACGCCGTACAGGTTACACGTTAGTCATTTTGCACGGAAATTTGCTGCATCTTGTTACATTCGGAACGTCGTAGATTATATTTTTAAAGAGAATTAATTGTGTTTGGTGCTTTTGATTCAATCATTGGTAAGTACGCTTTACATTAATGTTGTTTCTTAGCAGATTTATTAATAAACTTTATTATAATCTAAACAATAATACAATATGTAACACCCGTAATTCCGTACAATAAATGATTCCCTAGTACCGGACATGTATCCAGAATCCCTAGTACCGGACATATATATTTGACAAAGCGGTATGCCGATAATATTCTACATAATATTGTTATCTATCTTTTCAGATCATTTGATATAATGGAGACAAAGAAAACGACGACAAAAAAACAACGACGAGGACTGGATCCAGTGTGGCCACTGGAAAGGATGGGCTCATGAAGCCTGTGCGGACACCCCAGAGTGTTCTGACATTTATGATTGTGACCATTGTAAATATTTTTATTTTTTTGAGGCTGTTATTACTACTTTTCATCTTGATCTCTAATTATGTATAATCATATTGATATGAAGAAAACCCATATTTTCATAAAAAGATTTTTTTTTGCTATTTTTTGTTGATTTGTTTAGACTTTTATGAAGTCTGTATAGCTCAGGCTCTGATGGCTTATTTAGTATTTATGCAAGATCATTGTGCAACTTTAAATTCTTATTAACCCATACCAAATTTTTAGGAGAATGTGTCCGGTTTTATGGGTTCCATTTACACTTGTCCGGTACTAGGTGCCAAATTACAATTAAATCAAAAACTAAACCTATGTTTGATTAAATTTTAAGTGGCCAAAACATGTGTAACGTTCGTCATGTTTCTTTTTTTAATGTCATATATGATATAATAATCGAAAATGTTAAATATTGAAATAAAACATAATTAATCATTTTTTTGTTTATTATAAACCTTAAGTGTCCGGTACTCCCCCTACCCATTCTTAGTCCTTTACCGAAGTTTACTTTACTTTAGTATGTCTTGTTTGTAAGAGTACCTATCTTTCAAACACTTAGGATAATAAATCTAAGACCATTATCTCTCGTACCTTGTCCCATTAAGTACCTATTAGAAAGAAAGTAACATAAATAGATCCAAAAAAACATAAAGATAATATAATCGAAATAAAATTGCAAATGAACTCTGTTGAGGTGCAAAAAAGAATTTATGGTAAAATACAATAGAGTTGAGAATTCTAATACATGCAACCCGGGCGGTCGTTTTTAGTATAGACTCCTTTCTGTAAGGACTGAAATCTTTATTTATTAGAATCGGTAAATTATAAAACTCTTGTGTTTTATCTCGAATGCATTGTTATTGATGTCGCGACTGTACAAAAACTTATCTTCGACCATAAAGACTTATAATTGGCCTCGAAATTAAGCTAAGTTCCTTAAAGTTGCTTGCTGCAACTCATTCTAACAACGCCATCTAATTATAATGTAGGAAACTAATTACAACTGTTTTACAAATACCTAGACAAAATAATACATTGCAAACGATCTGTTCATAAAAACAAACTTGCATCAATCGGGAATTAAACCTGTAACCTCTCTGCAGCAATATACCCACTATGCCACAGAGATCACCAAAAGTTAAGTGACTAGTAGAAATAAGCATTTACTACGTAATTCCCTAATACAACTACTTAACTTAAAACTAAAACATCCTATTTCGTGTTGTGAATATAAATGAGTAGGCGCGGAAACGTGCGGGTTACATACGCGGTGGGAACGTATTGTTCATCTATCAGCACTAATAGACACAACACCAACACACATTTAACATAATGCATAACACCGAAAATACATTTGGAAACTACTACATTTACATATGGATACACTATCGGTATTTTTTTGTAAATTTTAAAAATGGAACTATTTCTAGATCGCAATAGCGCATAGAAAGGCGCAGGAAGAGCAGACTCCTTACAAGATGAACTGAGGATCTGGTGAAGGTGGTTGACAACCGATGGATGCAAGCATACGACAGAGGAAGGTGGTTGACAACCGATGGATGCAAGCATACGACAGAGGAAGGTGGTATCGTTTGAAGAAGGTCTATATTGTAACCCGCTTACTCATAAACGCCTCTTAAATTTTAGTCAATTGATTAGCTTAAATTCTTACGGTTTTATTTGGTATAAGGTTGGTTTTACTAATAAAAACAGTGATTAAATTTAAGAGGCGTTTATGTGTAAGGGGGTTTAAGAGAAAAAGAAAATGTACAAGGTTACAAACGGTCCTAACATAATTCTCATTTAACTTATAAGTGGTATAAGAACTATTGTAACGGTCATCTGCCTTAAACATCTTATTGATTTCTCAAAAGTTTGTCAAGGGAAATACGTAGACTGTCATAACGAAAGAGAATCATTTGGATAATATCCTAAAGATATTATCTTTAACTCTATACAACCAGTCAAAGATAATAATAATATAAAAGTTTATAATTAATCCAAGTTACCTTCCATCATTGGACTGCGTATTTAAAAAGAACCACAAGAAGATCGTATGATTAAGAATAGGCCAAATATACGTAGATATAAGAGTCGTATAAGAATTTAGCGTCTAACAGAAAACTGATAAGAATTATGATCATCATACTCGCCATCTACATTCCGCAAGACATAGGCCTCCTCCTCCTTTTATACCTTATCCATATTTTGTCCATCGCGTTACTTCAAGCAATCAAAATAGTGGAATATTGTAAATAAAACAACCCTGCTCAAATTTTGCACAGCGCATCGTTGTCGATGTTTAAATGAGACATTCATACCATCACATTTAGCCAATCTACGGCAATTAATGCCTACGTCATTATAAAACCGAATCAATCCTTACATTAAAATAAAAACAAAACAATAGCCGTATCTATTAAAATATTTGAATCAACAAAGAAAAATTCTCCTTGCACACTTAAAAATTCGGCACCAAACCGGAGTAACATTTTTTATACGTTTCCCCTTTTACTCGCAGAAAGTATAATTCACAGAAATCTTTGTATTTCTTTTTGTGGATGTGAGGGAGAGTGGGCGACCCCCGCGGCGTGGTGATGATGAGTTACGAGCAAGACGAGATGCTCCGGAACAAGGAAGTCACCCCTCCGCCTCTGAGCCGCGTCATCCCGCCCTTACTTCCGATACCAATCGGCGGCCCAGCTTTAGCTAACTCTCTACCATATTTCATAATTTATTGACAATTTCGCAAAGTTTGCATCGTCGCGCTTTGATTCGCGTTGCAGGAAAACCTAAGATGTTTTATTATTAAAAGGAAAAATACGTCTACTTGCTTCTTATTTAACATTCTCATCATTTACATCTAAAATTCAGCAAACGAGAGCATGCAAAATTAATTTCATAAGTTCGATTACATTTTTAATAGTTGCCTCAATTGTAATTATAAAGATTACTTCTAGTCGTCCTAGATGGCTTTTATTAAATAAAATACAACAACACGAAAAACATCAAAACTCTCGGTAGTACTTGTATCGAGGTAAGCTCTAAACTCCTGTCGGTTACTAGTGCTAGGACTTATCTGGAGTCCCTTGCATATGACAGATGGGTTAAACATTGTATGTATTAGCCAGTTGGTGTCGACATCCCACGATACGGATTTTATACGTTATTATAGATTTCTACACGTTAAAGAAAATGAAGTTAACTATGTGTGAAAGCATTACATAAGTCCGTAAATAATATCTCAAAAACTAAACACGAAACAATGCTGTCCAAGCTGTCCTAAAAACATACCTCTTTCATAAATATTTCCCCAGAATATACATGACCAAACAACTCATTGAACCGAAGTCAAACACCGGGATTACACCTCCTCATTTACATCAAAACCAAGTGGATTACCAGGCGTTCACAAAATCATAACCACTGTAAACATCAATCACAGGGCAGTTGCCACGTGTCACCGATCGTCTAGTTCTCACAAAACAATATTCATAAATAACGGTTACAATATGGCGGATGAGTGAGCACGTGGCAGCACGTGCGCGGACGATGACGACGCCGCATGTAATTATTTGCGCATACCCACATAAATGTTCATCCTAGTAGTGGTGGTTTTAATAACTTCTGTGTTTTATATGAAATATTAATATATGGCGACGACCTCTGTGAAGTAGTGGTAGTAGTCTAGAGCATGGAACGGTCTACGCTTTGATTCTAGTTAATAGTTCATCTTTACCAGATAGACGATCCACCCCGTCTTAGATTACCTATTAAATTGATAATCAAAAGATAACATGTTCAGAATACAAAGACAAGGTTTTGAAAAAATAATACTAAAGACAACTTGCTAAAGTCAAGCATTGTATTGATTCTATTGATCAATTGGCGCTCAGAGTTTAATAACAGCCCATAAATGTCCCACTGCAGGGACGGGTCTCCTCCCGTGACGGAGGGATATTTGGCCTACTAATACCGCGCTGGCCAGACGGATTGGTACAGGGTTTAAATTTAGAGTTTCGGAAAAATTGAAGAGCAATTTAAACATACTAAAAGATACCATACCCAGATAGATCATAGTTAATTGTAAGAAATAATATTAGCATGAAATGAATAAAAGAGAACAATCAAACTCTTATGCAATATTATATTTATTTAAATAAACATCTCAGTATTGTAGTTTAGTATTACAGCGTTATTTATTATTACGTCTCTATTGGATGCTGATGATCAGGCAGCATAGTCATTTTGGTAGGCCAATTAAAAAAAAAACATAAGACCTTTAACCTTAGAACTTTCACAAAGAATTAAATATTATATTATTATTTTACAGCTCCAAAACTTTTACCTTATAATTTAGAAATGAACTTAATAGAAACTAGCAGAAAAAAAAGAAATTTCCTTCCATACAAAATAAAAAAAGACAATGTGTTTAATTATTCATATCGCTTCATATAATGTGTGTTTCCAAGGTCCCCCTGCAAATGTCACTGATGCATAACCCATAGAGAGGCGGTAAAGCTATAGGCAGGCAAACATGAGTTAACTCGAGTGTAAATGAAAACGTATTTGATAGAAAATTGTTGAGGGATGAGAACAACCGCAGGGTTATTTTGATTTAGTCTTGTCTCCCTTTTATTTAATAATATTTTAAGTTAATTTAAGAGTCCTTATTGTTATCTCTTGATCATATTATATCTACATCATTATGACCAGTCCTTGAATCATAACAGCACTTTAATGTCCCACTGCAAGGACAGGCCTCCTCCCGTGACGGAGGGCTACTTGCCCTACTAACACCACGCTGGCCAGACAGGGTTTAATTTTAAGTTTTCCTTTTTTTTTATTTCGTAAAGATATTGCCGGATAGTCCCTTAGTCGGTTTTTACGACACCAATGGGATGTTGACATTGTATTCTTACTCCGTCATCACACGGATATTTAGTCCTTGAATGTTGCATTGCAAACTGGTCTTCTGCAATGACAGGCTAAGCAATCTAATTGCTTTGCCATTTCTTTTGAGTTTTGCCTATGAATGATTATTATTTTTTATGTTCGTTTACTTTTGTTCAGTAAGGTTTACCACACCCCATGGGGTGGGGAGCTCATTACAAATCAGTTGTATCTGAGACAATGAAGAAGAATGAATCATTAAACTTTTTTGGTCTTGTCAATATGAGAAATAATTTCAATACCGGACCTATTTCATACATAATTGTTTTGTAATAAGCTGTTTTAATACATTTATAAATTTCTCTATATAATAAAAACTTTCTCCTAATAAATAAAATTCTAAATTATGTACGAATCATTTTCTAATACTTAAGTAATTTAATGTCTTTTTTCTTCAAATAATGTCTAAAGTTAAAATACCTCTATTTTTTTTTTCAATCTGTTATTATTAAAATAAAAGAAAACATAAAATGCGAATTTATAATCGTCTAAAAGAAAACACACTTCAAAACAAGTTACCTATTCAATAATAAAAAAAGATCATTTTAATTATAAAACAATTAACAAATAAATTAAGACTAAAAGAAACTAACAAAATATTAAATTCATAATCTAAAAATATTAAAAACATCAAAAAGTTTCGACGAGGATGGGATTCGAACCCACGCGTGCAGAGCACATTGGATTAGCAGTCCAACGCCTTAACCACTCGGCCACCTCGTCATGTCTGTAGCCGGCCAAATTACGGTACTAGTTCCAAAGAGGCAGTTACTAAATATTGTGAATGTAATTTGATGAATGTGAAAAGTAGTGAGTATGTTAAGTGACGTCATTCACCTTTATCGAACGTTGACCTCTCACGTGTTAGTTTTATATCACAGTATAATTTGTATTTGTATTGTTTTTGCGTTGTACACGATATACCGTGTTATAAGTAGTTTATTTAAATACTAGTTTGTACCCGCGACTTTTCCTGCGCTAAATTAGTATTTCAAGTAGGTACTTAACTTATATTATAAATACAATATGATTTGTCTTTATATATTGTAGCCTATGGGTTATTCTAATGTATTAAATAAAAAGCTTCATTATCGAAAGGTTTCATTAAAATCCATTCTGTAGCTTTTTAAGTGAAATAGTTACAAGCATCAATCCATACTTACAAACTTTTCTAATTTAAGAAAAATATATATCAAAGTTATTTCTTGATTATGTGGGTATTACCAAGAAATTACTTTGTTGATTTATGAGTATGTTTATAATTACATACTTAGCTTAATTTGAAACTAGATGGCGTTGTATGTATGTACCTATAAGAAATATTGAATTATTGTGTTAAAAATATTATTTATCTAATATATATTTCTGTTTTATTAATTTTATACAAAAGTATTTTTTTTTTATTAATTACTACCTTTTCTTTATGATATTTATATCACTTTATATTATATCCACCTTTATACATGTTATTATTAATTGACTACTACTCTTATAATTTAAGAAGAACACTAACGCCATCTAGTGGTAGCAAATGTAAAAAATAAACTATTATCTAATAATCCATCACATAAAAAAACTCAATCCTGTTATATTTTAAGTAAGTAGGTAGTATTGTGTTTTTATTTTTCTATTATTATTTATTTTTCTAAAATTATAATAATTAATTAATAATTAGTGTCTGTGTTAATTAATAATTATGTAGGTACTTATGTATATTAAATTTATAAACTAGAATATATTCAGTGGTCATTGAATAACGTTGACTAAACTGTTTTGTCTTTAACAAATCAGTGGTTGCAATTCGGTGTGATCACCTCATGATAAGCAAAAAATAATAATTTGCATCTTAAAGCTTGATGGGCAAATAGAAAATGGTAAAACAGATTGTTTGCTGACATTAACAAAGGAAGACTTGGCTAATGCTGATCAAGTTAAGACATTACATCAGATTTGGCTTTCCTCTAAAGTCTTGCATCCTGACTATAGAAGGGTCAAGGGTGCTCTGTTATCAATATGAACATGTGTACTGATTAGGAAAATATGGCAGAATAGGCAAGTTCGTGATATATTTATTGTTTACATTGAGGTGTTCACCACACCCTAGTGCTAGGATGGGTCTTCTATACTGATGGAGGTAAAATTGGTCTAGGTAGGTACTAGTGATAGAGAAAAACTTGGTTTACTACTAAATCTTGCTAAACCTGCGATGATCAGATTAATTTATGGAATATGTCTATTTTCCTGAAAAATAGTTTTATCTTTGTCAAATCCTTCTTACCGACTTATACGACAACCATGAGGCAAGATTATGTGGTGATATTTTCTCTTCTGAGTCCATAACAGTCAGTAACATTGTCTCTTTATCTTGGTTATCCAACTTTAAAATAACAATTACTTAGTTTAATTCAAAATCTAAAAATGCATAGGTATACGTACTCACGATACAAAAAAAAGTATCCTAGTAGTATATTTATCCATGTCTTTCAATAGCCAAATATTTTGATTGCGTCTAAAAGTGCTAAATACATTCAGTAATTGATTTTCTTTCCGACCTTTAGCCAAATAAGTAAGCATTAAAATATTTTTCAATTTCAGTAAAATGAACTGTCTAAACTCACCAAAGAGATAACAAATCTAATGATGTATTACATTATTTGTTTTTAAAATATATTCACAATATGTAAAACATTAGTTTAATATATTAAAAGGCAATGTAATAGCTCTGAAGGCGGCCGGGTCCCGTGACAAATGATCCAAGATATGTATTATAATGATCATACAAGAGTCATTTATATTCCACACTACGTGACTGTTATACGGTTTATTTGAAAATCGTTAGACTTACAAAGGTTTACTATGATTTAAGTATCAGTTTTAGTACACATAAAATTAGCGATTTTAATTTTTTTTTTTATAGTTGGCCAGGAAACCTGTGCACCTAAAAAAAATTAACTCATAGAACACAATAACTATTAGGGCCAGATTCAGAGACCGCACTTTGACTTTACTTTAGCAAAGTCTAGTTATTATCTCTGAATTTGAAAAACATTAAAGTAATCTTTTCGCATAAAAAGTTTACTTTGGGAAGATTACTTTTGAAAGAAAGTAAATTTACGACTCTGAATCTGGGCCTTATATCTCGTTTTTGTATCAAAGTCGAACTTTCCTTCAAAGTAAAGTCAAAGTGCGGTCTCTGAATCTGGCCCTTAGACTAGCTTATTACTTTAGAAAACTATACTAATTTATTCTGTCGTCTCTACTATAGCCAGTGTTCTGAAGAAATCTTCTTACTCCCTTTTTTTCCAGAACAAGAAATGCCAGACCTAAGTGACACTAAGGGCCAGATTTAGGGCCAGATTCAGAGACCGCACTTTGACTTTACTTTAGCAAAGTCTAGTTATTATCTCTGAATTTGAACAACATTAAAGTAATTTTTCGCATGAAAAAGTTTACTTTCATTATTTATTACTACAAAGTAAACTTTTCATGCGAAAAGATTACTTTAATGTTGTTCAAATTTAGAGATAATAACTAGACTTTGCTAAAGTAAAGTCAAAGTGCGGTCTCTGAATCTGGCCCTCAGAGACCGCACTTTGTCTTTACTTTAGCAAAGTCTAGTTATTATCTCTGAATTTGAACAACATTAAAGTAATTTTTCGCATGAAAAAGTTTACTTTCATTATTTATTACTACAAAGTAAACTTTTCATGCGAAAAGATTACTTTAATGTTGTTCAAATTCAGACATAATAACTAGACTTTGCTAAAGTAAAGTCAAAGTGCGGTCTCTGAATCTGGCCCTAAGACACTGCGCACAATTATGTTGTAATTGCTGCAAATACCTAAAACTTAGACAATAAGTATTATAAATCCTAAGAAGAAACATAAACACTTAACTCTAAGCAGCGTAGGTATATATTAAAGATAAAATTTTAATCTCTGCCTACCCCGGGCGGTATAAGGCGTGAGTTTATGTATGTATGTATTTAAAATGAGTCGTTTAAACGCCTGCGACATTCTAGATGCCAGCGGTAATCTCATTCTAGATAAAATAACCATGTTTACTCTATAAATGTTTCGCTATCAAAACTACGTAATATTGGAACAAATTCTCCTACGTCAGTCTGTCCCATTGGCGATAATTTACCAACAAATGGTCTTTCGAGGCGCCATCGCACCAGTCACAGTTTGTCCCATCCACTGAATATGACAAATAACATTAAAAATGAAACTACACGAATACCAACATAAAATAAAAATGTCAAAAATTTAAAATAAGGATTAAAATATTTAAATTTAGTGCGGGCGTATCCCAAGTCCGCGTTCGGTCGCGCGGTCGCGTCGAGCGCCGTCCAGGCTCCGTGCGTTACGGAGCCCTTGGCTCATAAAATGTGGAAACCGACTTTTATCTTGGAGTAAAAAATACGACTCTAGAACATATAAAACCCAAATTTTCTGTTCTTAAAATGGTTATAAATAATGCCTATGTACTATTTAGGGAATTTCACTACTGTATTTACATTCACTCACTCACTCACCTGCTCGCTAAATTGACACCTCCCATGATTAGAATTTCAAAAGTCAATTGTTCCAATATCTAATAATAAATAAACTGTGTATACAAGAAAGGAACAACAGGTTACTCTACGAGACCTATTTACAAAAGCCAAGTCGCTGAATCATTAGATATCCACAGGTTAATAAAGTTTTATTTTAAACAGTGGGCATTATAATTATTTTTGTGTATTTTTTTAAACACATCCTCAAACTATCACTGAACTTGAACTAGATTTTTTGCTACAGAACTGAAATTAACGGACAAAAAAACAACAAGCTTTAAGACTAATCTATTTTATTTGTAGATCACAGAAATAATTAATTATCTTGCATGGGATTCAAACCCGGGACTTCATGCACGTCTACGCACACACGATTGCTTTGCTAGCCAGGCACTACAGAAAGTATTATTAAACGAATAAAACTAAATTATTTTTAATTATTAACTACGGGTTGAGCAGCTATGGTCTTACGTTTGATACACATATAAATAGAATAAAAATGTTACAAATTAGAATACTAAAAATATTAGTCAGTAATAAAGATAAAAATGCAGTAAACAAAGAATACGACAAATTATTTAAAATATGTAACATACTACCCATTACAATGAAAACAAAAATGATGATAATTTTAGAACAACATAATAATGAAGAAAATAAGAATAAAAGAGAACATAACTATCCAACCCGGCTTGCAAGAAAACATACGTACAGCGTACCCAAAATAAAAAATTATTATGGTAAACGCACACGCAAATGGTTAACCCCCACTATATGTAATGATTTGCCCGATAACTTGCTAGCTGAGGTAGCGACCAAGGTTCAACTAAAACGTGTGTTGTTAAAACACTATATGTCACCTTGTCCATAGTTTGCATAGATGGGTAATCAAGAACCTATATTGTAGGTTCTTGATTGCCCATCTGCAGGTGCATATGTATTTATCTGCTATGACTTTTACGAAGTTTTTTTATATATACATAATGGATTGAAGTATATATACATATGTATATATATATATATATATATATATATATGTGTATATATTTTAATTTATTATGTGAGTGGAAGCAGAGACATTTCTAAAAAAAAAAAAAACTGTTTTTAATAAATATGTATTTATAGTGTGATTTTATAGTAAATATGTACTAAAAATAATAGTAGAATAAGTGTGGCTACTGATATACGATACTGGCTTATATTTAAATGTTAATATAACAATTGCTGGCCAAGGTTGTCACTAAATACCTATGTAAGACTATTGTGTTGAAGGTGTAATTTTAATTAATTTTCTTTTATGGTGGTGGTATTGTGTATCCCATGTACAATATTTTAGTTTTAGTACTCGTATAGTACTGTATGTAATAGTATACTCGTAGTAATTTAGTTAAGTAACAAGAACTCTGTGCCGATAAACTGCTGCGCAGTTTGGCATTTTTAGAAATTAAGAAACAGTGTAGTAAAACTGAATAAACAATAAAAAAAAAAATACAAAAAAAAATAAACTACAAAAGAAGCCTTCTCCACATTAGCCTACTTGACCGAATACTATAAATTAATGGAGTGTACTGTGACAGAGAATTTTAAATATTTGAATTGCTTTCAAATATTTAAAATTCTCTTTTTTTTAGTTTAGAAAAAATCAAAATCTCCACCAGAGCATAATATATTACGTTAAATAAATAATACAATCATGAAGTAGTTATAAATGTAGTGTTTATAAAAGGTAATCGCAGTTTTATGGGTCATATATTTGAGATGGACGTAGAGCAGAACAAGTTCCGTGGAGGGAAGAACTTCGATTGTAATAATTAGTTGATAGAGATGAAGATAAGGACAATAGTTATATTATTTATGTATAAAAGGAAAGTCCTAAGCCTATTTAGTGCGCACGTAGGTATTAGTTTTTAATGCAATAGGTACTGATACTAAGTCTACCCTGTCCCTCGAGGTTTTGTTTAAAACGCATGTTTGATAACAAACATGTCTACCTTGCCAATTGCAGAAAACTTTAAGTGAACTAAAAACTACCTAAGGATTCATATTTTACTCGAAATAAATGCTTTAAAAAAAGTGTTTTTATTCTTCATATTATATGACTAACTGTTATTCGCTACAGTAGAGCAGAGTATGGAAGAAAAGCCTATTTGAGGCTTTATATTTTGCCAAGAGAAATGTCACAAACGATCTATGCGTAATATTTATTTAAAAGGCACGCCTGACTACACAGCGACGTACCTAGTCACTCTATCAAACTAGCGACATTTAAGGTTTACAGCTGTGTGTACCAACCCTAATATAGCGCTGTTTATATTTACGTCCACAAGTTGATTTTAAAGTCAACGTGTGGACGTAAATATGTAGAGGTTACATAGAGAGTGGAAGCGAGAGATAGAAGAGCAATTAATACGCATAACAGCGAAAAAAGAAGATGGTAGGCAAGTACTGTTAATTTCGAATCCTTCTCTCCATATTACCGAATGTTTACTTCTAGGTCATATGAATGATCCTATTACTGGTATAGTGACAGTTTATGGGCAGCTTTCAGACACTCTCAGAAATGAAAAGAAGTAAGTAAACTTTACTCAACACCCTATACCAATACCGCCAGCACGATATTAGTCAGACAATTTAACTTTAGTGCAGGGAGCATTAAGACATAAATTCCCTCTTATAATAAGGTTATCCTCACAATACATTCCGTAATTCTTAATCAAAAATATAATTACAAAGCAATTTCAACAACACAACTATTTCGTAAAGAACGTTCAAAGGAAATAGAGAAACATTAAAATTAGCGTCAGGTACGTAGACAGGGATGTGTGTGGCTGTTTCTGACAGGTCATAATTCGCACCCCCTCCCTACCTCGAGCTCGGATGTGGCAGACAGCCGACCTTTGTACACTAATAGTAGGACTGTATCGAGGCAAACTGT
Source organism: Schrankia costaestrigalis (assembly GCA_905475405.1). Taxonomy (NCBI): domain Eukaryota; kingdom Metazoa; phylum Arthropoda; class Insecta; order Lepidoptera; family Erebidae; genus Schrankia; species Schrankia costaestrigalis. The sequence goes on from FR997826.1 coordinate 10,926,758, forward strand.
CCTATGCACAACCCCTCATCAACTGGAGGGAAACTCAATTTCTTTTTGACAGCAATGTTAAAAGACTTGTAGAATTAAAAAAAAAGTTATAATAATGAGTTTGGTTATTAGGAAATGTTTGTTTTTTTTATGGTGGTCTGTCTTGATGAACTTCATACCTACTGGCTTATAATGTAAGTAAGTTATAAAAACAATAAAAACGATAGAAAAAAAGGCTTGTTAGGTCAAGCATTTTCTCTATTGTTTCTTGATTTCTTAAGGATTGTATTTTAAATGACTTAAATGCCTATGCAACCATAACTAAATACACAAAATATGTTTTTTACTTATTAACACAACGGCATCCAATCCTAATCCAAGCAGAGCTCGTCCTTTGGATACTAATAGTCAACGGTGAAGCACACAACAATGTATTTTCATGTAAATACCTATAAGTTAACTGCCTAATCTGTCCTAGAATCTAGGACCTTATCTTTTTGTGGATAATATTCAAAAAACATCCTAAATTTTTGATTCAAAAAAACTTCATACAACCTTACCTTATCAAACTTTCAAAACTACAAGCGAACTTCCACATCCTAAATACAATAATCGTTTGTTTATTTCGCAGATCTTAAATATCGAACACGAAGAGGAGTTACAGCATCTGAAGGTGACTGACTGAGCCTCCATCAGTCGAGGTGGTATCGATTGCCACGCCCACCCGCTGTGCGTTGCCTAGCAACAAGAAAACACCCGCCCTACCGCAAGCCGCGCCGCCCGCTACAACCAACAACCAAACGTCTTGTACACATGCAACTTTATGTGTACTACGAAACTGTTGAAATTCTTTCACGGGCTTCAGTGTTTTTAATGTTGCTTTAATGTGGCAGTAGTTATTAATTATATGTATAGCGTAGGTATGTATCTAAGTGCTTTATAATTTAATAGTTGTAGCGTCACTCATAACAATGCTACACAAAGAATTTAATACAGCGTTTTATCATTATTTTTGTCTCCGTGTGGTGATGGAGTAAGAATACAGTGTGTCACCACCCCATCTCATCCCATGAGTGTCGTAAAAACCGACTAAGGGACTATCCGTGAATGTTATCTTTACGTAATAAAAAGAAGGAAAACTGGAAATTAAACCCTATAGCAATCCATTAAACCCTATACCAATCCATTAAACCCTGTCCAAGGCCAGCGTGGTATTAGCAGGTCAAGTATCCCTCCGTCACTGGAGGAGGCCCGTACCTGCAGTGGGACATTAATGGACTGTTATGATGATGTTAGCCAGAAGATGTTGGATAGAAAGAAAAACCTCGTCTAAATGTTTGGTACTTACCCAGTGCTTGCGTTTCTGTGCCTGTCCTATCCATTAACCTTCCACCGCCTTTATAAGGTTGTGAAGAGTTGGTCTGCCTATTCTGTGTTTTCCGGTATTGCGGTGAAACTAACGAATATTAATATAAGTAAATAAATATACTACATGGATGCACTGCTAGGTTTATTTAGCACATAATATTTTGAAGCACCCATAAGCTTCTGAAAATTTGTTGAATTTTGATAATAGTTTGTTGAAAGTTACAGATAATTAAAACAATGTTTAGTAAAAGTTAAAAGTTTATTTTTGATATAATTTGTTATCATCAAAAAACATCTCATTGTCCATTTTAAAAGGAGACTTATCGCAAAAATATAGACTAAATTAATAATAACTCAGAACCTTTGATCAACAATCTTAATAATTCAATTTACTCAACCTTCGTAAAAAAATGTCTTAATATATAATCCAGAATGAATAAGTACGATACGACACAGTAAAATAAGTACGAACAATAAATAAAAATAGAGCAGCAGAATATTTTTATTGATATATTTTATTAGGTACATGAATAGAAATAGTTTCAAATAATTATTATAAGTTTGTATCATTAGTAACTCCATTGAAATAAAATTGTTATTAGCTGGAATAGTTGGGGAAGACCAAGCTAAACACAAGCAGATTTATTTTAATAACAGGGACTGCTCGGCCTGGAATGTGTACCTAATTATAATATAGACAAAATAATTGGGAACATAGACAATACAATTTTAGTAAAATTACGAGACTTGGCTGAACAATTATGTAGGTAAAGTTACTTACATTTTTGAAGTAGTTCATGTTTACACTTCGTTTTCATCATGTTCATTTTGTGAAAATCTTCATCTACAAACGCCAGACTATAACCGCTGGTTTTTTGACAAGTATTTCATTATTTTTCAGAGAATGGAACAGTTCACTGTATTCAAAAACCCTCGTAATAAAAAAATGCTGGTAACACATACAAATTAATCTATCGTTATTTGACGGTAAGTCTTCATAAATATTTCAAATTTAGAGTTTTAGTCAAAATGTGTGTTGCCAGTAAACAAAAAAAATATTGCTATAATAATTAAAACAAGGAATTTTTTTTTCTAATTGACATTCCAAGTTCAAAATAGATTGTATGTAAGTAGGAAATGGAATGCATACGTAAATGGAATTTAGTCACGCAAAACCCTCCTTTTAACTAACCTCCTTTGTAAAAAAAAAACAAAGTGTATTTAATACTTTCTGTATTATTATTATAATCGTATCACAGCTACATGGGGCATGTAGTTGCAGTAATAACTTAATAAGATATAATAAATCTTGTTACCCGTTTAAAATTAAATCAGTGTACAAAAACAACTCATAAAATGTAAAGTGAACGTAGGGTAGAAAACTTAATTTAACAACGGTCTTATAATGAATTCTGAGGAAGATTTAATAAAGTTTCGGGGTACGCACCCCCATCATGGGGCAACTACCGCAATTTTGTTTAACACTTTTTCTACTATGCTACTGATGTTTTACCCCTAAGTAAGGTGTTAAATTAATAGTGTTTTTGATTGAATTTTCAAGTGGTTTTTTTGTGACGCGTTTATGTGACACGGACCTGACCTGATATTAGGTAGGTACGTACAATTGCTGCGAAGTTTACGTAGACGATGGCAAGATTAACTTATCCAGTCGTCGCACCATGTCAGTATTACTAAAATACCTCTGCCTCTTGACCTTAAACAAGGACCCATGTTATAGGAAGGAGAAAACATTGCTTTAGAATCTTCAGTGTTTTCTCTTTGCTGCTCTACATTATTAGGAAAGAGTTGCCAAGTTATTTTGTTTGGGACAACTTGAATATTTGATAGTTAATTATCAATAAAGCACGTAACGTATTGTAGTTTCATGCAATAACCCGCAGTACTAGTAACCACCCTATGGATGGACGGCCCACCCACACTTTTTTGGTTTCACGAGTGCTTCACTCATTTAGATAAGTAAATAAAATCCGAATAGAATGGTGAAAGTAGTAGGATACCTAGTTATGACTGAGTTTTGTTTCTTTTTGACAACTAAAGAAAAGAAATTGACATCTAACCATTATACCAAGTCACCTGGTCAACGTGTTATTAGCTAAATTTGCCACCGTTTCTTGACGAGGCCCATCCCGGTTTTGGGCATTTGGGTTTTGACATTAATGGACTGTTATGATTCTCGAGGACTTAATAAATCTTTGTTAATAATTTTCTAACAAAATAAGAAACTCAGGTATGATTTTAAATCATCCATTTATCATATAATTTTTTAAACGAAACGAAATATAATTACAATACACAAATATTGACAAATGACTACAGCTTATAAGAATCGTCCTAGAACATCCATAAAAACAATATATAAAACTATGGTGTTATTTATGGTCCCTTTATCTGTAAGGAGGATCTTTGTGACGATAGTCTTTTGTCGCCGCCGCATGTTTTTTTCGCGCCAAAAAACATGGCCGTTAAAAAAGTATCGACCAATTGCGATGGTCGTATAAGCTGTAATCTGTGCCGATTTCTTTGTAGATTTCATCTTTATAGCATATCTATAACCTGATACTTGCGGAGATAAGCTTTTGCTTAGTGCCGCACAGTTAAATTATTAGCTTAGTAAGTATTATTATAATACGGAGCACTGTTACTAGAAAAAAAAAAGTAGAAAAAATTTAGGTAGAGTCCCGTTAACACGACAGGGATGAAACTTTTTTAGGTAAGTATGGAGGCTAGACGTGTTGGCGTAGATTTTGCTTCGAGTTTTTCTGCTTGGAAAGTTATGCTCGCTGAATTTCTGTTAATCAACTGCTACGAAAACCACGGGAAGATAACGATTAGTAACATTGAGTATTCTTGTTATCTTTTAATTTTGTCTTTGTATTTCATTTTATTTGCTACCTCACGGTCAGATTGCTACTTATATTTAGTTATTTTGTAACTAGCAGCTAAAATTTATGTAAATATTTTAACAGGTTTGTTTCTTATCCACAGGTTTTAGATAAATTATATGTATGCACCTTACACAAATGTATGGTAGGTACAGTGCTTAATAGGAAAGACAGTCATCAATCAAGTTTACTGGCAATAGATTTCCATTCGACTTTGAAGAAATACCACTGCCTACCCATGTCTTGCATTTGAAATGATAAATGTAGAAAATTACCAAACTTACACAGCCAGAATGATAATTAGATGTCCATCTTTTTATTTTAAAGATTTATAAACATAATTAATATTTATAAGACCATTAATTTATTAAACTTTCCATACAACCTGCGCTTTACATGTCGTAAAATTCACATGCTTTATAAAAAAAGGAATAACTTACTCATTAACTGAATAAGGAAATTTATACAAATAAAAAGGGACCATTTCATATAAAACTGCTTAGATTGAAATAAAATAAATACTATTAAAAGATAAAAATCTCTTCAAAACATTCCTTGAAGAAATATATTATTCACCTATCATATTAAAATTATAACCTATAATTTAATTTTCAAAATGGTGTACATAAAAACTAATGTTGGGTGTTGTCAGGTGAAAAAAAAACCGGTCGCATTTTCGTTTGTTTCTTTTTTTACATGTTAACCCTCCTAACAGTTTGGTTGTACGGAATAGAAAAATGAGGTGCGTTCTTAGAACAAGCATCATAACTCAACAAAGGATATGGAACTAAATGTATCAAAGTAATTATGATAAATATGTATTATTTTTATTTAAGCACAGAATGAAAAATATTTCTAAAAGTTTCTTCAGATTCTTTGTGTAAACAATTAATTTAGTAAAACTACATTTAAATAAATTATACCTACTTTACCTTTAGCTATATTTTCTGTTTTAGTTTCTGAATACTGGAATACTGCTAAGAAATTGTATCTAGTGTACCTATGTCATAAATATCTACTGTTATTTAATGAAAATTAAGTAAGTACTGCCTTTTCTGGAAGACTGAATGGATATGTATGAAAAATCTGACTCTACATTTCATATTGTTCCTAGTCCTATTATTATTTATCAATGTGTGTAATTAGGAAGAAGCGCTAAAAGCTTATGTTATGTAGGCTTGACTATGCTTTGGCATTGCTGAAATCTATGGGCCCTTGCTTGTCTTTTACCTTTAAGCATTAAAAAAACACGAACACCCGGATGAAATTTAAGCTCAAAGGCATAGGAAATTGGGTTTGACAAAGAAAATTACTTTTCTTTACTTTGTTTCTATTTATCCTAACATATAGGATAGGAGGGTTTTCCCCGGTACTGGTGACCAATTCCTGGTAAATATTACTAATCTCATAGCCTAATGCCCGATTTACACATCGACAAGTACAGTAGCGAGTTAAGTAGTATTTTAAGATTAAGTTGATTTAAATAGAGTTCCATCCTATTTTTTGGCGAGTTAAGTACGAAGTAGCCCCCTCTCTCGCGTCTCGCCAACTTAACTTGCCAAAAAATAGGATGGCGATCTATTTAAATCAACTTAATCTTAAAATACTACTTAACTCGCTACTGTACTTGTCGATGTGTAAATCGGGCTTTAGACATGAATCAAAGGATAAATGTAAGTACATACGAGTAAAATGAAAAATAACTACCAAAATGATGAAGAAAAATGTTAAGAAAAACTCAGGTCATTCTCAAACTTAATGTTAGCCTTTGTTACAATATTAAGCAGTATGCAGCTACAGATAACGTAAGTTACATTACACCTACAATTTAGTCCTTGTTTAACAAAAATAAACCAAGTAAAATAATTAATTAAATTAAAACTTACACATATATTATGTAATTAATGTCATGTTTTGATTAAGTACTTGTACCTATATGTCATTTTAAGTAACAACAGAATAAAATAGTTGAAGAAAACGTTTTCCCACGTCTGACAAAGGCTGGGCGCCCTGCGCTTGTGCATGCACATGTGCATCCTTCTTGCTGACCGTGACGGATCGGTTCACGACAGAACACGTTATCCGTCATAATCGTTTGTAGCGATTGATTATGTTTGCAGGTAACAATTATAACACATTGTTGGTACACACAGCAACACATCAAGTTAAACATTTTCATTTGAAATTGTGTCTTATTTCAAGGTATTAAGGTGCATGAGTGTCTAGCTTGATTAGTTGCTGTGTGTACTTTTAAAAAGGCTTCGAATATTAAAATGTATATTGCTGAATAAATCATGTATTAGGATTATTGCGTGGGTGTTTGCTGTGGAATAAGTAAGGCCTGTTACCTTTTGTCCAACTGATTCAGGGATACGCCTCCTCCAGTGCTAGAGTGAACCTAATAAACTTAACATTAAACAAATAATTTATATCTCTGCATCACTTAAAAGCGTTATTTCTATTTAATAAATAAATATATTTAGACCGTTATCATAACTATACCTGTTACCTTCTAAGTATAAAAAATATTCAAATAAACGAACATTAGAAAAGCCTATCTATTTTAAGTCCAAATAAATCAGAAAGTAGGTTAGTGTATCATGCTTAAAAATGAATACAACTATGAAGGCTGGTAACATAGCCTGTAACAATTGTCAGCAAATAAAAATACCAACGAATCGAAGTTATTAACTTTTGAATAACATAATCTATTTTAAATTTAGTTCGATTCAAAGGAATCAAACCGTTACAGGCGCACAGGTGGCGCAATAGATGTTTTTTGGAATTGTGAAAACGCACAAAGGTCCATCGGTAACAATGGCCGAATTCAACTCGTACAAGCCGACACGACAGATGCAACAATACAAGATCAAATGATTAATCGTGCACATCTACTAACATTTTATATGCACAAATAAAAAAACAACTTTTATTTTGAAAAAAAAATGAAACAAAACTTTTTGCCTTTTGTTTATTGCGTCGACGCCAACATGTCTGCACCAGACCGATTCGAATTTAGAAGGACGATCATTAATTATATTTTGTCTTACTCACGCATTCCATTTTCGAAGTCGATATGATCTATAGATCCGATCTACGAGTCTATCGATCACGCGTTGGAATCTAAATTTATTCATTTAGTGGCATCTTTTTGCAGATGATGTTTGACGTATGGAGTTCATGATAAATTGTTTGTGTTTAAGCTTAAATTATAGTTTCAATCACCGTGTCTAATTTTAATTATAAGAATGTTAAGGCGATTGTTTACGTGGGTAAGATCTCAGAGCATGATGCAGCTTTTACATCTTCAAGGAGATCTATTTGAAATATTAAAAATATATAAGTGTATAAAAGACAATATGATCTTATAGAATCTGATGTGAAGCGTGAATACTGCTGAGAAATAAAGGCAAAGGGTGGTACTCAAAAAGTTACTTTATTCCGTTCGTCGGCGTCGCCATGAACTTGCCCGTACGGCCAAGTCTTACATCTGACAAAGTGAAAATAATAGAAAATGAATAGGGTATCAAGATACAGTTTGTGCCTATAACTTTAGTTAAGTATAATAATACAATTAAATTAAATATATTCCTCACATATACCGCACACTTTCACACAACGCCATCTAGGACCAAACTAAGCAGAGCTTATTCTATGGGTACTAGACAACGGATATACAATATACATACATACATACTTTTTTTGGTAAATACATACATACATAGAAAACACCCAGACTAATGCAAACAATCATGTTCATGCACACAAAGATTTGCATTGAGCGGGAATCGAACCCGAGACCTCTGCGTAGCAGTCATGTTATATAACCACTACGCCACAGAGGTCGTCATAATTATAATGATAATTAGTATACGGACACAACAACAACCACGTTTTTAAAGGAAATTCTTTAGGTATAATGTTCTAAGTTCTAAGTTATTGGGGGTTGGTTTCCGCACTTAGTCCCTGAAGTGGACCATTGTACGTGAGGGGTGCTCGTCATTCCTGCCAGCCCACCTCCCTCCAGAAGCGTGTGAGGTTACTGATTTTGTTCAGGCATTCCGTGATGGATTTCGGGGTTCCTAGTGTGTTTCTTCGTGTGTCAGCGACACCTGTGCACTCAAGGAGCACATGTGACACCGTTTCCTCTGCCTCCATGCATGCCCTGCACAGGGGACTATCTGTTATGCCTATGGTGTGGAAGTGTTTGTTTAGCGAGCAATGACCTGTGATGGTTCCAGTCACCAGCCGCAGGCTGTTTCTGTTCAGACGCAATATGCGTTTGGTCAGTTTGTCGTTTAGGAGAGGCATGGCCTCCTTCGACTGCCTGCAGCCTGGGGCTGATGACCATTGCTCTTGTGTTTGTTTGCGGGTAAACTCTTGCAGCCAGCTGCGAATTTGGCTGAAGGGGATTGTGTGATAGGTTCTGGTCCGAAGACCGTCATGTCAGATCCCCTTCTAGCCAGAGCGTCAGCCGCATCGTTTCCCAGTGATCCGCTATGTCCCTTTATCCATTGTAGAGTCACCGAGTTCCCATTGGAAGTCGCAATCCGCTCTAACGCATTGTGGCATTCCAATATTAGTCTCGAAGTGACATGGGTTTTATTCAGAGCTTTGAGTACCGAAGCGCTATCGGTTATTATGCGGATTCGAGAGTCTGAAACCCTTTTTGACTCTATGGTGTAGGCTGCTAGGATAATCCCTACGCATTCTGCTTGGAATACGGTGTTGAATTTGCCTAGCGGTTTGGATATATTTATCTTGAGTTCGCTTGAGAATACACCTGCCCCAGTGCCTGAGTTTGTCTTGGAGCCGTCGGTGTATATTCTGAGCTCTTTTGGGCTTGAGTAATCTTGTGATTCCTCTACGTGTTGTATGGTGTAGTGCTTATGGAAATTGAATTTCTTCAGAGTCCTGTCATTGGGTGATGTCAGCATGGGTTGATAATTGATCCCTCGCTCACGTATCCGTGTGTGTTTAATTCTGGAGTCTTTCCCCAGTGTGTCCGCATTTTGGAATCTGAATGTCGCTAGCGCTGCTTCCTCTTGCACGACTAGGTGCAAGGGTGGCAGCCCCAACATAATTTGTAGTGCGGCTGTGGGTGCGGTTCTCATGCTGCTTGTGATGGCCACGCAGGCATATCGTTGTACTTTTTCTAGTGCTTTTTGACCGGTAGCCTGGTCTGTTCTGGGCCACCAGACTAGGGAACCGTATGTTATAATCGGTCGGATAACTGTAGTGTATAGCCAGTGAGTGGTCTTAGGGTTGATACCCCAATTTTTCCCAAGCACTCGCTTGCATTGCCACAGCGATATACTGGCTTTTGTGGTAATGTAATCTGTATGTTTAGCCCAGTTCAGTTGTTTGTCCAAGTAGACGCCCAGATACTTGGTTTCTGATGTTAGGCTTAGAGTAGATCCGTAAAATCGTGGTAATTGCAGGTTTGCTAGCTTCCTTTTTTTGGTGAAGAGGACTAGATCTGTTTTAGTGGGGTTGACTGTTAGTTTGTGCTCTTTGCACCAGTCCTCTACTATTTTCAAGGCTTGGCGCATTAGGATGCACTGTGTGTTTTCGTGTGTGCCATTTATTATGATGGTTAGATCGTCGGCGTATCCTACGGTGAAATAACCTTTGTCGTTTAAGCGGTGTAAAAGGCTGTTCACGACAAGGTTCCACAGGAGAGGCGAGAGAACGCCCCCTTGTGGGCATCCTTTCGCTACGATTGCTCTCGTTGTGTCATTCACCGTGACCTGAATGGCCCTCTGCTTGAGCATATTGGTTATCCACCCGCACAATGTCGGGGCTATACCATGTCTCATGAGGGCTGTGTCAATACTGTGAAACATTGTTTTGTCAAAAGCGCCCTCGATGTCTATGAAGGCGGTTAGTGCAGAGTTTTTGTGATGTACAGCGCATTCGATTTTGGAAATCACGCTATGTTAGGTATAATGTATAAATCTGTAAATATAAAACAGGTACTAATGTTAAATAGTACCTAATTCCTATTGTTTATAAACAAATTCCACTACACATCACTGGAAAAGGCACGTGCCTCGCAGTGGGATGCTTATGAATTGACGTAGATATATAAAGTGTCTACATACTTACAATTCACATTCAAGTTTATTTATGTCTACGCCCATGCAAATCTGATTACAGCACTAACCATAAATAGCCTATTGATATAGCCATGTATTGATTTAAATCCACACAAGACACCCACGCTGTCCGCTATACCATAGAAAAAGGCTTTATCAGTGGATAACTAATTAACTCTAAACAATATTTCATCCCGCGAGATTGCATGATGCGAGACAAAAAACGAACGGCCCGAATGACCGCGCCAAAACCGAAACGTTATGCCCGGTACAAAACAAATAAAACTTAAACAAAAAACGAACCTAATAAGCTGGATGACATTTAGGAATTCGAAAAATTCATTCTAAACATTATTAATAGCGCTCTTGAGTGGGTCCTCCACATAATTATTAAAATGAGAAGACACCAATTACTTTTATCCTTAGACAAAGTCCACTGACTCCATTAAATCGAGCGATGTTTGGGCAGACATTATTGTTTTATTGGTGTACACAATATCTCGTAAATGTACCTCGGTTGTACTCTTGTTTCATTTTAAACATTGCTCCTTCGTAACAAGTTTCGGATGGCGTGATAGCAAATAATTTTATAAGAACCCTTAACAATATGTCAAATCGTTTGACTTTTTCTTGTTTTCAATAAATAATACGTTCACTCATAAGTTAACATTGTTCGGTCTCGTCGGCGAGGCTGCCTTACGACGATATTTCTCAAAATGTATCTTGTAAAAACGTTCAAAGCGGATTCTTTATGCATTTAAGGTCTGCATTTGTTATTATGGGAGAATGATAATGTGATTATTGTTTTGCGAGCCTTCGGATGATTGATAACCGATTGTCACGGCCCGGGTAATGAAGTGCTTTGAAATATTCAATTTTGTGCCGTATTTATCAGTTTTAAGAAAAAAAGATTTTGTTGTTGAAATATTTTGAATAGTTTTAGTTTTCTATGGAAAAGATATATGAAAGTAGTTATTAATTATGTTAATAAAATTAATTTTCACAAAAAAAAAGAACCGACTTCAAAGACAAAAATTGCACTAAAAAGTAATAAATAATTACTTGTATTTTGATTTTACAACAATAAATCAGCCATTCTTTCTATTTAATTTTAATCTAAAGAATAGGTTCTTTTCATTAAGTATTGTAAAAGTATTGTTAAGGATATTTCTTGAAGAGTCTGTAAATATATTTATTTGTAGATTCTATAAAAGATAATCAAATTATTACAAATAATATAATATTATTGTTATTTTTGGAGTCGGTGTCAGCCACGATAGTTATTATTAAGTATACCATTTTTTATTTCTGACTGAAAACTTAAACAAATATTATGGCGCCGTGTTATACACAGACTAATAATTACATAAAATTCACATTCGAAAATGAAACGACCGTTTTCGTTTTAAATGCAATATTTATCTAATTAGAAACCATTTAAAGTGATGAGAGTGTGTTATACAAAACTTTATTACCTATTTTAACGACGTTGTAGACAACATTTTGCATTATTGATCCTATTCGCGAATTATTTCTTTAAATCTAATCTATTTTAAGTTCTGGAAAGCTTTAATCAGTTATTAAATATAATATTAAAACGTTTAAATGTGATACTGGTATTTTAAAATATATTTATTTAAATATGATAAGAATAGTTGTTTAATATTTGTTTAATTTTTAAACTAATCCATAAACAATCAACAACTATAATGTCGAAGTCATATTATTATATAATCTGTAATTCATGGCCGTCATTCCGTTTGCTTAGGTATTATCGTACTTATTTCGTTGGCTGACACCGCCTCCAAAAATAACAATAATATTACATTATTTGTAATAATTTGATTATCTTTTATAGAATCTACAAATAAATATATTTACAGACTCTTCAAGAAATATCCTTAACAATACTTTTACAATACTTAATGAAAAGAACCTATTCTTTAGATTAAAATTAAATAGAAAGAATGGCTGATTTATTGTTGTAAAATCAAAATACAAGTAATTATTTATTACTTTTTAGTGCAATTTTTGTCTTTAAAGTCGGTTCTTTTTTTTGTGAAAATTAATTTTATTTCTAAATTTTTAGTGAATTCCAATTCTATAAATCCGTGTGGTAACGGAGTGAGAACACAATATGTCACCACCTCATTTCATCCCATGGGTGTCGTAAAAACCGACTAAGGGACTATCCGTGAATATTATCTTTGAGATATAAAAAGAAGGAAAACTTAAAATTAAACCCTATACCAATCCGCTTGGCCAGCGTGGTATTAGTAGGCCAAGTATTTCTCCGTCACAGAAGGAGGCCCGTCCCTGCAGTGGGACATTACTTTGTCTGAATATGGGTAGACCTACGAAACGCGCTGCTTATATGAGACAGCGCCGATTGAATGAAACAAACGAAGAAAGGGATAAACGCCTGTTAATGTAGGAAATCTACCTCCAATGTCATTTCAAAAGAGACTAGTGAACAACGGAGGACCTACATGCAAAAAGTTTTAAATAGGGAGAACATCGAAAAGCGTAGCCACCGTCTCGGCATGGTTAATTGGTAATAATAATTAAGTTAATTAAAATAAAAATAAATCAAATAAATATAATAATTATTATTATCAATTTGTTATATCTAAAGAATAAGTTTAAAATAAATTAAATGCAATTCAACAATTTTGTTATTAATTCCTATTTTAATTTAAAATAAGAATTTCATTCAAGTCTTAAACCACACCTGCGATTACATTCATAATGTTAAGTTTTCATCAATACAATTAAAATAAGCCCAAACACAAGGTAGCTGCTATATGCCGTTGAGGAGTTTCCTCGACCCTCAGTCGTCTTTATCATGAGATCATGTTTGTGTAAAGTTGTGTAAAGTTTTCATCAATACGAATAAAATAAGCCCAAACACAAGGTATCTGCTATATACCGTTGAGGAGTTCCCTCGACCCTCAGACTTCTTTATCATGAGATCATGTTTGTGTAAAGTTGTGTACAGTTTTCATCAATACGAATAAAATAAGCCCAAACACTCGGTAACTGCTATATACCGTTGAGGAGTTGCCTCGACCCTCAATCTTCTTCATCATCAAATCATGTTTGTGTAAAGTTTTGTAAAGTCTTCATCAATACAATTAAAATAAGCCCAAACACAAGGTAGCTGCAATATGCCGTTGAGGTGTTCCCTCGACTCTCTCTGGTCTCCAGGATCTGACCAGTTCTTACTCTTGACTATTTGGTAGTGACGTCAAAGATGCACATGTATGACAAGATTTTACACAATGCGTCCCTACAATTTTCAAGAGATGCCCTCGATTTCTCTGGGATCCCGTCATCCAGATCCAGATCTGGTGACAATGGGACCAAATGGGAAGCATACCCATACGAACAAAAAAAAAATTTTTCAAATCGGTCTAGCCGTTTTCGAGAAATCAGGTAACAAACACAAAAAAAAAAAAAAATACAACCGAATTGAGAACCTCCTCTTTTTTGAAGTCGGTTGATAACAAAACATACGCTTAAAGGTTGCATACTTTTTGGTATGTGAGGTATTTGCCAAAAGGTAAATTCATTTATGTTATAAGAAATTTTTAAGAATAAGTAGAATAGAAGTTCCGGGGATCAGGTTCTAGGCCAGCTAATTTTAGTAACCCTTATCTACTAGGCCTAGGATTTGAGGAGGATCTACAGATATCCCTTTCTACCATTCTGATTACCCAAAAAAACCGTTACAGATAACAATACTTCGGGCATAAACAGTTAACTAAAACAAGTATCTAATAATAGCCTAACAAGCCCCAACAATACTTTTGTTAGTCATTCTAAACAATTATATTCAATTATATATAAAATTAAGCATTAAAATTAACAAAACATTGAATTAGTTCTACATAGCAAAATATGTTTTGATACTATCGTGCCTTTATAAAGCCATATATGGTCCGTTAGAACTCGGACAATGGCTCACAAATTAATAATTCACGCTTATAATACTATTAGAAATAATTTTAATTTGGTTTGTGCTTCACTGAAGATTTGTACAAATATACAGAATGTTTTTTTAGAATAAGACTGTGATTATCATACCTCTCGGATATTACAGAAATGTGGGAAACACGCTGAAGAATTAAAGTAAGAGGAATAAGGAAGGAAATTTGGAAGGACAAAAGAAAGGTAAAGTTAAAAGTTACAATTTCAGTGGCTCCTTAGGGCCCCCGCGTGAGGCAAATTTTGTAGCGATAGAGTCGCAGCTCTGCGACTATAACTAATGCTCTTTATTAGGTAGCGATGCTGTAGCGATTATAGTGTAATAGGCAGAGGCTAAATAGGTATAGGTAATATTCATAAAAAGTAAGTACGAGTAAGTGTGTACTGACTTGAGAAACAAAATGTTGATATCCTTTCTAGTGTAAATTCGTTGCAGGTTTCAAGTCGTTTTACCTTTTACCATAAATTCACCAAATGTCATACTCAGAACTTTTGCAAGGAAACGCTGTTGATCCTTGTTTACAGGAACAATAGTATCGTTCTCATGATAGACGTGACAGGCGACTAAGGCAAATTCAGCAAGCATAATGTTTGGCTATCATTCTCTCCATTGCTGGTTCTTAATCTTGTGAAACATTAACAACGCCATCTAGTCCTAACATGAGAACTAAATGCGGTCTTGTCTTACTCTAAAAGTAATGACAAGACGTTGTAGTTTTATTATGGCTCAGTTTATTGAAACACTCTGTAGTATTTCGTCAATAGTTGAAGGTTCGTGTCGATCGTTGATATTCGAGTGTACAGTTTATTCGATACAAAATCGATATTGTTCAATCGAGTACTCGTAGCGTTGTTCTGGCGCCATACCCATACATCTTTGTGTAGTGATGATTTTATCTGTTATAAGAAATTTAATAAGGCCACGACCTGACACGAATGTAAGTAAGTACTCGTACTTGATTTGCGAAATGTAATTGACCTACTATTATTGAAAGGTTACTTACCTACCTACTACTTACTACCTTAGTTTTATATTCCCCTAATACAGACTTCAACTTGCCAAATGCATTTTAACAGTGATTTCTTAAGTTTTATTTTTAAAAAAAGGCTTTAATAGTTGTTCTTTTAGCTTTTGTTTGGAAGAAAATAAAATGCCAGAAAATAATTGTTTGAGAGCCATATTAACATTTTATAAAATGCGATGTATCTATAATTAATATTTCAAGACACTACTGTTATACATATTATGTGGTTCTGTACATTGTTTTTCCCGAATACTTGAAATAAACACAGTCCTATTACAAAAGAAGTCATCTTCTTGCTAGAACTATTACCTTCATACTCGTGTGAAGACCATTAGTCAATTAAAACAAAATATACCTGGCAGAGTATTTCACGTGGCCCGAGAACATAATTATCTACAGTATATTTATCTTATTGTTTGATTTGTAGATTGTTTCTTATTGTCTGCTTATTGTAAAATAAAAGGTATATCGTGTTTAGGGGCGGGGCCGACACGCCCTGGGTACAAACCCGCTTATTATCCACTTAAAAACATCACTTCTGTGCGAAATAACTCATCATGACTTATGAGAATGGAATTTTTGAAAAAAATGGTCCATTTAACTTGTTAGTTTTTCTTACATTAACATATATTTTTGAACGTTTGATACTTTAAGTAGAGTGGTAGTACGGTAGTCATTGCTTAGGTCCATTTATTTATACCTAAGTATTTAATTAATAGTTGTGGAATACTAGCCATTTAAAAAATAGTCAATGCAGGTTTATTGGCTGAGAAGGTGGTGATAATTAGCTCTGAACACCTCATTAGGAATGGTTTTTCCTTTATTCTAATATTTTAATTTGTATCAAGAACTTAATAACACAATAACAATCGAAGAAAACGTACGCTAACAGATCGTTGTAAGAGAAATAAATAAAAAGAGTTTCTAAATTAGTTTTTATAAGGTAAAAGCACCTAACTACGAGGGGTTCTAAAAATGGCAGTAAAATCCGAGGTATTTAGTAAAACGGGTTTTTAAAGTAATTCACTAGTTATTTTGGTCTGCATGATAAAATAATAAATTAATAATTTATCTGTTCATATTTATATAAACAAAAAAGAGTTAAGTGTGTTCACACTGTAGAATAATCGGTCATTTTGCCACGGGAAGCCGCCTTGAAAGCACACTTCATACGTTTAGGACCTCATGCACGTGAGTATTACGATTTGCCAAATAGTGTTTTACGTGATAATTTTATACAATGCGAGTTTTCGTTTAGGTTGAATTATTGAAAGGACAATATATTTTATCGAAAACACTTAAGATTTGAGTATTTTATTTGCAAATTAGCAAGAAAATACGTGTTGAAAACACCACGGCATTAGGTGCAAAATATTTTAGTGTGTTCCTAAAAGCGATGTATACCACGGAAAAACAAATTTTAAGACATTTACTTTTTTAAATTTTCGGTGTGTGTTTTATGATTACAAAGTTTAATGTGTTAGTTCTGACTTATTGAATAACTCATGCATTTAATAATGTAATTCCGAGGTACACCTTGGCGTCGGATTCACTAATTATAGCAGGTCAAAAATGACTATTATAGGTACTTTCTTAATACGTTGTACGGGAAAAAATTTATGAAGACGCTCGGTTTTTGATCTGTTCTGTTATTATATGTATGTGTCTTATATTTGTTTCCCTTTCATATTGCAACTATCCACTATTTAATTTGCATAATATCAAAAAATCTTTTAATTTTTATTACTCGGAATTAGAAACTTTGATTTAGCATCATAAAACGCTATTCCGATGTATATACGTCGGAATAAGGTTATATGAGCACCTAATTGAGATGTATTTACATCGGAATAAGCTTACATGAGTTCCTAATTCCGATGTTTTGACCCGGTCATAAAGAGTATTGACCCTGTTTAAATACAGAGTGTTCTTTTTTTATGTGCTTAGTACGTAGTAACTGAAAGAATACTAATCATCTATAGTACAATCACATAAAATTGGAGTGTGCGTCTATTCATATTTCTTTAACCCAATTATGAAACTACAGCAGTTAAATGATTTTTTGTCTGTCAGTCTGCCTATTTGAAGACTATTTTCAGCGTGTGTGTTTATGTAATTTTCTTTGTATCCTCCTACACACTTAGTGACTGGACCTGGATACATCATTATTAGGTTTCCTAAGTCATTTTTTTATTGCATAATAATTATTCATGATTTATAGTGCTTCAAAGTTTAGCATAAACGCGCCTAATAAATTAATCCAAAAGTCTAAAACTTGCATTTTAGTTTCACTTATTTATTACTTTTAGTTTTTTTATTTAAGTACATGTATTTGAATTTTTTTATTTTAAAGAAAATTACATTACAAGACTCTTAGGAATATTCGTATTATTTTCCCTTTTTACCCGTGCTACTACGGGTAGCACAGGTGAAAAGAAAAATGATTACCCGAGTTTTATTGAAGTTTAACATAAAAAATAAACTCCTTTTATTTTTGAACATCATGTATGAGAACCCTACATAGGTAGTTCCCTTTCTATTTTTATACTCGGAATTAGGAACCAAATGCATCGGAATTACGATTTTTACATCGGAATTAGGCGCATCGTTCTTTTTCATATTTTTATTTATTTTATCATTTTTAATAACCTTTTACTGACAAACTGCATATATTTTTCAAAAATTAGATAGTTAACGCTTCTGATAAAAATATAAAATTGTATACAAAGGTACGATAATTACTTAATTTTTAATGTTCTTTCGTGTTTTGTCAAAAACACCACGGAATTAGGTGCCTTTACCTTACTTAATTTAATTTTATGACACCTCAAAATTCAGACATTTACTGAGCTAATTAATAAAATATTTGTTTAAAAGGGTATACTTTCCATATCCTTAACAAACTTGGTTAAAGTTGATTTAGTTTTTAGCTAAAAAATCAAGGAATTAGGTATGTACTATGTCGTTCGATTAAACAGTTCCCCAAACTATGAAGTTGTTAACATCAAAGACTGAATCATTAAAATCAAAGAAACTATTCAATCGATATCACTCAAATAGAGATAGGGAAAACTAAAGTGTTCCCAATGTTGTGAGTATTATTAAATCAAAAAACAATAATCATGTAACCAACAGTAAGACCCTATCACAATAATAGTGCCTAGGGAGAGTTTAACTAGAAACATGTAGGGGAAAAATAGCTCTCTTGGGGTTTTCTGCGTGGGAAATATTCGATGTAAAAATACTACTTACTGGTTAAAGGACAATATCTACTGTTTGCAGGCAAGGGATGGATTAAACTCGTGTTTTAATAAATTTAGACTTGAAATTTACAACATTCTTTTTACGTGTTAGGAATTATTCGCGTAAGTATTACAAACTAGTAAACACATGAACGAAATGCCACAGGTTAACGAAAATGCCAGTAAAAACTACATATTATTAGTACTAATCATCATAACAGCACATTAATGTCCCACTGCAGGGACGGGCCTTCTCCCGTGGCGGAGGGATACTTGGCCTACTAATACCACGCTGGCCAGACGGATTGGTATAGGGTTTAATTTCACGTTTTCCATCTTTTTGCTTCGTAAAGATAATATTTACGGATAGTCCCTTAGTCGGTTTTTACGACACCCATGGGATGAGATGGGGTGGTGACATATTGTATTCTTACTCCGTCACCACGCGGAGTAGCAGATTCTAATGGTGGAAAAACAGCTTGGTACAAAGTTAGAATTACGCGTCTACCGTCTCGTCTGTAAATTTTTATTTCGTCACCACACAGGAACAACCTACTTAGTATTCTTATTTCATTTTACACTTTTTAATTTTCTAACAAAACTCCAATAAGCTCAGTTGATAAGTATTAAATCTTTGAACGTAATATAGTCAGCTTACTCACCCTAACTGTAATCAATGTCTAATACTGTATTCACAGCTTACAATAATGATTAACGACAAACTTTATTAATTCGATCTGCTTGGATTAGAGGCTACACACTGCGGCAGAGGGTACGTACAAGGGAAAAAACAAACGAATTTCGCTAAGGGATATCTCGCGGTGATCCCTTTATACGTCACTGGTAGGGTTGTCTATGTTAAGCTACAATAGAAATATTTCGGTATATTTATAAACAATGGCCAAGAAATAAAGGTAATTAAATATAGTTGGTAATTATAATTTTTTTGTTCTAAAAAAGACAATTCCCGCATTTGAGTTGGTGAAACAAGCATTAGGTATTTTTATTTTAGGTATTATCAACTTAGGTATTTTAATTTTAGGTATTTAGATATGTACCCGTTGGTAGTACTCGTAGTAGTTTAGATTTAAAAATTAAAAATAATAATAAAACGCCTGTTGAAAAGCTCATACCATTAAGTAAGAACGCGTCAATATAAATTTCAGAGTGCAATCCTCTAATAAATCGGTATTCTGTACCACAAGAAACCAATTTTTACGATATTACTTTTGATATACTTATTGTGTTTTATGGTTTTATACTTATAGATTAGGGCCATCATTTTATCTAATTATTTACTGTCTTGTGTGAACATAGCTCTGCATTCTTTCTTTTAATCAAGTTAATAACGAGTAAAGTAGTCAAAATTATTTAATAATAAAAAAGTATGTAACTGAAATAGAATCAATGACACGGCGATCCTGCTATTATTTAAGGGATAACAGAAAAGATAATATATTGAAGTAAAGACTATTTTCCGTAGTCCCATTAACAAATGGGACTATAGCAGTAGTCCCATTTACAAATGGGACTATGGTTAATTGTTATTTTACGTCGTCCCATCGATGGGACGACCGATGGGACTACGGAAAACAACCGAATAGTATGTATTAGTAGGTACTTCTGTTTTTTCAAATACTTAGGTAGATTTTTTCTTTTAAACGACAAGTTACAAGTATATCAGTTGGTACGTAGGATTTTCCTTTACATGGTCTAATACTGCAGTCATTTAAATAAATGTATTATAAGAAAACATGATTTTCACGTGCATTAGAAAGATACAGAAAAAGGAGATCATGCAAAGTCACGCTTTCAGCAAACCATGCAATAAAATATATCTTTACAGCGAACAATATCTTATCTTTGTATTTACAATGGTACTTAATATCTGATATAAATTTACCTATCGTACATGTGGAAACATATAAATATGTTGTTTAAGGGGTAAATGTTCATGTTATTTAATTAATCTGTTTAATCAGAAAAGATTATGTCCTATAAATAATTAAAGATGTCTTCGAAATGATAATTAATCACAAATCAATAATTAACGATTAGATTTAAAATGTAATCCGTGTTTGGTGATGAAAGTACAAAGAAAAATACGAATTAGTGTCATCATTTATTGTTTATTTATTTATTATGGCATCATGAACATACAGTAGTTACATATTTTGCCAGTGTCAAGTGAAATACAGTACGGTACAGAAAGTAAGAGTATAAATTTACACATATAAAAAAAACAACATTAAAAAGTCGATGCTTCTCTTTTCATTGTCGTCCAGGAGAACTTCACTGGAACGCGTATGATGAGGACAAGAACAGCTTGCTCACGACACGCCGCCAGCTATTCACCAATCACTTGCATATTTAATCATATTTATTTACTGACGATGAACTTGCAAAACAAAACCGCATCTTTTCTGCATCACAAAATCCGGTTATTCCCACTACCTAGTTCTGTTGAACAGTTCTGTTAACAGAACTAGTGGCACTTTTTATTCCCATTAGTTCTGTTGACAAATAAATACATCCTTTATACATACAAAGAATAGTGATGGAAATGACCCTACGTGTATAAGTATAATAAGTTAGGTAAGTACATGAACAATACATTTTAATGTATAAGTATATATTTTAACGAAGTTTTTCCAAAAACAAAGGGACGCTAATATCTCCACTGATAAGTTGTATTTGAAAAATTCTGATAAACCCATCATTTTCAATGTCCTTTTTGGTACGTTTTTTTGGTGTATTTTTTTCCAACCTACGGACGTTAACGGAATAGAACTTCGCGTTATCTTTAATTTTCTTTATGAACTCCGCAACGGTAGCCGGTCTTGTTTTGAATGAGCCGTTAATTGCTTTATGCCAGCCTTCTACAACATTTGTGGTGCGATGCCGCGCACCTAGTGTAAGCCACGACTTCACACGAGTTGCTTTCATCCAAAATCGCATGTAATTAATAAATTTGTCTAATTGTACTCGGTCGCTAAAGTCCTCAATCTGGGATTTTATGTACTCCCATCCTTCCTGAACATGATTTTCAGGTAAATATGGAAGAGCACAGCATAGGCCTACAATACGGTGTTGACGTTTATTTTTGAGATTGAGTTGCTTCGCTTTTCTCCACAACTTATTTGTAAAGTGATAATAACAGCCTTGATGTTTAACTTGTGGAAAAAAATACTGAATAGCTTGGATTGCTGCTTCTTCAAAATCTGTAATGAACTACTAGCTACTTTTTCAAAATGACTACTTTCGTCAAGAAAATCCCGATGCCATCACTACTTAGTTACATATGGTGTGTTTATTTATCAACAGAACTAATGGGAATAAAAAGTGCCACTAGTTCTGTTAACAGAACTGTTCAACAGAACTTAAGTTAAAGCAAAGAACTTAAGAACTTAAGTTATTAAGTTTAAGCAAAGATTAAAGTATTTTATCATTTTATGATATTTTATATTTAAGTCTGACACGAAGTCCACTCTTAAGGTGCCAATAATTGGGTGGCTTACCAGCCAATATTTAAATTCTACATTTTCAGTTTTTCTGAAATAAACAAGCTTGTAATGTCACAACTCACAAGTAACAAGTTGGCTTTAGTTTTAAATTATTTAATGGTTTTTTATGGTTTTTCATATACAAACTCTACAGTTTAATATAGTGACATTTGTATTGTCTTAGTAGATTTTATTATTTGTTACGTTGAAATGAAAGTTTAAAATAGATTGCACTTTTAATCTAAGCATAGTTTTGATTACGGTCAACCAATGACGTCAAGCTCACGCATAAACATTAAATAACGATCTTAATGAATTTGAATTATGATAGAATTTTTTGTCAAAACTGATAAAGCCATTTCGTTTTCGACTATACAAACTCTATACTCTAGAATTGAACTTTCTTTCGGATTAAGTATAGCTCTATCAATGTTTTACCTACGATTCTGCCAACTACAACATTGTGACGAATGTAAGGAGTTGGTAGAAAAAAAATGCAGGTAGTTGTGCCCAGAACTTGCATAAGTACACCTATACATAATATACGTTACACATTTATGATATCTGCTAGAGAAGAAAAAATCTATACATGTGGTACTACAAGGGCAAATCCTAGTCTGTTCGTGGTGGCCATATGCTACCTCTATTCTTCTTGGAGATAAATAAACTGATAATGATTGATACCAAATGTCAAATTGCTGATAGCGTGTCTATTGCCATTGTTATGAAAAAACATTCGTTGCTCATTCGCATACCACGCACTCTATTACATCAGAATCGATGTAACATTTTCCCATGCCCCTTTTATTTCCCACTTTTGTATATAGATGCAAACTTTTTAACGATATCAACCCAATAGTTTTCTCTACCTTAGGTATTTTTTAATCAATCTGTTTTTATGCACAAATTTTTTGTGTGGTGGTAGTCGTACAGTCAGTTGGAGCTCTTCCAAATCAGCTCTAAAAAAAGAGTAATATGTAGAGAGGACATATAGGTATTCGAAACTACTTACATTCCAGAGATTTCATTTCTTAAAGGTAACCAACAAACAACCTTCATGCAACCTCTGCCTTCTTACTGATGCTTAAAACTAAATTATATTACAACTAGCTGACCCGTGCTTACTTCGTTGGGCGGCGAAAAAAACGCGTCCCGTTTTTAAACATATTTCATTACTGCTCCACTCCTATTAGTCATAGCGTGATACTATATGGCCTATGACACTCCCCGAAAAATGGACTATTCAACACAGAAAGAATTTTTTATAATCAATTCAGTAGATCCAGAGATTACCCCCTACAACGTCACAATCACACAAACTTTACCTCTTTTAATATTAGTATAGATAATAATAGCGTTTATAGGGCTCACTAGCGCCGCCAATAGAAAAAAAATCATAATTCGGAAATAAGATAAATAATGTTAAATGTTGATAACAAAGTCTTGAGAAAAGGCAATAAAGTATTTGTATAACACACTCTCAACATTTTAAATGTTTTTCAATTAAATAAATATTGCATTATAAACAAAAACGGCCGTTTTATTTTCGAATGCGAAATTTAACTAATTAAAAAACATTTAAAGTGTTGAGAGTGTGTTATACAAATACTTTATTGCCTTTTCTCAAGACTTTGTTATCAACATTTAACATTATTTATCTTATTTCCGAATTATGATTTTTTTTCTATTGGCGGCGCTAGTGAGCCGCGTAAAGGCCCTTAACGTTTGTCGTACAGCAATAATGGTCATTTTTATTACATAGACATGACTCTACACCGGCACGACCTGAAAAACTCTGACATTGAATAACAGGCAAATATTCGTATGTTAGTAAATTAGAAGTGCATTGCAAATAAAAAATATAGTATTTTTTAGTTCTTAAAAGATTAAAGTACTTAAACCACAATTTTAATTTAAAATAAACAAAAAATAAAGGACGTTCATGACTTGTTTTAAATTCAGAAATATGCGCTTAACTAGGTAGGTGCATCGTTTAGATGGTACGTGGATCTATTTTAAAATTAAAAAACACGCAAAATGCAAATGAAAATGGTAATTTATTTTATTTTAATTCATGATTATTTTGTGAGTGTCAAAATTTCTAGAAAAAGAATTTATGTATCTATTTGAAGCATCTGTAACATGGCGTATTGGCAAACGAAGTGTGGGATGCTCTCCTAGGAGACCAACGATCTGACAAGGGCGGCCAGAAATGACAAGGACCGGAAGGAGTGGTGTAAACTTGGTGAGGTCCAGGTTAAGTAATACATAAAGCAAATATGTGTAAGTGGGGATTCAGAAACGCCTGTCTTCCCCAATGTGACTGCGGCAACCCAGAGCAATAGATGTCGCATCTACTGGTGCGCCCTTTGTGCCCTGAGCGGTGTACGATGCCCGAGCTTTACGCGGCAACTCCAAATGCCATTGAAGTGGCCGCTCACTATTCAAAAAATGTTTGAGTCTCGACCATTGACCTGAGTAAGAGAAAAAGACAAAGATCCCTATTGCAATACCTGAAACTGCGACTACAAAACAATGTTTATCTACAGTATGGAGCAATATATTTTTTCTACTATAGGTATGGGCTTACCTTTATAATATCAAATATTGGGAATATTTTATGCTAGCTATATCCTGAAGTGTAAGTTTACGTAATTTATAATAGACGAGGTTTTTTTTTAATATCTCTACTATTTAGTATAACAATAGTTCTATTGGTAATACCGTACAACCCTATAAATAAAATCTGGGTGTCAACACAGGAGGGTTGCGCATGGTTGCAAGCCCGGGAGCTCTGGGGATGCGTTTGTTTATATTAAACCTTTTTATTTCGCTATAATGTGTTTATCAACAAGCTATTGCATTGCAATCAAGCTATTGCATTGCAATGCAATGTTATGTTCCGTGTAATCTTTTAATTTATTTTCATAAAAGTTTCTAATAATTATGACACCGAGAAACCACTATAATACCTACATTTTAAATCTGTAATGGCTACTTTTATTAATTAAATGAATTTTCTTTGGGTTATAATTTTTTCTGGAAACTGTTTCTGTAGCGGAGCAGCTTAGACAATTTCATTTTACGGAAGACTTTGTTTCTAATCGTTATGACACAAAAAAACGTTTAAAGAAAAGGTTATCGTAAGTTCACTGGGACTACACAACTATAGTAATATTCAACTTTCACCTCAATATCATAGATATAAAACTGTAAAACTCTGCCAAAGAATAGATTTATTTATAGACCAAAATTATTTATAAGTACGTCATGTTACGAATAATATCCTCTTTTATAAAAATGACAATTTGTTACATTCTCTCTACCTGTCAAAATAACACTCTTTATTTTGTACTATGTATGTCCTTTGATATTTCATTTGAATAAATATTTTAATTATACTTAATTGTTTGACGAAAGCAAGACATCATAAATTTTACGAGCTAAAGTGTTTCTAGCCAAGTGTTATAATATAGATAAATATAATTTATTGTAATAAGTTAAAATAAAATATTATCGCGTATTATCTTGGCGTATTAATTTCACACTGTGCTATTACAAAGTATAAGTTGTATTCTATACTTTATCATATTAGTTTGGTTTTAAGATACCAGGTGGACGTGAATTGTATAAAGCATTTTAATTAACTAATATTTCTAAAAGTAACTTTACTTAACTTAAAGTGAAACTGTTTGAAACAATTTAAAGGAAGTCTATGATGTGCTAGTAGTTCGCATTATTCGTACATATTTTATTATTCATAATGATTTGGCGCTTAGGCATTGGCATCGTGGTTGGTTTGTTTATTATTGGTGGATTGAGCGCTGTCATCGCGCTGGTCCTTGTTCGCAATAATAGGAACTCCATCGACTTCGACAGCATCTTTTGTCAGCCAGTAGTAATAGCACATCGAGGAGCCAGTGGCTATGTCCCAGAACACACGCTAGGAGCATACGCTCTTGCTGCCACTATGGGCGCCGATTATTTAGAGCCAGACGTGGTTATGACCAGAGACGGCCATATCATTGCCAGGCACGACAATGAGCTCGGGCTAACCACAGATGTTTCAACTCGGCTTGAATTTGCAGCGCGATACCGCACTCAATCTGTTGACGGCAGGGAAATCTCCGGATGGTTCACTGAAGACTTCACTCTCGCAGAAATTAAAACATTACGTTCTATTGAACGAATACCTGATATTAGACCTGGTAACACAAGAATGGATACAGCTTTTGACGTGCCTACTATGCAAGAGATTATAGACTTGGCTAAAGGCTTAGAAGTCAGCCTACATCGGCCTATTGGAATTTATCCTGAAATAAAGCATTCAACACATTTTAGGAGCTTAGGATTGGCCATGGAACGACCTCTAGTAGATTTACTACATGATAATGGTTACACTGGACCAGAAGCTCCTATTTACATTCAATCTTTCGAAGTAAGTAATTTAAAAGAACTTCAAACCATGACCGACTTACGATTGATACAACTGCTCGGATCAAATCCAAGTAATCCACCATTTGACCAATATGTGCTTGGAACAGAACTCACTTATGGTCAGATGGCAACCGCAGAAGGATTGCGGGATATTGCTAATTACGCTTACGCTGTGGGTCCAGATAAGTCTTACATCATACCTCGAGATGCTAACAATAGGCTCGGAGAAGTAACGGACTTTGTAGAGAACGCTCATGCTGCTGGTCTTAAAGTTCATCCTTATACGTTTCGATCAGAAGATACTTTTCTACCTGCAGAATATCAATCCAATGATCTTTCTACTGCCTCTATCGGAGATGGTGGTGGTGAAATAAGTGCTTTCCTTGCTACAGGGATAGATGGTCTTTTCGCTGACCAGCCAGACGACATGGTCCGAGTTAGGGGTACGTGTAATCGTAATTAAGTGCAAGCTTCGGTACTTCTTAGTGTCAAATTAGCATTCACGAAGCCAGCTCGTAAAATCTTTAAATGTTACTTTTATTAAAACTGTACAGTTATTTTTACTTTAGACTAAGATTATTTAATTTATTAGAAATTATGTATTTGTTTTATGCATAAGCTTTACCGACGTTTATTTTATATTGTTTCTGGTTAGTAATTTTTATAATTGACGTTGATTATTGAAATAGATATTTATTCTATGTTCTCTCATTTCTTATTTTACTTATTCCTAATGAATTTTGTTTGGAGCCTATTTTTTTAAATTCCTAGTCGCTCGAAGAAAATGATATAAACCGAACACACAGCTTTGTACGAAACTGAAAATATTCTACTCGCAAAATGAGTTTCAGTACTCTGCTGTTTTTTATATAAGTTACGTACTAAAAACAGTTGTAAATTATTGTCCTTTAGAGAATACTTTGACATTGATTAAGAATTTATGGTAAGTATCCTAAGCCCATTACCCATCTAAAGGACATAGGTACTTGGTAGATAATTTTGGATGCCCAATAAGTATCATTGTATTATCCTATACATATCCAAAGATAATAATAATCCTTAATACCCGATAGGCCCCCAAGTAGATTGGTATGGATTAAGACTTCAGCAAAGCAATATATTGTTTTATAATATGTAATCAATATGATAAGTAGGTATTATGTATTTTATTACCGAGTAATGGCTAACGCAGACCTGGACGGCATGGCAAAGTATTTTAATTTTTACTAATGGAAATTCAACCGTACTGTTACAGAAATACGACATAAGTTGCGTACGGTTGAATTTCCATTAGTAAAAATTAAAATACTTTGCCATGCCGTCCAGGTCTGCGTTAGCCATAAGTAGTATTTTATGACGACCTCTGTGGCTTAGTGGTTATATAACATGACTGCTACGCAAAGGTCTCAGGTTCTATTCCCGCTCAATGCGAATATTAGTGTGCATATGAACATGATTTGCATTGGTCTGAGTGTTTCTATGTATAATAATTATGTGCCTATGTAATTTAAAAAAAAATTAAAAAATATAAGTACTAATATCCGTTGTTCTGCTAGCTTACTTTGAGAACGATGGCACTGTGTAGAAATATACGTGATTATTTATTTATTTATTTTTTACCTTCTGTAGTAAGAAATATATTTATTGATCAGAATTATTACTATTTAAATTATTTAAATAGTGACATCCTTCACCTACACCGTGACCATGCTTTATCGTTATTCATGGACTCTATTCACTATTCACATCAAGTTCGATACAGTCATACTGCCGTGTCCAATTAGGTATATTGTACAAAACATAACAATATGAAATAAACAAAACATTAAAATGAGTTTAAAAATACGGAAATGAAGTCGATAACCTCTTTGTTGTGTCTAAGAATACCTACTACATAGATAATATAATTTATTTTTATACGTACCTACTGTTTAAAAATGTTCAACTTGGTGTGTTATTGGGTGAATTGTACGGAGCCCACAATTTTAACAAGCATTGTTGGTATTCTGCCTTAATCCACTAGGATATATTACAATACTTTGAATAAAAGTAAGTATAGTTAGTCAGCTATCTCTACACCAAATTAATTCACCGATTTTAGCCTGTTTAAATAACAAACGTAACATCTCAAACTGCTGAATTTATAACATATTATATTTATCATACTAACTCAGTTCAGCAAATTTTTTAACAGTTTCGAAAACGTGACATTTCTGAAACTGTTGTGTATTGATATTCACATAAGGCTTTTACGGACTTTATATGTATAAAATTGTCTGTAAAAAGACCAAGGCTATAGTCCCTAAAAAATTGCTTTAAAATTAATAAATTCCTCCTTTTATTTGTACCGTGATGCTTATGATATTCCCGGATAAACGGAAAAACTAGCACAGGTTTTTACAATTTTCAATATCTCACGTACGTACAAACAAACAAACACTGCTTCATAACTTGTAAGAATAGTTTGTATTATTTTATCACGCGGCCAATCACACCAGCAGCTTAGCTACCACTTGTGAGTATGATTGACAGGTCCAATAGATATAAGAATACTATTTACACACTTCGGTGGAAAAGAAGGACAAGTCCGTAAGTATTCTGACTCAACAAAACATTAAAAATATTTACCTATTTTAGGTAAACAGGGGCAGCAGTGATCTACAAAGCGGTAAACTTTGCCCAACTAGCCCAATTTGCTGTCATAAAAGGTTTAATATGCACGAGTATTATGCCTAGGCTGCTTGGTACTTACTTTTGAGAGTTAAAAAAGTATTTGTAGTCCCTTAGTCGACTTTTACGGAAACGTTGTGAAGTATAAAAAATACTCTCTTACAATTATGGCAATATTAACCTTATAGATATTTTCATATTTCTCTTATAAATAAATAAATATTCACGGACATCTCTACAATGCGCTATCTGTTCCCAAAGTAAGCTAAGCTTAACCTGCTTGTGTTATGGGTAACAGAACAACGGATATTAATACTTATATCCTTTTTTTTTGTAAATACATACTTAATATACATAGAAACACTCAGACCAATGCAAATAATCACGTTCATGCTTACAACTATTTGCATTGAGCGGTAATCGAACCCAAGACCTCTGCTTAGCAGTCATGTTGTATAACCACTACGCCACAGGAGCCGTCAAAATTTTATGATGACGAATCATAAGAACATGGGGTCTCTACCCCTTCTTATCCCATGGTTGTTATTAAAGCTGATTAAGGAAGAATTCATCCGTGTGATGACGGAGTAAGAATACAATATGTCACCACCCCATCTCATCTCATGGGTGTCGTAAAAACCGATTAAGGAACTATACGTCAATATTACCTTTGCATAAAAAGAAGGAAAACTTGAAATTAAACCCTATACCAATCCGTCTGGCCAGCGTGGTATTAGTAGGCCAAATATCCCTTTGCCACGGAAGTAGGCCCGTCCCTGAAGTGGGACATTAACGGGCTGTTATGATGAAGGAAGAATTTGGAGATTTAATACATATCTGTGAAGACAAAAAATAATAACTTGACACAAAACTCTAAACCAATTCTTGATGGTATTAGTAGGCTACACGAGCCGTCTTTTTACTGAGTCACTATGGGCTTGTATGACTATCTTCTGAGTAAGTATTGGTGCCTTTTGGAATATTATATCTATTGTTATCGTGATTCTTATAAATCTCCAAATCTAACATTTTATTAATATATCCTTTTTATTACAATCATTAGGTCACCCTACTTTTAACTCACTTGAAATGATACGTTCAGTATTATTTATCTCAAGTATATTCAGTACGGTGAAGAAAAAAATACGAAACAAAATTAATTACAATTAAATACCCCGACGTTACTTGTATTCGTGTAAGTATTTCTTGTTATCTACATTGTTATCTTATTAGCGAGAGTTATTGCAACAGAAAAACTTGAATTTCCTTGTCTCTAACCAAGCCTAAGTAACAAAAAGGATCATGATATTTTAATTTTGTACGTTATTCCCTACTCTACATAGTAAGGTGTAAGGTCAAAAAAACATTACCTATACTAAAACTTAACTGTTTTGGAAAATACTCTACAGTCCATAATTATTTTCAGTAATTACCTTTTACCAAAAAACTTTAACTACTAAAATTAAAAAAACAAGTGAGGCACAGGACCGCACAAGGTGGCATACTTGGAGGAGGCCTATGTCTAGCAGTGGACGTCGATTGGCTGATGATTTATAAAACACAATTGATACAATCTGTAAGGATATGGTATTTATATTTAGGTAAGCTATTAGAAATACAAATTCTGCTCAGACGAAGTCGCTAGCATCATCTAGTTTTTAATACCAATTGTTTTATAAAACAAATCAATAAATAATTGTTTATGCAACTATACGACATTAGTGCGTAATGGGAAGATGTACTTAGTTTTAATAATTTATTTATAGTTGTGACATTTTCCTGTCTTGATCTTGACCTTGCCACCACTTTGTTTTGCGTAACGCTTTACTCTACGTCTGTACAGTGTTTTAGACAATCTTTACGAAGTTGCTGTCACTGTGCCTCGTATTTGTGTTCTCACTGTGTTCATGGAACATCGCACAAATGTACGTACCTACACTGTGTTTTTATGTTTACGTTATTTGATAAGAAAAAGACAGTATCTTTTTTTATTATTTATTGAAATAAAAATCTATATGCTTACGTTATTTAATTCAAAACAGAGTTTGTTTGTATTTATATTTTAAAAGAAAATTGTTAAATACATTAATTTGTTTAAATGTAAAAGTTATTTACGGAGTTTTGATAAGGCAGCTGTTTTACGGTTATTTGTTACAGATAAATAAATATGCTTAACAATTATTTTTAACATTAAAAGTAACAATAAAGCCACAAAATTAAAAATGAATCAGCTGTTAGTACCTATCAGTGGCGAAGTGTCCATATAACCCGATTCCTACCGGCTTACCTTGCAAAAACCGCTAAGCATACTCTATTAAAAAATTATAAATCAATGACGCAACATCCATTCAGTACACAAAATTAAAAAACCAAAAAGTTTTCTGTTACGTAAATCGCTTTAATATAATTATTATTTCCGTACTCATAACGCCATCTCTTATTACAACATTGTCAACTAATGGCGGGTAAGCCGGGCGCAAAAATAGGAATCCAGTATAAACAGACGTAGACGGTACGAAAGTCGTACGCACACATGCAAAACCTAGGTGTATTATTATGCATTTTATCTGCGTATGTAGGCGTAAAGGTAAGCCGACTCTGTCCGGGTTATGTTATGATGAGTAGGTCCTGTTGTACAGTACCCGAGCGCGGCGGCGCCGGCACATCGACGAGTGGAAAGAGACATTCGGGCAATATCGGCTTCGTAGAGCGCCAGCTCTGTCGCACGATTGCAAGGATGAAAGATGCGACATGCGAGAGCGAGAGAGCATTAACGTGATCATAGCATAGCTACAATCAATTTGTTTGAATTTTCCACTGCAATGAATGACGTTGAAACGATGCTTAATAATGGCTCCCATCACAAGTTGCATTATTTTTGTTTTCATTTATTATTTAAAGTATTGCAAATAATCGTTAGAATTCGCTTTGTTGTGTAAAGTAGTAATTACTAAGTATAATTTGTGTTTGTGTATTGAGTGTTGTGCATTGATTGACATTGTCATAGTACTTTGGGTGCCTTACATTATTGTAAGTACATACTTACTTCGTTGTTATTATTTTAGTTTGTTGTTATAATGGCAGCGTTAACAGTATTATTATAGATTGTTGACTAATTGATTAATTATTGTGTAAGCAAAACATCTTTCTTGAAATTAAATAACGAAAATAAGAAACACAGACATAACTATGGAATACAAACGACGCCGCCCGGCACGATGAATTTACGATAGGTTTAGGTAGGTATATTTTTATATTATTAACATCTTAACGATAAATATTAGTGGCTTACAGGCAGTTGTAAATTAAATAGTACCTACGTATTATTTTCTATGTTTCTTATTCTTAGATTTAAAAAAATTGTGGAGTCATTTAGGATATAGCGACATATTTAAAACAATATCTAATTCATCAAAGAAACATGCCCATACTGAGAATGAGAAACATATTCGGAGTTGATTAGCTTTACATGAGTTTGGGACAACTATAATATTTTTTTACGAATACGTATGAAGTACGTACTTCGCTTTAGTAATTTTTATTATATTACGAAAGACACTGTAACGGGCTCGGTGGCGCAGCGGTCGAGATAAGCGGTTGACGTGCACGAGGTCACGGGTTCGTTTCCCATGTAGGACAGTTCTTTTTGATCAACAAATTATTGAGTCTGGGTCTTGTTCTTTGTGTCTGTGAAATAGATGTTTGTGGCAGTCTTCGCGACGCAGTTCATGATCCCTAGTGCGGAACTTATATAATATTATTTTCATAAAAAAATAACAATAATAAAAAAATCTGTTATAATAACCAACAGTGCTTACTCGTATGGTAGGTACAGTGAGCCAGTCAGTGGCTCACTGTTGCGCTTGTCAAATGAGTACCGACACTGATAAGTTTTTTTTTCGGCTTCCCTTTTATAAAAATTCACCCTTCGCCACTGGTACCTATAATATAAAGGTTTTAAAATATTTTTATTTGGTTAATGTTAATTTTTGCAATTGCTTTTTGTTGGTGAAGCGTATCACTTCAAACTATCTTCCTGAAGTCAAGGTTACAGGAAAATGTTTCGATATGTTCTAGAGTTTTCAGATCAGCTGTCAGTAGCCATATAAATTTATAGGTTTTTAAAATATATTGCCTTTCGATTAAGGCTAATTTTAGCAAATTCTCTTTGCATCCATGCCGCAGGAAAATATATGCTTAGAGCGTCTTAGAGTTTCCTGACAATCAGTCACAAGTTGTACTAATTGTATGTGACTAATGTCATTCATAACGAGTGTAGAGTTAGCGAAAAGTGAATACCTACCTACCGATGGCAGTTCTCTACCTCCTTTCCTTAGTTACTGGGATGTAGCTATTCCAGAAAAATAAAATAAAATAAATTTTGTGTTCTCAACAACTAAAGTATATAATCTATTGGAATAATATACTTTCTACTTACGTATAACATACATACTTGTGTCAAAGAACCTTGAAAATTATTTGCATTTTTTAAACCAGTTATCGCAAAATTTGACAAACACTGTCAATATATCAACACACATTTACTTAAACTTATTTTAGACTGTAATTATGTGGGAGAGATAACTAAAAACAAACATTAACTTTTTCAGGGACTTAAGAAAGTATTTGAGTTTTTTTGCTGTTTTCATCGCTGCGGTGTGCATCACGTACTCCTCAGCTGATGATGCGACTACTAAGAAGCCTGCACACGAGCCAGACTCAGAGTTCTGTCACCCTCTCGTGATAGGGCACCGTGGCGCTAGTGGATATGTTCCCGAACACACACTCGGCTCGTACTCCCTCGCGGTCTTAATGGGCGCTGACTACATAGAACCTGACCTCGTAATGACATGCGATCATCAACTAGTAGCTCGACACGATAACGAGCTAGGATTAACCACTGATGTCGCAGATCATCCCGAATTCGCATCTCGTTTCACAAACAAAACTATTGATGGCAATCAATTGTCTGGCTGGTTTACAGAAGATTTCACTCTTGCTGAACTGAAAACATTGAACGCCATTGAACGTATACCTGAGATCAGACCAGGAAACGCCAGGCTCAATGGAGCCTTCAAAGTTGTTACTTTCCAAGAAATAATAGACTTGGCAAAAAGTTTAGAAAAAAGCCAAAAAAGAGTAATTGGATTGTATCCAGAAATCAAACATAGCACCTATTTTAAAAGTTTAGGATTACCACTAGAACAAGCAGTGGTGGATGTATTACACAAAAATGGATATAGGGGACAAAGTGCACCTGTCTACATACAATCTTTCGAAATTAATAATTTAAAAGAGTTAGCTAATATCACACAACTTCGTTTACTCCAACTGTTCGACAGTAAGTCTATGCAACCTTTCGATCAAGTTGTACAAGGTACAGGCGTCACGTACGGCGATATGGCCACGCCTGCTGGCCTTAAAGAAGTTGCGAAATATGCTTACGCAGTCGGTCCAGACAAGAGCTACATTATACCACGTGACAACAACAATAAACTAGGCTGTGTTACATCATTCGTAGAAGACGCTCACATGGTTGGCTTGAAAGTTCATCCGTACACATTCAGAGCTGAGAATTACTTCCTACCAGCAGATTATGTAACTGGTGATCGTTCACCGAGTACTTACGGAAATTTCACTGATGAGATTCAAGCTTACTTCGACGCTGGTATTGATGGACTTTTTTCTGATCAGCCAAATGTACCTGCTAAGGTTCGAGGTCATTGCATACGAAAGACTGAGAATACTGAATGTTCTAAATAACTGTACCTATTTATGCATGTTACCGTGATAAGCTAAGTAAATAGTATTACATATTTTATTGCTTAGATACTAAACAAGAAGTACAGAATGAAAAATGTTACAATTAATTAAAGTAAATGAATATATAGTAAAAAGGGACAGGCATTTGTCTCGAAGTAAAAAATCGCGCGAAAACACTAATTTTATAACCAAAGAGTACATAACTACTTACTAAGAGTACAATCAATGCAAACGCTTCCGCTTACATCACGCAAGAAATGCTATAGATACTTTTCTTGCATCCATTACGAGTATTACAACTTGGTAAAGGTATAATTTTTACAAAAAAGTATTCATTGAATCCATAAAATATGTAACTTTAAATCATGAGAGCACTCACATTAATCACATTATTATAGAGAACTTATATTTTGTTTTCTGTTTATTTATTTCTATACCTACAGAAATGGAACGTTTAAAAAAATTGTAAATATTACGTTATATACCTACCTTGTTTAAGAAAATTAATGTATAAAGGTGTTTGTGTAAAAAAGAAAGTAATAGGTACTTACCTAAGTAAATAAAATGTAAAGATACAAAATAAATAAATAGTTAGGTAAGTTTATAATATGTAATTTAATAAGTACATTGAATAATGGAATATGACTAACCTGTCTCTTTTCATTGTTTTCTTACATCATTTGAATAAGTTAAAGTAAACCTCTGTTAATTATTCTTAATAATAATATAGGTGGACCGACGACCTCAAAAAGGTCTCTTGGTCGGACTGGATGCGGAAGGCGCAGGACCGCGTTTTATGACGCGTGTTGGGTGAGGCCTATGTCCAGTAGTGGACTGCAAAAGGCTAGTTGACTGATTGATTGATACCCCCCCCCCCCCCCCCCCCCGTTAAGCAAAATACTATACTTACGGAAATTTTAATAAAAGAGATTGGGCAAAATTAACCCAGAACCAACAGGAACGAAATATATGCCGGGTTAATAGTCTTGCTATGAGAAACATTTTAATAAAAAAAAATCTCCCCTAGGTGCTGTCCAACTGTAATTACACACAATTAAAAAATAGTTATTTTCTATTTCATAACTCTAATAAAAACAAAGAAATACATGTAACGTTATCTAATTGATATTAACAGACCGACCTAACCATTCTATTGTCTTTACTCGCTACAAAAAATACATAAGCCTGCGTCATGCACAGATTCAGGTATTATTTTACTTTTTCACTCTTACACCACATGTATTACGGGGTGTCCTACGTGGGCGAGGAAAGCGACACGATGCGACGCGATGCTACACGCGACGAGTGTTCTACATGATTACGTCACGTCTCGTCGCAGACCGTCACATAGGACACAAGTAGGGTACACCGTTGATTTGATGGCGTACGTCGCGTTCGTCGACCACGTTAGACACCGCGTTACACAGAGATGACACTTTGTTAAATTAAATCATTTAGGAGAATATGTAGTACAGAATCGGGTATCCACAATATGCGTACGTTAGGGAGCTGTTCTCATATGATAAGTGTAATATATTATTTAGGTCACACTAGACATGTAGGCATAGAACAGCCTGGAAGTCCAATAGATTTCTTTTCATTAAAAAAGACAACTCCCGCACTAGGGCTCATGCCCTGTGTCGCAGGGACTGTTTACAAACTGATGTTTTAGTTGATACTAACGGACACAAAGAACACCCAGACTCAGGACAATAATTTGTGGATCTCACAAATAATTGTCCTGCGTGGGAATCGAACCCACAACCTCGTGCACGGCAGCTGCTTGCGTTACCGTCGCGCCACCGAGGTCTTTGGCCGATTTCGTGATTGTTTGACTTATACATGGTTATCCGCGTGGTGATGGAGTAAGAATACAATATGGGGTGGTGACCCCATCTCATCCCGTGGGTGTCGTAAAACCCGACAAAGGGACTATCCGTGAATATTATCTTTACGAAATAAAAAGAAGGAAAACTTGAAATTACACCCTATACCAATCCCTCAGGCCAGCGTGGAATTAGTAGGCCAAGTATCCCTCCGTCACGGGAGGAGGCCCGTCCCAGCAGCGGGATAAAAATGATGTATTATTAAACATTAAAACACATAACGTAGTTTTCATTCATAGCTGTTATAAGCCTTATATCTCTGATACCCCATACATATTCAATAAACAAATAATGAAAATTATATAAGTTTAACATGTGTAATAATGAGGGATATATATTAGTTCTGTTGGTCCTGGGTTTTTTTTGTATGAAATTTGCCCATTGTCCAAAGGACAAGAAATAAATTAAAATCTTTAAAAGTAAAATTCAGCAAAGAGACATTTTAATCTATTAATGGATAAATCTTTTGATAATCGCTAATAGCAGCTCTCGCAGGGATAGGAATCATGCTCTGTGTAGCGGAGATTTTTAGAAACATTAAATATAACGAACACAAATAACGTCCAGACTCAGGACAATAATTTGTCGATCGGACAAATAATTAACCTGCATGGGAATCTAACCCGCGACCTCGTGCACTGCAACCGCTACCGCGACAGTAGCGCTACCGAGGCAGTTAATACGCTTATTGTTACTCTGTGGTTTCGTTAGATAACTATATAAGTTAATTGGACTATGGTTGTGAATCACAACAATCAGTCTCATTATTGTTAAAAGAGACGCCAACACAGGCAACAGGCACACTTAAAATTCGAGTTGACAGCTCTTGAGGGACTACAAAATTTCTAAAAGATAAGTCATCATCATCATTACAGCCCATTAATGTCCCACTGCAGGGACGGGCCTCGTCCCATGACGGAGGGATACTTGGCCTACTAATACCACGCTGGCCAGACGGATTAGTATAGGGTTTAATTTCAAGTTTTCCTTCTTTTTATTTTGTAAAGATAATATTCACGGATAGTCCCTTAGTCGGTTTTTACGACACCCATGGGATGAGATGGGGTGGTGACAAACTGTATTTTTACTCCGTCACCACACGGAGAAGAGAAGTGTTTCCTGGGAATTCAAACAACAGACGCACGGCTTAATATCAAAAATAAAAATAAATTAAAGATTTTTAATAAAAGAGAAGGGTAATTTATTTAATGTTTCGGATAATTCAGAGTGTTTGTCTACCTTAATGCACTGATATGATTTTTTTTTAAATTTTAAATAACTGTTGCTGTGTAAAGGAATAAAAAGTGCCGTAATTGTATTTATTGTTATCAGGAGTCCCGTATAAAATCAACGCCTATTATAAATTTGATAGCAACACACAACACAACATTCTAGGCGTTAAAATAAGAAGGACTGCTTTGTAACCGAATGGAACAGCATAAAGATTTTTGTGATCGCGTGTAAATAGACACGTAGTGAATACTATGTGTATCTTTCGTAACGTGCTGTATTTAACTTGTGTTTTTATCAGGGTCGGAATGGATGCGAAAGTCACAGGAACGTGTTCTAGGGCGCGTGTTGGGACTGGGAGAGATCTATGTCCAGCAGTGGAATGCGATATGCTAGTTGATTAATTAATTATTTATTTAATTTTTGCAAATGAAATAAATAAATAGTTCAAGGTTATGTAAAATGTCTGGTGAACTCCTAAAATACTCACTAAATATTTTCTCTAGACATAGCTCTAAAGACAACAATTATTAAATAAAAGATTTTTTAAATAGTCCCTCATAGTTACTATCAAGTTATGCTTTCTCTGCGCTCCTACATCATTTCTTGCTGCTCATAATAATTATGAGCAGCAAAAAATGATGATACAACATAATTATTATGTTGTACATGCTCCCACTACGTGTTAGTTACTTATTAGCTAAAGAATTAAATGAGAAGGTAACATTAAATAAATTTTAGTAAGTAATTCTTTTCAATGTCTATTATCAAAATTTATTATTGCTAAAATTTCATCAATTGCATAATTTTAATAAACCGAAATTAAAAGACAGGGTTCCAATCCATCTATTATAACTTTGACAATCAGCTGGATGTAGGGTTGTCAATATGGAAATGTCAAACGCATAGAACGATAAACATTATTTCAATTTTTCTAAGTACTCCAACAGGGACGATATGAAATTATAATTTAAAATTAGCAATGTGAACGGTAACAATAGTGCATAAAATTCAGAAATGATAAAACAATATCTAAAATACAGAAAGACAATAACAGTCTTGGGTTTATTCTGTTTAAGTAAGTAGAACTTTCTTATTTTATAACTATTTGCCGCATTTTTTTTTGTATTTTCAAGCGATTATGATTGTTTCCAGTTGTTTATAGTTTCATACGTTTCTTAGTTTCCTTGCAAAAAATATAGAAACAAAAAAGAGAAATACTACAAATCGAACTGTAGTATTTTCTCTTTTTTAATTTCTAATGTTATGTCCCTAATTTCAAATTTAATATTAGAAACTATCGCAGCAGTAGGTATATATTTGAATGATGAATAATTATTAGTTAATTTATTTCTTCTTTTCAGTCCTTTTATTCATAATTCTTTCTAAAGATAACAGAGTAGAAGATTACCAAAGAGTAGATGATGTTCATGAATTAAATAACCAAGTTTATAATAGACAACCAAAGAAGAAAGAATTAATGAATAAAAAAATGGAGAAACAAAAAGAATCCGCCAGTGAAGATCATATGACAAAAAGAGCATTACTTGAGGCAAATACAAGGATAGAGCAGCTTGAGAAAAAAATTGCTATTTTAGAGGGAAGAGTACCTCAAAAATATCCTGATGTAAAATTTCTGGGATACAAACAAAGAAAAAGGATTTTGGTAAGTTGAGTTTTAACTTTATGATCAAATAGGATAAGGTATGGTGACAAACCCATCTCATCCCATGGGTGGCGTAAAAACCGACTAAGGGACTAAGTAGTATAGTAAATATTATCTTTACGAAGTAAAAAGAAGGAAAACTTGTAATTAAACCCTTTACCAATCTGTCTGGCCAGCGTGGTATTAGTAGGCCAAGTATCCCTCCGTCACGGGAGAAAGCCCGGCAGTGGGTCATTAATGGGCTGTTATGATGATGATGATGATGGTGACGAACTGAGAATACAAAATAGTCCGTTGTCGCATAAAAGTTGTAAGGTCAACTTAAGGATAAACATAAAGGTTTAGGGGGTTCTTGGAACCGTATCAATCAATGGATCTTTGCATGAATCGAATATCTGACCAATAGAGCGGCTATAGTAGGTAAAATTTTCTTCCATATCTAGAGATGACCTACCATGGTCAATAATCAGATAAGCTATCCTCTAATAATACCTAAAATGCAAAATATGGAAACCTTTTATGTGTACTAGGATAACATATATAAAACTGTAGCTCGTGTTATCTGTGTACAGATAACAAACAACTCTCATTATCAACTAATGTAAATATGTGCTGTAATAACTCATTTATGTACTTTTTATTTGTGTTGTCCACTGCTTTTGTAACTCAATAGATTACTGATTATATGTCTATTCAGTTTTTGTTTAATTATGAATCAACATTAAATAGTTTATTAGTTAAAGTTATATAGTAACACTTATCTAAAGTGTTTATCTAGGCTACACTGCAATCACTTACCTAGATGTCTATAATAGATTTCTGAGAAAAATGTGGTTCGAGAAACTCAGGCTATTCTTTTCAAAAGGAATGTTTTTCTTTTGATTATCATTATATTATCAACTATTTCTTTTATAATGAATTATAATGGATAAACAGAAATAATATGCTGGTGTTTGTAACATGACCGAATCAGTTAATATTCTACTATGAGTCCTTTGTCTGCTCCAATATATTTCATTTGTATCAAATAAAACAAGGAATAAGTAGTGGTTTATTTAAAAATACCAATAAAATAGTAACTGACTGACTTTCTTTGTGATTAACACTTTTTCATTTATAATTGACTAGTTTCTGTCATTTGTGTAAAATGGATGTTAATTGGGTTTTCAATCAACTAGCCTATTGCAGTCCACTACTAGACATAGACACTCTCCCAACACGCGCCACAGAACTCGGTCCTGCATCTTCCGCATCAAGTCCATTGGGTTTTAATGTTCATCATATTCATGACAAAACTGTCTAATTTTACTTTCACATAAGCAGGACAGCATGTTGGGGCAAGCTTATGTCCTGCAGTGGACTGCGATAGCCTAATTGATTGCAACAGGAAAAGGATCCACCCTAAATTTTCTCTTTTAGGCCAAAGACTAGGAAGTTACTGTTCGAGTATTATATTTCCCCTAGAAAACTCCGCACATTCTCCTTAATTAATTCATCCATTAGAATGCTAAGTATCTGTTACTACAGTAGAAAGCTGTTATCTTCATTAATTTAGGCAACAGGGTTTTTTAAAGTGCTTCATTAGTATGAAAATAAACATAGTTCAATACTCTTTTAAAATTAGCATTCGAAGGATATTTCGGTCGACTTTTTCTCTATCTATTTTTAAGGGGCTTTAGTCACTCAAGGTGACAGCCCCAAGACCCATATGACCTTTTAGCTCGTTTTCCCGGAAATTACATCCCTTTTATTTTTTCCTTCCAAACACCTTGACTTATTTTCTGTCTTTCTGTGCATTTTATAAGACTTATAGTTTTGTTATCGTTCACGTAGTAGTAGTAAAAAGGTAATTGGTAATTGTTACTAGCTTAACTACGTCTATAAAATTTCAGGTAACGGGTGGTGCTGGCTTCGTAGGCTCGCATTTAGTTGATGTACTTATGACGCAAGGCCATGAAGTGATCGTCGTGGATAATTTCTTCACGGGAAGGAAAAGAAATGTTGAACATTGGTTCGGCCATCGTAATTTTGAAATGATACATCACGATATTGTTAATCCACTATATGTAGAGGTAATTATTTATTATCTGTATTACAAACTTAATATCTTTTTCTGTATTTTTATAAAACACAACTCCAGCGTCTGGTTTTTCGCTGGACTTTTATGGACATCATTTTAACGGACTCAATGAACATCTGGGCTCTAGACTACTGTTTGTTTAGACCATTCGAACCCTAGAAAACGAATAGATGTATCTACACAAAAATGTACCTACATGGGACTTCAAACCTCCTCCTAAAGCACGGCAGCCGTCTTATCGGGACAGTTTTTATTTAGTCATTTCTTACAAGCTTTAAGTTTATCGTATTCTGTAACATTATCTCATTGGTGTCTTAATTTAATAACAGATTAAGGGAAAAGTGCGCAGATATTACGTCTGCACAAAATAAAACACACCAAGCGTCTGGCAACCGTAGTATAGGCTTAGTTGCCTTCCTGTACTGGAGGAAGCTCATTACTGCACATTAATACATTTTTATAAATATACTAGCGGACCTGACAGACGTTGTCCTGCATATGATATTCAGCGCCATCTGCCGGGCTGATTTGTGAATCTAAACCATCCAGGGTGCCACTCAGCAACGCATACAGGAAAATTTATCGAAATCGGTCAAGCCGTTTAGGAGGAGTTCGATGACATACACACGAACAGCAGAATTATATAAATAAAGATAGGGATTGGAACATGAATGAGCTGTTATGTTAATAGGTATATATTATTTATTATTGTTCTAGGCAGATGAGATATACCACTTAGCTAGTCCTGCAAGTCCGCCACATTACATGCAAAAC
The DNA here is from genome assembly GCA_905475405.1 of Schrankia costaestrigalis. Classification (NCBI taxonomy): domain Eukaryota; kingdom Metazoa; phylum Arthropoda; class Insecta; order Lepidoptera; family Erebidae; genus Schrankia; species Schrankia costaestrigalis. The sequence continues at coordinate 10,969,369 of FR997826.1, forward strand.
CCTGTGAAGACAATTAAGACTAATACTTTAGGAACTATTAATATGTTAGGTAAGTAACTTATAGATTATAAGTCGACTTTAACTAGGTACTACCTCTGATAAAAAAGGAAAATTTTAAACAAAATTATTTTTACACAACTAATAGTCCAGTCAACGAATGACTCAAAGGGGGGTTTAGAGTGCGTGAGCGGGAACCTAAGTGATTTCTACAGAAACCTATTCAGGATACTTAGAGAGATAACATACTTAAAGTCCCCACCTCTAGGAGGTGAGGCGGAGGGGGGAGGGAGGGTCAAAGGTCGCAAATTCACAGCCCAAACCACTGGACAGATCTAGCTGAATTTTGGCATTCAGGTAGATGATATAACGTAGGCATCCGCTAAGAAAGGATTTTGATAAATTCTACCCCTAAAGGGATAAGATAGGGGATGGAAGTTTGTATGTAACTTTGTCAATTTCAAACCGATTAGGCTGAGACCAAGCATGCATATGCTACTTTATATTGAAATAAGCCTTATTTTTCATAATATTTATAATCGCGAGCGAAATCGTGGGAAAAAGCTATTGTGTGCATATAGTCGAAAATACGACTTTCCTGCGCTCTAAAGTCACGATATCTCGAAAGCGATGCTTTTTAGGAGAAAAGTGTTGAGATATTTTTTGTAGACAATTTTACTATCTACAAACTTTGTCTGAACCATTTTTCGATAGCTCTCGTATTTTCAGAGATAAACGCAAAAAACCCAAAATTGAGACCTTTGACCCTCCCTCCCCCCTCCGCCTCACCTCCTAGAGGTGGGGACTTTTAGTATGCTATCTCTCTAAGTACCGTGAATAAGTTTCTGTAGAAATCACTTAGGTTCCCGCTCACGCACTCTATAACTACTTTATTGATTGGACTATAAGTTGTTACAACCGAAAATATAATTCCATAGACATTATAATAATATTTATTTTTATTTATTTATTTATTTATTTATTTACCAAGCTTAAATCTATCATTACAGATTTCTTAACCTATTGCGATAGACTAGTTAAAAATATTAAACCTATATTAACTACTTATGTACAATTAGTATAACATAATATCCTATACATGGTCTTTGTGAAATCGTTCAACGAACAAGAGTATACATCTATATGTTGAGATACAGTGTTAAGGGTGCGCAGCGCGCGAGTAATGGTGCTTGTTGCAGTAGGTTAGTACGAGCTGTCGGCACCACCAGCAATGGCGGTCGCCGTCTTCGCTCCACGTACTCGTCCGGTACACACAGTTGAAGTTCTTGAAGAACTGCTGAATTATTGATTACTCCACGTAATACTTTTAATAAATATGTAGCTAGCGCCACTTCCCTTCTAACTTCTAATTGATAAAAACCTACCATACCTAGCAAAAACAATGTTGGATAGATCAATGGAAATCCTGGGTACACACCATATAACTTTAAGTACAAGAATCTTACAAATTTGTTTTGAATTCTCTCCAACATTGTTTTATACTTGGCTTCATTTGGGCTCCAAACGGCAGCATTACATTCCAAATGACTTTTTACCAGTGCTTCGTATAAAGCTTTTAGAGCACTAATGTTATTAAAGTCATTCGCCTGGCGCAGGACAAAACCAAGATTACGGTATGCCTTTTTACATACCTCCACTATGTGATTCCTAAAAGTTAGGTCTGCTGTAAACTGGATACCTAGATCTCTGACCTCTGTTACGCGCTGTATGGGTTGCCCTTCCATGTGATACTGATACTGTAGAGGGTTGCGTGCACGAGTGAAAGATAGTACTGAGCACTTTCCTACGTTAAAGTATAGCTTATTATCCTTACTCCATTTTAAAACATTTTCAATTTCTTGTTGCAATAAATCCTGATCTCTTACACCCCTCACTACCCGGCTCAATTTAAGGTCATCAGCGAAAAGAAGACAAACGGCTTCCTTTACCATTTCCGGCAAATCGTTTATCATTAAAACAAAAAGCAATGGACCTAAATTACTTCCCTGACTGACGCCTGATCTAGTGTAGTATGGTTCAGAATGGCATCCACCACAGTCAACAAATTGACATCTGTCACGAAAGTAGCTGGCGAAGAACTTTAGCGTATGAGTCGTGAAACCCATACCTGCCAATTTTAGAAGCAAAACATCATTGTCGACCGTGTCGAACGCCTTTCTGAAATCCAAATATGCAACATCCACCTGTAACCCAGCGTCGACTGCAGGTATCATAGTAGTCATCTGATGTAGTAAATTCCCGGTTGTTCCTCTCCCCGGACGAAAGCCATGCTGTGCGTCTGATAAATGAGCGCTTACCTGTGCGTATAAGCAGTTGTGAATGGTCGCTTCAAATACTTTTGCTGGTGCGCATAGAATCGCTACTGGTCTGTAATCACTAGCTTCCTTACCTCCTTTACCCTTTGGAACTGGAACAACTCGCGTCAGCTTCCAACGTTCTGGGAAAGTCTCAGTTGCTAGGTCTCGTTTATATAGGGGCACGCGTCCTAATGTTGGCACTGCACCAGATTATCAGCACCCCCAACTAAAACTCAAATTATAAGCTTTCTATTAATTAATTTCGGCTACCATTTAACAAACATTAAAATAAGATCCTTTTGGAATTATAAACTGATCCAAACACGACACATTTTGAAAAAAAAAGAGATATTTTTAAAAACGCGGGAACATGTCCTTCACATTACTATGTTTTGACAGTTTCTTATGATCGTAGGTAAGTTCAGGTTTTTTATTTTACTTTATTTTAGTTCTTTTAGATATTTTTTACTGAACATTAAGGTTTTATTCATGTATAAAATGTTTTATAAGGCTTATCTGACAATGGAAATGAACGTTATCTTGATTTTATGTTAATAAATGAGGTGCTGACATCTGGGTTAAATTTTTTTGCGAATTGCTAATTATCGGCACTGGTACTGTTACATGACAAAGTGGTATGTAAAGTTGTTAATCCATATTTTGTATTGTAAAGCGTGATTATTTTATGCCTAGAATTCAATATTCTTGGAAAAAGTAATCTATGATTTCTGATGAATTTAATTTTTAATTTTTTTTTTTTTTTTTTTTTTTTCTCTATGATTTTCTCGCTTAATGAATGTGGACGAGGCCGAATCCGTTTGCCAGGATCGTGACAAGTGGCGTTCTGTCGTCTCTGCCTACCCCGGCCGGGATAAGGCGTGAGTTTATGTATGTATGTATGTATGATTTCTGATTTCATAACCTGGCATGGTGCTGAAACTAACATTGCTAGTTATTTTCATAGTGTTGATATTATAATCAAAAGAATGTCTATTATTTTTTGGAATTTTTTATATTTATGTATTTTTTTTTCTGAAACTTCGGTTGTTAGACTAGGTATAAATAAAAGAGATTTTGCTATAAACATTGGATTATTTAATTTATCTACCTAATTTTATGTCTTATTTTAAGGTGCTGATAATTGGCTCGGTCGATGCTAGTAATTGGTGATGATGGTGCTAATAATTGGTGTTAGGGTAATTATTTAGTCAAACTCATCTAAATAAAATGTGTATGCATAAAGACAATTTTTTATAATAAAAATCAATTACTTATTTAATAGTGAACCGAGAAAGCATGTTGTTAACTTTCGTTATCAGTATTATCACTAAGATAAACGATATTAAAGTAAGACTAACTCTTAAAGTGCTGATAATTGGTAGCATCACCCTACCTACCTAAAATATTAATTTATCAGCTAAAACAATTTAAGGATAAGAATAAAACAATTTAAATACCCATGTATTTAACCTTTAACTGGTGACATGCGGTCTTACAGGCCGAGCGGCGTCAGTGATTCGTCATTACACCCCCTTCCCCGCGCTTCATTTGTTTATACTCCCGAGTACCTTCATGTTTAGTCCCATTTACGACATAGAGGAAGAAAGTTGCGTCGCACGGACCCAAATAGGTAAGTTACAGTGATTTAAAATTCGGCAGCGGCCTCTCAGGCACGATGTCACCACTCACGTAACTAAATGTAAAAATTGTCATTATTTGCTTTCTTCTTATTTTTACAGTTATTACTACAACATGGACAACTGTGACCATTAAAAAAAGGGGCGAAGGGAGTCGAGAGTAGTGCCAACCACTAGAACACAATATCAAATTGAGGAATGGTTGGTACAGGAAGATTTAGGTGGTTCGGAAGCCCGAAGACGTTCCCGAAAATTTACACCCGGAGCAAAGTGATTATAACTCGGAAACAGAACCAAGTAATTCTGAAGATGACGAACCAGTAATACACCACACTGTGAGCCAGAAGTCAACTCAGGACAAACGGTCTTCCGGAAGTGATAGTGAAGATGAACCTCTAATAAGACGACATAAGTTTGGCCACTGTCAGTTTTGTCAATTCTATTTTTTTATTTCAGTATAATTTTTTTTTTAGTTAATTACTATCTAATCTTTATAATAAAAAATGTTTTTAATTAAAATGTTGATTTTTAATTTTTTTATTACTAATTATTGATCTCATCTATATTTGGTTGATTGAAAATATTACTTATAGCTGTGATGCCAAGTTCGTAATAAAAGTTATATTTAGAGTAAACTTATTTGTTTTATTTTAACCAGTAATAGTTGATTATACTATTTTTAAATACCATAATAAGCTACCATACTTAATTTCCATGTTATAGACAAAACACTGCAGCGGCTTCTCAGACCGCACGTCACCAGTTATGTTACATAATAACCATGTCACCAGTTAAAGGTTAAATCATATAAGTAATATAAATTAAACAATTGACTTTAATCAGTGTACCTAAACTGCAAAGCTAATTTAAAAAATTAATCAGTTTTAACTAATTTGTTTCTTTGATTCAGTTACGGCAGAACATAAAAAAATTTAATTGCTATACCTACTGTGTTGATTATTTAAACATTCCATGGTGTTACAATATTCTGAAACGTATAGAAGAAATGAGGTTTTTCTATCGAATGAAATGTGGTCGCTATCCAGGTAGCTATAAAATTGACCAAACACTAAGCTCAAAAGATAAATATTGGTCTCTACGTAGCTCCTTACGGGTATGGAAAAAACCCTATTACCTAAAAAGATCAACTACCCTTTGTATTTCATCATAACAGCCCATCAATGTCCCACTGCAGGGACGGGCCTCCTCCCGTGACGGAGGGATAATTGGCATACTAATACCACGCTGGCCAGACGGATTGGTATAGGGCTTAATTTCAAGTTTTCCTTCATTTTATTTCGTTAAGTTTCCCTTCGCTGTGGTGACATATTGTATTCTTACTCCGTCACCACACGGAGAACTGTATTTATTCGCATCGTATTCTATTCTCGTCTGTGCATATCAATAAATAAACACAATAGGTACGTCACTAATAAGAATACCTAAACAACGTAGCAAAAGAAGTGTGGATTTAGCGGGGTATGTTTCCGAAAGAATAAAACTTATTACATGCTTAAATATACCTATGTGTGAAAGATTTCACCTCTTTATGCCTGGGTGAGTTTTCTTCGATCGACACATTCTTTCCTAGATGACAGCGGAAATTTATGTATAGGAAATGAATATCTAAATAAATTATACCCGTAGCATGTGGTAATGTTTTCAGAATATATTATGTTTGCCCACATAATGGTGATATGTACAAACAAAGTGCTAGGTACATACCAAAACAAATAGACTGTCTAAAAGGTTCTAGGTAGGACAATTGTTACTGTTGTATTGTATGTTGTATTGTACAATTGTACTGTTTATTTTACAAAAAAAATGTATAAGGATTATCGCCCAAATTAACAATGAGGATAGCTGCAGACCGTACTTTGTCAAGTATAAGCTCCTAACACTGCCAAGCATATATATACAGGAAATTTCATTATTTGCATTCAAACATTTAGAAGATTTCACAAAAGTAAACGAAACTCACAATATCAATACACGACACAAACACATACTACACTTGCCACACTCCAGAATAAACATGCTCAAGCATAGTACTTACCACATGGCAGTAAGAATCTACAATAAGTTACCAAAATTGATAAAAGAAGAGAATAAATTACATTTGTTTAAAAACAAGTTAAAATCATTTTTAATAGAAAAGTGTTATTACTCACTTGATGAATATTTAAAAGATCAAAATAAGTAAGAAATAGATACAAATACAATTTAATTAATAAATATTAGCTGACATTTTTTATAGATTTAGATTACTGTTACATTTCTTCGAAATAAAAATTATATTAATGATAAACAAAATACCTATTTAATTATTATTAAGAATTGGAATTATATTTAATTTATTGTTACATTATATTACTTTTGTTATTGATTTATTAAATTAATGTATAATTATTCATGTTTTGGTAAATTAATGTATTATTTGAGTGTAATATTATATCGAGATTTGCTACGCCTCAACAAGGCACTGAGTCATGTACAAAATATACATATAACAAGATCTGTATTCACGAAACACTTAGTATGCAAATAAATGTTTTGACTTTGACAATAAACATGCGAAATCAGGCACAATTCGTGTTTCGTAAAATTCGGATTAGAGTCATATTTTTCTTTCACTAGGCTGTAAATGTTAAAAATAATAAATAAATATAAATAATCCTAACACATTCACACAACGCCATCTAGTCCCAAACTAAGCAGAGCTTGTACTATGGGTACTACACAATGGATAAACATACTTAAAATCTTTTTTTTGTAAATACATACATATTATACATAGAAACACTCAGACCAATGCAAACAATTACGTTCATGCACACAAAGATTTGCATTGAGCGGGAATCGAACCCGAGACCTCTGCGTAGCAGTCATGTTATATAACCACTACGCCATAGAGGTCGTCAAAAGGTATTAAGTGATCAATACTTATATTATATTTTCAGGTTTGGCTCGTCGTGTTGGAGCTAAAATATTAATCGCGAGCACATCAGAAGTGTATGGAGATCCAATGGTGCATCCGCAACCAGAATCATATTGGGGCCACGTCAATCCCATAGGTAAGTGTCAACCCATATTTTTAAAATGTAAAAGTCGATAAAGGAACCGCGGCCGTGCTAAGAAGATACAGGGAAAATGCATGACAATAATAGAAACAGTCACAACAACAGCATTTTCGTGTACATTATTTAGTACACAGAGCTGACTTCGTTAGTAGGGCAGCGCAGATCACCTCACCACCTTGAATATAAGAAGATGGTCCAACTCGCTTCTTCCGATCTCACTATCGAACAGTCTATACCCCTTCCAGCGTAAGTTTAGCTTTTTGACAATTCACGTCCATGAAGTTTCGTAATATTTCTGCTTATTTTTCAAACAAATAATATTGTATTTCATGGACGTACCCATGTTTTTTTCAGTTACCATGGTTACTTAGTGATGGACACTCATAACGATTACCACCATTATGAAACAAATTACAAATAATCGGTAGAAATGAATGCTATGAATAAATCTGAACTCTTCATAATACGTTTATAAAATGTAATATAATATTTTAGATTAGCTATAACCCGCGAATGTGTCACGATAAATTATGTATTTTAAATAATACCTAAGCTAACTATAATTTTATCATTTTAAGCTATAGGCTAATTCTCTTAACATGGATAAAGAAAGAAACAGTAATAAAATTATAATGTAAGTTGATGTAAGGATCCAAATGTGTAAAATAAAGTAATTTAAAAAATCGCGAAATCGCTTACAATCGAATGGCATTACATTCGAGATACTGTTGAACGTCACTAATGTCAACCTGTCAAATGTTGTTAAATATAGTGGAAAGGGTATAGTCGTCTGGATCCATTCACACATTGTTAAACCGTTAAGATAGGTTAGAACCGCGGTAATGTCAGAATGAAAATTCGTGAAGTTATTTCGGAGACTAATTATCCACGTATTAACTTTTATACGTACACCACCCCATCTCATGCCATGGTTGTCGTAAAAATCGACTAAGGGACTATCCGTGAATGTTATCTTTCAAAATAAAAAAAAGGAAAACTTGAAATTAAACCCTATACCAATCCGCCTGGCCAGCGTGGTATGAGTAGGCCAAGTATCCCTCCGTCACGGGAGGAGGCCCGTCCCTGCAGTGGAACATTAATGGGCTGTTATGATGAAACTTTTACGCACTTTGTCAATTACACTTAACTAAATGATCTACCCAACACGTTTCAGGCCCTAGAGCGTGTTACGATGAAGGCAAGAGAGTTGCGGAGACGTTAATCACTGTAACATACCTATTTGGGTCCGTGCGACGCAACTTTCTTCCTCTATGTCGTAAATGGGACTAAACTTGAAGGTACTCAGGAGTATAAACAAATGAAGCGCGGGGAAGGGGGTGTAATGACGAATCACTGACGCCGCTCGGCCTGTGAGACAGCATGTCACCAGTTAAGGCCCTGCGCAGACGACAGACTATCCGTGACGCACTTTTTAGTCTGTGAAAATAGAACCTATGCAATTATAAGCAATAACGCACAGGATGCGCAAAAAGTCCGGCGCACAAAAGACTTAAACATATGCCATGTATGGCAAACTTTTTGTGCGCCGCAGACTCGATCGCACAAAAAGTGTGCCGTCTGCGCAGGGCCTAAAGGTTAACTAAATGATCTACCCAACACTTTCAGGTCCCCGAGCGTGTTACGATGAAGGCAAGAGAGTTGCCGAGACGCTAGCTTATTCATACGCTAAGCAAGAAAAAGTGTCCGTCAGAGTGGCGAGAATATTCAACACGTATGGACCGAGAATGCACGTGTCTGACGGACGGGTCGTCTCCAACTTTATCATGCAAGCTTTGCAAAATTTAACTATCACAGTAAGTCTTAAGAAACATATTTGTGTTTGTTAATATGTACGTATTTACAAAAAAAAAGTATTTAAATAACATATAAATTTTTACCTATAAAGATTAGGTATAACTAGAAAAATCGGAAAAGAAAGGCGCTGGACGCGTATAGTCCAGAGACGCGGGTTTGAGTCCCGCCTCGGGTACCAATTTTTTCCATTGTCTTTCTTCTTTTCGGATAAGTATTTAAGTATGTTTATCCGTTGCCATAGTATCATAGTACAAGCTCTGCTTAGTTTGGGACTAGATGGTGTTGTGAGAATGTGTGAGAGATATGTATTTGATATCAATCAACTAGTCTATCGCAGTCCACTGGTGACATAGGCCTCTCCCAACACGCGCCATATAACACGGTCCTGCGCCTTCCGCATCCAGTCCGACCCAGAGACCTTTTTGAGGTCGTCGATCCATCTAGCTGGGGGGCGTCATACTCTATGTATATATTGTACTAGATGCCACTGGCTTCACCCGCGTTGTTTAGCTAGCTTAAATGTTATTCGACACCCTAAACTACCTATATTCCAAATTTCATCAAAATCCGTTCATTAGTTTTTGCGGTAAAGAGTAACAAACATCCTTCCATCCATACATCCTCACAAACTTTCGCATTTATAATATTAGTAGGATTTTTGATATATGAATGTTAAATTTCAGGTGTACGGTAATGGTAAGCAGACACGTTCATTCTGTTACGTGTCAGACCTAGTGGATGGTTTACTAGGACTGATGGCGTCCAGTTACACACTACCTGTCAATATAGGCAACCCCGTTGAACATACTATTGAAGGTTAGTTAATAAATAAGTACTTTATGAGATTAATAATGCATGCTATTTACCTTTGTTGTCTACTAGCTGCCTCGTACCCACTTCGTTGGCTGGCGAGAAAAACGCGTCCGTTTTTTAAACATATTTCATTACTGCTCCACTCTTATTAGTCCTAGCGTGATACTATAGAGCCTATGACACTCCCCGATAAATGGACTATTCAACACAAAAAGAATTTTTAAATCGGTTCAGTAGTTCCAGAGATTACCCCCTACAACGTCACAAACACACAAACTTCACCTCTTTATAATATTAGTTTAATACCCAAAAAGCTAGTATTATATACCTATTAAAGTATATAATACTAGCTGAAACATTTGACTAAATAGAAATTGATTACAAGTAGTAGTTGGTAAACGACTAATTGTTGAACCGTTCACTTACAAAACATTAGGTTTGAGTGACAATCACTTGTGAAGAGTTTATTTGTGAAGTAAAAATATGGCAAATAAAATTATGCGAAACATTGTTTATGAAATACTAGCTGACCCGTGCCCACTTCGTAGGGCGGCGAAAGAAACGTGTCACTTTTTAAACATATTTCATTACTGCTAGCCACAGCGTGATACTATATAGCATAGGACACTCCCCGATAAATTCAACACTAAAATAATTTTTAAAATCGGTTTTGTTAATCCAGAGATTACCCCCTACAACGTCACAAACACACAAACATACAAACACACAAACCACCTCTTTATCTTAAAGTTCGAAATAAAGATTTTATTTATTTATTAATTATATTATTATTATAATATTAGTATAGATTTCATTACTGCTCTACTCCTATTAGGCATAGCGTGATACTATATAGCCTAAACACACAAACTTTACCTCTTTATAATATTAAGTATAGAAGTATAGATACCTATGTTTTAAAAGAATATAATCTTAAGTCTGGGCAGAAAACAATGTCTACTAAGTGCAGAACATTTAGTCTCTCTTTACGACACCCCTCCATCATTTTACGAAACCCTCCATCATTTTACGACACCCTTGCAGTTTTACGACACCCTTGCTGTTTTAAGACACCCTTGCAGTTATTCGACACGCTCCATCATTTTACGACACCCTCCAGGCCTTTTACGACATCCTTGCAGATTTACGACAACCTTTCACCTTTTACGACACCCTCCATCATTTTGCGACATCCTTGCAGTTTTACGACACCCTTCCATCATTTTACGACAACCTAGCAGTTTTACGACACCCTTCGTGAATTTTACGACAACCTCCATCATTTTACGACACCCTTGCAGTTTGACGACAACCTTGCTTTTTTACGACACCCTTGCACTTTTACGACACCCTCCATCATTTTACGACACCCTTGCTGTTTTACGAAACCCTTGCAGCTTTACGACACGCTCCATGCATTTACGACACCCTAGCAGTTTTACGGCACCTTCCATCTTTTACGACACTATTCATTATTTTACGACACCCTTCATTATTTTACGACACCCTTTATTATTTTACGACACCCTAGCAGTTGTACGACAATCTTAAGTCTCTTAATTGTAAAACTTTTTTAAAGGTACAATTCTCTAATACATTATTTCAGTATATCTCCAGACGTTTAAGCAGTAGAAGCAAAATAAACGTTTTTAAGCGTCCCTTTTATAAACATATTTCATTACTGCTCTACTCCTATTAGGCATAGCGTGATACTATATAGCCTATGACACTCCCCGATAAATGGACTATCAAACACAGAAAGAATTTTTTAAATCGGTTCGGTAGATCCAGAGATTACCCCCTACAACGTCACAAACACACAAACAAACAAACACACAAACTTTACCTCTTTATAATATTAGTATAGATTAATTTTCAATTTTTTTTTTTGATGAAACACGCGAGACCCATTTTTTTAAACTCCATCTCTTGTTCATGAAACAATGTCTGTACCGTCCGGTAATTTTTTTAGGTACCAACTTACAACCATAACTTTAAATATGACGTTAAGAACATTTAAGTAGTATTAAACATTATAGTTACCTTTTTAAAGTGTGTTTTGTATGATGTTCCAGAATTCGCCATGATAATAAAGAATCTAGTCCCTGGATGTAGGAGTATGGTGGCGACGGGAGCCGCCGTAGAAGACGACCCTCAACGTCGACGTCCCGATATCACAGTTGCGGAGGAAAACTTGCACTGGAAACCTAAAGTGAGTTTTAATGTTAAGTAAATAGGGTCTTATTTTCACCGCATGATATGTTTTTGGCAATCCATCAAGTGGCCTCTCCTAATTCGCTCCACAAAACAAGCTCCTTCTTTCGCATTTAGTCCTACCCAGTAATCTTTTTGAGGGCGTCAGTTCACCAGTCACCTAGAAGGAACAATTCCTACAGTACCTATGTCAAGTTTATGTGATCAACAAATAATTTTTTTGAACCGACTTTTCCAACTACACACTTTTCCCAGATCTTATATGCCGGAGACTCTAGGTACGCCTACCTTTTAGAGTCCTCAAATTTCGAAAGTTTCGCAAATTGTTATTATCAGTACTAAAAATCATATTATAACAGCCCATTTATGTCCCACTGCAGGAACGAGCCTCCTCTCCCGTAACGGAGGGATACTTGGCCTACTAATACCACGCTGGCCAGACGTATAGGGTTTAATTTCAAGTTTTCCTTCTTTTTATTTCGTAGAGAAAATATTCACACCCTTGGGATGAGATGGGGCGTATTTCCCTTTCCGTGTTCAGTTGGCGACAAAAACCAGCACGGTTTTGTAATACCATTCAACTCGCCAAACCCGTGCTGAATTGTCGTCAACTGAACACCGTTTTGCGATCAAGCAATGCCTAACAAACGTTTTTTACAAAACCGTGTGCATTTTAAGAGAATATTTGGATTGTTCGGGAATGTTCGGAATAAATCGCGGCACTCGAAGTAGGTACTTAGGCTAGCCGGCACTTGGCGCGCAATTCGTCGTCTAAACGCGCTTGTCAACGTTTACGTGTTACGATACTTACGATACGTACGATAATTATTTTTGTAAATATTTTGTAATTTTTCAACAAAAGCTTGCTAAAAGACACTTCAGAAACCTAAAAAAAAAATTCCAATAAAAGGGGGAGCATAGGGGGGGGGGCGTACCATATACAGTTTCAGTTCAGTTTCTTTATTTTTCAACATAATGTTACAAAATAACAGCTTATTGACGTCAGTTTAAAACTACTTAGTCTAAGTTTACATATTAAAAGTTTTCCAAACTTTACCACCGCTTCCAAGGCGCTAGTAGAGAAGGAGCGGCGTAACAAACTCTAAAGCAGCATTTTTTAGACGTCTCTATAATTTTACAACAATTTTGTAACCGTAACAAAGCGCTGCAACCATTGTATACCATATAAAAACTAAGGATTGCACTAAAGGATCAATATAAATTTTTAAATATCTTAAACTAGAAGATTCGTCCTGTAGGTAGTACACAAAAGTGGGAGCACCAAATCACACTTACAAAGTTTTCTAGTAATAAAAACGTCGCTCAACTAAATTATCCCCTAGATGAATAAGTGGTGTACCAAAAATGAAAAATACTTAATGTCAGGGTCAACCAGTCACCCCAAGTAGCACCCGTTCACGAGTATAACGCAAAGGCCAGCCATCAACCCCCTCGCCATATCGTAGGGAAGGGATTGACCCGGCCTCCACGCCACCACAAACAATGACATTATAGTGAGCATGACAAGTCCTGAAAATAGTAATAGAAGAAAAATAAATACAATTTGGGGAAACACAAGCAGAGGGACGCCCTTACCTAACATCGACCAAAGTTAATTTCTGCGAGTCCTAACTCTTAAATCAAATGTGGACGAGTGTACATTTGTTTGTGTAAAATTAAAAGAAGTATATAAACAAAACATTAAGTTAAGATATCATACGAAAAAAAAACGTATTGTAATGTACCTAATACAACTTATGCCATTATTATTAATAGCACATTATGGGAGACCTGCACCAAGCCAAACACTCTTATCCTTAAGGTAATCGTCTGTCCTGTAGTATGCTTTTTTACATAAAGTTGTCTTAACATAGGTTTTAAATTTATTGTCAGGCATACCAAGGACCGACTCAGGCAGCTTATTATAAAAGCGTATACAGTCGCCTTTAAAAGAATCACTAACCTTACTAAGTCGATAGCTCGGAAGGAGCAGTTTATTTTTATTACGCAAATTTCTGTCTGTAATATCACTTACTTTTGTGAATTTATTTATATTCTTCCTGACATACAGTATGTTTTCTAATATATATTGAGAGGCTACAGTTAAAATATTTATGTCTTTAAAACGTTCCCTGAGAGAGTATTTCCTGCCTAAACAATAAATAGCACGTATTGCCCTTTTCTGTAATATAAAAATTGTTTCTAAATCTGCTGCATTACCCCAAAGTAGTATACCATAGGACATCAAACTATGGAAGTAACTAAAGTATACCAACCTTGCTGTTCCTACATCTGTCAACTGCCTAATCCGTCTAACAGCAAAAGCAGCAGAGCTAAGCTTATTGGCTAAACCAGTGATATGATCACCCCATTGCAACTTACAATCTATTGTAATTCCTAGAAAATTAGTACTTTGTACAAATTCCAACCTATGCCCCTCCAGCATGACATCAACATGTGCTTGCCTTACATTAGGAAGTGTAAACCTTATACATTTGGTCTTTCCAGCATTCAACAATAGATTGTTTGCAGAAAACCAATTTGAGATGGCATTCAGAATATTGTTAACTTTATCTACATTTGCAGTACGCCTAGCCACTTTGAAAATTATCGATGTATCATCGGCAAACAAAACTATGCCAGCTTGTGCTTCTATCATATAAGGCAAGTCATTGACATAAACTAAGAAGAGAAAAGGCCCTAGAATTGATCCTTGCGGTACGCCTATTTTTACGTTTGATCCATTTGATTTAATGCCTTTTACATCTACCGTTTGAAGCCTATCTGTTAAGTATGATTTTAACAATTCTATTGATTTTTGGTCAAAACCATAACGACGTAGCTTGAGCAAAAGTGTTTGATGGTCAACACAATCAAATGCCTTAGAAAGATCACAGAATACTCCAATAGCATCCTGCGAACCCTCCCAAGCGTCGTAAACCAGGCTAACTAGAGCCACTCCCGCATCGGTAGTAGATTTCCCGCCAGTAAAGCCATATTGTTGGCTATGGAAAAGATTATTGGTCTTAAAGTGCAGTAGCATTTGATTGAGCATCACTCTTTCAAACACCTTACTCAAAGCTGGCAAAATAGAGATGGGGCGGTAATTTCCAAGTTCTGCCTTAGATCCCTTCTTAAATAATGGTATAAGTCTACTATGTTTCATTAAGTCAGGAAAAGTACCATTGTCTATACATTCGTTAAATATAAGTGCCAAATCAGGTGCAATGATATCAATAACATGACTAAGTAAGCTAACTGACATGCCCCAGTAATCCTCAGACTTCTTCATTTTAAGATGTTTATATGCTCCTAGGATGTCACCAAAATCTATATGTTTAAAGTTAAATTTAGAAGCAGAACTAATATTATTCTCGAGAACGGCTACAGCACTGTGAGCGCAAGAATTGATTGAAGAAGTCAGTTTAAAAGGAATACTGGCAAAATAATCTTCAAAAGCATTTACAATATCTTTAGGAGAGGTAATATTCTTATTTTCTAATTTAATTCGAGTAACACTATCCCTCATTTTACATTTACCAGACTCTTTATTAATAACTTTCCAAGTCTCCTTCATTTTATTAGGGGCTCTAATTATTTTCCTTTTGATGTGAATGGCCTTTGCCTGCTCACATACTGTCCTGAATATCCTAGAGTAATTCCTAACGTATTCACTAAAACCACTATCTAATCTGTACTGTTTCTGTGCATATAAGTCAAACAGCTTTCGCCTACTTTTATAAATACCTACAGTAGCCCATTCACAGAATCTAGATTTAGTGTTATGCTTTTGATATTGTTGTTTGAATGTATTTGAAAAAGCATTTGATATTGTACTAAACAAACAATTATAGTGGACTTCAGGATCATTACCCGTATAATCTATAGCTTTAAGTTTATCCTCTAATTGGTATTTGA
The DNA here is from genome assembly GCA_905475405.1 of Schrankia costaestrigalis. Classification (NCBI taxonomy): domain Eukaryota; kingdom Metazoa; phylum Arthropoda; class Insecta; order Lepidoptera; family Erebidae; genus Schrankia; species Schrankia costaestrigalis. Next base: position 10,985,161 of record FR997826.1, read on the forward strand.
ATTTTTTTATTTTATTAGAGGTTATGGGCCTACACATAATTTTCTCCTCAGCTTTATATTTATTACCATTTGAAAAGGACACTATTTGTCCACAGTGATCTGAGGGCAAGCAACTAATTAAGGACTTGCTTAAGTATCCACTATCAGTAAAAACATTATCCAGGCAATTAGCAGCCGTAGCAGTAGTTCTAGTTGGTTCACAAAATATATTCTTAAGATTATAACTTTTAAATATGTTAAGAAATTGAGTGGTTTTCCTGCACTGTTCTAAGATATTTACATTAAAGTCCCCGCATACTATTAAACTTTTCCTATTACATGATACAACTCCAAGAACTTGGTCCATGACCTGAATAAAAGACTCAAAGTCACTATTAGGTGGACTGTATACGCAAACTATTACACAATTGTCAAGCTCAGCACAGGTCACCTCAGCACATCGCTCAACAGAAAGTCTAACAATGTCAACCCGCTCTTTGCTGCGGAGACCATTTTTAATTAAGACCATGGAGCCACCTCTAATAGCAGACTTTCTGTTAAAACAACTTACAATATTGTAGTTGTTTAAACTGAACATCATCTCACTCTCTTTGAGCCAATGCTCAGTCAAACACAAAATATCCACATTTGAATCTTCAAGGAATAATTCAATAACTAATTCCTTGCCAGGAAGCCCTTGTATGTTCTGATGAGCTATCTTTAGCTCTGGCATTCCTATTGTCTGAACATTTAGTTTAAATTAGTATTACTATTAATACTATTACTTAAATCTAAATAACTATTATTACAAGTACCTAGCAAAACTGTAGGTAATGACTTAATGAGTTAATATTAATTTGTTTACAATGTAAACTCGTCCAAAACTTAATATTATTTGCTAACAATGTAGCAATTGTATATCTGTCTGACTTAGTAAGATAGCAATAACTATCCTTGGTCTTAAAACAATATTTACTAATAAAATTATTAGTGTCGAAAAAAGTAAAAGTGTCACTATGACGACATGTCAAGGTATGAATGAAATTATTCAAATAGTGAATGTTTTTATTGTATGATGTAGACTGGCAACACACATATGGGAAGGCACATAATATTATTTTAAAAACTTTCAGTCTGCTTAGGCAGTCTATACAGTACATTAATTCTTTTTTTCCTATATTATTACTCTCACCTACCAGTAATACAATAGTAGAATTACTAGTATACTTGGAAAACACAATTTTGTCAATAATTTGAGTGTATGTTGCATTGGGCAGGGAATAGTGAATACAGTTCTGCAAATAATTACAGAACATGTATCCCATATTGCGCCCCACACTGTCAGAAAAGACCATTGTATTACTGGTCAGCTCTATGTTGTTGGAAGGTTCACATGCTGTAGTCTCAAGAATACTGCCACAAGTAGAGAGAAGTGGAATGGAGTCGTTGATAGGGGCTTGGTTGATATGCCCAGAGCCGCACTGTCGAGTTAATGAATCAAGTAATTCTTGGTTGTGCCTGCTGTCATCTATCAACTTATCCAAAGCCAACATGTTTTCAGTATTCTGTTTTCTTTGGAGGTCATATTTAGTAAATAAAGTTGAATAATCCTCTTGCAATTGCTTAATATGTGTTTCAAGCCTGACCCTACCAACATCATGAGCCACCTGACTTTCCGCCAACTGATTGGTACATACTACTAATTGTTTACTATACATTTCAACATCTGACTTAAGTTTTAAGTTTAAGTTACATGTGTTTTTCAAACAAGACTTCATTTTTAAATTGATTTTATTAATTTTTTTGTTAATTTTTAAATGTCTTTTAATTTTGTTATGGCTAATCTGTGGTTTTGAAAATTGAATACAATTACTATCATTTGTAAGATCTATCACAGATGAATTGGTTGAGGCAGGCACACAGGAGCTTTCAAGAAGTTCTGTGTAGAGGTTAGACACCTCTGCTGACTGGCGCGACTGGACGTCCTGCTCATAGGTGTTGATAAGCCTGTATGCCTCCCCCAGCTCATGTTCTAATTCAGTGTTACGTCTCAAGGTTTGCTCAAATGTATGATCACATTGGCGGAAAGTGTCTAAATTATTCCTAAGTTGGTTAAGTTGCTCGTTCAAATCATCACAAATAGCCTGACTTTCTGATAACTTTTGTTCGAAGCAAGTATTTTTCTTACGCATTACATCGTACTCTCGTTCATTGTCTTCCCTTTCCATCATTAATTGCCTATTTTCTTCTTTTTCTCCTTTAAGTTGTAAAAGGGCTTCTTTTAATTGCATTTGCAATTGGCGGGTAGTAGTAGCACGAGTTGAGGTACACATATTGATCAAATTGGTACTGATTTAAGTACAATAGAGAAGACAATGAATACAAAATAGCAATTTAGAGCTTACAAAACCAACTGCCTAGCTAAAAAGTAACCTATTAGCGTATCAATGTAAACACAAGTTTATCAAAGAGTTAACTATTTAAAAGTGAATAAAGTGGTCAAAAGTGGGAAAAAACAGTGTCCAAAAACTTGATAATAAACTAAATCACAGTAGAATGGGTATAAAAATCTAGATTCTTACCTTGAAAACTTTTGAAAAAAAATACCGGTAACTTGGTATCAACTTTGAATGCTATTTTCTCCTGAAGTACTATAAATTTAATCGTAAAAAACTTAAATTGACACTTTTAACACTTATTCTTTATATACAGTTGCTTATTACTGTATAATAATTAGTTTTTAAACTTAATTTATAATTAAAAATACAGAGAGATAAAATTATTAGTTTGACATGTATGAGTGTTGCCAGCCAAAAAAGGTACGGTACAGTAAGCCTAGCCAAATACGGTACAGTAAGCCTATAGGGTATGCAAAAACACTTGATTTTACCAAAGACTTTACTTTAATAAAATAAATAATAAATAATCCTCACACATTCACACATCGCCACCTAGTCCCAAACTAAGCAAAGCTTGTATGTACTATGGGTACTAGACAACGGATAAACATACTTAAATACTGTTTTTTTTTGTAAATAGATACATATCATACATAGAAAACACTCAGACCAATGCAAACAATCATGTTCATGCACTGAGCGGGAATCGAACCCGAGACCTGTGCGTAGCAGCTATGTAATGTACCTACCGACTGCGCCACAGAGGTCGTCAATTGTGTTCATAATCACGTCAAATATGTTTCACTGAACTTCCATACTTAATCAATTAATTTAACCTTACCCTACCTGTATTCAGTTCAACTACACACTATTAGTAAATCATCACCTAGCGTCACTCGTTACAAAGACAATTGATGCGAATTGAACACGGGTTAGTTGAATTCCATAGTAATAAAAAACCGTGTTTGATTCAGCTGTTAGCTGTTTTGTAAAACGTTTATAATGTTGCTTGATCGCAAAAGCGTGCTCAGTTGACGCCAAATCAGCACGGGTTTGGCGAGTTGAATGGTAATACAAAACCGTGCTGGTTTTTGTCGCCAACTGAACACGGAAAGGGAAATACGCTGAGATGGGGTAGTGATGGTGATATATTGTATTCTTACTCCGTCACCACACGGACTAAAAAACTTGGCTTAAACCCGATCTGTAAGCCCAGCATGATATAAGTCGATCAATTTACACTCAATCTCTGGGGTTGTGTCTGAAGTAGGACATTACCGACCTTATGTAATTCTTTATATACCTAATATAATATTTATAATAAATAAAAAATGGTATCTTGTTTACAGGTTTCATTGCAAGATGGATTGCAGCGAACCATAGATTATTTTAAAGAAGAATTGTCCAGAACAGAATTTCATAATAATCAAACCTACATGGACACAAAGAGCCATCATTTTTTGTAATATTTTGAATCTGTATAAATGTGATAAACTATGTACATGCATGTGTGTTAATAAATGAAAGTTGCGCAACTTTATTTTTGTTATACACCATGTTATTTAATAGAACAACTTATGTACGTAACAAAAATAAATTATGTAACTTTATTTAATGTTATTTTTGATGTTATATGGTTTGGTTACCCATAAATGACAAGATGTGTTTTATAAATATAATTTTTATTCAATTGTTTACAATAAATTTTTAATTTAAAGGTATTTTTTTTATTTTTATAAAAAAAATTTTATATTTAATTTGTCTATTAAATAGTCTACTTAACGGTAAGTGGTTACCGAGGCTCACGAACGTCAGTGATGTTAGAGTACAGCCTAGCCGCTGCATAGCCTAGACTATCTTTTTTTTTTAATTGGCCTACCAGAATGACTACTGATGTTAAGCATCCAATAGAGTCCAAGAATGGCGATCACCATGCCAGCTACAATATTTGTAGAGGCATGAATGTCTCTACTATGGCGGCTTAAGATGATGCTTTTTCACGCCTCGCTTAAAAGAACAGGATCGTAGTTTGAAGGAAACACGTGGGCTGGCAAAGATCTATCAATTCTTTTACTGAAAGTCTCCTGAATTTTTTTTGCAATGGTTACGTCATCAACTTTCTACCACTGCACCATTAGCACTCGTAGCAGAGTTCATCCCTACCATCTAAAAACAATCTCATTCAGTACTTTTAATTTACTAGGTGGCGATGTGTGAGGATTATTTATTCATATTTCCCTGTTTTTTGTTTACGTCTTTTCTGGCTCTGGAACGAACTACAAGGTGCGGTCTCCGGAACGCTATTTGTTCTTCTTCAAACGTGGTTAAAAAAAAAGCATTAACTCTAATATCAAAAATAAAGTAAGTACGTACATGTTATTTTTTGTGTCAGGCACATAGTTTGGTAAATCTTAAATAACAACACATGTTATGTATAAATAAGTTTTTTATTTTATTGTAAACAAAATTAAATTTGATCAAAAATATTTTATATTGATTTATTTATAAAAGATTTGACTAGAGATGTCTACTACACTTGGATATGAAGTTAGATAATTATAATAAAGAAGAGTATATTACACTAAATAAAGTACACTGGGGCTACATGAAAATGGCGCATATATTTAAACACGACTTATTAATCCGAAAAGATGAAAGACATTGGACTTGTCGATGTGTAAATCGGGCATAATGGAGTTTAAAATTAATTATAAGAATGATGTCTTTTTTACAATTGGTTCATCCCTTACTAAATAGATTTTTGGCATGGTTTATTTCATATATAGCGAAAAGGCCTATTTATAACGTAGGTATATACCTAGTCGTAAAGGGTATTTATGTCTTTGATTTCAGCCTAGTCGTTTAAGCCATCCTCAAATACATTGAAGATAGTATAAGGGTCATAAGGCACATATAACGTAACGTAAGCGGAACGTCACCGTATCAACTCGAGTCGTTCAGTATTCTTTGTATGAAACTCCTTACTACACCGCACACTAATCGGATACGTAACGTAACCGGATTTTTGACGTTTGACACCGAGCAAAAAGGCGATGCCGATCCGTTTACGTTACGTTATATGTGCTATGACCCTAAAACAATAATATAACATTCCCTTAAGACATTTACACAACGGTATAAAATGTTTGCTTAAACTATACACACTTAATACATAATGTTGTTTAACTTATTATATTTTGAAAACAGTCATATGAAACAATACTTATTCAATTAATGTAATTAGATAATTATAATAATTATGTAATTATTACAAACTGGAAAGGATCGTGCTTTTTCGTAATGTAACTCATAACTCCAAGATTAATGGTATACAAAATATGATGAGTATTTGGTATAAAATTACATTATTATAGTCTTTATCAGACAGGAAAGGTACGGTGACATTTGATCTTTTCCATGTTACTTAGTTTACTTTTGTAGAATTTAAAAATAAAAGCTATCAATTTATGAATCCGAACTGATAAAAAATTAAAAATATTATTTAGACGTTTATATATAATTAAATTATATAAAATATTTGTTTTATATTCCATCTTCAACCCTAATATGTAAAATATAAACATATCAATTTTAAAATCGTATGCGCGACTCGGAACGAATTTCAATAGAGAATTGACACAATAAAATTGTTAAAATCGAATGGTTTTTTATAAAATTGATTAAATCGATTAAATATTTTTTTATAATTATAGAAATTAATATAATAATTTCAGTTGTCTTATAACTCAATATTAGTTTTTACGAGGATAGGCCGCAAGTTTTTTTTTGGCGGGATTCGTACGTCATAGCGATAAAATCTTGATGATGTCATTATTAAAAGAGGCCTGTGACCTGTGACCACGTAACTGCCGATGATTGGAAAAAACAAAAATCTAATACTTCATGACTGTGAGAGGAAGAGACATCAAATTAGACAATTCAGTAGATTTTCGCTTATTATGCCATGTAAGTGACGAATCAAGTAATTCATCAAGCTGTTCATCAGATGAATCACGCATTGATTCGGCATAATTAATAAATATTTAAAAAAAGATTAGTTTCTTATTTTGTACCCATAATCGATTTATTCTTGTTTGTAAATTATATCGGTTAGATATAGAATCGGTATTTTTAAAAACGATTTTAGTGTTACTACATCTCTAGTAATGACAAATACTAAACGTCACCGTACCCATAAGATCTGAAAAATAGTATACCTACTATTCAAATTACAAAAATAGAAACATAAATATATGGTACTTATATACCTACCTATACACATAATCATTCTAATAATCTAAAAATACGATACTTCTTTCTCTCCGAAATATCTTAAGCAAATAAAAATAAATAAAAAACTTTGCCTTATTTTTATTTAGGTTTTCTATTAGATTACCTAAATGTATTAAATAAATCAATTAACTCACATATGAAAATGTTTCCAACACAAGTTCTTTAAGTTTAGTAAGTTGTTTTAAATATCAGTCTCAGATTCCATGACACTAACATTTCATAAATTTATTGTTATTCCCCCATACTCATATACGCCTCTTAAATTTAGTCACTGTTTAGTGAGATTTTTATTAGCAAAATCAACCTTATGCCAAACAAAACCGTAAGAATTTAAGCTAATCAATTGACTAAAATTTAAGAGGCGTTTATGAGTAAGGGGGATAGTGTTTACCTAAAAGTCCGATTTTTGTCATCGCTAATTCATAATTTAGGTGGCAATATTTGGAGGAGGCCATGTACAGCAGCGGAAGCAGTGGACGACCATAGCCAATATAGTCTACTATATTTAAAAATAAAATCATCAATGTGGGTTGCTAATTTTAATCACAAATAATATAATTCCTGGAAAATCGCGGAAAATTACAAGCATTTTCCGCAATTTCCCAGGTTTATCAACTATTTATTGTATGTAGGTATTCTTACGGGATATATTTTATTTTAAGTTTATTTCCTATACTTTTACGAACACGAAGATGTTTTTCATTTCCAAATTAATGCAGTAATTTTCTCGTGCTAGCCATTTTTATCAAGACGGAAAACACGTAGTTTTATTATGTGCTTACGAGCGGATGTGTCCTGTCAGTTCTCGCAAAAAGCGATTCGCGCAGCTAACGTTCAAGTGGATAGGCTGATATAATGAAAATGATAATTTAAGTAGGTCACAGCATCTTTACACCACTGGGTGAGTGCCTGGCATCGACATAACAACTAATAGACTAAGAGTCTAATACAAATTTTCTCGAATTAAATTGACTAAAAAAATCTATACGTAGAGATACATGCAGTACTATAATAAATATTAACATTGAAATATGAGACATAACACAGTAAAAATATAACTCATTTTACGTTGTATTAGCTAACCACATACACATTGTTGAACATACAATGTATGTTCAAAAATATTTTAGCTTGGGAGTGTACTCTCTAGGCCGTTTTAGAGTTCGTGACTGGGTATCTAGTGTATATTATTGAGCGAAAGTGCTTGGTGATTTGCCAGCCCTCTCATAATTCACTGTATTTGCGTTAATTGTTAAAGTATTCAGAGTTATTATTGCTTGTGATTGTGTGAAGAAAACAAATATTTGTCTATTGTCTATTATTAATTGCTTGAATAATATTTACTTGCATCAATAGGTACAAAAACATTGTTTAAATGCCGGCAATACACTACGATTTCAAAGAGGAGCTGTTATGATAGTGCACTAGAATTGTGTACCTTTAAAATAGTGTGGTACATTGGAATACACATTAACTGCATGGACGTCTATATATTCATATATGGGCTTCCACAGACACACATACTACTAACGGTATAAATGTGGTAACTGTGTAAGATGCTAAATACTCAGAAGGGCTAGAAACCATATACCAAATTTCTATTTAAATATACAATATACATTATAAAATCATTTAAGAACATCTACAAATACAAATTTATTTCTCTTTTCACAGAAATAAGTATATCTGTACTTTATTACTGCTTACCAAGACTTCGTTTTTTTTTAATGTGATAATCTGTCTATAGGCACTCCATTAGTCTTTGGTCTCGGCAGGTGTGTCGAAGTCCAGAAAGATGGGTATGCGGTGTACGGACTAAAAAGCACGGTGCTCCTTAGTTAATTATTGGCAAAGAAGGCGAGGAGCGACTGCCTTACTGAAGCCCCTTGACAAGTGAAGATTTTAAGCAGGTCCCTACTATCGATAGAGTATGGCTAGCACATCCTACTAAAGGTGACCGCAAGTTATACACAAACGCCTTCTTCTGAACTAGCTCGATCTGGACTAGGTGGCGTTGTGACATTAATATTATTTTTAGTAGCACATAATATATAACGTAACGTAAACGGAACGTCGCGTCACCGTATCAACTCGAGCCGGTCAGTATTCTTTGTATGAAATTCCTTACTGCACCGCACACTAATCGGAAACGTAACGTAATCGGATTTTTGACGTTTGACACCGAGGAAAAAGGCGAGGCGATGCCGATCCGTTTACGTTACGTTATTGGTATGACCCTAGCACAACATTTACTAGGTGATACAGTCCAATTGTAATGAAAATACGACATACTAACAATTTCACCGTTACATACCTTAGTACCTTCTGTCTGTACTAACAGGTCATACATTTTAGCCATGGTACGCGGTGATTGTTTATGGCGCACCAGCATATGCTGCTCACAGCCTCTCGACTTATATTCTGTGTCAAATCTTATGTCATGTACTCTGTTGATTTGGCTTAGGGCTGCGGTCCAGACTCCCATCGATACATCTTCAGAATTGTAACACCTGAAAACATAGTGTGCAAATCAATGAAACACATTGTAACTGGCGTACTAATATATCGGTACCAATACGCCAGCTTTTATTAAGTTAAAAATTAGAAAAATAGTATAATAGAAATACATAGGTATACTTAATATCTTTTTTTTTGTACTTATTACAATTTTAATTTTTTTATTTTATTTTTTTTTAAATTATTTATTATCATTTAAAAAAAATAAAATAACATTACATGGTCACGATAGTGTATAGAAACCACAAAGGTTTAAAATGGCCGTCAACATTTTTCATTTTTTTCCTGTAAAAGAATACTCACGATAAAGAATCGATGTTTCTTGCAATATATTCAACTATGTTTCGAGATATAACATATCCACCGCCCATGGCATATGGTAAATATCTGTCGCAGAGAAACCAGGTTTGTTCCTCCCACTTGCCTTTCCTATAAACATTACCATCCCCGCGAAAAAATCCCCAGTAAAGACCTTTGTAAGATGGCCTTGGTGTTGATGGATCTTTCTGAAAAACATACAACACAATAAGTTTGTATCTTTATTATATAGATATTCTAATCAATCTATACATATAAAGAAATAAAACAAGATATTATATCTATATTAATATTATAAAGAGGTTTGATTTTTTGTTTGTTTGTTTGAATCGAATAGGCTTCGAAACTACTGAACAGATTTGAATAGTTGTTGTTAAGCTACACTGTTGGAAAGCTACATTTTTTTTAGTGTTAAGGCTATATTTCTTTATAAAAAATGGGGATCCTCACGATAAAGTGTAAAGAAATATAAAAAAAAAACAATATTAATGACCGTGCGAAGCCGGGACGGGCCGCTACTAGTTAAATATAATTACGTATGTAACGCAGTCACATATTGGCGTGTTTGACAGTGATTTCACTATCGAATAGTTGCGATAAGCTACATATTTATAAAGCGTAGCGTTTTCTGATTCAATATTCAATACGATCCGTTAGGTGGACATAGTCCAATAAGGAAAAAAATTAGCAGGAAAACAATATCTACGATATAAAAATATAACTTTAATTATACTGTATTATTTTAACTCGCTTAGTTTTCGGATCGAACAAGTACGCAATGTTTTAAATAAATTATTTATTAATACACTACTGTTTTTTTATCATATATAAAACACATTTTTAGAGGAACCATTTATTACCAAACTTAGACAAGTGCTTCTAAAATCCCTAAGAGCCGTTAACGATCGGTTAGTCTGATTTCAAGGCATCAATGTACCAAAGAATTAGTGACGTTCCCGGGCATACTCTGCTTTGGATTATTTATCAGAGAATAGTACCGAACAGAGGGTCTTTGTAGGTAGTCAAATGGGTTGAGCTGGTGTTTGGGGAAGCCTGCCATGAAGTGAGTAAAGTTCCTCCTTAAGTTTAAGGTAAGGATAGCAGCTGAGCATTAAAAAGGGCCAACATTCAAGGTTTTGTCTATCTTCACAGCTGTTTCATGCATTCTATAAGATGACAGCTTCAACAGAAAGACTCTATGCCAGACTTGATCAAAACCCTTAGATAGCTATAGTTGAGGCTGACAGATAACTACAGGCACTTGCTAATTAACTGGTGATCTACCAAGTACCTTAGTTTAGCAGATATACTTAGTTTAGGCATTAAACTAAAGGTCATAATCTTTCTACATACATACATACATCTCCGTGTAGTGACGGAGTAAGAATACAGTATGTCAACATCCCATCTCATCCCATGGGTGTCGTAAGAACCGACTATCCGTGAATATTATGCTTACGAAATAAGGAGAAGGAAAACTTGAAATTAAACCCTATACCAATCCATCTAGCCAGCATGGTATTAGTAGGCCAAGTATCCCTCCGTCACGGGAGGAGACCCATCCTTGCAGTGGGACATTAATGGGCTGTTATGATGATACATACATTAAAACCATTTTCCCAAGAGGAATAGGCAGAGGCTACTGAATGCCAAGTACTATGATCCTGTGGGAACATTAAGCATAGTGTGGCGAACATCACACCCACAAATAGCTCGCTGATAGGTCTGTTAACTACATAACTCTGCATGTAGTGCCAAAGTTTTAGTGTTCACTGGCATCTGATCCCAGACACTAATAAATCTTTCTAAAATAAGTGTATATTCTCAAACAATACATGATGAGACTGAAATTATTTTAAGTAAGCCACAAGCACCACAAACTAAAGCAACAACACTATACCAAGTGTAATATTAAAAGGAAAGATTCTCCCCCTTGTTCATAAACGCCTCTTAAATTTTAGTCAATTGATTAATTAGCTTAAACTCTTACGTTGTTTGGTATAAGGTTGGTTATTGTAATAAAAATCTCGCTAAACAGTGATTAAATTTAAGAGGTGTTTATGAGTAAGGGGGTCTATGTACAGTTAATTAACAAAACAAAAAGTACCTTGTAAGTAACATATTTACTTATTGATGGACTGTTCATGTTCGGAGCATGAGTTTCTAATTCTTCTATAATCAAGTCTATTCTCACAAACGAATCATCATCACATTTTATTAAATATTTTAAATTTTTCAAGTTATCATTCATCCATTTTAAAGAATGCATCATTTTCATTGCCAGTGTTTTATAAGAATCTTTCATATCACTAAGCAATAATAGATCATTGTGTTTCACATTTTCTTCATTAAGTGCTTTTACTGACTTATGATCTAAACTTTTAGTGGCAATCACAAACCATAATTTAATAAAATCTGGTAGCCGACCTTCATTAATATCTATAAAGTTCCATTTAGAGTATTTTGTTCCATTTTTTATTTTAATTTGATTTGCAAACTTCTTCCATGTTTTTCTTATTCCGTCTCTTTTAAACATTTGCCCTTTTGCACTTAATATTACTACTGCATATTCTACCTTATTAAATGAATTTTCTTCAATTTTCCTTTTATTGGTATTTAAGCCATCAGCACATTCAAGTCCAAGAAAATTTAATGTAAAAACACAACCAATGTAGAAAAAGAAAATACTGGTTAACACCATCTTATTATATTTCTTAATTGAGGACAAAAACATTTTAAACACATCAGTGTTTTTTCACTATACCATGTTTTTTATTTAAGTTTATTTTATAGTAATTAACTTGCTTCATAACCTGTGAGTAAGTATTAATTATAACCAATTTATAATGATAAAACTCACAGAATAACTAGATTTTGAAGGGTTTGTTATTTTCAACGTTTTATTACACTTTTAATCACTCATAAATTAACTGTTTCACTAATGAGATATGCGTATACTTTGGTCATAAAAGTAAAACAGCAGGGGGGGGACAGTCCGAATAATTTGACATTTCAGAAAGATAGAGTCGCCATCTGTGCGTTGGAGTGAAGAAGCTTCCATGTACTAGTTTATACTTTAATTTTCATAGATGTCACTGCAATCTGAAAGCTTGGACAAATTGTTTGACAATGGAAATTTTAATGGCGGCTACGTACTCTGCGTTAGCGCATGTGTGTAGTTTTAAAGTTCCATTTTGTTGATTTTCGCTGTGAAAATTTCAAATAAGTGCGTCGAGTCGAGCCCTGCGCTCCTCCGTCTTGTTGTCGAAGTTTTCTTTTGGAAATCATTGTATAGGTTTCGTGTGCCGTGGACACTTTTCTGTTTCTGTGAAATATTGTGTTTTGTCAATCTGGGAATCATGCCTTATTATTGCGTATTTGGCTGCAAGCCTAGTGGTAAGTACAGTAATATTCATTGATATTTCATAGTTGTTTACTGTTTTCAAATGTACTCTCGATTTTTTTATTTAAATATACTAGGTCAGCATTCAAACTAGTCAAATAGGTTTATTTGGGTAACAAACAATTATTACAAAAGGTCTTATCTTAGTGGATACATTGAACTATAATTTAGGTAAGTAATTGTGTTATCCATAATATCGTTAACCACGATTAAACAAATAACTTAATGTGCAGAGCTGAAGTTCTTTGCACATTCATTTACGTCTGTACGTGATAATAAAGACAACTCAAATATTTTGTTGGTACAACATGATCGCATGACCTGAGGGGCACACTACAACTGATTTTATTACATATTGATTTATATACAATCATAAATATATAATGTTATGACAGACATTAAAGGAACATGCCTTGTAATTGTAATCTTCTTGATTTATAATCCATACTCTATTCAAGATAGTATGAGAAAGAATATAAACGTATCAAACTGCAAAAATCTTAAGTTTTCAAAGTTTTTTTATCTAAAAACATCAATTTCTAATGTAATTCTTCTTCAGCTGTCATGACATTTACGGAAAACAAGTTTGACAAACAGTACTATTTTAGGGTCATTATCATGTTGATGTATATTATGTAATATTTAAAAAAGGAAAAAAAGAAATTAATTGATGATCAAATTAAAATGTAATGAAAATAATGTACAAATTATACAAACATACTGATAAAATTCCTATTTTTATTGTATGATTTATTTCTTTTTTTTTTAAATAGTTTTCGTGTCTTCATTGTGACCATATCCGTTTGCTGAAGGAGTTAGAATACAATATGTCACCACCCCATCTCATCCCATGGGTGTGGTTACAGGCTTAAACACAGTTACAGGGTTAAAACAGACTAAGGGACTAACCGTGAATTTTATCTTTACGGAATAAAAAGAAAACTTGAAATTAAACCCTATACCAATCCATCTGGCCAGCGTGGTATTAGTAGGCCAAGTATCCCTCCATCATGGGAGGAGGCCCATCCCTGCAGTGGGACATTATTGGGCTGTTATGATGATTGTGACCATAGATTATATGTATAAAAGAGTAATAGTGACATTTTGACCCATTTTGGTTTGTTTACCCAATTTCTCACGCTGAGACCAATAGGGTATAGAAGCTTACACTTTTGTAGCATAATATTTATAGAGTATTCTACAAACCAAAAAATCTTTGTATAATTAGTATAGGTTAATTATTTTCTGTTTCAGGCTTAGCCATGCATCGGTTTCCAGATCGTATTAAATATCCTGAGAGGTTTGAAGCTTGGGTTGCTGTTGTTGGTGGAAAACTAAAATCAGAGTCTGATTATGACCAATACAAATATAAAAGGATTTGTGACTTACATTTTACTGAGATGTCTAAAACTCGTAATAACAGACTCAATAACTTAGCAGTTCCAACACTTCATTTACCTGGTAAGTTATTTACAGAGTACTTATTCTAATCTTCATCATATTATTGTTGAGTCCAGTGGTGGTGTGTCCTTAGTTTAGTTATAGAACCCACTGGGCATTAACCCAGATACTCTTTAAACTATTAAGGGTCTCAGATCTTTGTAAGTTTTTGGTATGTTGGTATTAGTGTCACTAACTTTTCAGGAAAAATATAAAAAAAATCCTTTTCCTCTGGGAAACCTGGAAATTGATTGGTGTTATAACCTGGTAGAAGAATGGGCTACTATTGCTAGTAGGGAACTATGGGAAGTATTTTGGATAAAATTATACTTACACTTTATTTATTGTGGGCAAAAATCCATTAAATTCAATCCATCCATATAACAATTGTTCCAGCACGTAAATAACTATGCACATGCCCTAAATAAGATATAATGAGAAATGGTGATCACTATTCGCTTTTAATATATTTTATTTAATGGTATTATTAAAGTCATTTAATCGGTGTTATAACACCTGGAATGAGTAGATACTCATACTCTGGGTTAATGAACTGTAATGATGATTAAAATAAAATGTCAAAGTTTAAAATGTGTTTGTTAATTAATGTTGTTATGTTAATTAGTATTGTATGTCATAGTTTTCCTTTATGTCCACAGAACAATTTGAATCACAATTCTTACAAGCTTCAAACTCCGTACAACAGCTTCAAACTCCATTAACGTCTGAAACAGGTAACTTTCTTAAAATCCTCATTGTTTTTATAATTGTCTTAAGTATTGCATTACTGTCTTTAGTATTGTAGTAGAGATAGAAAACTATTTTGTAGCATTTTATGTATTTACCATGCGGGTACCAGTTCCATTCTATGAATGAAGAACACTAATACTATATATTATTATGTAGGTTTAGGGAGGCTTCCTTACATAGTGGTAGTGGTCACCTTCACTCAAATCCGCTGTGTTCCCGCTCTTCTTAATGTTTATTATCAAGTTTCAATTTTTTATTGTCAAATTTATTTTAATATAACAATGTAATGTATTTTAATTAACCTAACATGGTAATGTTTTATCTCTTGGTCAATTTATTCTCTACTGCGATTAATTTATAAATATGTACCTTACTCATAAACGCCTCTTAAATTTAATCACTGTTCAGCAAGATTTTTCTTAGTAAAATTGTAGTTAAGGGTTAATGTGCATGCTGTGTTTATCTATAAAAGGCTGTACAATTTAATAAGATAAATTAACGATTATATTAATTTGAATGGATAATTGGTCCCGTCCCTCTTCCGTGTGGTGACGGAGTTAGAAAACTACATGTCACCACCCCATCTCATCCCATGGGTGTCGTAAAAACCGACTAAGGGACTATCCGTCAATAATATCTTTACAAAAAAGAAGGAAAACTTGAAATTAAACCCTATGCCAATCCGTCTGGCCAGCGTGGTATTAGTAGGCCAAGTGTCCCTCCGTCACGGGAGGAGGCCCGTCCCTGCAGTGTAACATTAATGGGCTGTTATGACGAATGTATG
Source organism: Schrankia costaestrigalis (assembly GCA_905475405.1). Taxonomy (NCBI): domain Eukaryota; kingdom Metazoa; phylum Arthropoda; class Insecta; order Lepidoptera; family Erebidae; genus Schrankia; species Schrankia costaestrigalis. Next base: position 11,001,044 of record FR997826.1, read on the forward strand.
ATTGTAACAGTTGTTGATAAACCTTATAAATAAGTAATATTATTATTTCTATCAATTTACAGGACAATTTGGCTGTGAAGCAGTATTGGAGAATGCATCAACCTCAAAAAATATTTTATTACCATCACAAGTTGTTAACACAGGTATTTATGCTAAAAATTACTTTAGACTTTAGATATGATAGAGTATACATCATCATAGCAGCACATACATGTCCCGCTGCAGGGATACTTGAGTATGCAACAATATCCTTCCAGTGTAATACTAATGGGCTATAATGAATGCTTCAATGCACATCATGTTTGCAGCCAGGTATTAGCATAACGGGAATAAAATTGTACAGTCACCTTTATAAATAGAGGTGACTGTATAATAAAATGTAAAATGGTTCAGACTTATCAGCATACATTACTGCGCTGCTATTGGATGATGACCGCTTCCCTGTGTTACTATAGTGGCAGAGTGCTGCAAACAATAAAAGCCATTATGGTGGTCAGATAGTAATATGCAAAACCCGGATAGTACATTGTATCTCAAATAAGTCAATAAAACCAGTCTGATTGCATTTATTCTTCCAATGAATAATAAATTAATCTGATGATTGCAAACTAGTGTTTATATGTAAAATAGAATTGTTTTTTTGTCCCAGCATTTGATTCTCTTGCATTAATAAGACTAATTACTGGATAAGACTGTAAATAATACATGTTTTTTTCTTCTAGACAATACCTGCGGCATTGCTGTGTTTAGCAAATTAATAATGGAACATAATTATACCTGCATTAGCAGAAAAACATTAAGAACAACTAGGAAAGGTATATTTTCTCTTATTATTTTAAACTCTATTAGATCACAACAAAAATAGTATTATAATATCAATATGTATTTTTTATAAAGGATATTATTTGAGGATAATAAGTTACTGAAGTGCATCAACATTATAACTTACAATATTAGATTAAGATGTTTCAAACTCAATTTCATACTGAAATTTTTTGTATGTGATTTCGGTAGAAACTGTCCATAAGTTTATATTTTGTTTCTATTGCATTGATTTGAAGGCAATATTATACTTTTACATATTTGTTTGACAATAATATTTCCAATATTGTTTTTGTAGATGCAGTGGGTCCATTAAATTCAAAAGTCAAGATTCTTCGAACAGAAATATCTCGCTTACGTAAGAAAGGACAGGCATTTAAAACGAGATTGAGGAATGCAGAAGCATTAGCAGAAAATAAAATGTACCAGCATGTAGCAAAAATGGGCAAAGCAGCTCAATTATTTATACGGATGCAATCCGAGTATACAAAAAAGCATAAAGGACGCCGTTTCACTGATGAAGAGAAAGTTCTCTCATTATCTCTATATAAAAAAAGCCCTATGGCTTATGCACATTTGTGCAAATATTTTGTGCTTCCTTCAGTAAAGGCAATGAAGCGGCTGTTGAGCGCGGTCAAAATACATTCCGGCATTAATTCTGTAATTTTTGAGAAGATTAAGGAATCGGTAATGGAGAAACCATTAACATATAGACTATGTAGTCTGATATTCGATGAAATGTCATTGACACCACACATTAGCAAATTGTGAAGAAGACGGTAATAAATGTCTGCAAACCCTTCAATTTTTTTTAAATGAAAATTACGATAGGTCTGATGTTCCCAAAGAAGAAGATATAAATTGTAATGATGACCTATTCAGCTTTGATTTAAATAAGGAAGCTGATGCAGGTCAAAGTAATTATGTGTGTGGCTGGGTTTTGACGAAATGTATGAAATTCATTGTAAAATCTTGTAATATGTGTAGACAAAACATTTTAGATGAAAAAAACTTAAATAAAAACAATTCTTATATTAAGTCAAAAGAATATTGTAATAAAAAGTGGCTATGTTACCCAAGCGAAGAACTACAAAACTGCTTCCAAGACCTTCAAAATATAACGGGAACATTTTTAAAAAAGAAAGTTCCTAAGGTTAACATAAAAAGAAATATTGTTTTGGTTGCGGACACATTAATTGATTTCCCTTTTAATTGTAAAAATCATAAGGAAAATTTAAAAAAATATTTCACTGATACCACAATTAATATTATATTATATAGTTGGTGTAGGTCAGTTAACCGAATTTTATCTGGCAAACTAATTTATGATGGCGACGATGAAATAAAAGTTGCTGCGCAACATTATTATAATAAGCACAAACACTTTAAAAATAAAAAATAAAATCTATATTTACTTTTTATTTGTTGTCCTATTAACCGTTAATCTTACATACTATATTATCGTCACCATATAGCATAGACGATGCTGCTGTACATAGGCCTCCTTCAAATATATCCACCTAACGCTATCCTGTGCCTTCCTCATCCATTGGTTAATTATAGTACTATTTAAATTTAGAAGAATTATTTTTAAGAAATAAACTTATTCAAGAAGGCTTACAAGTCTTTCATTACAGCTATTTTAGATACAGTTCAATTTTTTTGAATATTCTACTCTTTACATTTCAGTCAAAAGTAACTTTAAAAAAATATGTTTTTATCTTTATTTAAATTGCTTTAAACAAGTGATGTTGTCTCAAAATCATAAAATTTTTTGGCGAAGTGAGTCAAAGCAAAATAATCTTTTTATGCCATGCTTACTTCAAAATAATTATTTTATTAAAATAATATTGTTTTTCTGTTTCAATTACAGCTCGAATAAATGTGAGGTCTCAAAATAAATTTTGAATTAGGTTGTATTAATACAAGAGTAAAAGTAATAATATACTAGAATCGTCAAACCAGACGTATAGGTATGTAGCTACGTATATATAGATATATACAGCTACGTATATGTAGATATACATGTAGCTACGTATATATAGATATATAATAATTATAGCTACGTATATACACATTGTTGTTTCACTCCAACGGCCAGAGGGCGTACTGTCGCCTGTCAAAGTCAAAACGATCAACATATTTTTCTGCAAGAGGGCTCTCTTTTTCCGTAGTATATTATACTCTTTGTAAAACAGTCTTCATTTCAACCGTATAATAAATAGAGATGGACGTTTAAACCATAAGCAATTAATAAAACGAACTTTTAAAAATAAGCAATTAACCTCACTTTCAACTATAAGCAGTTAAGGTTATTAGCTTTTTACAATGTACTTAAACGACAAAAATGACATTGACATTAAATGCATTAAATTTTATTTTAGTATTGTACTTGACTTAAAAAAGCAAACAACGAACAACGACGCTCGTTATCTGCTGCTCGCGCGTTTAGTGCGTTAGTTGCTTTTATTAAATTTTATTAATTTTTAGTGTAAATTTTTTGCGTGAGATAGAGAGAAAAGAGATAGTAATAAGTAGATAGATATTAGAGATTAGATATACCACGATTTTTAAGATATAGTAATAAATAATAAAATAGGAAACATTTGTTAGATTTGCATTGCGTTTACAAAGATAGTAATAAAAATAATTAAATAGGAAACGTTTGTTAGATATGCCGTGCGTTTATAAAGATAGTAATAATATTTTTTTATTACTATTTTTTATACGCACGGCATATCTAAAATACGTTACCTATTTAATTATTTAATAATAAAATAGAAAACGTTTGTAAGATATGCCGTGCGTTTATAAAGATAGTAATAAACGTTTCCCATTTTATTATTTAATAATAAAATAGAAAACGTTTGTAAGATAATGCCGTGCCTTTATAGAGCTATCTCTATAAACGCACGGTCAAACGTTTCAAACGTTTTACTTATTAAATAAATAAATAATTGATTCACAGTAGTATATAAATAATAACTTAATTAATATGTAAATATAAATAAAAGGCTTGAAACAATGGACATATGTTTTATTTTAGAAATAAAGCCTAACCAGAAAAATAAAAACCTCTCCATATTGCGGAATTTTTAAGAACTAATTTTCGTCATTCATACTTTGATCATAACATTGACAATTAAACACGAAAGCGACTTCCTGTCATGTTTTTTTTATATTCCTGGTAAGCCTATACCACATTTTTTGTTAAAAGTAAATTTAGGATTATAAAAAATCAAATATATTATTTTAAAATCTATAAAGATTTTATTAAAGATTTTGTTGAACGAACGTAAGCTCAGGAAGTAAACTTCATGTAAAGAACCAATAGCGTAGGTTAAACTACGGTTTTTTAAATCAATTTAAAATAAAAACGAAATAAGCAGATAAGCAAATAAGCAATTAACAAAAGTCACTTTTGAAAAAAAATAAAACGATAAGTTCGTTTTTTATTTTAAGTCGTTATTCACATCACTGATAATAAATATACTCTTTGATTTCAACTGAGGTATTGTATTCTGTTCTGCAGTGCGATTCGCTAAGCGTACCGTCTAAGATGCCAACAACGGCGAGTTCACAGATGTCACAACCAACACATCGCCCTTAAAGTCATCGTTATTTAAAACCGTATTCGCTAAACACGATCATCTCGTCGACGATCTCTCGGATGTGATAAGGCAAGGATGTCGGCTACGATGTTAACAATGTTGCTACTTTTTGACTAAGTATAATCGAGAAAATATAGACTAACAAATATCGTTGTTATTTATGACTTTTAAAGAAATATAATTACATAATGTGAATGAATAAATTAAGAGCTAATAAATTCATAACAAATTATTAATTAATGTAGGTCTGTAATTGTTTTCGACTTGTAAAATTAATATTTTTAAAACTGGCAATGGATTCATAATTTTTTTGACATGTGCGAAATGTAAACAAACAGTTTGGAATTAAAGACAACATAAATTAAGTTTTTTGTCACAAAATTCCTAAATATGAAGTGTTTTAAGTGGCAAAAGGGTCTAAGGCTAAAAGTGCTTTAATATGCACCAATGCATGGAGTGTATCATATTTAGTGTAGTCTTGATCGTGTCGACAGTAAGTATGTTTATATTTTGTTTCATAACATTTTTATAATTCCAGCATTTTACTGTAATGACTAACCACAACAATATTATCTATTTTAGTGTCTCGTAACGTAGCTCCGTCACCAAGTCAACTTGAAAAGCTAGTCAACTTTTTAGAAGCTAGAAGTTGGCTAGCAACTGGCCATGCTCGTACTGCAAATGCTCGCATTCGCAGTCGTAATGCATGGGTAGAAATAGCAAATGCCCTTAACAGTGATGGTAGTGGATGTATAAAAACTTCAGAGCAGTGGTGTAAGGTGAGTTTAGCTTATTAATAGTATGTTTGAAGTGGTGTGTTGTACTATGTACCTACAAGAAAACTCTACATTGACTGCTCAAACTATTATTTATATCTCTATAAATATTCACAGTATTGAAAAGACAAGAAAGCGTCAGTGAAGAGGAAAGACAGTCAAATTTTGTGGCTGCCAGGCGTCGTACTGGTGGTAGAGTTGAATATGTACCTAAGTTCAATGACACAGAGCAAAAAATATATCAATAGACATTATCTTAGAATTTTATAGGAAACCTACAAAAGCTTGTAATAGTAATTAAATATTTTCTGTTTTAGTCTACTATTGCTGCCATAGATGCAGGGAGTGTTCAAGAGACACAAGTCCCTTCAACGTCACAAAATATTGTAGTAGAATCCGGAACTCACAATATTATGTACTCCTGAAGTAAGCATAATATAAAAAAATAATTAAATTGTTTATAGGTATTAATTATATTTTTTTACATAATGTATTTATTTTACAGGTTTCAGTCACTGTTGAACCAGTAAGACCTGTACCTATCACCACCAGAAGTTTCACATGGGAACATTCCAAATAAGGTTAATTACAAGATTTTATGGTGTAATAAATACAACAAAGTACTCCAAATATTAATTATGCGTGTTTGTTGAAGCGCCAAAGGGAAATATTACGCAGTCGTCGACGTGTTACCCAACAATCTCCACGTGCATCTGCTGCGCGCCGGCGCCTATTGCGAAGTCCTCCATCGCAATGCCCCGCTTGGAAATGGTTAGCATTACAGAGAGGTTCATAGCCATTGAAGAACAGCGTGCGGAACTGGCAATAGCTCAATGCATGAGGCTACGAGCAGAATTCGAACAAAGAATGGTGGAGGCTGTAGAAAGAATTATTGGTATTTTAAGTGATTATTTAAATACATAAAACTATTGTAATGATGTAAAATGTTTTTATCTGTGCATAAGTTTTAATCTAACATATACTCTACAATTATATATTTATACTGTTAGTAGTGTAACATGTTTTAACATAAATCTATAGTTAATATTTTTATTTATTATAAAATTATCATTACAATGAATAAACAATAGTAGTTTCATTATATTACATGCTCAAAACTTAAAAAATACATACTATATTACTAATAATATTTATTAAACCTGACTACTTACTAAATTAGTAAAGACAAACTTAAATATTTAGTTATTATTCAGTATTACTACTTCGTGCATGACACAACTGATTAATTAAAGTGTCTCTAGCACGGCATCCACTATCCAAATCACTGAGTGTTTGCACTCTTTCTTTTTGAAGTAGCTGAATTAGGTACCCTATCCCCCCACATCCAATGACACCAGGGATTTTTAAGTCTTTAAAGAATCTGGATCATAACAAGATTTGTAAAGATAAGAAACTCTGTCTTTATGATACTATAATGTAAAACTCAAGTATAACTAATATCTGTGTGGTGACGGAGTAAGAGTACAATATGTCACCCACCACCCCATCTCATGCCATAGGTGTCGTAAAAACCGGCTAAGGGCCTATACGTCAATATTATCTTTACAAAATAAAAAGAAGGAAAACTTGAAATTAAACCCTATACCAATCCTTCTGGCCAGCGTGGTATTAGTAGGCCAAGTATCCCTCCGTCATGGGACATTAATGGGTTGTTATGATGATAACTAATATACTAAGTAGTTACTTGCATTTCTTTGAGGATTTGTCTATCAAAGGGTGATTTAGGAAACTAAATATATTTATTTATGACATCCCTATGGTTTCTGGCATTTACAACCGTTTGTATGGCCCTTGATGTTGATGATTGTGAGACATAAGTTGTGGCATTCCTACATAAAATCTTTTGGTAGCTCCCACTTGTTAAAAACGCAAGTGCAAACAAAATCTGAAACAAAAGTTATTTTAATTCATAGATAGACAGTAGTATTTGTAAGTAAGAGTTACTTATTATAAATAAGTAGTTGGTACCTACCTTGGTTCTGTTACTTGTTTACTAATACCTCCCTGGCGTTTAACTTTGGAGAAATATGGGAAAATATCTTGTCCTAATTGTTCTATGTGCTCTTCAATGAGCCTTTAAGTTTTAATGTACATAAGTAGGTACTGTCGGTTTTTAGGATATTCATATTTCTAATTAACCCCTCAACTGGCGGACAGACATATTATGTCTGCGAAAAAAAACGCGTAAACTGGCGGGCAGACATAATATGTCTGCGACCGGAATGTGCCAAACTTTTGTTTATTTAACCGAGCTTGACGCCTTTTTTAAGTTATCTTCACGATTAGCTTCTTCCAACAAAAGTGTTTTGTATGTATTTTGCAAAATACACGAACTGCCATCTAAACAAAAAAAAACATTACTGGACCCAGAAAGTGAAATACAACAATTAAATAATGGAAATCTACTTACCTTGTCTAAAAAACAATATTTAATATCACTTTGTAGGTTAACAACCAAGAGAACATCTACGTTATTGTAGCTTTATGATTTGACAGATAAAATCGAAGGCGAGGGCGAGGTTGTGGTCGAAGGCGAGGATGTTTCGTGTTACTGAATACCTATTTTCATACATTTGAACGAATATTTTAGTTCCGTGAAGCGCCGTTTACATCGTTGAAGCGCTGCGGTCGGGTAGTTTGATTGGAGCATACGAATATGTCAAACACTGATGTTACAACTGTTGTACTCTTGGATGTAAGGATGTAGACCGTTAGTGAATCGCCCTCCTGTTCTGTTTTTTTAATTCAATGGCCCCCATCGTTCCCCGATGATTCTGCCAACGTCAAGGTGGAGAGAATAAAAGTATAAAAAAGAAAAATGCCCGGTCCCTAATAAAAACTGAAAATACAAAAGTTAGTCTGATTTCTATTACTAAAACAAAAAATAAATTAAATTAAAATGAAGCTTGGTAAGTCATCAGTAGAAAGCTAAATTCTAAGTAAAATAAATCATCTATATACATACCTAAGTGAAAAACATAAAAATATATTTTAATCATGCAAATTCATTATAATAATAACTTATTAATGGATATGAATCTATATAAGACGTTAATAAGTGGGGTGTGAGCTAGGGATAGAAGAAAAGGAATGTTTACTGGGCGGGGTATACAGTTAGGCAATAAGTCATAAAGAGGAACAGAAAGGTTAGGACAGAAGAAAAACAGGTGCTCGAGAGTGCCGTCGTCCAAGCCACAATCGCAGATAGAATGATCTCTAATGTGCATCTTCGCTAAAAAGACCGGTGTACAAACAAACCCCAAACGAAGTCGAATTATTATTGAAGTGGCAAATTTGTTTACATTTCTTCGCACACTAAACCACGGTTTTAATGGAATAAGAGGTTGAATAGATCCATAAAATCGACCTTTCACCAGCTTGCTGGACTGCCACTCTTCATTCCATGAACATAATAAAGAAGTTTTGGCTAGGGGACGTAGATCACGAGCAAAACAGTAATTGTAATTGTTACTGCCACAGTGAATGGCCATTTTGGCACAGGAATCGGCAGTTTCATTTCCAAGAATGCCAACATGACTTGGAATCCAGGCTAAAACCACATCTACGCCAGATACATGACATCTGTGTAAAGCTTCTTTAATTTTCAGCGTGATAACACAATGATCCCGCGATCTAAATGGAAAGCTTAGCAAATCTCTTAAACAAGACAACGAGTCAGTAAAGATTATGGATCTATTCAGATTATGAGATTCCACATACAGTACAGCCTCTAACAGAGCTATTGATTCTGCTGTAAAGATTGAATTAAAAGAAGGAGATTTAAAATTAAGAATGATTCTAAACTTAGGAATCCAGACTGCTGACCCGACAGGAGTGTCATTATGTAATGATTTAGAAGCATCAGTGTAAATTGTAAGCCAGTCGCGCCAATTATTGGCTAAAATTTTCTCAAAACGTTTGTTAGCATCAATATCATTTTTGTCTATGCCTAAGGACAAAATAATGGATGGACGAAATGAAAGAGAGAGGTAATCACTTTCAAATATGGGATGAGATGAGGACTGGTAAACTGAACAAGGAAGTTCTTTGAGTTTTTTAAATGAAATTATAAGCCGAGGAGGGTCCTTATGTGACCAATATGGAGAATTTGGTAGAATATTCAGAAGAGAATTGAGAACAGGAATAAGAGGGTGAGACTTTATTTGAATTACTTTATATAAGAACCTATCGGCAAGGTATTGACGTCGAAGATGGAGAGGAGACTCCAAGCATTCAACCTGTAGAGCATTTATAGGAGAACAATTCATAGCACCTGTAATAATTCTTAAACATTTCGACTGGATTCTATCTAACCTGGCCATAGCAATTTTATTGCATGGTTCAAGTAGGAACCCCCCGTAATCAAAATGGCTACGAACAATAGAATCGTACACTAGTTTTTGACAAGAAGGATGAGAACCCCACCGGACTCCAGAAAGAGCCCTCATGACATTCACTCCTTTTTCACATTTCTGCTCAATATATGTCAGGTGAGGGATACCTGTTAACTTGGAATCTAGAATAAGTCCCAAGAATTTGACAGAATCCTTTAAGGGAATAGTCTCTTCACCAACACGGATTTCTAAAGGTGGCACATTACGTTTGCGAGAGAAAATAACAGCATTGCATTTAGGCACAGAGAGAGAGAGATTATGATCAGATAGCCATTGATTTAGGTAAAACAAAGCCGAATTAATACAAGATGAAGCTTCAGAAAAAGAAGGAGAAACGGTGAATAATGCTACGTCATCGGCAAATTGTAAAATCTTACAAAAAGGGGAAACACATAAATCTAAGTCAGAAGTATAAATATTGTAAAGAAGAGGACTAAGCACCGAGCCTTGCGGAAGGCCCTTCCACACAGCCCGAGGAGGAAGAAGAATAGAATGATAACGAACAGATACAAAGCGACATACTAACATATTAAAGATAATATTAGTCAACCTTCCAGAAACACCTAGTTGAATCATTTTCTCCCTAAGTAAAGAAAGTTTGACATTATCATATGCAGCCGAGATATCTAAGAATGCCCCAATAACATGCTCATTTCTAGTAAAAGCAAGCCTGACCTCAGACGTAAAAATACTAAGGTTATCCAACGCACTCTTACCCTTTCTGAAGCCGAATTGATTCTTTGCCAGCAAATTATTTCTTTCTATAAACCACTCTAAACGGTTTTTAATTAAGTTCTCCATTATTTTAGCCAAAACAGAGGATAAGGCAATAGGTCGATAAGAAGTAGGGTCATTTGGGTCTTTACCAAGCTTGAGGATAGGAACAACTAACTGTGTTTTCCAAGATTTAGGGATGATTCCTGAAGAAAAAATGGTATTGAGAATGGTAAGAAAAAATGATTTACATAATTTAGAAGATTTGCAAATGAAGGAGTAGGGGATGCCATCTACACCAGGGGAAGAATCATGTAGGTGGTCAAGTGCACTGGAAAGTTCGCTAAAGGAGAAAGGGTCATTCATCCAATCTTCTCCAGGAGAATGACAAGAGATCATAGATGAAAAGCAGTCCAATTCCGGAACAAAAGGAGGGGCTAAATTAGCATGAAAATCATACAACCATGAATTACGATCGTTAGAAGAGATATTAGTGTCTATAAGACTTCCACGATAAGCTTTAATGCTTTTCCAAACTTGTGATATGTTGGTACGCGGCGATAGAGACTCACAAAACCTACGCCATCCTTGATATTTTTTTTGTGCTAGAAGACGACAAGTTCTCGCAGCTGTTTGTTTAAAAACAAGGAAATCTGACATTAACAAGGATGAGGCAAATTTATTTTCTGCCTCTTTCCTTTGCCGTACACTATCAGTACATTCAGCATCCCACCATGGAGGTGACGGAACCAGTTTACAAGAAGGTTTTTTTGTTGGAATAGACAGATCAGCAGCTTTAATAAGGGATGACACAAATTCGTCATATACTACAAGAAAATTAGAAGAGTTAACAAGGGAAAGATTATTAATTTCTAAATCCAACTGAGAACAAAACTTGTTCCAGTCTGCCCTTGGTGTACAGTACTTAAAAAGTGGTACTGTAGAGGTAGAAGACGATTTGGATGACTGGTGAGAAGAAACTAAAATAGGAAAGTGATCGCTTCCAAAGCAATTGGGCAAGACCGTCCAAGATAGAAGAGAAACGAGAGAAGGAGAGGAAAGAGTAAGATCTGGGGAACTGGAATTTTGCAAAGGAGAAACCCTGCGAGTTGCAGACCCATCGTTTAGAACACACAGATTTCTTTGATCTAAAAGATCCAAAAGAGCAAAGGAATAGGAGTCATTGATAGGAGAACCCCACAGAGTGTGGCGGCAGTTAAAATCACCTAACATAATAATAGGAGCTGGAATAGATGATAAAATAGAGTTAAGATTAGATATAATGTCATAATTAGGACGAGGAATGTAAACGGAAACAAAGGATATGTTCTTTGCTCTCAAAGCAACTATGTGTAAATCAGAATTATGTTGAGGAATAGAGATTTGAGAAAATGTTACATTTCTATTGATAAACAAAGCACAACCAGCCCAACCATCACCTCTGTCATCCCGGAGGCAAGAGAAACCTGAAATCCTAAAGGAAGATTCAGGTTTAAGCCATGTCTCCGACACAGCAAAGACCATAGGTTTGTAGCGGTTAATCAAATAGATCATGTCATGTTTTTTGCTTCGTATACTTCTACAGTTCCACTGAAGAATCTGTAGATCCATTGGAAGCATTGTTGCGGGTAAGGACAGAAAGTAATTGTTCAACTAGAACTGAGACATTGTTCGGTAAAGAGTCGGAAAATTTAGAAAGCATGTTGATTAGAGAGCAAAGAAGCAATTCAACGAGCTTATCGTTTGGAGTTAATAACGGAGTTGTCTCGAGAGACGATAAAAGTGCACACCCATTAGGCTGTGAAGAAGACGGAGTATTTGTAATAGCGTTATGAGCATGCACATCGTATGACTTGCCTAAGGCAGGCTTAGGTCGAGGAGCTATATAATTGGTTTTTTTATATGAAGAAGAAGTTGATGGAAGGAAAGTTGGATTATTGCTACTATTAAAAATATTACCAGGAGAAGAACTTACTTTGGTGGACTTTGAGGCTATCTCTGAATAAAGGCGTCGAACACGAGGAAATCTAACTGATGCCTCCATATAACTAATGCTCTCTTGAGACATTACCAATTTTATTTGTTTTTGTCTGTCGTGTTCCGGGCATTTTATATCTGTGGCTTTATGGTCGCCACGGCACAAAAGGCAAGAAGCGTCTTTCTCCAAAACGCTACAGGAATCGCCTGAATGCGATTGAGCACACTTATAACAACGCGACTGCGATCTACATTGTTGGGAAACGTGGCCAAAACGACAGCAATTTCGGCACTGAATTGTTGGTAGTAAATATAGAGAAACTGGAAGACAAGCATTGAAACAAAAAATTTTTTCAGGCAGAGTCTGGCCTAGAAAAGTAAGAACTACTGAGTTAGAAGGAATCCACTCTACAGTATTGTCCTTCTTAGTTTTTATGTTTAGCCGTCTGGCTTTAATAACTTGTCCACAATTACTAGAAGTGTGGATTCCCTCTACGAGTTCTTGTAACGACCAGTCGGTCGGGATATCCCTAACCACACCCATTCGTAGGGTTTGAAATTTCGGAATATGTGCGACAAAGTTGTGAGTATTTAATGTCTCTAAATTAACGAAGGAATTTGCACTCGTTGCAGATTTGAACTCTACGCTAATTCTATTACGTCCGATATTTTTAATACCGCCTTCTTTAATTCCAGATATTTTATTTGTATGCAAAAAGTGAGCAAATTTAAGAATTTTAAAAGAATATCCTGACGAAGACTCAGGTTCCTTTCTAGAAACAAATACTGTAAAAGGTCCCTTGTCCTTATCAGAATATTTAATTGTTGAATCTGATTCAAAACCAGGCATACAAAAGACTGATTGAATCGATTCTGCCGGGGATCTAGTTTTTTTTAAATCATCTTTTATTAAATTAGATTCGGCAGGCCGTTTATTAGGTCGCAAAAGTGGAATTTTGTCGGGAGGTTTCCCTCCACCCCCATCCGGGGGAACATCAATAGTCATTTCCATTACGGAAATGACTATTGAAAATAGCAAGTGCTACTATCTACAAAATTATCTAATAAACTATCTAGAAATACCTTAACCAAGCTTCATTCACTTCAGATATTATATTAAATTAAAATATAAACCTTATGTAATAGAAACCAGAATTAACAATATTTGAAATAAAAATTTTAACAAAAAAACAATGACGTCTCTCAACCAAGCGCCCGCCAAAATCCAGGTATTGTATTCAATTCAATGTTGACAATTGACATATAAGCAAGCATAGATTATACACTGTCAAGTCTGAACCACAGAATACAATTATGATCTGACACTGCGAGGTACCTCAGAATAATCAAGCCACTTTTTCTTAGCGTATTGATGGCAAAACGATACTGGACTAAATTGATGTAGCCCAAAACTCTGCGACTCTAACTGCGTTATCGCTGGCAATCATTAACTCTTCCTGAGTGCAGGTGTAAGGGCACCCAGGACATGATGAGAGGTGGGCCATAGTTTGTGGAGCGCCGCACAGGCAACCCAGTCCGCCACTGTCCGTGAGGCCCCACCGGAGCATGTTGTCCTTGCTTCGTCCTACCTGGGTTCGCAATCTGTTTAAGGACTTCCAGGTAGCCCATGGCAACCCATGTCCGGGCGGAAGCCTCTCAGAGAGCGGCACAAACGGTTCAGGTAGTGACACTCTTTCGCACCAAAGGTTGCACCTCGCATGTGATGGGTCTGTACTTAAAGGGTGGACGCACTTTATGAAGCTCTTTCGGCTACGCAGCCTTTGCTGCACCAGAGCATAGCCGTGCATAGGGTGCCGGTGGTCGCCATCCATTTTGCTCCTTTCAAGCGAGGCCGCCACATCCCTACGGACATCAGGGGGCGCGATGCCAGCCAATGGGTACAGCATTCTGACCGGTGTCGGTTTGAGGCAACCTGTAATAATCCGGCAAGTTTCGTTCAAAGCTGTATCCACCAGCCTAGCATGAGCTGATCGGTTCCAGACTGGGCACGCGTATTCCCCAACCGAAAAAGCAAGCGCCAGCCCAGAAGTCCGCATTACCTGGGGCGAGGCTCCCCATTTTGTGGAAATGAGCCGTTGCAACAAGTTATTGCGAGAGTGCACCTTCTGTTTAACATTCTGGCAGTGTCTTTTGAATGTCAGTGACCTGTCCAGGGTGATTCCGAGATATTTGGGGGAGTCATTGTGAGCTATTGGGATGCCCTGCCATTTGATATTTAGCTTACGGCCCGCTTCCCTGTTCCGGAGGTGGAAGGAACAGGATTCAGTCTTAGACGGATTAGGCTTAAGCGAGTTTGCCTCATAGTACCGGCTCAGATCGTTAAGAGCTGAGGTGAGGTTGGACTCAACTTCAGCAAAGTTTGTTGCTTGGGAAGTTAGCGCGAGATCGTCAGCGTATAAGAACCGGGATGTATTAGGACTTGACGGTTGGTCGTTGGTGTATATGTTAAAAAGAAGCGGAGCCAGAACGCTTGTGGAAGGCCATTCTTTTGTAATCTCCAGCGACTTTGGTCTGAGAGAAGGTGGACCTGAAAGCGGCGATTGTGGAGGAGCTCTCGGAGTACTGCGACAAATTTATGGTCAAGGGTCACGGTTTCCACTTTCCACAAAAGTCGCCTGAGGCTCACCGTGTCATAGGCTGCCGATAGGTCCACAAATACAGCACCGGTTACTCTTCCCATCTCAAAACCGTTTCAATGTGCTGCGTTAGTTTGAGTGTCTGGCTGTAGCACGATTTCACCGGCCTGAAACCTGCTTGCTCTGGGATCAGGTTCGGATCTATAACCTTTGTGAGCCGGGTCAGCAACAATCTTTCGAACAGCTTGTAGGTGTGGCACAGAAGACTTATGGGCCGAAAAATCCTAGGATTGTCTGCTGGTTTCCCCGGCTTGGGACTGAAGCAGATTCCAGACAGAAGTTAAAAAGCCGCAACAGCCATGACACCGCAGCAGGGCCAAGGTGTTTAATTTGCTCAACCGAGATATTATCCACTCCCGAGGCTTTGCCACATTTAAGACGTGTAATGGTGGCAACAATGTCAGTCAGGTTGAAAGGCTCGCTGATGGGGCCATGTGAACTGGGGGAGCTGTTCATCTTCGGGACCCTTGCAAGACGACTTGACGGTTTGCCATTTAAGAGGAGCTGGTGGGCTATTTGGTTCGCGGTAACTAGACTAGGACCTGCGGGGGGTGGAGGATCACTTGAAAGTTGGCGGATAGTTTGCCAGGCCTTCTTACTGTTATGCGTCATGTCGATGTTGGAAACAGTATTGATCCACCTATCCTGTCTAGTAACGCTGATCCGTGATAGAAGCTCCTCACCGACTAGGGTAGTTTCCTCGGAGAATGGGTTGTGGCTGTATAAGGCACCGTACTCCTTTAGCAGCTTCGCAGAGTCTTCAGAGAGCCCTGGGATATAGGAGGCGCGACAGCCCCTGGGTATAAACCTGCGTGATGTTGTAGCGACGATGGCAACAAACTCGTCGTAGTTTTGGGGGGTTGGCGGGACCATCAGCAGGGCCTCATCTATAGTCCGCGAAAACTGTTCCCAGTTTGCCTTGGAATAGTTGAACCGACGTCGGCTAGAGGAGACTTTTACAGGGCGGACAACCGGCTGGATTGTGCACATTATTGGTCTGTGCTGCGTTCGGGGTATTGGGCTGCATACGGTCTTAACGCACTGCGTGCTTAGACCGCTGCTGACGAAAATAAGATCTGGATAATATCCACGCTTCCAACGGCCGCTGTTAAAAGAGGCCGGTTGTTTCGGGCTGTGGATCAAAGTCAAATCGTTTATGTCAGCCCACTCCTCGACCGCTAATCCACTTGAGTCTGTTGCGGAGTAGCCCCAACCCGAGCCATGGCTGTTAAAGTCACCGATCACAACTTTGGCGGCGTGGTCATAGAAGTTTTCAGGTGGAACGAATCGGAATTGCGTCCCAGGGGGTTTGTATAGTGAGGTGACGGTGCAGTGTCCAATGTCTAGCGTAATAACTTCAATGCCGTTATGTGTCGAGTATTTGGTGGATTTAATGCTTACGCCGGGAGTAACAAACACTGCGTTACCGTGCTTCGGGTGACAAGTCTCGGCGATAAGCGTAAGTCCAGGAATGTACGGCCGGGCTTGCGTTTCGTCTCTATGGGTTTCTTGCACACACATTATATCGCAGTGTGTTGTGCGAGCTAAATCAGATAGAATTTCTGATTTAGCTTGGGAGAAGCCCTCAATGTTAATAGAGACTATGCGCAAAGCCGGCTCTAAGGCTGGACTAGGGATTGCCATCGTGGTGAAAGGATTAGCCAATCAGGTTAGGTGCTACCTGATTGTTGGCCAGGGTGCGCCAGACGTACAGAGATAGTTTGGGTACGCCGTTCGGGGAGATCAAGCCACTGAGTTTCTTCTATTCCTATACTCTGGCTGTTTAGTTATAGACTTCTACACTGTAATCTATAAATGATAACCTTGTACAATACACAGCTAAATAGCAGCTGTTTTTTTTTAATTTAGTTAAATGTACAGGTTCAGTTTTAATTTTAATGACTTTATTTATTTTTAAGCGTTGATTATGCCAACATCGTTTTGCCCGCGCCGCCGCGTGTTTACACAACAGGGACACGCGGGTGAGCAACGGATGACCGCAACGGTCCCCGTCGCGTGTATCCGACGTGGATACAGGATTTCGCAGCGGCACTAGTTCAATTTCATCTTTGTGAATGTACAGTCGTGTTGTTGGAGAACTTATTGTATTATTACGTAGTAAAATAACGACTTCTAGCAAAATAGAAGCGACAGTCAGTAAGCCCGTTTATTGATCGGCGGGTGTCCCCGCGACGTTTTCCATCGTATGGTGACGGGCCTCGTTGCGCGTACCCATTGAAAATGGTATTTATTTCCTAGACTAAAGAGAAAGTATTTTTTTATTACACTAATTGCGCACTATTCACGCAGATTTTTTTGGCATAGTAACCAACTCGATAAAGCTCTTGTGTACGCTACCATAACGGACACCTTCATGAGTGTTGACGGCAGTGTCATAACATAACAGTCCGAACATAAACGGCCATAATACAAAATGCGGTCTAACTATAAAACACGGCTTATTACGTCACAAAACCACTGTTTTTGAAATTTGTTATTACAAAATCAGTTTTAACACTAAACCATGGCGTAATGTCAGGTTTAAAGATAAACCTACTCGACCCCTAGTTTAAACTATAGACCATGGTCTAAATACATACAGTTCTGTCAAAGTTGTTGTTTTGAGGTTAGCGTTGCTATTGGTAATGTGTTAATATTATAATATTGTTGACTTGTTTCAAAATGGATATCGACATTGGACATGGTACATTTAATCTATATTGCAGATATTGAACTTTTAGAAAGACGACGACCCAGTAGTCAGCTTGTTCGTGTTGATCCTTTTATAGAATTATCAAAAGATTTTAGAAAAAAATATAGATTTACAAAACGTATTAAGTACTAAAAATATTTTGGAGTTATTGGTAGATAATATCACACGACCCTCGGGGATGTACTTTGTCCCCTGAAATTCAAGGTTTGCGCATTACAAAGCTGGGCCACAACAACACCTACAAACAAAACAACTAAAAACCTATTTAGTCGGTTGAGAAAAGAGCAAACTTTAAACTACTTAAAACGTATTTTTGTTTTACCTACAACGATTACCATACCACATACAAACTATTTTCATATTGTTGACATCTTACTCGTATTCATTTACTGTATTTTATTTGTAGTTTGTGCTCGTATTTCAAATGATGCCCGAATAGGTACCTAATGATGATAATACCTACTTTATTTTGTTCCGCTCTACGTCTTATATTTAACATTGCGAGTTATGAAAATGCTTATTATTTCAGGGCCCTAGAATAATAAATGGTAATCATTAATAACCAATGTTATATATTTATACTAAATATATAAATTATTATCATTTCATTGCTGATATGTAATTAAATTCACCAATTTTTTAGCAATAAGCTTTCCCTCGAGTAGTACGGAACGTTATAATCGAATGATGTAATGAATGATCAAGCAATATTTTGGATAATCTGTGACTGTTTATTTAAGCTAGGGTCTAATTGCTGTTCTATGAAAGCCACGGTTTATTTATGTTTTGTAATAAGGTGACATTTAGACTGCAGTTTAAAACTTAAGCCTGTGCTAGCTGAACCTGGTTTAAACTGAGTTTTATTTAGTTTTTTGTAATAAGACGGATTATTTTTCTTACAGAATTTCATGTTTTTAGAGTATTTAATACATTCCGCTAGATGTCGTTTTTCTCAAAGTTACATTAATACAACAAAAATAATGTTCCTATTTACGCTTAAAACTATACAATAATGTAATCACTTTCTTGGAGTTTATAAAAATGACTGTCTTTTAATAGAGTACTGCTACGGCCGCTCGTGTAGCGACCTGGGCCTGTACCAGCCAAATAACTTAGGCTACATATTAGACTGTTTATTCTATACCAGTATATAACATGTACTCTCTAAGTTCACCCCCCTCTCGCCGCGCCCATACCTCAGGGAGTGCTCAGCACTAATGGCCACACTGTACATTGAGACGTTTGTTTGTATCTGTCATCGGAAAATAATAAGACTCGTAAGTTGATCAATTTTCTAGGTAGGTGATCAACTCTCGGAAAATAATAAATGGTATTTGAAATGTACTATTTAACGTATGTATTTTAGTCAGTTGTTTAATTTAAGGCGTCTTGGTGTTAAATCATCCAACAAAGAGAAGGCGTACGTTGATTGGTCGAAAGACTACCGTGCTTTTATACTGCTCTCCGCCACCCGGCCGCGCCACCGCCATTACCGGCTAAAACGTAAACTATATAGCCTAAACGAATTTTATATCACTATACATAAAATATATATATTAAAACAACATTCTTTGCGTTTTCAAGCGTTTGTAACTTTATGAATAAAGACTTGCTATATCCTATTCAAGGTAGCATGAGAAAAAGTATAAACATGTCAAATCTGTCAAACTGCAAAAATGCCGCGGTTTTCAAACATTTTTGACTAAAAACATAACTAAACAATAAATATCTCTGTGTAAATATACATAAGTGTATTCTACCTGGATAAGAAAATGTGAATTTAGTAAATAATGCTTGAATTAAGGCAATAAAAGTTTATTGAGAAGCAGAATATATAAATAAAACTTACAAATTAGTAAATTGCTTTTTAAAAACATTTTTTTCAATTTCTATTAATCGGAAACTTCTAATTCAGATTCAGAAAAACTGTTCCCAGCTTGTATTATGAATTAATTAACAAATTCTTCAATAATCCCATTAATTTGTAGTATTATTCTTCTTCTGATATGACATATTAATGCAATACATGACATTTATGACATTGACAATTGTAGGCTCTTCAATAAGTCGTTTAAACTCCATTTCATGAAAGAAGTCCCACGGCATTTTGTGGAACTAAATTTGACAGCACGGCCATGTTGTCGATTGTCGATGTTATCAAGGGTGTTATTTGTGGTAAATACTTTTTAGGGTTGCTATACGAGGATTTTTTGCCGTTGGGATGGGAATTTGTTGTGTTATTAATAGGAAAATATTTTTAAAGTTATTAATACGTTATTAATATTTTATCAAACTTAAATATAAGAATAGTATAATTACACAAGACATAAAATACCAAAAAAAAAATTTTTTAATGCTAATTTGTTCATAATATTGGTGGGTTAGGTGATTTTTTAAATAATAAATTGATTATAATTGATTTTTGTTAGATTTGATCAAGAATCGAACCCGAGACCTCTACCTCTCTCTATCTCAAACACACTAGCCATTAAGCCATGGAGGTCGCCATAGCATTACCTAAAATTAGTGCATTTTTTTCATGAGTATAGAACTTTTATTACGTATTTTAATAATTAGGGAGTTTTTTGGTAAACTTGGCAACATTGTATCTCGCGAATACAGCGCCGCACCAAAGGGACTTCTTTCGTGAAATGGAGTCTAGTTCGTATGTAATGTTTAAAAAGGAAAAAAAATAAATTGATTACTTTGTGATCTAATTATAATATTTAAATTATTTAAACATACTAGGTAATGAAATTTCTATTTTGTTGTAAAGTCATTAAAAATATTAATATTTTGTTTATAATTTTCGAGTCTTCATCGTGACCATAGATTATAATTATCTATAAATGAGTAATCGTGACATTAAAAAGACCCATTTTTTTGTTTGTTAACAAATTTCTCAGGCCCAAATGAATACGGTATAAATGTTTAATAATGAATGCTATCGGCCAATCAGAGAAAAGAGTACCGTCAAATTCACTGGGCAACGATTGGTCCATTTGTGGATGATTTTACTTGTAGCAGTATAGTTAATTATTAAATTACGGCTAGGTATGTACCGTAAGTTAATTATTTAGCTAAAATTCAATGCGTTATATAGTATATTTCAACTGCCATTCATTATTTTCCGAAAGTTGATCATCTACCTAGAAAGTTGATCAACTTACGAGTCTTTTTCGGTGACATATCCATTAATTTCTTTATCATTGGATAAAATGTCAGAATCAGAATGTCAAATTTGTCAGATTTTTACGTGAACCTGAACAACACATGTCATTTTAGTCATTCATCGTAATTTTAGGGCAAAGGTATTCGCAAATTTTAGTAGAAAAATTGTGTTCGTGTGATGAGTGTGTGTATCGTAGGATTTATTTTAATTAGTTCCGTATTTAGTATTTAATGTGCCATTTAAATAGTGAACTTGTATGCTGTATTTGATTTCATTGATTGTTAATTAATTACTTTACTGAAGAATTGGCAAAAACAGTAGTTATAATTTTGTGGGTACAAATAAAATTAAATTGGCTGTGCAGTTTGTAGTTTTTAGTGATAATAGTATTGGTATGAAACTGTAGCGTTAAAGTTATTTATTTAGACGTCAGAAAAAGAGACGAGTAAAGAAAAATCCAACATCTTCAAGGTTTCAAGACTGCAAAGTATGTACTTATTTTTATGATTAGGTACATAATAAAATGTGAATTTAGATATAACTTATTTACACACAATCCATACAGATGTTTAAACATGATAATTTAATTTGATGGACTTTAAATGCAAATAGATTATTAACTTTGTAAGGTTAACCAAACAATACTTATAAAGTTATTTATTACAGCAAGTAAATCATGGAGTCTGTAAAGAAAAAGGGTCGCCCACCGCATCCCAGATCTAAAGCAAACCCACTGTCTGCTATAACATTTGCGTAAGTAAATTTTAAAATTTGAATTTAAATAAAATGGGTTAAAGAAATTAGTGTTTAATGTCTTACAAGATGAGCATGGATGATTAAATTTCTGACTTTATAATGAGACCAAATAAAAACTTATGCATGTTTTGATTATGATACCACTATAATATTTTTTGTGGTGTATGTAGGTACTTTTTAATAAATGATTATTATAATTAGAATTTTAATTAAAGGCATGTAAGATTTTATATTCACAAAACATTATACACTTTTGTGTACACAGCTCACAACTTAAGTGAAAATGTAGAATATATATTTCAAAACAATATTAAATTATGAGTCACATGAGTAGTCTAGAAACATAAATTATTTACATCTGTGACATAATAAATAAAAGTCTAACATGTACTACAGCTGTACATATTTTAATCCCCCAGTCTTATAAATTTCCTAGAAGTGTAAGTCATAAGTAATTGAAGATATACTCCCTTACTCATAAATGCCTCTAAAATTTTCGTCAATTGATTAGCTTACATTCTTACAGTTTGTTTGGCATAAGGTTGGTTTTACTAATAAAAATCTCGCTCAACAGTGATTAAATTTAAGAGGTGTTTATGAGTAAGATGGATAATGTATAAACTCAAAGTGAGCTTAAAGTTTAGTAAGCAAAAGTTTAAAAACTGAATTATTTTCACCATGTGAGCCAATTGACATCCACTAATGACATGGGGTTCCTCCAAATATTTCCACTTTATGTGGTTCTGTGCCTGCCTCATCCTTCAGTTTCCCACTGCCCTAGCCAAGTTTTGAAGATCCCATAAATGATTAAAATAAATCATATCATAATTACTAATTTAATTTCAACTAATTTATGCTTTAATATCCTTGTTTATTTTAGATGGACATTGCCAATGTTTTGGAGTGGAGTAAAAAAGGAAATGGATGAACAGGATCTGTATGAACCACTTGATGAACATTCATCAGGTAAGCTTCTACTTATGTTAACTTGACCTATCAGCATCAGCATAATAGAGGTTGAACTTTACCATGGTACTTTAAAATATTATTATTATTATTTAATAAGCAGGCAGGCAGTTGAAGCAACTGATAGCTCCTGTATCTGGTTTTTTTTTCATTTTTGGTGCTCATCTAATTTGTTTTTAAAAGTGTTAGTGGATGTGGCCGAGATTACACTTTCCGGTAGTCTGTTCCATGCTGGGATGACTCTATTGGTTAGGAAGTGCTTGTGTGGGTTGTTTCTAGAGAGGCTGGGACATAGCTTGAGGTGATGACCTCGTAGATGAGTATTTTCGTTCCTTATGAACATTTTGTGGAAGTTTTGAAGATCATAATGACCATTTAATATTTTGTGAGTTTCAATAAGGTCATCACGTTCCCTGCGTTTTTGTAAAGTTGTAAGCTTCAGTGCTGTAAGTCGCTCTTCATATGTTTTATGCTTTAACTGGTGCGGGATTTTGGTGAAACTACGCTGTATCTTCTCTAGAAGCTCAATATCCTTTAAAAAGTATGGGCTCCAGACCTGAAAGGTATAAGGCGAGAATAGGTCTGATATATGTTTTGTGGTATATTATATTATTGTAAAAATACTTTTTTGTATTTTGGCATACATACATACACTAACTTAATTTTCGCATGATGGGTTGAGACTACTGTGTGCCAACATAAATTTGATAAAATATTTAATTGTAGAAGATGATCTTTTAAAAAACTTTTAGTAGCAATATAACCTTTCGTGTCATATATGTCATACATGAGAAAAGATCAAAATTAACATGGCTTTATAACTCTGTTTTAGTTATATCTGATCACAAAATAATTACATTATATTATATCAGTCCTATCTAGCAAGCACTTGTCATTGAGCACTAATAAACTAAGTACCCCTTCACAGCAAATTTAATAATAAAATAATTATGACCACGACCTTACTTATATTATAAAACAATGGTTAAATAATAAATAGAAGTATAGAAGATACTTTATTTAAATGTGAATTTTAACACACATCATAAACGCCTCTTAAATTTTAGTCAATTGATTAGCTTAAATTCTTACGGTTTTGTTTGGTATAAGGTTGGTTTTCCTAATAAAAATCTCGCTAAACAGTGATTAAATTTAAGAGGCGTTTATGAGTAAGGGGGCTAGGTACTATTTTAACTTTATTAACAAGAATTTATGAATAATGTTTTTAATTTTCTTATCAAGCATAAATTAAATATCAGTTCAAAAGTCCGAAGTTCCCAAAGTTTTCATTAGTATAAAATTTAGCCCACCACCCTCCGAGCTTTTTCCTTTTTCTTTTTAAAATAAGAATAATATGTCGTACTTGTCACACAACAATAAGAAAAACTATTTAGTTTAACTATTCAATTCCCTTTTCAACTCATTTTATTTTACTTCATCGACAGTCCCACAATTAAGCATCAAGTCATTATGTCGCGTACTTACGTTAATGTTTTGTTAAATAAAATAATTTGTACTTTGTTAATCGATGTATTTATAAGATTTTATTTTAATTTCAACGAATATTTTACGTGAAAAACCTTTTAAAAATGTTTTTTTAATTTAAAGATAGTATTCGAAAACTGTTTTCGAATGATAAACTCGTTCTCAGGGTACTAGTCTCTTAATGCATACGAAGCGATTACTAATTAGAAATTATCCTTGCCAAGGATGGAAATATACCTTTATGAAAGTTTCTCATCAGCACTGATCAAAGTTTTTAGACTGGGAAGTATTGATATTCTCAAGTATCTTTTGATTTAATATGGTCTTACTTTACACTCGACCTAGGGTAAAAAAGTAATCATCATAACAGCCCAATAATGTTCCACTGCAAGGACGGGCCTCCTCCCGTGACGGAGGGATACTTGACCTACTAATACCACGCTAGCCAGACGGATTGGTATACGGTTTAATTTCAAGATTTCCTTCTTTTTACTTCGTAAAGATAATATTTACGGTTAGTCTCTTAGTCGGTTTTTTACGACACCCTTGGGATGAGATGGGGTGGTGACATATTGTTTTCTTACTCCGTCACCACACGGGTTAGGACTTAGGACGTAAGGAATACATAACACGAAATCCTATAGCAATTTATGTGAGGTCAGAGTGGGTTAACTGAAAGTAGGATTGTTTTCCTCTGTGATAGAGTCATATGCGTTCTGTTTTGTTAGACACCTGAGGCCTATATTTCTCAGTTTTAATAGCTGAAAATATATCTGTCATAGGACGTTAGGGTGTGGAAAATGTAATAACTATAAAAATTAAAAGGAGTGCAGGAGACTAGGCAATTGAATTAAGTAATGGTTTATTTAATGTGTACAGTAATTAACTAATTTTGTTTCACGTTACTAAAATAGGAATTAAAAGGGACTATTCCTGTAATAATTCTTCTTCGAAATTCAGTATCAATCACGCGTCAATTTATGACATTTAAGACGCAATGTCATAAATTACGAAATTGATAGACTTTTTAATTAGTCGCATAAATCACGAATTGCTAGTCAAAGGCATTAGGAATTTTAACGATTGTAAAAATTGTGAGAAAAAGCCTTCAGATAATGTAATTTCGTTAAGTGTACTTATAAACTACTAGCTGACCCCCGTGCCCACTTCGTTAGGGGGCGAAAAAAACGCGTAAAGCGCGCACTTTTTTAAACATATATCATTACTGCTCCACTCCTATTTAGTCATGGCGTGATACTTTATAGCCTATGACACTCCCCGATAAATGGACTATTCAACACAAAGAGAATTTTTAAAATCCGTTCATTAGATCCAGAGATTACCCCCTACAACGCCACAAACACACAAACTTTATCTCTTTATAATATTCGTATAGATTGTTATTTATTATGAGTAAATATTGGTGTTCTCTTCTAGGGCCTCTTGGAGATAAATTCGCGCGTCTCTGGGAAGAAGAAGTGCAAAGGGCAGGTGCAAAGAGGAAACCAAGTTTATTACGAGTTATTTTGAAGGCGTACGCGGCTAAATGTATGCTCTATGGTTTCATATTGCTATTCATGGAATGCGGAATAAGGTAAGACACCATATTGAATATTTTCTTCCCTACTAAGTACCTTCTTTTTTTTC
Source organism: Schrankia costaestrigalis (assembly GCA_905475405.1). Classification (NCBI taxonomy): domain Eukaryota; kingdom Metazoa; phylum Arthropoda; class Insecta; order Lepidoptera; family Erebidae; genus Schrankia; species Schrankia costaestrigalis. Next base: position 11,026,755 of record FR997826.1, read on the forward strand.
TTTATTCATTCTTTTAATATTTTTTTTTTACTATTTTATTAACAGGCTTTATCCCCAATGCGATGACTTATTTGCAATCAATTCTTTTTTTTTTCTAACCGAATATACACACATCAAAAAAGTCTAAGCAACATGCATGATATTACAAATTTACCATTTATATTAATTTATTTTACCATTTATTTTAATTATAACGTTGTATTTTATTTTTAAAATAATATTTTTAGGGTTCTATGATGTAAAAATAACAGCTGTTTTCTTTATAAGTTCTTTTAATAACAGAAATTAACAATATTAGAATATACAGGTACATTTTTTTACAAATTGAAATTTCTTAAGAAAATGAATTTATTGTGAAAGAATAGGACAATTTAATACAAAGTATGGCCTCCTCTGCTATTCAGAACTTGTCGGCAACGATTATTCATTGAATTAATGAGACTGTTTATGTCATCTTGCGGTATTCGCTCCCAATGGAATTGTAGCAAATCCTTCAGCTGTTGGGTTGTTGTCACTCCGTCCAAGTCCTTCAAAACACGTCTCTGGAGCATGTCCCATGCGTGCTCGATGGGGTTGAGGTCTGGTGATTGTGCAGGCCAGGGCAATACCTGGATGTTCTCCGTTGCCAAGTATTCACTGGTTCGCCGAGCTGTATGTGAACGCGCATTGTCATGCATTAACGTAAAATCGGAGCCAAAGGTTTGTGCAAATGGATGGACATAAGGTCTGAGAATATCCTCAACGTAATTTTCAGCGTTCATGTTTCCATTTACAAAAACGAGCTCAGTTCGCCTGTTCTTCATAATACCCGCCCATACCATAACTGTTGAGCCGCTGTATGGATGAACTTTCTGAACGCACCTGAGTCTTTCAGTATTTCCGGGTCGACGGTACACTCGCACCCTTCTTGTATCAGGCCTAAACCCGAATCGCGACTCATCGGAAAACATAATTTTATCCCATTGTTCCTGGGTCCATGTTATGCGTTCTCTACACCATTCATTTCGACGAGCGCGATTCCCGTGACGTATCGGTGGGCACCTGATAGGGCGTCGAGCTCGTAGGCCGTACTCATGCAGTCGATTTCGCACAGTTTGGGGACTTACATCAACACCACTTGAATTTTGTAGCCTCAAACTTATCTCTCGAGCGGTTAACATCGGCTGGCGTCTTGCAGTCAGTTGTATGTACCGGTCTTGCCGAGTGGTTGTACTCCTTTTACGGCCTGGATGCTGTTCAGCGGGTTCCCCTGTATTATTGTAGCGCTGCCAAAGACGACAAATAACACTTCTATGAATACCAAAATGTCGAGATACCTGAGATTGATTACTTCCCGCTTGCAACATCCCTACAGCTCTTTGCATTTCATCTGCCGTCAAATGACGTCGCTCCATGACGTAAAGAATATCTAACAATTCAATTTTGTCGCCAACTGTATTTAAATGGTTGGTAAAATTATAAAATCAAGACTAAAACGTAGCAATTAACATGCACTCAAATTCAAACAAATTCGCAGTCATTTGAATTTTAATAATAATAATAATAACATCGTTTATTGCTCAAAAATGTGGTACAAGAGGTGATAGGTACATTGTGTTCGTTCAGGCACATTTTGCCATAACAATGGCGTGCAACATTTTAGTAGGTGAAATTATTTACATGACTACGTTATGTTTAGACAATATAATGTCAATTTAATATAATGTCAATCGTGCTACTTAACCTAATATGTTTAATAACGAAGTCAATTCCGCATGCTATTATAATAGTACAAAACAGTCAATATGTCAAACTATACAATTAAATTCAACAAATTAATAATAAAAATTTAAATAAAATAATAAAAATAAAAACAAGAGAAACAATTTATATCCATTCATTAACTGAATAAATCATTTTATCCAGAATTAATATTTTAAGTTGATTCTTAAATATTGGCAGCGGAAGTGCTTGTAAATCATTTGGCAATTTATTAAAGATTTTTATACACATGCAATAGCAATTTTTTTGATATGTACTTGTTTTTGGCGCTTCTTTTAATACTAGCCGCTCTCCACGCCTTGTGTTGCGAGGATAGACGTCTTTGGCTTTTACAAAAATATGTGTGTTAATTTTTACAAACATGCATATTTCAAAAATATACATTCCAGGCAATGGCAATATTTTTAACTCTTTAAAGTAAGGTTTACAAGATTCAAACGGGGGAATACCGACAATAGCCCTGATGCCAAAAATTATAATTATGAAAAAAAAACAAAACATAATCGAAATTTTTTTTTTACAACCAGCCAGTATGTCATCAATAACAAAAAAGTTTACTTACCTATACACTTTGAGTGAGTAAATACTTAGAAATTAATTAATATAAATGGTAAATTTGTAATATCATGCATGTTGCTTAGACTTTTTTGATGTGTGTATTTTGTTAAGTACCTACATTAGGTATGAGATTTAAAAACTTATTTATTCTGTAAATCTTTCGCGTTTCTGTTGAACTGTATTAGAGAAGCAAATATGCGTAAAATATATGTGCATAATACAGTTTTTGTATTATTGTTTATTTACCATATCTTATGTAACAAAACATGTTTTATTTCCATTGAGGTGATTGACCTACAGATTCAATTGTTTCTGTATAATTGTAATACATAACTGTTATTGTCAATATTTAAATATTATTGACAGTTTAATACATTATTATTGATATATAGGTATAGTTAGGTACTTACATAAATGACATTCACGTAAATGTACTTTAATGTTTTGAATAGAGCAATAAATAATACTATATAATGTGACCTTTATTGTAATATTTTACAATTTTTTGTATGTCGTTTATCATTACTGAATAATATGAATATTTTGTCATTCGTTTGTAAAAGCGAATAACAAGTTTAATAAAAATTTAAAAATATAAATAAATACAATAGGTATGTAAAGTAGAGACAATAGAACTGTTGTCAAAAAATGATTAAAATACGAGTTTGTAATTTTAAGTCATGTTGGTGAAAAAGATAATCAAAATAATATTTATGCAGTAGACAAACAATTACTTTGATTGTGAACGAGATAATGAATGGATAAGAGAGAAGTATGTCCAAAGAGTAATCCAGGTACCCAGATCTCTCTGCTATGTCTTAATATTGCCAAGAGCTTCAGTAAGTTTTGCTAGTTGCGGCCAAAGAGGCATTGTTAGGATATTACCTAGGCAAGGTAATAACCTTGCCTAGGTAATATCCTAACAATGTCGTTAAAGGGGGATTTACACGGGTCGATTTTCGCCGTGCGGCTAGCCGCTTGACTAATCGCCTCACCAAACCGCCTTGCAAATTCTCCCTTGCGGCCTAGCCTAATTGCCATTTAGATGGAAAATTTACGCTGCGCGACAAAAATCGTGCGGTGTGTAAATCTCCCTTATGAACACAAATGACAGATAGTAATGGTGACTTTTAACTCAACAGCCTCCTTAAACACCAGCGTCGTAAGTCCTAGACCCTTTCATGGTAGGCAAATGTATTTTCCCCACCCCATTCAACCACCGTAGACATGACAATTTACCTCTTTTCTGTCACGGCATACTTCCACGACCCAAACTTCTCTAGAATTTTACCATGAACTCTGCTTATGTTACCTACTTCCAAGTAGCGAACTTCTGTAGAATTTTACTCTGCTTATCTTCAACAAATAGATAGACAAATAGTAATTTAGCTCGTAGTACTTAATTTTTTAAATAAATTATTAAGCAATTACGTCAAAGAGCCCCCTCAGCAAAGAGAAGGCACTTTGACCCACAAGGTGTGAAGAATTGTAATGCTAGATTACTTCCGTAGATTATCCGTAATCTTTGTTCAAGTGTTTTTATCTCGTAACATCATAAGTCCATAAAAAATGTCCGCCTCATACAATTGAATATGTTCGTTGATTCCACACAAAAAAATTGTCATAATTGCGATGAGTCACGAGAAAATTGTAGTTGCCTACACGGTTACTTCACATTGCGTTTAGTTATTTAAAATAAGTGATTATATGATGTAACTTTAAATATAGACATTGGGTATGAAAATGTTATATACGTTACCATCATAGTAAGCCATGAACGCTAAATGCTGGGTCCGACCTCCATTCACCGAGGTAATACCTACCTAACCTACTGAAACCATGCAGGGTTGACGTATTTATTGGGTTTGGTTCTATCGGTTTTGCCTTCTTTATATAAGATACTGAATATAAAGTAATCTTACCTATCCCTTTGTCGGCTTTTACTATACCTTCGATAAGATTTGTCAAAATTTGCTCCATATTGGTTTAATTTATTTTGCTTTTGTTCTGTTTTCGCGTCCTTAAGGTCTCCTTTGACGTTTTAGTATCCTTTGATTGGATATTATCTTATAATCTCAAGCAATTGCTTCCACTCGGATATTCTTCAACCTAAGGGTCCTTTCACACCGGTCCGTTCTGTGTGAAAAGAAAAATGCGCGCCGATATGCTCTCCGAGCTGGTCTATACGAGAAGACCCTAAATGAATTTAAACGTTATTACGAGACTTACTACTACTCGAGGAAATAGAGAGCTTCTACAAGGACCTGTACGCATCACGGATGACTAAACGCTTAATACCTAGCGAGGATGACCACAGAGCCCCACTCACGCGCCATTATACGGAGGACATCCCCGATGTCAACCGGGGCGAGGTCAGAGCTGCTCTCGAGCAACTTAAGAACAATAAGTGTCCAGGTGATGACGGAATTACTACAGAGCTATTAAAAGCTGGCGGAACACCTGTCCTAAAAGAGCTCACAAAGCTTTTTAACTCCGTCATTCACCAGGGCCTAACACCTCAGGCGTGGAGCGGGAGTGCGGTGGTCCTGTTCTTCAAAAAAGGTGATAAATCCTTACTGAAGAACTATAGGCCCATATCACTCCTGAGCCACATCTACAAGTTGTTCTCGAAAGTACTCACAAACCGCCTCGCCAGAAGACTCGACGACTTCCAACCACCGGAACAAGCCGGGTTTCGAAAAGGCTACAGCACCGTGGACCACATCCATGTTGTTCGGCAAATTGTACAGAAGACTGAGGAGTATAATCAGCCGCTGTGCATGGCTTTCGTGGACTACGAAAAAGCCTTCGACTCAATCGAAACCTGGGCGGTTCTGGATGCTCTGCAGCGATGTCGCATCGATTGGCGGTACATCGAGGTGTTGAGATCTCCATATGAAACTGCCACTATGACCGTCCAGCTCCATGACAAAAAGACTCCACCTATTGAGTTGCGTAGAGGGGTGAGGCAAGGGGATGTAATTTCCCCTAAGCTCTTTACCAACGCGCTCGAAGACGTCTTTAAGACGTTGGACTGGACTGGACGGGGCATCAACATCAACGGCGAGTATATCTCACACCTCCGGTTTGCTGACGACATCGTCATCGTGGCAGAGTCACTGGAACAGCTTGACGGGATGCTGCAGGGCCTAAATGGAGCCTCTCGACGGGTCGGACTCGGCATGAACCTAAACAAAACGAAGATCATGTTTAACAAACATGTAACGCCGAGGCCGATCTATGTCGACGGATTGATGCTCGAAGTTGTTCAAGAATATGTTTACCTCGGACAGGTTGTCCAGCTTGGTAGAAACAACTTCGAGAAAGAAATCGATCGCAGGATCCAGTTGGGTTGGGCAGCATTCAGCAAGCTACGTCGGGTCTTCTCTTCGCCTTTACCGCAATGCCTGAAGACCAAAGTCTTAAACCAATGCGTCCTACCAGTAATGACATACGGTGCCGAGACGTGGACACTCACAGTAGGGCTAGTCCACAAACTTAAAGTCGCGCAGCGAGCAATGGAACGAGCTATGCTCGGCGTCTCCTTGAAGGATAAAATCCGGAACGAGGTTATCCGACAAAGAACCAAAGTAACCGACATAGCTCGTAGTATTAGCAAGCTAAAGTGGCAATGGGCTGGTCATATCTGTCGAAGGACCGATGGCCGTTGGAGCAAACGTGTCCTAGAGTGGAGACCGCGACTCTACAAACGTAGTGTAGGACGCCCCTCAGCTAGGTGGACCGACGACCTCATAAAGGTCTCTGGGTCGGACTGGATGCGGAAGGCGCAGGACCGAGTTCTGTGGCGTATATTGGGAGAGGCCTATGTCCAGCAGTGGACTGCAATAGGCTAGTTGATTGATTGATTGATTGACGAGACTTAACCTTCTGGTGAAATCTGTCAACAATTTTATCAAAAAATGTGTTGTTAAAAACATTATCATTTGAAGAATTTATGATTTGAGAATTTATTAAAACTATTTGTTTTAAGACTACTGTCACTGTCGTGATTAAGTACTGTGACGATATCTATACTTATATTATAAAGAGGTAAAGTTTGTGTGTTTGTGACATTGTAAGGGGTAATCTCTGGATCTACTGAACCGATTTAAAAAAAACTTCCTGTGATGAATAGTCCATTTATTGGAGAGTGTCATAGTATTTAATAGGAGTGGAGCAGTGATGAAATATGTTTAAAAAAGAGACGCGTTTTTATCGCCGCTCAACGAAGTGGGCACGGGTCAGATAATACACAATAATTAACATGCACAGCAATCTGTTGAGTACTCGTATAATTATTGTCTTTAAACGGATGTAATCATTAAGTTTTCGTGTTAAGTAGCAACATAATACGATCATTAGCGCAACGAGCCTATTATATGACATAATGAACTTAATTCTTTAAGTTCATTTTGTTTAGTAATTTCATATTAGGTATCAAGAGTCTGGTTGGTTTTAGTTTTTTATTTTGTAAAAAATATACGTCAAGGATAAGTCTAACTGTTTAATTGAGCAAACCACTCAGTCCATCCTTCAACTCTACATGCGTCCATAGAGTCCGCCTGAAAACACACGATCAATAACTAATAAAAACTTCAGTTTCAAGCATTTGCATTAGGTGACATTGACCTACCATATTCTAGGTACAGACAGCAAACAAATCACCTTACAAGGTGAATATGTAGGTACGATATTACAATTTTTTCATCACAATGCTATACTATTATGACATGCATTATTCAAAGAATACCCTAGTAATTAAAGAAATTTATATTTCAATACAAAACACAACACAATAGAGACAGAAGTTCGTGTGAATTTGTTTATGTATGTTAAAATAATGAATCGTATGTTGAATTACGTAGCATATGAATGATTTTTTGCGTAAAAAAGTACTAGTTATGACATACATATACAATTATGATGGCTTGTAATTAATAGGTGTATGTAACTGGTAATTTTAGAATGAAATTAATATTAGATAAGCCTGTCGACTGACAACAGCCAGCCAGGGCTAGAACTGTGACCAGAAATACTAAGATGCACTCTTTTTAAATGTTTGAGTTTGAGTGTTTTATCTAGTGATGATTTTTGTTTCTAATATTTGCAGCTGTGATTTCACAAGTAACGTTTTTTGGGTTTTTTCATCAAAAATAGATAAAAAATAAGTACTCTATGCGACTTAAAATAAGTCTTATATTTGCGTTGGACAAATATTAGGACATGATTACTTTCATCAGTTTTTTGTTTCACTACCTCCTTCAACGATAGAGGAAAAATTGGCATATCATGCGAACTAGGCTAGGTATAGACCTAAGACATAGGTCTTATTTCTATTTTAGTCTATAAAAAGATCAGGTGTATACTTATTCTTGCTGTTTTGTAAATATTATGGTTGTTAAAGCTCTCTATTCTTTAGTTACTCTTAAAATTCCTTTAAGTAAGCTGAATTATTCTGTTACAAGAAAGGACAGTAAGTAATTCTTTTCATATTTTATCTCAAAATATTGAGTCATTTTTTTTGTGTTATGACTCTATTGTGTTTTGCAACAATGTGTTCTTTATTACGTGTCCTAATGTTATACATAATGAATTGTTAAAATGTATTATTTATTATATCTACAAAGTTTTATCTCTGTATATTATATCTTTCAGGCCGACAGTTTGAGAATTCATCAGACATTGTCTGTCTACAATCACTGTTTCTATGTATTGAAGTTTAAATAAAATCACTTTCTTGAGTCCATTCACATTTAAAGTCAGAAACAAACTTATATAAAACAAGGAAAACACACATCAACAAAAATGTAACATATCCAGGCACGGAGATTCTTTACTAATATTCTAGTTTATGACCCTACCTTTTAAACACGTGTAGAACTATTGACAAGAGCAATTTTATTAAACTACATTTCATGTAGGTATAATGTAGTGTCATGCTACGTTTCCAGGATGAAGCCGCTACCAATTACTTCTTTTCTTTCTCTCACGGATTCCCAGTCACATGTGAATCATATTGTAACTAATAATATTACTCACATATTTCACAACAGAACGACATCTAGTCCCAAACTTAGCAGATCTTGTAATATTAAATGTGTAAGTATATACATAAACTCACGCCTTATCCCGTCCGGGGTAGGCAGAGACGACAGAACGCCACTTGTCACAATCCTGGCAAACAGATTCAATGTATAATATACATATTCATACATATTAAATGTATTATGACCGTAAGCCAGAAATATTATTGATTTACTCCGGCTCACCTTTCTTTATTTAACAAGTTATAGGAAAAACCCTTGTTTTACGTAGCGTCTTTACCTATTAGTTAACCTTCGCCTTCATAGAATTGTTTGCCTGTGTTATTCACATGTTCGTAGACGTTGCTATTTTCAATTAGTGAGGTAATTTGCAAAATAACTTAATTCTCCTGGAATTACACTGCAATTCTTTTTATTTAAGTTTATTTCGGTAATAAGGATTCTGCGGCTCAGGACCATTCATTGTTTTGCATGGCCGGCATTCTAAAACTCAAATTCGCACGTCTTTTAACGGGTCTGGCATGGCGCTGAGCCAGTTGCGCAAATCATGCGCCTGTTAATCAGAGATAATTTAACATAATTTTATCTCTGTGGCACTATATTTCCTTTTGATAAAAATATTTAAAATACTCGTTTCTGTGTTTTTATTCTTTTACTTTTTTCATGTTTACTCAAATAAAGTAAGCGAATACTTCAATAAATATAATATTTTATGTTTAAGTAGGGTAACAAAGTTTAGGTATAATTTTTTAACAATTAATTAAAATAATAAATAAATTACATGTTTAAAGGGTCCGCACAAGTCAATGAACTGTCGACCTTAACCTTAGTATTACCAGACGTATTAAAAGATAAGTCGTATCACAAATATTTTATATAATAATAAGTTTGGAACGAATCAATGTAAATAAAGCTGTTTCACATGTTTATTTGTATACGTAATACTTTCCTGACCTCGATAACATTTATGTGTGATATGAAATGGGAATTCGTGTCATTGTTCATACATACTTTGTTTACTAAAAGTATCAGACGTCTTAACAATCACATATCAGCATATCACAGTTCATGTACTTAGTCTTTACTTTATATGGTTCACTTTTTTTAGATAACAAAATACGCATAATAGAATTATATAAGTTTTGAACTTATCACTGTACGTTTTCCCTAATGTTACGTTTTCCCTAATAAAATTATTAAGAAAGAAACTATAACAATTTCTTTGCAATAGTAGTAAGTAAATATTTTTTGAATCGGCTAATTAAAACTAATTGTAGTCAGTAGAATTTAAGACCTTCATTCGCGTCACTGAAGAAGGCCCGTATATTACTCGTAACACGATACATGCGCCATCGATTTTTTTTCCTTGTACATAAGATACGTAATGTTATGCAAGTCTAACACGAACCTAACGTTAAATACACGAAAAAAATAGTGATAGATAGGTATATTGTCTACCTATTTTATCGATAATTCTAGAGTATGAACACATTGTTTCACACCAAAGCAGTTCTAATACTAAGCTTATCCAACATTCTGTAGCTTTTCATAAATTGGTTCCATTACTTTTCTTTTTTTCTTTAAAACATAAGCCGTGCCCTAAAGATCATGCCTTGTGTCAGTGTTTAGCAAACAATTATTTACAGATACAAAGTGTATAACACACGTGATATAATACTCATGAGAATCAATTGCGAAAGGCAAACAATTGACCGCAACTGTAACTACCGAGTCATATAGACGAGGTATGTGTGTATGGCCATACGATGCTTCTATCGTTTCCATTTAAGTCAAAATTATTTCTTGTCAATCTATCGCAGTATAACTACTCCTAATGAACGAATTATTACGAAATTGATAAAACTATAAATAGATTCATAGCAGCATACTGTTGCCAATTTGTTATTGATTCACATTTCACTGTGTTTCTCTCTATTATACAATGTACCTATCAATTGATTATATAAATGACGTTGTTTGTTTGTACAAGAACAATTATCAATAGGGGACAAATGAGCTATACCTATAGTTTTATTGGAAAATGTTCCTTATTCCAAGGTAATACGGAATGTAGGGGAATTATGTTTATGTACCTATGTCTCAAATGTTCTGTAAGGAAACTGTAATACAAAAAATATTTTGTTTGCTAATATTACAGAGGCTGATTAAATTAACTTCAAAAAGTTTTCGCGATAGCGCCACTATGCTAAGATTATAGTGTTTGTCTCGTTCATAGATAGTTCGCCAAACGCTTTCTTGATTAATTAAATTGGTCATTAGTGACTCTTCTTGAGCAGTTCAACATGATTTAACGGCCTTCTCCTTACATGTTTAGCTTAACAAAATTTATCTTACCAAAACTAATATATTTTGCTGAACGAAGTAACCTTTATTGCATTTTTTACAGATCAATACTATGTAAAGGTACAACTGTAAAGCCTTCTTTCGGTTTAATAATATTGTATTATTAGTAAGAATCAAATTATAACTTTTTAATGAGTAAATGAGGTTGAGACACCTAGTAATATAATTTTTTTGTATCGAAGAATGTGTGCGAAGTTAATATAATTTTAGTGAAACCAGACAAAATAGAGTTATAGACAGTTTAAGCAAGGGTTAAGAAACGGATAACTTAAACTTTAATATGGTTTCTTTCTCTTATATTTAAAAATAAGTTAGTAATAAACAGATTTAGATATTCGTACAGATACAATCGTAACAGGTTCTGGGGGTAATGTCCTGACGTTTGCGTCGAGCATAATAATTCCAATCGTGAATTTGTTGAACTACTAAATATTAGTCGATTTAAATTCAGTTTGATTTTACACAATAGAATCGTAAGAGTACATGCCTTAAGTTTTATTAATCTTGAGTGTACTTGAAAACGTCAGTTTACAAAGTATCGATTATTCAATTAAACTATCTTAACACTTGTCGTTGTGTCGTAAGTCGATTAAAATTGCTTTTATGGTGAGTGTTCATGTGGCGATGGACTAAGAAAAAATGGTATCTCCAACTCCGTTCCTTTTCCTCTCATTCACGCTCAGGAGAGGGTGTCAGGAAAAGGAGCATTACATCTTGTTTAGGCACAAATAGTGAGGTCATGGTTGTGTCTCTTTCCGGATATCATACAGATTCTTGTTAAGTTAGGTCGTTGCTGTCATACTTTCCTAGATAAATTAATAGCTACTGAACTTATAGTCACAAAATTCTACTTGGATCCTGAATCCTGTGCTTCCATTCTTGTTGCAAAAGAAAATAATAATTATAGCGTGCGACATTCGGCAAACGAATAATTGAGTAAACGCGTCAAGAATATAAAAATGGTAAAAATAGATTTTTAGAAAAATTAATTTAAAAATGCAGCATTTATTAAAATATATTTACTTACTAAAGTTTATCAGAAATTCGGAATCTATAAGAAATATTTAATATTAATAATCTGTATAAACCGAACTGCCCGTGCCTGCCGGTGGGACATTAATGGGCTGTTATGATGACGAATCTGTATAATCTTAACTTACTACATAATCTTTGGAAATAATAGTATTTCCAAAGCGAATTCTACAAAACAAATGTTTTTATGTAATATTACTTTTTGTAAATAAACTAAACACGTTGTAAAATGTATCTAATGACACTTTAAGCAGTAGGTAACTAGATGCACTTCATACAATACTGTAAATATAACTAAGTACAATAAGTCTACAATGTACAGTCTGAAAGGCACGTGGAAACTATTGTGTTTTTAGTGTTGTGGTTTTCCTTGTACGCTTCTCTCTTGTTACTAACATCATTTTTTTTATATCTAAAACTTTTCTTTAAAAATACCTTTTAAATTTACTTTAATACTTTAAACATAATTTAATATTTTTTGAAATTTAATTTTTACACAAACTTATATTACACATACACTTAGTTTTAATATTAAGAATACATGTACTTATACTAAAAGCACTTTTAATACTTATGTAAATTTTCTTGTGGTTTTATTACTTTTGCAAAAAGTGTTTCTTTTCTTTATTTTAGAGAGTTTATATTACGTAATGTAATGTAAGGAGGTACCTAATGTAAATATATTTGTTGAACTTTGGACCAAAGTTCAGAGTACAAAATCTTTTTTTATCTAAATTTTTACTAGTTAGCGAGTCAAAACGCTATCGCTAGGACTCGATAACCCTTGAGACTACTTAGGTACTGCTTTTTTGTTTTAGTTAGGTCACATATTTATGATTATAGGCTATGTAAAATCTCGCTATAACCAATAGAAGTCCAGTGTGTATGAAATACGTACCAAAAACTTGTAAGAAAAAATTTAGATTATAATTTAGGCAAGCGGTGCAGTGTGCACAGCTAGTAACTAATCAACAACCTTGAAATTGATTTTGCGTCTATGACCGATAACAGTACAGTAAAATATCGATAAACCTGTCAATTTCATTCACTTTATGTAATCATTGATATGTTTTAATCTGCATGTCGGTATATTTTGTTTTTATCTTCGATTTTATCATAACGAAATCTTAAAATATCTACGCATTGTATTTTAAGATTTCGATATGATTGAACCTTGAGGAGATAAAAATAATCTGTACGCTTTCTTCGTATAAAAACCCAATGTTTTACTTTAGGGTAGGTCTTCATGAGTGTTCGTCTTCGTAGGGAACATTAGATACTATTACAACGTTAGCTAGAATATATTTTACGCTAAAATGATTTACCAAACCCCGTCGTCAATAAATAATTTATAATTACGCTGAAATTAACTCCGCGGGCTAAAAAAATAGGTTAAATTTATTTGTACTATTCGCATCTTTAGGATGGCTCTGCCAAGTATCTCATGGAAGCCCTAGACCGACTGCAGCGACATGCGTTCTGCATAGTTAATGATACCAAGGTCACGGAGCACGCAGAGTGGCTACAGCTTCGCAGAGCTATCGCCTCTCTTAATGTGTTATATCGCATGTACCATGGAGAGTGCTCTGAAGAGTTATTCGATCTTGTTCCTCCGTCCCCTTTTCATAACAGGACCACTCGTGCCGGTTTGCGGTGTCATACTCAGACGGTCTGTCGGATATCGGCTCGCACCAATGGGTTCGGGAATTCCTTCCTATGCCTAACCATTAAGTTGTGGAACCAACTTTCGGCTCACGTATTTCATAAGATGATGACGACGGATTGAAGTTATTTTTAGTTTACGATTACGGCTTCATTTGTGGACTGTACTCGCGCTTTCCATCAGGTTCGATAAAGTCATATTGCCGTGTTTATGTATAAAAAAAAAATACCTAAGCTAAATTCAATCCAAAATCCGAAAAATAAAATTAGTTCTTTATTGCGTTTCTATAGTTCATCTAATTCATACAATCTACAATAGTTCTAATTGTCGATATTCATATTGACTCATTTTGCAAAATATGCGGTAAATAATCAAATGTCACACGCACAGTCTATCTTGACGACGATGGCCTTAAAATTGATTTGTAGATAGATACTTGTCTCCGATACTATTTACTGATTATCCTGTCAATTTCTTTCCGCAATATTTATGTAACGGTAGTATGTACTTATACGTCGGATATTTTTTTTAATAGAAATATTGTTACAAAAAACCCAGTTCAACCAGAACTAGTCAAATGTGTATGTAGAACTGCTAAAGAAACGTGACGCGAGTCAATGTAAAACTTTATTCAAAACAATACTTTAAGAAAATAATTATTAATTAATACAATCCATGCAATTAAAATATTATAAAATTAATTATTACGCAATTAGGTACCTAGTTTCATAAGTAATAGTTTGATTTGTTGCTTATTATAGAAACGTAAACAGTTTAATATAATTGCGATGTTAATCTTCAAAATGTATTAGCAAACTCATTTCAAAATTTATTTACAAAATAAAGCAGATTTTATTTTATTTTTACATGTTTGGGAGGCTTACAGCTATATATACATGGACTTAAAAATAGCAACAAAACACCAATAACAATCTATCTCATATCTTTTTAGCAACATTCATTATTAAAATGTTCCTCAGCACGGAAGTACTGCGAGTGATAAACTTATCTTACTAACACCACGTAGGTCAGACGGTTTTTTTTTTTTTTTTTTAAAAGACAACTCTTGCACTAGGGATCATCGCGGGGACCTTTTACAAACATCAATTAACGGACACAAAAGAACACCCAGACCAGGACAATAATTTGTGGATCTCACTAATTATTGTCCTGCGTGGGGATCGAACCCACAACCTCTTGCACGGCAGCCGCTTGCGCTACCGTCGCGCCACCGAGGTCGGCCTTTTAAGGCTCGATCGATCGATCGGTCGATTGTTTAAGGCTTTAATATAAAGTTTTCCTTCTTTAGTGGCCGTAAAGAAAGTATTTTCGTAAATTCCCTTAGTCGCTTATAACGACATCCCAGTGATGTAAGGGATCTTGAAGAGTACGAATTCAGGTCGGACTAAGAATCCAAATACCAAACAATTATTTATTTCTTCTGATCAGTAATGTATTTGTAGACCGATTTTTATCGATCCTTGGTGCTCAATCTCGTCGATCCATTCAATATGACACTTACAACTCGCAAGACAGCTAACCGCAATAAAATGTCTTTCGTTTCTAAGATCATATTATCTTAAACACAACTCATACTACTTTATACCATGTAATGATAACATCTAATGTTTACTACAATAAGGGAAATACAATCAGGGATTATGAACAAAAAATCTGTAATAATTACTTTATTCACTGATAGCAGTTATCGTAAGCTTATTACTTCTGCTATATAAACAGGAGTTTAAACAGTATTCATTGTCTTGTTAGATAAGATAAGCTTGAACAGATGTTACGTCCTTCGTATTACTGCCCGAACTTATCTATTGATTAACACTATTTACTACTGTTTCTTGAGTCGTTATACCTATAATGTCGCAGGGAAATGAGGAAACCAGGGATTTCACGAAATCCCTAGTGATATGACGAAATCCCGTTTCTACTAGAAAAGAAATGCTCATATTTTTGTTTGTAGGTAAAAAACACAGGGATTTTAACTTCTGTAGGCTAGGTTAGAACTGTGACTGCATTTTCGACATTTACCGGGTTTTCGTGATATCCCTAGTGATTACGTAAAATCCCTGGTTTCCTCATTTCCCTGCGACATATACATATAGCCAAACTAACTTTACGGCGCGGGCCCTTGGGAAAACAAGAATGTTATAGGTATATAATATAATGAAAATGGCTGCTATTGCTGTTTTTGTGTTTTAGATTTTCTAAAAAGAAAGTATCAGGTATTATGATTTGTTTTTCAATTATGGTCGCGATATCTATTATCTTTCTAAAAATCAAGCACGTTTATTATACAGAAAATAACTATATGAAATGTTTCATTTGACTACCCATAATGGTTGTTATTATAGCGCATGGTTACTACGCCGAGTTCGAAAGTTCGAACCCTGCACACTAACCCCCTTACTTATAAACGTCTCTTATATTTAATCACTGTTTAGCGAGATTTTTATTAGCAAAACCAACTTTATACCAAACAAAATCGTAAGAATTTCAGCTAATCAATTAACTAAAATTTAAGAGGCGTTTATGAGTAAGGGGGTAAAACATTTGTGTGCACATGGTTGTTTCGCGTTTTCTAGAGAGGTCTAGTTTGTTTATTACTTGTTTATTAACGATAGTTCAGGCTCTGCTTAGTAGCGTTGAGAGTATGCCTAAGGACAGTTACATTTTATACGAACTATTAGTACCTACCT
This sequence comes from Schrankia costaestrigalis, assembly GCA_905475405.1. Classification (NCBI taxonomy): domain Eukaryota; kingdom Metazoa; phylum Arthropoda; class Insecta; order Lepidoptera; family Erebidae; genus Schrankia; species Schrankia costaestrigalis. The sequence continues at coordinate 11,042,888 of FR997826.1, forward strand.
AAACTATCTTACGAGTACTAATCCACTAACCCTGAATTCTTTAGAATACAACAGCCACGTATGCTGGGCAGGTTCATCGGCTACTTCAGTCAAGGAGAGCAACGGTTCATGCATCGACGTCTAAAGCACATCGAACAACAAATTCATACTAATGTAGCAAATAACTCAAAAGAGTGAGATAGATACCGATTATTTTTCTTTGTTTTACGTAGCTTGCAGTATTTTTGTATTATTAGTATTTTTGTATAATATTTGTAAGTCGGGTCTTACTTGTGGTATATACTACCTAAGATACCTAAGTTTTTTGTCTGGTGTTTTGACAGACTTGCAAGGATCGTGGTCGCGGAGGAACCGCAAGTCGCCCGAAACGTCCAGGAAAAAACTTGTATATTATGTGGTAAATACTGCGAATATAATCCGACTTAGAAATTTGTAAAAGGTATACAAAACACGAAAGTTTAAAAATCGATTATTAGTAGGTACTTTTGTAACTATTAACTTTGATATAATAGTTACAAACTTTTAAAATAAACGTCATTTTTGAATATGTATATTAAAATTGGTAGTTGATCGTATTTATAGTTTTAGTCAGTCTTGAAAAGTATCCGATTGAGTTATAGAATGGTCTAAAATGTTTCGATTGGAAATTTATAACTGCGTAGTAACTACGAGTACTTCAATTGACTACTTAACTAGTGTATTTTTATTAATAGATATGTGACCTATTAGCCCAATTATGTAGTTTCGTTGTTCCGGCCCAATTTAGTTTTGTCATAAAGTGTTTATAGCCACATGCCATGTATTGATTTTTGATTAGATAATATTTGGTGAACTATTAGTTTGACGTATAAGGATTATTTACATCATCTCAGTATAGATAGTTTTAAAAAAAAAATCTTATGTGGTTTTGTCTTCGTAGACTACGTCCGTGGTAGAGACAGAATAAAAGTACTCAATGTCATCAGCCAATATTGTCCCGTCATTGACGTAACTGTCAATTATGCGAAATCTGACAAGCCTAATATTATTCCAAGAGAAAGAAAGGAAGCAAACTTTCCTTCAATTAAAGAAGAGACGAATTGCTGCAATGTGACATTAAAGGACGGAAAAGAAATATTTATGAATTTTTATTTGTTTACCAATGATTGCTGAAGTGACCAAAAGCTATCTAGATTTACATTCAGAGATTCCATACTACTACTTAAAAGTAGTACTATGGAAATTTTTTGTTTAGGTGGAAGGCTACAGTACTTAGTGAAATTAAATTACAAGTCTACGAATTAAGACATAAGCTGGTGTCCATGGTGGTGACATAACCATCTTATGTCTAGAGTAGGCACCAAGCAGCTCTTGGCTATGCGCTGACAAAGCTGACCACCATGAGCAGCGGTGGTCCACCAGGCGGTAAAGCTACCACCGAAAAGTAGTAAAAAAACTAGTTTTTTTTCGAAAAATAAATGTAGGTAGATAATTCACGCACGAAGCGTTTCTAACTATTCATGTAGAGTAAAGTATATTGATTGATTTGTTATCAGCCTTTTTATGTAAGTCAGTGATATGTTTTTCTGTTATGGATAGGGGAAAGCCTAAAGTTAAAAGTACTTGATAAATCATTGTTATTTATTCATTTCATTTTACTTGTCTATGTAATGTAACTATTTTGGTATCGTGGTTTGAGCTAATTGCGACTGCTTTGGACGAATTTGCGGACTTGAATCTCATGCATAACAATTGGATCCCGTCCACTAATGATGCCATCTACTAATGATTCTGTATTTGTGTCTGATTAAATTGATGTTTTTAAATGCGATACAAGACATGACTCCTAGTGAAGAAGTTCCTTTTTAAGTTCCCTTCCTTACTTCCTTGTTAAGAACATTTACATGTTTTGAAAACTGGCTGATGTTTATTAGATTTTTCACGCATTAGAATTGAAATGTAGTAAGTAGGTACATTATTAATACAGTAGGTAAATAAGACCTAAGGTATTATGTAAGTAGTTGTGTTTCTAGACTCGTTTCTTTAGAGGAATCTATGTTACAATAGATTATACAATAGCTCTGGCCTGCGCGTGGGTTGGGCAAAAAAATAAATTAAAATAAATCAAACCAATGGTCAAAGACAAAGCCTATGTCTATGTCTGGCGTGGTAACCGACATCCAGACATTTTCATAATCTGCTGCTGTCTCTAATACTTATGACTATATTTTTGTCCACAGAATAGCACAGCCAGTGTTCCTGGGCAAATTGGTAGAGTTCTACAGCCAGGGTAGTCAAATAAAGCAGGAAGAAGCCTACTTGTACGCTGGGGCCGTGGTTCTTTGTTCCGCGCTTAACGTATTCCTCGTGCATCCTTACATGATGGCCATATTACATATGGGGATGAAGTTTAGAGTTGCCTGCTGCTCACTTATTTATAGAAAGGTAAGTACCTAACTATCCTATAAAGGTCCGATGTTGGTGATGATGCAAGTCCTTGTAAGATCTATATCGTGTTTATTTTACTAACTGCCTTGGTGGCGTGGTGGTCGCGGGTTCAAATCCCACGCAGGATAATTCTTTGTGCGATTCACACATTATTGTCCTGCGTCTGGATGTTCGTTAAATCTATGTTTGAAGAGTTCCCGCGACACATGGCATGAGCTCTAGTGCGGGGTTACATTTATTTTAAACAAGAAAAAAAAAAGTCTAATGTTTGTGTATGGCTTGCACGAGTACTATATTGTGTTTATTTAGTTGTAGTATCTGAATTAAATAACACATTATATCAATACATGCTGTACATCTTCCGCATGATGCAGTTACGAGAGTATCTGGATGCAAATTGTTTCATACTTCTCAGGTCTTGAAACCCACTAAATAAACAATTACCTTTTACCATATTTTTGGTACCAATGACTGAAGACACCTATGTCAAATTCCTTTAAATCTTGTCTCTTATCAAAAATATTATAACAATTCCAATTAAGTATTATAAACATTTAATAGTGTGAAAACGTTTTGTCATACAAGAGTAGTTTTATAGTTGTATCTAAAATGTCATAATGACACAGCGTTTATAAGCAGTGACCTTGAGTAATATAATATAGTAATGTTTCTATGAGCAATATAGTATGATGTTTGAACTCACATGTTCGCTCGTTTATGGGGCCAAAGGTTACTGTGTTGTATTTTTTTGCATTCATTGCTTTATTTAGTAACTATCGTATAAAAAATTATACATAAAAATTGTATAAACTTAATAATTACATGTAATTATTATAATACAAAACTTTGATAATGTAACATTCCTTTGTGGGTGTGAGTACCTATGTACACACCTCAACAAAGTCTAGGGATATTTGGTATTTACTCAATTAACTCCAAAATTATTGAAAATAACATACAACATGTTTATATTTTTATAAAGGCAATTTATCAGGCTACAATCAAGAATTAAATAAAAGTATTATTTTTGCGTAAATAATTTTTTATTCAAATAAATAAAAAACTTGGAAAATTAGTAAAACTAACAATGAATTTGTTTCTTAAGCAAAAGTGAAAATAATCGAAAATTAATCTGTTTTTAAATGTAATGTGAGTAATCAGTAGTCAGTACATTAAAAAAACCGTAAATAACGGTCCTGCAACGGTTTTTAATGCTTGGATTAAGTTATCCAGGTCTTGATGCGGTATAATGTTACAGGTCCGACTAGGATACAAAAAAAGTTGCTCTTCCATTGCAAGTTTATGCAGGAAAATTCATCAAAGCCCTTTTTTTGAACATGTCCTACGCGTATTTTATGGTTTTGAGGTTAGGCGATTGAGTGGTTCAGCATAAAATTGATACGTCGTGCTCCTGCAACCAGCTCGTCATCACTCTCGTTTTATGCGGACGGGTGTTATCGTCCATGAGCTTAAACATTTGGCCCAATTGTAGTCTACGGGGGTAGATTATTAGTTCTAGCACCTCGTTAAGTTATTTTTCAGCTGTCATGGTGTTTCAGATCAAAACGCGCTCTGTTCTTCGACCGACACAAATTCCCGTCCAAATCATAATTGTTCTATCGTGGTATGAAAAGTTTTTCTCAGGATATTGTAGACGGCTGTCACAACCAGGAACTCGCCAAGCACGTTCTCTACGTGAATCCGAGTGGAAACCGAACCGGGACTCATGTGTAAACACCACTACAGATAACAGGTCATCTTTGCAGAGCAAATGTTCACGACCTCACTCTAGTCATCGTGCGCGATTTGCTCAACGTATTGCTGGAGTTCAAAGCGGTATGCGAGCATAAAGGTGGACTTCATGCCGACTTCTTCTGACAGTTTGGTCACCCGCAAGAGGCTCCACCAAGAGCTGGAGCCTCTAAGCCAGCTGCATGGTAGTAACATTTGGCTGCCTTTACGCGGGAACTTGTAAAAATTGATCATGTCGTTGAGTGGTAATAGACATTTTGCGGTGATATCTTTCAGCCACTTCACCAGTAGCACGATAACGTGACCATAACAATCTCTTCAGCAATACTATACTCAGTACCCGCAGCTGGGAGCATGCCTACTGCCCTTAACATTTCCTCTATGTTGAAATGGCGCCGCTGCTTGATGCACACAATATAAATCATTCGAAATATACGTTAAAATTGTTATAAAACTTAAATTTTACACAAAAAGCAGTCAAAACTTACTGTTGGTAAATGAAATTTTCGAACTTGACTACGTTCAAGCCGCGTAAATATTTTATTTTTAATTTTATTTTTCAAATTCAATTTTAGAATGGTTGAAAAAGGTTAACAAAGTAAGTTTTCATCAAAAGAATTAAAAACAAACCATTTTTTTTGAGTTTCACAACTTAATACAAAATATCGTGAAAATATCCCTAGACTTTGTTGAGGTGTGTACTTGACAAGGGATAAACATAAAATTGTTATGTTTTTTTAGTAAACACCTCTATACAAATTATATGTAGAATACATGCAGGCCTGCCAACTTTTATGTTCATGCCTACAAAGATTTGCATTCAGAGGGACTCGAACCCGCGACCTCAGGAACTCGTTAGCTTTGCCACCGAGACATTTATTAAGCTAGCAAGCCTATTGAAATTTGTGTTTTAACCGATTTCAAAAAGGAGTTTCTTAATTCGGTCGGTACCTATGTTTTTTTTAATTTTTACATAGATACATAAAATATGAATGAATTCGTATCAATAGGAGCTCATCTATTTTTGAAACTCATTACGTAAATTACGTTTATATATAAAATTTGACATAATATGTCAAATTTTCAAACGTCACACAACGTAGCAAAGATATTGGTGTGTATTCTGCCATCTAAATATAAGTACGAATACCACGAAGAAACAGACACTTAACCTTGAATTGATTATATCATCATTCATTCATAATATATTAATCGAGAACAATGGTTTACTATTTATTATTATTTAATCTTATTTTCTCGCAGAATATTTCGTAAGATAGATTTTTTATGCATAAATAGGGAAGATAAATCTTAGCCTTGCCGTCGCGTTTTTTTTCTATTCACTTATTGGTTAAGGGAATTGTAGAGAGTTTCTTCCTTCCTTTTTGGGTATTTTTGGCAGCGTAGCTTCTTTGATAGTGGACTTACGACTTCACGGGTATAAATGGTTCTTCACCAAACAAAAATATTACATAAAGATTGTATAATAGTTGTTAGCTGAATGTTGTAAGAATTGTAAAAAATATTTATACAATTTCTTATATTATTTGTATTACAAAGCTGATATGAATTTCATAATCTTCTTCAACACTTATCAGCTATTTAAACAAGTTGTTGCATTATGTTACTAATATTCTCGGCAAGGCTATTAATAAACTCAATGCCATTATTTTACATGTTTTTGCTCTGTGTTGCGGGGATTGTACTGACATGAAATTAACGAGTACAAAGTTCACCCAGGCTCAAGACAATACTAATTTATGGATTGCGTAAATAGTTATCTTAAATGGAGTTCGCCTTGTACTTGAGAACCAAAACCAAAACAGCTTTGTCATCGAGGCACTTCGAGAATAGACGAGAAACAGTCTACCTAACGTCTAGACAACGTAGAACAAGGATAACAAATCCGTAATAGAAGTCGATCCACTAATCAAAAACTACACCTATTGACGTCTTGAATGACGAAGCTCTCAGAATTAAATCGAGGGATGACTGCAGTCCTCCCTTACTAAACGTTTTTAGTTTAAACAATTTTTTTCTTTTACAGTCGTTAAGACTCTCGAAGACAGCGTTAGGAGAGACGACAGTAGGCCAAGTGGTGAATCTTCTCTCCAACGATGTAAACAGATTCGACGTAGCCATTATATTTTTACATTATCTGTGGATTGGTCCACTGGCTACTGTCATCATAACTTACTTCATGTGGCTGGAGATCAGCTGGGCTGCTGTCGTGGGTGTTGGGTTTATGTTGGCGTTCATACCATTGCAAGGTAAGTGGCGTTTTAAGTTTATTGTTATTTCGGAAAGCAAGAGATATGCGAATATTCACAAAAACTAACGTTTTAAAATTGCAATTTCAAATCCATCATTTAGCTAATTGAAAAGCATTTAAAGTGTTGACTGTGATTTATAGAAATACTTTATTGCCTTTTCTAAAGACTTAGTTGAAAACATTTTGCATTAGTGGTCATATTTTTGCGAAGTATGTTTTTTTTTCAATTGGCGACGCTAGTGTCCCGCGTAAGCGCTTGGTATACGTATAAAATTAAAAGAAGAAAAACTTACCAGCAATAAAAAATAATAAGCATCCTTCTAGTAAGAAGTAATGTGAGTAGGCTAAATTTCTCCAAATTTAAGTATTGTTTTTAAAAGATAATAATGATTGATTGATACATGTAGAGCAGTAATATCAAAATGTCTAACACCACAAATGATTTCACACTTTGACGTTTGATGAGATGATTCATAAGGCTCTTAGTATGTTACAAAATAAACAATTTTGTAAATGAGCATATATTATGAATAAGTCGGCTTCGAAGTACGTTTTATTTTTAGTTTTAGTGCAATGATGTGGGAAACTACTTTATCACTACTTATTTTATTTATAGATCAAGTATGTAAACACGCGTGGTGACGGAGTAAGAATACAAAATGTCACCACCCCATCTCATCCCAAGGGTGTCGTAAAAACCGACTATCCGTGAATATTATCTTTACGTAATAAAAATAAGGAAAACTTGAAATTAAACCCTGTACCAATCCGTCTGGCCAGCGTGGTATTAGTAGGCCAAGTATCCCTCCATCACTGGAAGAGGCCCGTCCCTGCAGTGGGGCATTAATGGGCTGTTATGATTATGATGATGTAAACACGAAATATTTAATAAATAGTAGGTGTATTGTAAATTGACGAGGTTTTCGAGGAGCATGTAAAAGTGCAATAGCAAATTACATACATATTTAAAAAATCACATTTTATTTCCATGGGGATATATTAATTTACTTCCTGGTTTATTTCTTAAGGATATAAGGGACTAATCATAAATTAGAATATTTTTTTCTGTTTATATGTGACGACTGATGTTTAATAACACAATACTAATGTGATCAAACGATAAATTACAAACGAAATTAGGTTTGCTATTATTTATTGACATGAATCGAATTAAATGGCTATTGTTTTTCGATTCATCTCAGTGAACATACTGCGTTATATTTTAGAAAATAATTTTGATGCCTTCTATGGATTCTCCGTTGATTTTTATGAAATTAGTTACCTACGCATGTAGTAAAGAAATATCGCTAATAACGGCTTTATGTTTTTCCGTATTCGCGTACCATACTGACATTGGGAACTTCTATTTTTATTTACGTTTTCTTCTTTATAAATAGATAGATAGAACGTTTATTTTTTTTTTTAATGATACAAAACTTAAACACAATCCCACAAAACCATGTTACTGGTTCGACTGGGTTACAGTCTCTTCTTAATATTCTTTATATTCTAGCACACCTTACGATTCTATGCAGCCATAATAATTATTAACACATACCATGATAGTGCCTTTGTAAATTGAGACTGACTTTTTTCTTATTTGTTTCTTATCGAATGTTCTCAGGCATCTGTTTAACAAATACGGAAGACGTTTTTCTATGGTTCTGTCACCATAATTATTATAACCTCTGGGTACGGGTAAAAACAGCCATACCTACTTAAAAAATGGCGTTTTTGTAGGTACTACGAAAAAGTTTTAATTTATCTTCTTTCTTTTCTACTTTTACAGCATACTTAGGTAAGCGCACTTCAGTACTAAGATTAAAAACAGCGCTGAGGACCGACGAGAGAGTTCGCCTCATGAATGAAATACTCTCTGGTATTCAAGTCATCAAAATGTATACATGGGAGAAGCCGTTTGCTGACTTAGTGGTTAAGGCGAGGAAGTAAGTATTACATTCATGATGTATTGTTTCTTATAAGTAAAATAGTTGAGGTTTTACAGAAATGAACCTCTATTACAAATAAACATTATTGAGCTATACTAAAAGGCTACTTAGTACTCCGTGTGGTGACGGAGTCAGAATACAATATGTCACCACCCCAACTCATCCCATGGGTGTCGTAAAAACCAACTAAGGGACTATCCGTGAATGTTATCTTTACGAAATAAAAAGAAGGAAAACATGAATTTAAACCCTATGCCAATAAGCCGTAGGCCAAGTATCCCTCCGTCACGGGAGGAGGCCCGTCCCTGCAGTGGGACATTAATGGGCTGTTATGATCACTTTGCCCAACTTATGGCTGAGTCACCACATGGATAGTTGGGCAAAGTGATAAATTTGAATGCCCATATACAGCCGTGAACATCTTTTGGTTAGATCTTTTAATTATAACCTTTTTATATTTTCAGACAAGAAATAAAGCAGATTAGATCAACCTCATACATAAGAGGTGTACTAACCTCTTTCATAATGTTCACAACACGAATATGCCTGTACTGTTCAATCCTAGCTTATGTGTTGGTGAACAACGTCATTACTGCTAAACAAGTGTTCGTAGTTACAAGCTTTTACAATATTTTGAGGCAAACTATGACTGTATTCTTTCCACAAGGTAAGTTATTAAAAAGTTTTATTTTAACTAGTTATAAACACTAACAGCCGTTGGGGCAGAAAGGTTCTGGAACGGCGACCGCGCACCGGAAAGCGCAGGGTGGGGAGACCCTCACACGGTGGACCGACGACCTGGTTAGGACGGCAGGAAGCCGATGGATGAGGGAGGCACAGGACCGCGCAAGGTGGCAATACTTAGAGGAGGCCTATGTCCAGCAATGGACGTCGATAAGATGATGATGATGATGAAAAACTAACATACTTCGCCAAAACATCGTTGACTGCGAGGTATCCTGTAAACAGTCCAAATATCAGCAACATTTGTTTCTTACCAACCTATAAATACCATTTTTGTTTTTGGATTTTTTTTATTTTCTATTGTGAAGACATCCCTTGTAGCATTGCTTGGCGTGAATCGAGAAGGGTACGTCGGATTCCCGTCATTTAGTGTTCCGTCTAAAACCTCCAAAGTAGCCATCCTCAGATAAATCAGAGAAACCTCGGGAACATGTAAACGTCATCCGAGATGCTTCGAACGCTTTGAAGCTTAACGATGACGGTGCTAGTTCCGGCTACTCCATCCAGTCGTGGCTTAAACAACGTTGTTTTTGAGTCCTTCAAACTTATAATTACTGAAGCTTATGCGTCGTAGCACATATAACGTAACGTAAACGGAATGGCACCGTATCAACCCGAGCCGTTCAGTATTCTTTGTATGAAACTCCTTACTGCACCGCACACTAATCGGATACGTAACGTAATCAGATTTTTGACGTTTGACACCGAGGAAAAAGGCGAGGCGATGCCGATCCGTTTACGTTACGTTATATGTGCTATGACCCTAAATCATCAGCTTTTTACTACGTCAAGTGTTTTATTTCTAGTTGATTCAATGAAGGCTGCTATTGTGGTTTCTTCAGGAAACCCCAAAAATATAGATACGTTCTCACAAGAGTTGTGCCCGTCTATTTTTTACTAATACAGAAGCTCATTTACTTGGTATGAAACAAAATAATGAAACAACTTTTTTTAAATCTTAGGTATAGCACAAGTAGCAGAGGCTACGATATCAATAAAACGCTTACAAAACTTCATGTTATACGAAGACACGAGTAAGCCAGTGCCCGGATTGGCAGAAATACAAACGTCAACTAAAAAGAAAGAGGATTTGTTGAAGAAGGAAAAATCTGAACCCGAAATACTCACAACCGATGAGGTGGAATCTAAAACTATATTAGTGGAAAAAGAACCTATAGCTACAGGCAATGGTGAGAAGTTTTATGTGCTACTATAGTGTATTCAGGGAGACGAGTTAGTAGAGCGCTATCTCACTCACACAATTTTTTAATTGCGATTGGTCAGTGATAAGCGCTAAGGCGGTGTACACAGTACGAGTACTTTTTAGTCTACTCATACTTCCCGTGCTGTGCAGACGTGCTCATACTTGTGACTGTATGCTCGACTTGTGAACCGGCTGGTGTATTGGATTTTATAATTTATTAATGAACTAACGACTGGCTTGAAAACACCTTCAGGTGTGCATTTTTTTTTAATAAATGGTCCATGGTAATTTTTAAGCATCGCAGGTGTGCTAATGACCCGTTTATTGTTCTTTTGTCATAAATGAGCATTACCATAGTAAAATACTATTTCCCAATTTTGGTATATTAAACTGGTGCGCTACATCCATTGTTATTATTATCATTAAGTTATTGTTATATTCTCATTGTTGAAACACGTGTTTTATAACATTTTCATATTCTCGTTGAGAGTGAGGATGAGGGTGGAGGATGAAAGGTGGTCTAAATATGTTTGAGTCGAAGAAACAATGCGATTATCACAAGGAGATGAATGCCGAAGAATTTGAAAATTGGTTTAGAGAAGTTTTAAATAAGCTAGATGATAATTCTGTGATAGTCATGGATAACGCTTCTTATCACTCTAGAAAAATAGAGGGAATCCCAACGGCCCAATTTAAAAAAACAGGATACTTGTAATTGGTTACGAGAAAAAAATATTAGCTATAACGCTGAAATGTTAAAACATGAATTATTAAACATCGTTAAAAATCATAGACCGACCATACGACGCTTGCATTATAGACGAAATGTCAAAATCACAAACCAAAACTGTATTGAGACTGCCGCCGTATCATTGCGAATTAAATCCTCGAATTTATTTCTTTCCTTCATATCCATCAGATACCCATAAAAAAATCTATCAAATTAATGTCTCTCAATTTATACGACAGACGAAGCCGCAGTAATAAACTAAGCGATCTTTTAAGAAGCGCAGTGTGAACGCACATTTACATTTCTAAGGATTTGTTAACGCCCACCGACCCTAGAAAAGTATTTTTTGTCCTTGTCATTTGTATGATAATGTGCGATAAAGAAGGCGCTATACTAACTCGTCTCCGTGAATACACTATAGCTGACCCGTGCCCACCTCGTTAGGCAAAAAAAAAGGCGTCACTTTTTAAACATATTTCATTACTTCTCCACTCAAGTCATAGCGTGATACTATGTAGCCTATGACACTTCCCGCTAAGTGGACTATTCAACATAGAAAGAATTTTAAAATCGGTTCAGTAGATCCAGAGATTACCCCCTACAACGTCACAAACACACACACTTTACCTCTTGATAATATAAGTATTGATAATTACTGATTTCCTTTAATTATTGAACCTAGAATAACGCTATCATGAAAATGTGTGATAGAGTCACAGCATGAATGGGGCCGCCTCGACCGGGTTAGTACCATCCTTTGACAGAAAATCGACGTAACACAGCAGTTTCCGAAATAACTTTAACACGAAATTTTATTCGTGTATTTCCACATTATTCCCATTTTACTTAAAAGGTTTGCTTACCATGGTGGGAGATGGGGCCTGCTAAGAGGTGGGCCAGCACTAGTTGCGGCTGCGGAAGAATCATGGTTTCCCGCGGCCCCACGTAGACCTTTACCAGTCATGAGTCTGGCAAAACGGTCTGGAAAGTTCTGTGAAGATTTCCCCTGTAAAAAAAAAGTTAAGAACAGCAACAATGCGACGAATGCCCTTTCAGTAATTCGGAAACCAGTGTGAGATTATTTTTATCTAGCTTGGATATTTAATTAGGATTTAGTACGGTTGACTTTTAATAAGCGTGAATTAGTTCCTTCTGGTATCCTTCATGAATGCAAAATTGCAAAATTATTTGCATTCATGAAGGATAGGATATAATATCTAGTAAATTTAATATTTAATTGAAGCTTGTTTTAACCGAAAAGAATGAAAAAAACTTATTATTATTCATTCTTCAGTATTCTAAATTCATTATAATTTTAAAAAATACAAAAAGTACGCGCAAAAGCAGGTTTTGAAAATAATGTTTTACGTCATTATTTAAAAGATTTCAGTGTCACGTTACTAGGCAATTTATTTCATTTTCTAAAATAATTTTGTACCAGTAATGTTTATTAAAAAAAGTAAGTATTTTTCTTATATAAAAGGCAGAGGCTATACGTACAAAACATGGATTTTATTTTCTACTTCGTCTATGCCTGTCGGTTTCAAATGCTACGTAATAACTTAAACTAAAAAAATTAACTTAAAATAACTTACCTGTTAGGTATGTAGGTTGTTCTTAACCAAATATTTCTTAAATTGTCTAAGTATATTAGCCCTGTTTGCTTGATACGTAGTTTTGTACTCACGTATGCAAACACATACATATATAAACTCACGGTTTTTTCCCATGTAGAGTAAGCAGGGACTATTGAACTTCAAGTACAGGCTTTTCGCCTAGTTTGAACTTATCTGTTTTTTTTTCAAGGTAAAGCTACAGCAAATCTCGCACCGTTAGAATCAGGCGAAGAAGAAGACCACGAGCTAGCTTCCAGAGTGGAAGACGACGCGAGAGGGGTCAGATTAAAACACGCCACGGCCAAGTGGATAGCTTCACATCAGGAGAACACTCTTACTGATCTGTCGCTTACTATCAAGCCTGGGAAGTGAGTGAACACAATATTATAACGTTTTCTTGGATTTGTTTAAGACCTGCATTGACAAATTATGCACTGAAGAATTTATGAAATTGGGTTAATATTGTCGTAGTTGCATTTTTTTTTATGTTAATCTCCTTACCAATCGCACAGCTACGCTAAAATATACCTTTAGGAAAGTTCCTCATCAGCACTGATCAAAGTTTTTAGACTGAGAAGTATTGAAATTCTCGAAATAACTTTTAATTTAATATGGTCTTACTTTACACTCGACCTAGGGTAAAAAAGTAATCATCATAACAGCCCATTAAAGTCCCACTGCAGAGACGGGCCTCCTCCCGTAACGGTGGGATACTTGGCCTACTAATACCACGCTGGCCAGATGAATTGGTATAGGGTTTAATTTCAAGTTTTCCTTCTTTTTACTTCGTAAAGATAATATTTACGGTTAGTTCCTTAGTCGGTTTTTACGACACCCATGGGATAAGATGGGGTGGTGACATATTTTATTCTTACTCCGTCACCACACGGGCAAAAAAAAGTAATTTAGCACATAACTTAAGCTAATGTGGTGTTAAAACATATTTCTTTTTTACAGAATAATAGCAGTGATAGGTCCAGTAGGTGCTGGAAAGTCTTCGCTGTTACACGTGCTTTTGCGAGAGTTACCCCTTCTGTCTGGTTCGGTACATGTCGGGGGTAATGTCTCGTATGCTAGCCAAGAGCCTTGGTTATTTGCAGGTACGTCACTATTCTAAAAAAAGTACTTTCGGTGTGTAGTTTTCTTGTATCTCTTTTGTATTTAATCCGCAAGAGTCGCGAGTTGAATCGTTCATATTTTAGAAATAGTGAAAATATGGATTTATTAAAAGAATGATTCATATTTATTTTGTTTTATTTAAATTAAAGGATTTTCGTGAATATAATTTTCGATTTTTGCAATATTGCATAATATTACTGTACACATAATATTATATTATGTGTACTGTCTATTTAAACAGACTTGCTCTAAAACGTAAACATATATGGCGTCGTGTCAACCACAGACTAAAGACTTTGGTCTTTAATCTTTGAAAAATGTATAGGAATCAAGGACAAAATTCAATAATCTACAAATGTCAAATCGTAAAAATAATTTTATCTGTGAAATTTTATGTTGAAAAAAAATACATTTATTTAAAATTTACGAAAGATAGTGGATAAATCAAAGTGATTTACGTGTTTTCTATTGCATAAACGTTTAATGCTACTTTCCAGAAATTTTCATCCATATCAAAGTGTGCGATTGATGTAAAAACTAGTGAATTTGCAATATGTGGTGTTTGTTTACTAAATAAATCAAGTAAGGATAAATACGGTATACAGTATACGTTACCCCAAAAATAATAATGAATACAAAAAAAATTAACAGGTTTATTGTTAAATTTAGTATTAATATGTAAATGTACACAGGTAGTGTTCGTCAGAACATATTGTTCGGTCAGGAGATGGACCGTCCTCGCTACAACGCAGTAGTACGTCGCTGCGCGCTCGACCGCGACTTCTCACTGTTCCCGCACGGGGACAAGACTGTTGTCGGCGAGCGAGGAGTCAGCTTGAGTGGAGGTAAACTATACTCATGCAGAAAATAAGGAAGAAATTCGAACTTGCAATATCTCTATATTGCGTTTTGCGGATAACCTTACCGTCACATAAACATTACCATTATTAAACTATATTATAACCCTATATTATCATTATTCAAGGTCAGCGTGCGCGTATCTCCCTCGCCCGTGCAGTGTACAAGCGAGCAGATATATATCTCCTGGACGATCCACTGTCGGCAGTCGACGCTCATGTAGGACGACATCTGTTCGAGTCCTGTCTCGTCGGTTACCTCAGGAACACTACGAGAATACTTGTCACACATCAGTTGCAGTTTCTAAGAGATGTTGATCAGGTGAATATGTTTTATTTTTTGTATCAATTCCATTGTTTTAAGATACAAAATAGTGTAGCAAAAATTTCTCAAAAACTTAAACGACTTTTTAACTCAAAAAGATGGACAATGGAACTAGGGAATTATTGGCATTTGTTAGTCTTACAGCCTTAAAATATCGCAGAGTTCGTAGAGACCTTCAGGCCAATTCTCGAAACATAGTATTTAATTTAACTTAATTTTTATTTTTTTTTAAATTTTATTTTTAATTAATCCAAAGTGGTATTCTTGTCCGGTAAAGAAAAAGTTAAAATTAAGTTAAATGGCAAAAAAGAGTTAAATAACAGATTTGCCAGTTTACGGTTTACAATTTAAAAGATTGGAAATTTTAATAGATTTTCTAAGACTCCATATACAGAAATAAAACATTAATATATAAATCAACTACAGGAAATTATCTTCGGTAAATTAAAATATTATAAGTTCCGTAAACTTCTATTCTAAGAAAAAAATATATGAAAATCAGGGTCTTTGAATGTAATAATGCGATATCCCTAACTTGTTTTTCCCGCTCGTTACGCTTCCCTCGCGCACGCGCACTTCCGCTCCTAAAATAAACGCAAAGGTTTTGATGTTTCATAATGACAAAAATACTCATTTTAGCGCGAAAATTACAAGATTTTAAAAAGATTTTAAATTATAAATACAAGAATACCTATTGTGTCACAATTTGACAACTAAAAGTTAAATTAACTTTTTTTTAACGTTTTTAAGGAACGAGAATTGACATGCTTATTAAAACATTCGTAATGTTTATTTATTCACAATAATTTAACAGTCAGAGTTAGGATATTAGTATTTTCGATATTAAAGATAATAATGGTATAGAAGGTATACAAACTCATAAGCTACTGTTTCCATGTAATGGTTGATGAAGGAAACATGTGCAAGGTGCGAGTTGTTAACACCAAGACAGATTTGTAAAGCCATATATTTACCATTGTATTTACAAAAAGGATTTATTGTAATCGCTAAATAATTTACGCAATAAAAACCAATGTTACAGATAATAATACTTAAGAACGGTACGATAGCGGCGGCGGGTAACTTTGACACGCTCAGTGCTTCAGGTTTGGACTTCGCGTCGCTACTGGCCCGTGAGGAGGAAGAGGAGAAACCGCCCGTCGACCCTAACGCTACGGAGACCGATACTGATTCGTTGTTGCAAGGCAGTTTCAGAAAACGACAGATGAGTATACATTCGGTAAGTTTAAAGGCATTTGTGTATTTAGGAAGTGTAGTCTGTGTTTAATGAATTCACATAACGTTACACATAAACATAAATAAAGTGTTTTATTTTGTATTATGTTGGATACACCGTACCGCAGCTTTGCTTGGTTAGAGAAAGAAATTATACGATTACATTGATTTTAAAAGATTTTAATTGGTTAGGGGGCGGGGCTAGGTCGGCAGACAATGACAACTCACTGCATTCTTAACGCGAATAAACAGTAGATCTTTCAATAGCTTAGAACAGTTTCCTTACGATTTTTAAAATTATATTTGCTTAAACTAGTTTCCAATCCAAACACTACTATTCTTCTTACAGGTAAGCTCGGTGGACAACTTAACCGGCACAGTGCCTCCAGGTAGTGAGCGCACGGAGGCCGAGAGTCGCAGTACGGGCTCAGTGGGTCGCGGAGTGTACGGGGCATACATGCGGGCCTCTGGGCCTCCACTACTTGTAGCGTTGATGGTAATGGTGGCCACGTTAGCGCAGCTGCTCGGTTCAGCGTCTGACTGGTGGACCAGTTACTGGTTGGTATACTTTTTAAATTTTTAGAAGACAAATTCGCGCTCTAGGAATAACGCCACTGTTGCGTGGACTTTTAATATATTAGTTTAAAAGTTATGATAATGAAAGGTTTGCCGATGAATGAGAGGAAGGCACTCTAGTGCTCTGGAAGGAGTTAGTAAAGTAAAAAAGTAAAGTAAAAGTAAAAAGTTTATTGTTCAAAAACAAGTACAAATTGTCTATCTTCTACTTAAATAAATAACAGTTGAAGGAAGCATATGTCTAATAGTAGACGTCTTTAAATTGATATGATGTTGAAATAGGGAACATGCCCTGTCTGACACAAAGGACATCCAGACTTAGAATTAAAATTTGTGGATCGCACAAACAAGCCATACTCAAGTTGTAAATGCCTAGTTAAATGATGATTGTTTGCATTGGTCTGAGTGTTTCTATGTATAATATGTATGTATTTCCGAAAAAAAGTATTTAGGTGTGTTTATCCGTTGTCTAGTACCCATAGTACAAGCTCTGCTAAGTTAGGGACTAGATGACGTTCTGTGAATGTGTGTGGATTATTTATTTATCTATTTATAATTTTTCAGGGTAATATTGGAAGAAACTCACCCGATTATAAAAATAAATGCGATCCCAGATAATAGTGATAACACATCTTCTGTCAGTGACTTGGCTGGTAACTACACGAAGGGTCTCATAGACAACACATACTTCGAAACTGTAGGATTAACAAGATACGATTGTATTTATATTTATACTGGTAAGTTTTAGTTTATTTATTATTTAGTTCTTACCATTACCCCTGGTTTCTGAACGCTTGTCAAATCAATGTTAAACTAACTCGTATGTTAATGTGATCAGCTCTGTCAAACCAAATCTAAAGATGCTCCCACATTGCCGTTAAAATGTTTCGCAAGTCAAACTGCGAGCAAATACCAGATTTAAAAGATTTTGTAACATGTAACAGTTCTTAACAAAATGTACAAACTGACCACATTTGTTAGTAGATGTTTTTATGTTAGAAAATGTTTACAAACATAATTATTCTAACGGCAATGTGGGAGCACCATTTCTTAAATGATAGTTGTCAATAACTTTGACACTTGATTACTAGATTTTTTTAATTTATCAGTTATTCGGAAACTGGGGGTTAGTCTTTGAAGTGACACAGTAAGTATACATAGGTCGCCTTAACGTTTGCCTATAATCTTCCAAATGGCCGGCCGACTTTAACGGAACTATTAACAAAAACTTTCAGTTGTTTGGATGAAATACTACTAATTGTTTTTATATACTATCCCCCTTACTCATAAACGCCTATTAAATTTAATCACTGTTTAACGAGATTTTTATTAGCAAAATAAACCTTATACCAAACAAAACCGTAAGAATTTAAGCTAATCAATTGACTAAAATTTAAGAGGCGTTTATGAGTAAGGGGGTAGTTCTAAGCCATAGTGTACATCTTTAACCAGAAAGCTAATTCTCGTATATGTATTTATTATAATTACATTTTTGTGTTACAACTCCAAGTGACATGTCTACAGTCT
The DNA here is from genome assembly GCA_905475405.1 of Schrankia costaestrigalis. Lineage (NCBI taxonomy): Eukaryota > Metazoa > Arthropoda > Insecta > Lepidoptera > Erebidae > Schrankia > Schrankia costaestrigalis. The sequence continues at coordinate 11,061,222 of FR997826.1, forward strand.
ATATTTAGCGTTTGGTGCTGTCTCATTGGGTATTCAATTGTCAAATTTGACATAAGTGACGTTTGAAATTAATTGTCATTAGATTGAGATAAGATTCTAAAGAAACATAGTTACAAATAAATATCATTAATAATGGTGTATCTTTCGCCCGATATATATCATCCAAAGTCCATCGTCCAAGTAGATCCAAAATAAGATCCAACAATAATTAACTAGACAACTTCATCAACTAAAAATAACTATTCAAACAATATTATCTTTTACAGGAATGATATTGGCTCTTGTAGTGGTATCTCTGTTACGTTCATTCATGTTCTTCTCAATGGCGATGCGAGCGTCCACTCGTCTACACAACACAATGTTCTCAAGTATAACCCGGGCACCGATGAGATTCTTCCACGTGAACCCTTCGGGCAGGATCCTGAATAGGTTCTCTAAGGATATGGGGGCCGTCGATGAAGTACTACCTTCGGCTTTACATGATGTATTGCAGGTTAGTTATTAAGATATTACTATAATACTCAAATTATATTTTTCCATCATAAATCAAAATTAAACAATAATAAGCTAAATTATTAAGTATCTGTGTGGTGACGGAGTAAGAATACAATATGTCACTACCACATCTCATCTCCATTATTATATTAACGATCCACTGCAGAAACAGACCTCCTCCCGTGACGGAGGGGTGCTTGGCCTACTAATACCAAGATGGATTGGTATAGGGTTTAATTTCAAGTTTTCCTTCTTTTTATTTCGTAAAGATAGAAATCAGGAATATTTCAATAATGTTTTTTTTTTTCAGATCGGCCTCTCCCTCATCGGTATAGTAGTAGTAGTAGCGATAGTAAACTATTGGTTGCTATTACCGACGCTCGCCATCGGTTTCGTATTCTACGGACTACGCATCTTCTACTTGTCTACTTCGCGGAGCATAAAACGCCTCGAGGGTGTGAGTGAGTGTGCTATTACCCTAGCTCGGGAACTTGTTACGTTGATTTTTTAATATTGTTTGTGGTTTCGAATTAGGAATACCTACTTAACGCTTTCCCTGCACTGTTCACATTGTTTTATTAATGTATCTACTGACAAACACCACCGTTCTACCAATAACTTCTAACAATTAATTAACGATTTTAAAAACTTCGCAATTTGTATATTATATTATACAATGTTGTAAGTCGGGTCGCTCGCTCTTACAAGAAATGTTAACTTGACAATCACAGCGATGCCAACCATCTTGCCATTGCGGTATACATATAAAACGCTAATTTTCTTAGATAACAAAATAAATAAATATTCTTTACAAAAGAAGCAAAACTTGACATAGTCTCTGGGCAGCGAAGTACATATAAGTATTTTTCTCTGTATCACTATAGAAAGCCCCTTAATAAATAAGCTATTATGAAATAAATAGGCATAATATTTAGGTATTTAACGCTGGTTAGTTTTAATTGTGTAAAGCTTTTGAAAAAACAAATAATAACGTAGCAATATGAATGATTAAGCACATTTTCCTAACAGCTCGCAGTCCTGTGTTCTCTCACTTGAACGCTACACTCCAGGGCATCACAACTATAAGAGCTTTTGGAGCTCAAGAGGCGCTTATAAGAGAGTTCGACAACCATCAAGATTTACACAGCTCCGCATGGTAACATACATTCTATAATTTTTTTTTTATTTTAATGAATTTGTATAAGTCTATACAACGTTAAAATAAACCTTATTATCTGGCGACTAGACAAATAAGTCCCTTGTCACACAGTCCAAGTTTGTCTATACCATTATGTAAAAGGTTTATTACTGAACTGCTCTTGTCATCCTGGGATACAAGGTGTCCAAGCAAGTCCCTTATACATGTAATTTAGTTATGGAGGTAACCTAAGCGGGCATAGCGGTGATCAGTGAGAAAGTTAACTTTTTAATTAATCTTATTCCTTTAGGATTACGGAACGCCAAAGAGTGTAATCATTACAAACCTGCCTTATTCAATCTATAGTCACTTAAGTTTAAAACCACATAGCAATAAGTGATTCTTTCTTTTTTTTCTTTCAGGTACTTATTTATAGCTAGTTCTAGAGCATTTGGTTTCTGGCTAGATTTAGTCTGTGTTGTATACATAGGCGTTGTTACACTCAGTTTCCTTGTGTTTGGGCAACGTAAGTATATTTATATCTTAAAATAATATATTTCTCATATTTTCACACGACACATAAAGTACACCGAAAACCCAGTGTTCGTTGCAAATTTTTAGACAATCAGAACGAGGCGTAGCGGCGAGTGTACCTAATACCTATTGTTTTAGGTACACAAGCCGCTCTGACAATTAGATAAGTAGATGTTTTTACCTGTGTCGCGGGGACTTTAAAAACATCAATTTAACGGACACAAAGATCATCCAGACTAAGTACGATAATTTGTGGATAAGAATTGTACTGCGTGAGAATCGAACCCACGACCTCGTGCATGGCTGCCGTTATTTCGACAGTCGCGCTATTAACAAAGTCTAGTAGATTGTACATAGATAAGTCATAAACGTATTGATATTGTTTTTTTATCAATAAATAATTGCTTATTTATTCATTTGCAGAGGAGTACGGCGGTAATGTTGGCTTAGCTATAACACAAGCTATGGGCTTAACTGGAATGTTCCAGTGGGGTATGAGGCAGTCTACAGAGTTGGAGAATCAAATGACTAGCGTCGAAAGGTAATTATTATGTACAGTTGTGGTCATATAATTAAGAACGATTTGAAGTTCTAGGAGTTTTTTATTTAAATCGTGTCATACGCAGAGATGTGTACCTTCTGAAAAACAACTAGTTATGTTATAACATAGCCATATTAATAGAGCAACGTGGCTCGCATTCATTTTTCATCATCGCATTTTTTTAATAACAAATTATTTTAATTTACCAAAGTAACACATTCAAACTACTACTGAAGCTGGACAAATAATTAAGAACGATTTACTAAACTGCTCGGGCATTGTTTCGTATGGCCATTATATTTTAAAAAAATACAATAATATGTAGCGCGAAAATTTTAAAAAGCATTTTAATACATCTATACTTCTATACTAATATTATAAAGAGGTAAAGTTTATGTGTTTGTGTGATTGTGTGTTTGTGACGTTGTAGGGGGTAATCTCTGGATCTACTGAACCGATTTTAAAAATTCTTTCTGTGTTTGATAGTCCATTTATCGGGGAGTGTCATAGGCTATATAGTATCACGCTATGCCTAATAGGAGTAGAGCAGTAATGGAATATGTTTATAAAAGGGACGCTTAGAAACGTTTATTTTGCTTCTGCTGCCTAAACATCTGGAGATATACTGAAATGATGTATTAGAGAGTTGTACCTTTAAAAAAGTTTTACAATTAAGTCAAGGATAGCATATATCTATCTTCTAAGGTTGACTCACTACGACCTTTTTTATAATAATCAAATTTGATTTAAAGAAATGCATTGTTTGTAAAGGTATTTTGTGTATATGGTATTGGCCCTTATCAAAATAAATACGTTAATCATTATATTTATTTAATTTTAAACAAAATTGACCTTTACAGCGATGAGATCCGATTATTAGTTTTTAAAAAGTTTTACGTCTTAGATTTTAAAAATCTTCCTTTTATTTCAGCGTTCTTAATTATATGACCACCACTGAATACTGAATATATGTAATAAGCTTATTGATTGTCATGCATGTTTTAGATTTTTTGTAAACGTTTTATATTTTCATAATAGATCTTTACCTATGAATTCTGTTGTTGTCCAATGTTCAATTCTTTCATTTCAATTCAATTCTTTTAAAACAATATATTATTTAAATATTTTTTGTTATTTAGGTAATATAGGATATTATTAACATCTTTAATAAAAATAATTATTATTTGTGTTATTAATAAGCCTCTGAACATGGGTCCAATTTAAAACAGCGGTTGTTTAATTGTAACTTCTTCCCTGTTGCTTTTTTCCAACAGAATACGAGAATACTCAACGATAGAATCGGAGCCGCCTCTCCAATCGGAGCCGGACAAAAAGCCGCCGCCATCTTGGCCGGAGGAAGGTCGTCTACAATTCAACCACGTGTTCTTGTACTACGCGCCCGCCGAGCCGCCCGTACTGAACGACTTGTCATTCGTTGTACAGCCTAAGGAAAAGATCGGTATTGTAGGACGGACGGGAGCCGGGAAATCTTCGCTTATCAATGCGCTGTTTAGGTAATAATATTTTTACCTTAATTACGAATTTAGATCATCTAGTCTATTAAAAATAATAGTATACCTTTTAATTAATTTGTATGATCTGACATAACTAAAGTGCAGTTTGTATTTTCCGTGATCACATTGGTAGATTTTTTTAAGAATATGTTGCCACGGAAAAAGTGGAAAAAAATTTGTAGAATCTCAGAGTCAACTAGTAAATAATAAGATAAAGTGTAAATTGATATTAAAGTTAGAATTTAGTGATTTTCTTTACTTTAACTTAGAATGTTCCTACACGTCATTAATCTTAAAAAAATATATTATAAAAAGTAAAAGCAATGTTATTGTTAAACAGGTTAGCAACAATCGAAGGAGAGATAATAATAGACGGCCGTGAAACATCACAGCTAGGCCTACACGAACTGCGCAGTCAGATCTCTATCATACCACAAGAGCCGGTCCTCTTCTCCGGTACGATGAGACACAACCTCGACCCCTTCGACGAATACCCGGACCAAGTGCTGTGGAGGGCGTTGGAAGAGGTTAGAATTTATTTTTTTTTATTTGTACTAATTGCTCATCCCATGGGTGTCGTAAAAACCGATTAAGGGACTAACCATAAATATTATCTTTACGAAGTAAAAAGAAGGAAAACTTGAAATTAAACCCTATACCAATCCGTATGGCCAGCGTGGTATTAGTAGACCAAGTATCATTCCGTCCCGGGAGGAGGCCCGTCCCTGTAGTGGGACATTAATGGGCTGATATGATGATTAGTACTAATTATAATATGAATTAGAAATGCTTTCTCATTAAGATATTGCCAAAATATTGCGTATAAGTATTATTGAACAACAGTTTAACATTTAATATAATATATTATATCGCGACGCTCATCAAGAAAGGCGTCGCGATGCTATAAGAGACGCGTCACGACTCTATGCGACAGGCATCGCGACGCTCTAAGCTAAAGGCACTGCAATGCTCTAAGCGACAGGCGTCGTTACGTTTTGTAAGAGAGGCGTCGCGACGCTCTATGAAAGAGGCGTCGCAAGACTATAAAAGGGGCGTCGCGACGTTCTCTAAGAGAAGCGTTGCGACGCGGTATGAAGTAGTTAACCTCATTGCTCTTAAATTAAATATAGGTGGAGTTAAAAGAAGTGGTACAAGAACTGCCGGCTGGTCTCTCGTCACACATGTCGGAGGGCGGCGGTAACTTCAGCGTGGGACAGAGACAACTAGTGTGCCTCGCGCGCGCCATTGTAAGGAGGAACAGACTGCTTGTGCTCGACGAAGCCACCGCCAATGTTGATCCTCAGTAAGTATATTTTAACCCTTTCACAGTGGCGCCAGCAGACACAATAGTAAAACAATGCACTTGTACCATTGGTACACTGCACTGGGAACGTGTTAATAAAAACAATCATGTATAATTATTTTAGGAAAATATTTTACTTTAAATATTCTGTTTTGGCCTTTCTTATCCTTTTTATTTTAAACCGACTCGGCCCCATCAGGTAGGTGAAGTCTGTTCAAATCGGTATACCAACTGAAATATACGGCGTTCTACTCGCCACCCATGACGATCCTTTATACTCTGCACAAATGTAGTGCACCAATGAACAAACCATTTATAACCTGCTTTCAAAAATGTTGGACTTTTATTTTATTTTTAGTTTCAAAGCGTGACGAAACCAAAAATTTGTAAAAAAGGAAAAATTAAATTATGATAAAGATTAAAAAAATAATATATTTTACAATTTGGTAACATTGTTTATTGTAATTAATTGTTACAGAACTGATGCTTTAATTCAAGCTACAATAAGAACCAAATTTGCTGAATGCACGGTGATGACAATCGCTCATAGATTGCACACCGTTATGGATTCAGATAAGGTAACGTATATCTAAATATAATTCTCTCTTATACTGTGTTAAAAAAAAACCAATTCCAGACGAAGTGTAATAATATAAATATTATTAGAAATATGAAAACTAAAAGACTCTGCAACTATTGTAATTAATTTAAGTTTGGATGAATCAAGTTTTAAGACAGTAGTACAGTCACGAGCAATAATATGTACACATTTTCGCATTTTGTAAACCAGTTATCTAAAGTTCTGCCAATCCAAAATTGAAAATTCGAAGATTAATTCAAAACTGTACGGAACCTCTTCTAAATTACGAATTCATTTTGATATTGTAATGTCTAGATAAACGTGCAGATAGTTTAGAAAATTTGAAAATGTGTACATATTATTGCTCGTGACTGTACAGTCTGCTGTAAATGCCTTATAATATGATCAATTAAGCAAAATTTAATCTGCATTTCAATTCTAGTTCCATAAAATCGATAATAATTCAGTTAAGTTACCTTTTAGTTGTCAAATTGTCACATAATAGGTAAGACAATTTGACAAGTAAAAGTTAACTTCGAATTTTTAACAATCGTTTTTAACCTTTTGAACGCCAAAGTCATAAAAACGTGACAAGTGAAATCTGACCCTGTACGCCAACGTCACAAAAATATGACCTAAAACTGTGTTGCAATTTGACGCGAAATAAAGAATTAAAGCATTACGTTTGTCTTTTTTTTTATATATCCTACAAGTTTAAACTGCTGTCCGTATTTATGTGCATGAAACGAATCTAATTATACCATGGGTACTGAGAAATTAAGGTACAAAAAAATATTTTAAAACAGAAAATAAAGGAGTCCCTCACACGCCAAAGTCACTTATACCAGACAGATAGTGATGTAACGCATGATGAATATCCTTAGGAAGTAACAAAGCTTAAAGTTAAACTTTAATGTTTAATATGTTATTATTATATTATGTTAAAGCAGTATCTTTAAAAATTAAACTATTTTTTTAAAAGAAACTTTACTAAACAATACTACCAACTACACATTTTAAAATAAAGATGGTAAGGTCTAATTTTCGATATTTGCAAATTTTAACTCGCGCGCATCCCTAGCGCATCAACAATTATCAGTCCCTTGTGCGCCATAGTCACGAATGGACGACGAACGAGTGACGTCAGAGGCGCGGGCTTTAAATTTTAGTGCAGTGCAGTATGTACATAAGAAGAAATACTCGTTTTTTATGCACGGAGTGTAATGTTTATTTATGTGCTGCGCCATGTTTTAAAAATTACCACAGCACAGTTTGATTTTTTTTATTAATATGATTAGTGCAAACATGAAACATATTTGTGAAATTATTGTGATTTTTTAAAATTGTGAACCATTTGTGATATTATTGTGATTTTTGAAATTGTTACTAAATACAAAATAAGTAGGTATATTATTTTTCTCGTTCGTCGCCCGCTAGAGGGACATTAACAAATTTTATTTTTATTAATATAAGTAGATACCTAAGATTAAAGCAAAAATGAAACATATTTGTGATATTATTGTGATTTTTTAAAATTGTGAACCATTTGTGATATTATTGTGATTTTTGAAATTGTTACTAAATACAAAATAAGTAGGTATATTATTTTTCTCGTTCGTCGCCCGCTAGAGGGACATTAACAAATTTTATTTTTATTAATATAAGTAGATACCTAAGATTAGAGCAAAAATGAAACATATTTGTGATATTAATGTGATTTTTTTAAATTGTTACTAATTTACTAAATACAAAATAAGTATATTATTTTTCTCGTTCGTCGCCCGCTAGAGGGACATTAACAAATTTTCTTTTTATTAATATAAGTAGATACCTAAGATTAAAGCAAAAATGAAACATATTTGTGATATTATTGTGATTTTTTAAATTGTTACCAAATACTAGATACTATTATAACCTACATTGTATGTAAGGGTTTTTTTGTACCACCGTACTACGTATTAACTGATTTTGGGGCTGATGGTAGAGGCGCAAGGTCAGTTTATACTGGTTTTCTATAGCTTGATATGTCGCCGTATGAAAATAATTTATCTGCAAAGCTGATTTGTTTCTAGTTAAAATGATGATTTGTGATATTATGAGTAGGTATGATTCGTGTACCTACCTCTAATTATTATTGTAATTATAATTAAATTTGATGATGAAAATAACAATAAGTAAATAAAGGACCGATCAAAAATTCTTTTTTATTATAAAATGAACTACTAAACCTATAAGTAGTCTAAAGAAAGCTTAGGTAACCCACTATAACACCGGCTATTTAACAACAAAAGTTCTGTCAATCGATCCAGAGATAAACAGTTACAGACAGACACAAAAACAATTTAAATTGCTTATAGGCAATCCACAATGATACCTGGTTCATATAAATTTAATAAATAAAGTCGATAAGTACACACTGTACAGCTACATCCTTAATCAGAAGCGAGAGATTATAAAAAAAAGGATAGTTGGCGACGCCATTGTCATATATACTAGACAACTCATAAAGAATAGTGCTGTAACTTGCTGCAATTTTAAATGTATTTTTGTGTCTCAAAAAGTTGATTTTTTTATTGGTAGTTGGTATAAATGTGGTGTTAAGTTTATTACAGTAGGAGATGAGGTTAAATAAATATTCTTTTTGTGTTATAAAGCTGTTTATTCAACAAATTTCAGACGAAAATTTTTACTCATTTATGTTTATCGATACAGTTTTGGACTCCCTACTATTTTCAAGGTTATTTTATTGAATTTGCGGCTTGGCGTGGAGGGCACGGCGAAGCGTTTATGCTCTGGCGCTCAAAAGGTTAACGAACGAGAATTGACCTGCAGAATAAAATAAAAAAACTTTAATAAATTCCTCATGACAAAAGGACCTACTGCCTTACAAAGAATTAGTAATTATAATATTATATTTTTTGTTTAGGTGCTCGTAATGGATGCAGGTCGCATGGTAGAGTTCGACCACCCACACATACTGCTGCAGAACACGGAGGGAGTGCTTCGTGGTATGGTCGACCAGACCGGCCGAGCCTCCGCAGAGACGCTTTTCAAAATTGCTGAACAGGTAACTATCTATTGATATAGTATCTTAAAAATATGTTCTATAGTATGCGTAGAGATGATGCCCTACGAAGCCGAATTTGGCCGATTGTCTCTTTACAAAGGTCGATGTGCAATATTTATCGCCTGGTACTGTATTAAGTACTGTCTACTTACATTACGGTATTCTGGGTGAGAGTCATGGTTGAAATTTATGAAGATTAACTTGTTTTCTTGATTTGTAGTATGAATACCGCAAGAAATTAAGCACGACAAAAACAAATAAAAAGGAAATAATGCTTGTAAATAATGGAATGAGTTGCCTAAAGAACTCAGGCCTTTTCATCTTTCATATAAGACCTAAATTGTTTCCTGCATACGTATATCTCTTTGAACCACCATGTTATTTATTAATCCTGACATTAATTTATTTAATATTATGTTTTTTTTACCTACAGACTTACCAAAAGAAGAGGAGTTCCCTGCCAGCAAGCAGCGCTGATCGATGAAGCGTATAATATTAGTTTAGGCTATGAATAAATTGTTCCTACAGTCTTGTACAAAGTATCTGATACCCGAATCACTTTGCACTGTGTGATACCTTCATATTTAATAGTTAATTGTCCAGTACGTAACAATAATATTAATTTATTTTACACTTTTGTGCATGTCTTGACTTGAGTGTATGAAAATAAATAATATTATATTCATAAGTTCATATAATGATTACTTAATTAATTAATAATTTATTGGGTTATCATGGTGTTAACTTTATACAAATGTGACCCCTTTATTTTACGGTGATGACTCATTTCTATTGCACTATTTGTTGTGCATTAGTCCGCATGTAAAACAATTTTGCTAAATTATGTAACTATTTATTTAATTAAATTTAGGTCTGTAAGCTGTGAATAGTCTACACTTTTTGGTGTCGACCGTACTTGTCAACTTTCATTGATTTTAATAGTTTTGTTTTATAATGAAACTTGAACACCCAAAACTTGATTTTCGTATTTTAGTAAGCATCACTTATTGTGACGTTTTAGGTATGAATTTTGCTAACGGAAAGTGAGATTTTAGTTCGTAATAAAATAAATACGTACATGCACGTTTGTTATAGAATAATTGACAATATTCGAATATTAGTTGTAACCAGTGATTATTTAAGAGGTCAGTTTCACTGCCAGATAGAATACTGAGATCATATTTCAGAACTAGTAATAATTTATATAACTGCGAATATAATATGCAACCAAGTGTATTGATAATGTAATAAATGTCAGGTGATTAACTACCTTGTGATTTTAGATTGGATTATGAGGTGCTAATGTAAGCTCTTGTACTTAAACCTCGTAAATAACATGAGCGATTAATAGAAATATTAAACAATGTACTTACCAGACTGTAAACCATTTAAATAGGTACTTAAAGTATCAACTAAATTGTGCTTAATTTTGAGAATTCTATATTTCTATATACATCATCATGTGGCCTATATAATTACTATATTTTTTTTGTGAATAAATGTTATGAATTTTGTAAAATGTAATGTACACAGTTATCTATTGAATAAAATATAAGAAAACTTGTTATTTGTTGATTATAACAACAAAAATAAAACAGTTTTTTACATATTATAAATTCGTTTTATTTACCTATTTACAAAATTAAAATAAAATAAGAAACACATTCTTATTAAATTAAGCGAGTCATACATGCGCGTCGGTTAAGAGTGCTCAAAGTGTCACACACACATTCAGTGCATTTTTTGTCCGTGGCTTTTCCCCATCTTTCAAGATTGCTTTGATCAGGAAGAGTGAATTGGAAGGCGTTGAGGTATAATTTAAGTAATGATGGTGACCAGTTGTAAAGCAAAGAGCGCCACTTCAAGGCTAAAGGTATACAGTAATCACCTAGAGTACATAACACATTCATTTTGCATTTCTAGGTTCATTGCGTGCACTCTGTAGCTGTCATTCTCATCTTAGTTTATGAAAGATTTTGTAATTTCTTTGTCTGATTGTCTTTCCGTGTTTCCAAAACCTGCTCTATTAGTATGTGCGCCTATCATGAACTTTTTATGAAATTGTAACCGTGACTCGAGCGCAGATGAATTTTTATCAGTTGGGATGGATTTTACAATTTCGTCTTTAGACGTTGATATGCCTTGCATTTTAGTGACTCTTAGATGTTTGTAGAGTTCCGATGGTTTTTTCAGTTTCATCCCAAAGTTATTTATGTCTCGATACAGAGCGGAAGAGTCTGTAGATTAAGCTAACCCTAGCCACGATTTCAATGTTTTCGTCACTTTAGCATCCAGTTTTTTCAAGAGGTTTTGGTTTAAGTCATACACGAGGAAAGGCCAATTGAGACGTGATGTTAAATAGATGATATCCAGACTTTTTTACGTTATTTATCGGTTGTTGGTCTACCTTTTCAATGTCGTTTATGAAACTATTGACGACATCGTCTAGTACTGGAGAGCGACCTTCATCGTTTATCTTTCTACCAACAAATGTAAAAGGCACGGTTTCTGATATTATTGAAACCTTTTTTCCGCCTATAGTGAGCCCGGGGTCATATAAAGTATATTTCGTATCCCGCCTACCCAAAGACAGCCAATAACATTTGCTAGGTTTCTCTCTCATTCCGTAAGTCCACTCACGGAATTCATCAACCTTTCGCAGTAGTTCTTGGCACTGCTTTGGATTTCGAGTAAGTATCGCTAGGTCGTCAGCGAATGCAAGAATGGATTCTGTATACTTGTCATTGGACCGATATCCCCACCTTTTTTCATAATAATATTGTTATGCTATCTATTAGAATATTGATTACTGTGTTAAATACTATAGGGGATAAGCAGCAACAGGCCCACGTTGTAGTTATGGGGCTCTGTATGTCCGTCCTTGTGTTAAATACTATAGGGGATAAGCAGCAATCCTGCAGCAACAGGCCCACGTTGTAGTTATGGGGCTCTGTATGTCCGTCCTTGTGTTAAATACTATAGGGGATAAGCAGCAATCCTGCAGCAACAGGCCCACGTTGTAGTTATGGGGCTCTGTATGTCCGTCCTTGTTAAATACTATAGGGGATAAGCAGCAATCCTGCAGCTACAGGCCCACGTTGTAGTTAGGGGCTCTATATGTCCGTCCTTCGTTGCAATTACAAATTTAAGTTTGCTATAGTACCTACTTAGCTATTATTTCTGAAACTACTGGCGGAAAGTTATACCATTGCAGATTTTAAAAAGAGTTTTTCAGTGTAAGTACATTTTTTTTAAGAGCAGCTCTTGCTTATGGTAGATCGATAATCATAGAAAATATTTCAAGCAATAAAATACGTTATTTTCATGTGGTTAGGCATTATAGTTGCGTAAATTCAGAGCCGATATTCTAGGGACGGATACGGGACAACACAGATAGGGGGGGGGGGGGGGGGGTTTGTACGGATCCGGTCCCACACGTCTGAGAGAAAACAAAAATAAAACAGTTTTTACATATTATAACTTTGTTTTATTTATTTACAAAATTAAAATAAAATAAGAAACATATTCTTATTAAATTAAATTGTTTTCTTTTTGGAACCTTTCGTATTGGGTTTTAAACAAAATGTATGGACCATGGCCATTTCTCACGGAATGTAACGAATATAATACTTAACATAATACTTAAGGTTAACATTTAACTTGCTAAGCTTGCATAACTAAATACAATGTAAAAATACTCTTGTTTATAATAATATTTACATCAATTACAACACACTGTCATTCATATATCTAAAGTAAATAAGAAAAAGAGCCAGCGGTGTATAAAACACCAAACTTATAATAATAATCCTGTTTTGGTTTTCATAGATTTATATACCACAGACTCTAACAAGACACACATCGATATCACAGAACCCTGAATCGTCATTACCTCAACACATTCACAACACTCCGCTCTACAAACAAAATCAACCGATACAAATGAAGATAAATTACATTTTCAAGTTCTTAACATAAAGTGAGCGCTCGCTACACTAGCGCCACCTGCTACTTAACTAAACGCAGACTCTATCTGCATATCTCAATGAAATGAAAGAAACATATAAATTAAAAAAAATATAGAAAGAATAAGAGTTAAATAAAAATAAATAAGCGAATACAAGCGCGAACTTAAATACGAATTGTCATGATAGAGTTTCCCTTTGGCACAAGAGAAAAATGATGAAGTATTTTTTTTAAGTAATCAGACGAAAGATAAAGACACTGAGATCTTAGAAAACTGTATACAGGTTTCATACGAGCCCTATTAATCTAATTAGTGTAATGTGATATTTGAACTTTACAAATAGTTAATCTATTCACAGTCTTGATACGTGTTGGCGGCACTTGTGTGCGAGTGTCCGGGGCACATACCGCTGAGTGTCCGGGGCACATACTGCTGAGTGTCCGGGGCACATACCGCTGAGTATCACACACTAACTGTCACAGTCCGCACTAGCTAGCTGCCGCCGCGTGGCGTTCCTTACACCAGCGCTGTCAGGCTGCCGGAGCGGGAGTTCTTGTTCTCTTCGGGTTCACATGGGTTTGGTTTCGGCTGTCAATTAAAAAAAAATGTTTTATTGATTTGATTAAAAGCCAAATGAGTTTAAAAGTGCTTTCGTTCAGTTTTTAGATCAGGTAGTTGTTTTATACACAACAGTTTATTAGAAAATCCTTGATTACAAGGAAATAACAACATTTCAGTGATTAAAGTATAACTAAAACCGAAAGTTGTTATTGTATTTATAACAAATACGTAAATATCTGTATTATTTTTAATATTTAAGAATATTAAAAGATACATTAGAAAGTAATTAGATAGTGACGTACGTCAGTGCGTGGCGGCGGCAGCGGCAGCGCGAGCCTGAGCGCGGTCCAGAAGGCGCGCTCGTGCACGTGGCGCCACGGCACGAGGCGGGTGCCGCGCACGCACGCCACCAGACCCGACCCCGCCTCCTTGCCCGAGCGCTTCAGCTTGGGCAGGTCCTGCAATGTTACGTGCTGCGGTTACTTATTGTCATTAATTACATGCAAGCAAGACAATCGAATTAAAGCAATAAACACGAGTATGATAATAATTAATTTAATATTTTGTATGTAATAATTGATTGAATAACATAATCTGAAGATATTTAAATGATTAACCCCTGGTTGCCGAATGAAACTAAAATGACAGTTTTGACACTTGATTAGTTGATTTTTACTTGATCAGTCGAAAACCGGGGGTAAATATAGCAGAGATTTAATATGGCAGGCGTGGACGAGGACGAATCCACAAATAATTGTCCTGGCTGTGGATATACTTTGTGTCCGTTAAATTAATGTTTGTAATGATCGCTTGTCTTTAAAAAAATATATATTTAGCTCTAGACAGTTTTGATTAGCAACCAAATAGGAATGTGCAATCAAGTATGACGAATTATTTTGACATTAACACTAATTTTATAAATATGTTAAGTGTAGATACTTTACAATTGATAACAAAAAAGGCAAATAAAATAGTTTAGTTGTCGGTATAATATCGTGTCTTACTCATTACTTTCCTTGTTGTAAATGATAACAGTATGATTACAGCACCTTGTTATTTTTACTTGTATATTTGTCATCATACATGTTAGGAATAAGACGTCTACTGCTGGACTTAGGGACTCCTCCCATTTTGTCATTTGTATATTCATCAAATCAATAAGAGGTCACTGTTGGACATAGGGCTACTCCAATAATTTCCACCATGCGTGCGGGCCTCTCGCAACTTTGTTCAGATAAGTCAGTTTATTACCATTTCAGAACCTTACTATACTATTAGTAAAACGCAACTCAGACCAATACAATAAATTATGTTCTAGCACAAAAAAAATCGCAATCAGCGGTTTTCGAACACTGGTTCTCACCCCTATGCAAACATCATTCAGTGTAGTTTATAACTTATTAAAAACAACCTTACAACATAAACAATAAAGTACAAATTTACCTGTAACAGCACAACGACTGGCGGTAGCGGCAACGAACGTAATTGCTTCAACGCAGTCAGCAACTGTTGTGAAGAGTACTGCGACGGAGACAACACTGCCACTAGTGATCTACACCGAGATACTTCGCCTACTAACTCACTGTACCCTGAAACGATATAAAGATTTATTATTACCTACTATTTTTGGGTTAACGTAGTCCACTGTTGGGCATATGAAACCTCCTCCTCACATAGCTGTATTGAACACTATTTTCAGGCGAGGTCTTATATACTATGGCATGTCTGTGTTATGTTAATGTGATAACAATGTTGTGCCAGGGTAACAAGTTGTCGATATCTTTTATTGAAATTAAAAAACAAATTAACTCTTAGAAAAGTACCTATATAATAACAAGTTTTTCTAAAAAAATCTACTTATGCTATTATTACTATATTAATCAAGTTAGGCGTTAGGTTTTTACACAGTTTTTCCGAAGCACCGTTCTCATTGAAAAACAGTAAGCAAGCTCTATAGATTGTTCCCCGCCTTTGTTTATTACATACTTGCTAAGTAACTTTTTTACTTTCTCTTTCTTTTTTCTAGGGTCCTTTACATGTTAAGATGAAAAAAAAAACTCACAATTATCGGGTTGCGTTGACAGCAGAACGGCGTGTACTCTGTATTTGTACTTGAGTGACAATGTGGGTAATAAGGCACCGCGTACTAACTCGCCGTCCACTGCCGTCCAACATACTAGCACGTCGAACTCTTTTTCCAGCACTGAGAAACAAAAAAATATAAATTAGAAACAGATTTTTTAATAAATTGGACTTAAAATATACTTGATTCTAATAGTAATAGGTACGTTAAATTTGATAACGTCTTCCATCATAACTAAAAAAATCGAAACATAATAAAGGAATTCTAAATTCGAGGCAGAATTTTAACCAACGTTTACTGAATTGGAATTGTATTCAACGGAGCGATTAAGTTTACTAAGAATAAAAAATATCGTTCTCAGGTGTCGGTTCAAATCCCGCTTTAAGCTCAAATTGTTTCTCCCTTGCTTTGATAATGATCCACCTATCAAACCCTAAACATTACGGGTTTCATTAAATTGTATTAATTAAACAAATAATATTAGAGTTAAATATATTTTATGAGACATACCTCTCGCTCTAGACGCAGGTGGCTGTGCCCTGGCCCGCGCATGTCGTGCAGCCAGCAGCAGCCGCGGCGTGCAGCGCTTGTGCAGCGCTACAGCGGACAACAGCGCTAGCGCCCCGCCCGCCGCGCCGAGGATCAAAGCGCGCCATGGAACCGACCCGCTGCCGCACCATGATGTACCTTCCGCTCCTTCTGTTACGTCTACAATAATAAGTTTGAGTATGATTATTATCAGTTGTCTAGTGCCCTGTGGAGGTCGCGGTGACGTTACAGCACCACGCCTCCAACGAAAAGGGAGGATCCTCCGACCAGGCAAGGGTGATCGTGCCTGGCGGGCCAACTGCCCAACTGTTGTTCGTTAGACGTTGTATATATGCGGAATCGCTGTGCGAATGTTGATATCGCGATTCAGGATGTAACTGACATCTATTGATGGTGAGGGGTACTGAGATAGTGTAGGTGTTCCCTTGAGTAAGTAGCTAGATGACGCTACAGCCCTATGATCATAAGTGGAAAAGTTTAAAATACGTTTCTTCTCATAAAGGCTTGCCGAACCATTTATGATTTTATGTCAAAACTTGACATGTAATCATAAAAAAATCGTCTAAAAACCGTGGATTCTGTTGGCCAAATTACGCGCCATACACAGGGGAGGATCAACTGGACAATGAAATGCATTCATAGGATGTATCTCTGATTATGTTTCTATTTATAAATCACAAATCGCTAGTGGTCAAGCCCTCCATAACGAAAACCGAAAAAAGTACCGTTTAACGAACACAAATAACATGTTAACCTAAATGTCTTGTAGAAAATAAGAAACCGCAATTTCACACCACGTTCAGACACAAAGAAACCGCTTCAAATAAATAAATTAAAACTATTTATAAACATGACTGTACCTAATTACTGTAATTGTTGTTATATAAGTAATTATAACAATTAAATAATAAATAGAAATGACATAAAACATTATCAAGTATATAAATATGTCTTAAATGAGTAGGTATAAACATCTATGCTATATAACTATGTATAGGTGTGTTGATAAATAGAATAGGTATGAGTAAGAATATTATATTCTATTATAAGTAGAGATTCAATATCTTTTCATCATACCCCTATGGAAACGAGTCGTGAACTAATGTGGCTTCTTCTATTAGCAACATATTATAAAAGTATATACATTATATATGTATGACATATACTTATGTATGTACTAGATTAGTATTTATATTGGTATATAGACTAATCAAACATGATTGTACAAACATGATAAAATAACTCGTTTTCTTAGTAATGTAATCTTACTGGATTCATATTCTGAGAATATCACATGGACTCATTACAGATGGTATTAATATAATTTACCATATTTTTTCTTCTTCTGCATATTGTATATAAATATTATACAATACACCCAGCATGCGGTACTTTGGTAAGGGTAACGACGAGTGGAAATGACTCCTACTGGGAAAATTGAGATGTTTGTGTCGGGTTATTTTAGGCCAATGAACCAACTTAATATCATTATAGCATTCTATAATCTTTGGATTAACAGTCTTTACTATTAACTAGTGTATATCCGCAGTCCATTTGTTTACCAATACTCATTTTGTTGCTAGATTATTACTTATACTAAATACGACACCTAAAGGATGAGACGGAATAGAGACATCATTCATACTGCGTCACCATTTTAATTTATTAATATCTTCCTTGACATTTAAACAAAAATAATCATGAAATTCGTGTAGTTAAATTTTCATACATTATGTAAATAACGTATTTAAATTCTATTTGCAAATTAAACTGTGGTTAAACGTAATCCCTTATATTCAACGAATAGCAAACCGATAAAACCGCTACATTAATAGCACAATTTATTATCATTACGAAACAAAAAGTATGTAACATATTTATTATTATATCAATATAAATATAATATAAATATTGAGATCGAGTAAAGTTTCCTTTCTTTCTGGCATTTAACACAGCTCACTCTAGAATTAAATTAAGTACTGTACCTAATATATTTATACCACGAAAATGTAACAGCCCATTAATGTCCCACTGCAGGGACGGGCCTCCTCCCGTGACTGAGGGTTACTTGGCCTACTGATACCACGCTGGCCAGACAGATTGGTATAGCGTTTAATTTCAAGTTTTCCTTCTTTTTATTTCGTAAAGATAATATTCACAGAATAGTCCCCTTAGCCGGTTTTTACGACACCCATGGGGTGAGATAGGGTGGTGACATATTGTATTCTTACTTCGTCACCACACGGAATGTAATAAACGAAAATGTATAAGTAAGTATATAAATTAAGCATTAAAATACACAAGACTCTTTCTAACATTTATTCCACAATTTACACAGAACCATTCAGTACCAGTACCGACTAAATGCCTACATAATATTTCAAATCGTAATAATAATATGTGAATCAATTCAGCAAATGTATCAGTTAGATCGGCACCGAACTGATCGTCACTCCCGGAACGACCGCTCATTATATTCGTTACAAATACATAACCAATGAATTACCGGCAATTCATAATTGTGAAATTCCTACAATACTGACCATGAAAAACATAACAATAAGGAATATTACATATAAATAGTTATTTACCTTAACATATCGCTGAGTTTTCTCATGAACGTTACAAATACACAGAAATGCTTTTTTACATTCAAGCTTTTCTTGTACCCACCGTACCATTAGTTAACGTTACACGGAAATGCTCTAATTGATATGAAACGAGCATACTTAAGCGTTTTCACTGAAAAAATGCTTATCGTGGTTGTTTTAATATCGAATACAGTAGAATTGCAATTATATTAGATATGATTGTAGTTATTATAGATATTTTATCGTACATATCGTATGTATTAGTAATCGTTTAGACCTTACTATTTTGGCATGTAGTTTTGGTTGCGTGGTAAACATAAAACACATACTTTAATAAATAACTAATACACATATTGTAATAATTAACGTAAAATTACCGCGACAAAAAGACTCACATCAATCACCTGTTTAACAATATCACTTAACATCTCTTTTTAAACAAACTTTTAGCCGTGAGCCGACACAGCTTTAGAATACAACTCGCCTCCTAACCGATAGCTATGTCGTGAGTATTCTACAGCCTATTTTTCATCTTTTGAGCCTCCCCTCCCATACCCGCGGCGGTAGTAAAAGGCGACCATCTTTTAAGCTTGTTGGAAGGGTGATTGTAGTCAGCTTAGCGTCCACCTTACACTTAAGTAAGTGTAAAGCCCACTAAACAGTTTTCTTAGGTATCGTGTTCGGAGTTCATTCCGCCGACACGAATGGTTAGGCCAGGAATGTTTTCGAGACGCAGTGAAACTATTTCATGACGACCCATTGCCTTAAATCGTAGATTATAATAGTTCTTAAAAATTAAAAAATTACTAAATTTTCATGCTATAAAAGTAAATAATACTTACATCTATAATGCACAGTGACGTAACTCTTAGATACGACGTTATTGCTATGCACGAGGCACACATATGTGCCGTAGTCCTGCGCCGACACACGGTCCACCGTCAAGTATGAACCGATGATGTCCTCCACGTCTTCTCTGTAATAACAATGTTAGGTTCATTTGTGATAATAATTGTACTCAATTTACACAATGCCATCTAATCCCAAACGTATCAAACTAATCTGAGCTTGTACTATGAGGTACAAGATATAAGAAATAAACACCATATTATAAGTTATTTTTCATTAACATGTTATACATAGGACAACACCTAGACTTATGCAAACATTGATGTTCATGCACACAAAGTTTTTCATTGATCGGGAAATGGATCCCAAAATCTTTGCGTAGCTGTTAACTATTACTTACTATAAAGAGGTCATAATGATTCACTTATATGAAAAATATGGGCCACGATTTGTGACGTTAATGAGCCAAGATAACAAAATTAAATTCATTCATTATTGTAATTCATTTGTGGTGACGTACTTATTTGATAATAACATTGTAACATATTATTAACTAATTAAGTTTTCCTTCTCATTATTTTGACGTCTAAATACATATTAAAGATTTGTTTTAAGTAATAATTAGGAATTTGCCTTTATGCTAACTTGTTTTATTCACCAGGAAACAACTTTGGAAATTTTACTTGCCATAAAAAACGATAAACGTATAACGCCAATATTCAAAATACTTATAAGTAAGTGTATCTATTGCGAAGACATGTAATTACTGCAAAAGCTTATTAAGTATGTGAACGAGAGAGAAAACGTATATATGTTCACATGTAAGTAAGTAAAGGAAACTATAGATATTAAACAGTTATAGAAAGCTACAACATTAACGTGTTGTTGCAGATATAATGTATTAAACTATCTATGAGTTATATCTTTTTAGCTACATATACCCTGAATAATGAACTAATAACACAAAATATTACATTAAAAAGTAAATGGACATTATTTAAGAATGAAAAAATAATGAGGTAAGCTGGAAATTGTTGCAATAATGTTTTCTTGAAGATAACGCACTAGAACTTTGTGAACATCAAATTAACAGACACAATCGTTTGTAGCCATTATTTGCGATCAGGCTCAAGAGGTTTGACCATACAGGATTATTTGAGAATCACACAAATAACTCCCTTAATTCGATTAAGTACCTAACTTCTTTCTTCAAGTCTCTAGATTTACTAGTCCTATGTTCATATTCGTTCAATATTCATCCCTGAATTTTATCTTTGCGAAATAAAAAGAACGAAAACTTGCAATTGAACCCTATACCAATCCGTCTGGCCAGCTTGGTATTAGTGGGTCAAGTATCCCTCCGAGGAGGCCAGTCCCTGCAGTGGACATTAATGGGCTGTTATAATGATGATAATGTTCATATTTACATCAACGTTTCTCTTACATTATTTACATACCTACAGATAATATCGATTGTATATAACTTACCGGGTGGTCTTTATTTCATTTTGCGTAGGCAGCAAATCTCCCTCGGTGTTGTTAGGGAAAACCTTTCTCCATCGCAGATCGCTGCGGGCGTCCGCCAAATACGATCGTCCTAGATAATAACGGGATTGACATTGAATTACATAATGTTGATGAAAAAACTGTTTTATCCTTTGAATAAGGTATCATCTTGAGATCAAAGCAGGTCTTTTTCAAAGAGGTTTTTTATATCAGAGGAAAGCTTTTTGTAAGATTAGCTGTTTATTTTTAGCGGTGAGTAAAAAGTATAAGATACTTATTAAAGAAAGTTATACTTACCTATTCATTTTAAGTACCTATAGGCGTATGACCTTTTTAAAAAGTTATATTATATCTATTGATACAAGGTACTTTTAGTTTAGGAAAAAAATATAATAGACATTGAGAGGGTTCAGTACTAAATAATTTTATTCGACAAAGCATTGAACAATAATAAATAATATTTGAAATAATAATTAAAAACTTTTTTATACTAAACGTTTTAAGTACCAATTATTTCGTGCTTATAACTTTAAATAAAATATTTTCTAAGTTCAAATATTCAAGGAAAACTCATAAAAGAAAAACAAAAAGAGCTTATACACAAGTATCATAAACGTACAAAGATTTCAAAAAGAACGTACAATACAATTTAGATTTTATTAACATTTAATAAAATACATTATCGAATAAAATTGTTTGAATAAAAAAAGTTCAGAAATAGAAATAATTAAATTAAGTTACCTATGAGTGCTTCGCAATACAGTCGGAGTCCGCCGCCCTCCTCCAGCCATTGATCTTTTGATATGAACATTGTTCTTGGCGCGTCTGTTGGTTTTTCTACAAAATCAAATATACAATATTATTAATAAATAGTTCATACTATTTTATAGTAAACCTTATTCAATGTATGCAGTTGGAGGTTGTACCTATATGGCGTTGCGGGCGTAATCCACAAGTTTTTATTCTGAGTATGGATGTCTTTTGTATTTGTGAATTCGATTCATGCAAAAGTACCGGAACACAAGACTTATTCAATTTCAAGATTTTTTTAGAGAAGACTTTTTTAAAGAATTTATTTATTATTAAATCTTAACAGCCCATTAATGTCCCACTGCAGGGACGGGCCTCCTCCCGTGACGGAGGGTTACTTGGCCTACTAATACCACGCTGGCCAGACGGATTGGAATAGGGTTTAATTTCAAGTTTTCCTTCTTTTTATTTCGTTAAGATAGTAGTTAAGGGTATTCCCTTAGTCGGTTTTTACGACACCCATGGGATGAGATGGGGTGGTGACATATTGTATTCTTACTCCGTCACCACACGGATTGAAACGTATGAAAAGGTTTATTTCATATAATTTATCTATCAGTTTCTCAATTCATTAAAGAAAGATCAGCATGTATATCTACATATTAGGGACAATATAAGGACTTTTAATACGCAGCTTATGTCAGTTCAACCAATGTACTACTTCTTCTCTCGCATACTTAGTTAATTGTTTCAGACACAGACTATAAGCCAACAAATAATGCTCTTTCTCTATATTTTAAATACAAACATATAAATTATAATACAAGCATGACAGGCACTCCGTTAAGGTAGTTATTGAATTTGCAGCGACTAAAATAACAGTTAGTTCTCCAGAGTAGTTAGTTTAATAACCGTACGTACACACATTTGCATCGGATAGATTTATTCTTGCTTGGACGAATTTCTAGTCGGTGCCTTTTCATACGTATTTACTACCATAAAACTGTGTTTATTAATAAAATATGCTTTTACACAAGTGATAATAAAGTTGGACCTCCCACATAACTTAAGTAGTCAGCTGATTGACAGTTTTGTATACCTAGATACATCATCTTTTCAATAAATATTGCCGAGCACTACGGGATTTTTACGGAATGACGGAAAATTTAACTAGTAGAGAATTCTGTAGACATAGGGACCGCCTGTTTACGATAAGGTTTTTGAAGTATTACAACATACCTAACTAAATTAATGTAACCAAATCAAATCAAACCATTTATTCACACGGGATATACAATGATGTATAAAAGTCAAAAGG
This sequence comes from Schrankia costaestrigalis, assembly GCA_905475405.1. Taxonomy (NCBI): domain Eukaryota; kingdom Metazoa; phylum Arthropoda; class Insecta; order Lepidoptera; family Erebidae; genus Schrankia; species Schrankia costaestrigalis. The sequence continues at coordinate 11,084,568 of FR997826.1, forward strand.
TAGTCTGCAAGATAACGCCAGATTCAAAGAAAATTACAGCTAACATATTTTTATACCACTGTGGTGGCCAACAGGCATACGGTCCTAAAACCATATTATCAACTTATATACTTACTTTTTATCATAGTTATAGAACCACCATCAAACTACCACAAACAAATGTTTACATTGTCCACCATAATATCACACTCTTGCAATAGGACATGAACCGGACCTATTAATAATAAACTCTACAGTATCTTACCTAATATGTTTAGTTTGACAGTATGACTTTCAGCATGTGTTTCGTTGCTCAGTCGACATGTGTAGTTCCCTGAATCAGCCCTGGATGCCCGTCGGGTGTACAAGGTCTGGTTTGCTGCCTCGGGATACAAGATGAAGTTTGAGACGCCAGCAGACCAGGGATAGGCCACGCCATCTTTGAACCTGAGGAAGAAAAACAATAATTAACATTTTAGTTTTAAGTAAATTTCTTATTTTTATTGGACGAAATATCTACCCTGTCATAAGACAGTAAAATTCTCCCATTAAAATTTATTAATATCAAAAAATAAAAAAAAATTGTGAATCATTTATGCAAATGAATTTGCGTAAGTAGGTACTATTAAATCGGTATCGACGCTCAGGTTGGAAACGGTTCTTCAATGAGAACATTATTGCATGAAAATATTGATATCCCGTGTCAAAATATTCATTAGTATGTAAGATATTGTAAGATAAATAACTAATAATTCTAGAATTACATTTAAGTATCTTTTTACAAGACTCGCTACATAAATACATCTAAAAAAAATATGAAGACAAAATACAGTTAAGCCTATGATATCTACACACTTGAATACAAAAGTTCTAAATATTTAAAGATGGCTGCTAAATAAAATGTACTTAAGTGAAAATGTACTCCTAGGTTTTATAAAGATTTGGTACAGCATAAAGATGTTCGCGGACGATTTTCTCTTGACCGGTTTTAAATACGTAATGGAAAAACCGTAAGCCGATTGCCGGTAGTTTTTATCGATGAAACGTTACATTAGTTAAGCAGGAAATTAAGTGTTTCTGTGAAATGATCGTTTTGTGAGATATATAACATTAAAGTTTAGTGCTATTGTCATTGCGCGACGAGATCAACCGGCGTGTTTAGAAGCAGGAAATAATTCCAAGTATACACTAATGGAGTGTCATTCCGGTAGAGTATGGCCTGGTGGCGTAATGTATCCGTCGATGACAGCAAAGTGATTCTGCGAAATACTGCAATCCGCTTATTCCTCAACCGACAATTCTCTAATACTGTGCAAATTGATATAATCTAATACGTAGAACGTCTCAACAATTTTAATTAAGTTTACGTTTAAAGTATTAAGAAGCACACAGTTCGGTTTAAGGCGAAATCAAACAGCTGTAATATGTTCAGAGAATTGAGCTTAAGCAAACAAAACGTCGCAAGGAGCTACTAATTCCCGCAAACAGTAAAATTTTGCGGGAGCCGTTTTTGAATCGTCTGTAAGCAAAACAAACATTTGAGTAATGTTTCATCGCAAGGCCGAGTCGAGATTATTTCTAAGAATCTCCGAGGTGTAATCTGGTGTATATCTTATGTTTAACATGGCATAGCTTCACTAGTTTGTACTAGTACGTAGAAAAATAACGTGGCTCGCAACAAGTTCAATAATTATTATCTTAATCCCCTTGTTTCAGTGAGAACTGTGTTTACAGTACATGAGCAAAATAAATATAATAAAACTAGCGGAGATCTGCACCGACGTGTCGTACATTGCTATTATTTGAACTAGAGTCGTGACAATTTCCAAGAAAACACATCAACAGCGCATGTTTACAATCTTCATTCCACTTTCCAGTGTCCCTGGGAGAACGATGCGAATATTTTTAACTTTTTTTCAAAGTAATGACTCACGCAACGCACGCATTAAGTATATTGAAATGAGACATGGAATCATTATTTTAAATATTCTTGATTACTATTACACATGTATTACATTACACGTGAACTAAATTAGATGAACAATATTATCGTTACTAATATTTGTTGTTCTTATGGTTCTGAGGAAGTCATTTTTGCTGATCCTAATAGAAAAACATTGTGAACACCAAACAGGCGGTTTAACAAAAAGTTAATATTCCAATCCAGAAGTAGCAATGTGTGCGATTCACGATTTCACTAAACCAAACCAAACTTTAATATTACCTTCTCTAATACAGATAAATACCATGAACCTGTTGAGGAAAAATATTGAAAATTTTACAGTTCCTTGCACAAAATAAATATAACTGTTAATGTAACTAATTTAATGACTGATGTTATTTTACACAGAATTGTGTTGCGTGAGATACTCTCAACATGCTAAGTATAACATGCTACATTTCTTGTAGTAGATACAACTAATAGAACCTCACAATACATTGTACATACGTCGTTTTGCTTCTACACCACATGGTTACATGTTTCAATTCGTATTATTCGATTAAAAAACAACGAGACGCAAATGTAATGACTCTCATTATGACATTGCTAGCGATACTCACTAAGATAATTTAATTTAATTAGTAACAAGTGTGCACAAAAAAGGTTTAATACCTTTATTTTTTAAATGTTTATCGATGTAGTTGGACAAATGTGGAATAAAAAAAGAATTGCCCGAGATAGAAGGACAAGAAAGGTGACGTATCTTTATAATATACTCTCTGGTATCTGGGAGTCGAGTTAATGCTCAGCGGGTATTTAGACGTTGTAATTTATTGTTATTCTGTCAGTCTCAGTTTCACTTTTTTGTTGTCACTCATCCATTCTTGGAAACAGTACCACGAATTACTGCTAAATGTACATAATATGTACGATGGAAAATATGGACAAGGGCCATACGGGTGATATGAGCCATAACCATTTTATAAATAAGACGAAAGTACTGCCAAATAATTGTATATAGCTATTTTTAGAATTAGTTGTAAGTCTCGGCATTTCGTCTGAGATTGATACCGAGAAAGATTCCTCCAAAATTAATAATGTAGAGAGTAAATCCGTATAAAGGGAGCATATACTTGTAGTTAAGATGAACAGATTTAAATGAAATTTCAAGCTGGGATAACAGCAAGTTTAGCGTAGGACATAGCATAATTATATACTGTTTTATAGTGATAACCATGAGAAGCTTGTGATTTTATAATTAAGATACAACGAATAAGATGAAAATCATACATATTGTTAAGAAAATTTATGATTAAAGTACAAACAACTTAAACGTCCGTTATATTTTAAATACCCTCTAACGTATAACAGGAAAACCTCTATAAGATAAGTTACGAGCAAAAAGAAATCCCCGATGAGGTCATCCTCCTCACCACGCCGTCGTCGGCCCCTCCTGTAAAAAGTATCCAATATTTCCGAAATAATGCGAACCGGTCTTTGACCGTGTGTTGATCCTCGCCGCAATATATTCGCATACAGCCTCCTTGCGAACGCATCATTCGTATAAAACAAAGTCGCTGTCTGTCTGTCCGTATATGCTTAAATCTTTAAAACCACGCAACGGATTTTAACGCAATTTTTTTCTAATATACAGAGTGATTCAAGAGGAAAGTTTATATGTATAATATTACAGAAAAATATTGATGTATTTAAGGTTTCTTATTTGATTGTCTAATAAAGGTGTAAGCATTGCATCCATGCAAGTCTAAGCGAGTCGCTAGTATATTACTATATATTTCTACTTATGTGTAAGCTTATTCATAGCCAGACACAGGTAAGTCTGTGAATATTTATATCTTTATGTTTGGTGAGTTCATTGATTGCTAATAAATTGCTTAGCATGAAGGTTTTTGTTTTTAGTTTGAACAACAGTTTGTAGGAAATTTGATATTCTCTCTGACATTATTAACGGCGCGGTTAATGAGATCATAAGTTGGTATAAATAAATTCCGAGGAGATGTTTCTTAGTTTTGAGGCTTTATTTTTTAAGAACGACGAAAGCTTTATTATTTTACAAGTTCTTATTAGTTTGGGTCTAATGTAAGAAGTAAGTATTTGTGTAAATGTATAAGTAATCTAATTATCATTATCGATTAAAGAGATATCTAAAACAATTCTCATCTAAAACAGTATAAAAGTAGTACAGCCTCAATCATTAGTCATCAGTATTTACATTTTCACTACATACATCACTTTTAATTAAACGTCATATTATCGTCAAAGAGAGGAAGCAGTACTAATTAGCGCATGTTCATATAGATAATAGATATACTTACTTAGGTTTATTTCAATAGATATTTGTAAAGTAGGTACATCCTGTATAGCCTATTTGTAAAAGCTATCTACGTTGATTTGATTTAATTACATGTAGGGCGCAGTGTTTTAGTGGCCAGTTACCAGCTAGCTTGTTTCATGTTAGTACTTAGATATAAAGGTTATTTCAAATTGCTTTACCGATTAAGGAGTTTTGTACACAAAATATTATGCTAAAAATAAACGCTATTGGGTACTTGACAAAAAAATTTTTGTCAAAAAATAATTAAGTATGTTTTGAAGCAGATTGAATTGCCGAAATGCCTTATGAATTTAGAAAAACAAACTGGCAAAAAGAGATATATTTTATGTACTTAGCTAACAATATCTAAAAACAGAAAACCCCTTTTACAAAAAAATAATCATAAAAACAAAACAAGTAAAATTCTATGAACAGAAAATCAATCGAACTGACTCGAGCGTAGGCCGACATATAATTGACATTAAAACAATAAGGGGAAAGTTGGAGCTTTCTTGGAATAAAGAAAAACAAAGATTGTACCTCCCCGTGTACTTATCTCTAGAATCTCTACCCACGTAACATGTGTGCTACTTGATTGTATTACGTCAAAGAGAAAAATATTATACTTATTCTTTTATTATATCTTTGAAAAGAATATTATAAGCTAGTCGAAGAGGTAAGTACATACTTAGGTCCGTTATATATAGCTATACATAGATAGAAAACTCAGTCTTCTCTGACGTAGTAGTGTTCCGAACCCTCAGTAAACTTAGCCGTTAAGTTAGACGTGCATAATAATATGTAATCAGTAATCACTATAAAAACGCAGACTTTCTTATGTGTCACTAACGTGTCTTATATGAAATAAATATTTTTTTCATTTTCATTACTTCATTCATATATTAATACAGTCAGTCTTATTCTTATCAGACTATGAATGGCCCACTGAAAGGATTATAGACATTAAGCGGTGATAAAGAAAATGCTCGTAAGTGCAACTAACTATTCAACCACCATTTCGTTTCCAACTAACAATTAGGCAGACAGAAGACTTATTATTTACCATTAATTTAACTTGGCACTACGTTGCAAGTCTAAATACACGTCCATTAATACGTAGATCGCTTTCCTCGAACTATCTAGAACGATTAATTGTAAGTAATATATAGTATTGTCGAATCGCTTATCGCTTTGGCCACTAAATACAGTACCAACTATAGCATGCACGTTATCATCTGAGTACTCCAAAAATAGATAGAAGATATTATAGAAGAATAGAAGAGCCGTAAGTGCAAGCGAGATAGATATAGAGAAATGACACATGTCAGATGGTAACGCGATATCTATAAATTATTAGGGTGATTTATCGAGGTTGCAGTTGCCAGAAAAACTGGCAGCTAGACCGAAACAAGGTATACTTTTATTTTCTTTTTTTGAAATGCGTATTGCCACCATTCATACTGATGGTGTCATTCGAAACTAATAGGTAAAAGGTAAAAGCTTTCACCCTCCATTTGGCCTTTGACTGTTAGTAGTTTGTAGTGATACGTTTATTGGGTGGTCTTTGTTTTATTGATGACCTTTGGATTGAATTGTGTTTTCTTATCAAGTCACCGTCTGTGTTGACTGTGTATTTTAAGTCTAGATTTTAAACTAGATTCAAATACTTATTTCTGATAGCAATACTTATTTACAGAGTGAAATTATGGTTTAGTTCAAGTCCGTTTAGTCAATAAACTAATTTACCTTGCTCTTTCAAACTTTCTTTTAAGCGCTAATTTCAAAAATAGATACAAACAGCAAATAATAACGTGTACATTTTTTACGCTGAAATGCGTACAGAGCAAAATGTGCCAATCAAGCCAAAAAAGTGCTTTCAATCTACTCGCTCTGACATAGACAGACGGCTAACAAAACCGGCATGTATTTCGAACAAATTTAACCTCTTTCGGAGTTAAGCTTAATATCTTATTCGTATTTCTCACCTAAATTATTAAAAAAGATCAAATCTAATATCATACGCGTAACTAATCGGTGAAATTACGACCTACATCTAGTATTTAGATTAAATATTTATATAGATAAGCATACAATTATTTACTTTCATTTTTTTATACAACCAAGTGTCTGATTTCTTTATCTTTGAAAAGGGAAATCCCAAAACTGCGAGACGAAGGCGTGGTTATTTATGTGACGTCACGTTTACTTCTAATGATACCTCTTTAAGAGATGATAAGCTAATACTCATTGTTATTTATAACACGTATCCGGGTTTTTATAGGAAAAAGATCACGTCACTCCCTAACTAATCGCTGAACAAGAACCAACTTTTTTTATGTAATTTAGTTAACTAATTATTTATATGAGGTTCAACGGACGAAATGCTTGTTATTTTTACAATCAAAGATTGACGAGGAATCTCGAGTTTTATTCAAACATACGTCAGCATCGTTAAGTTTCGAGAACATAGTAATTTAGAGTTGTAAAACATAAATAACGACCGAAATTGGGACGAATACAAAAAGTGAACGTTTTATCGATAGACTCGATATGTAGGTAACACTAATAAATCAAAATGAAATCTTTGATATCAATTACAGAACTGTTAAAGTTTTTTTTTGTTTTAAAGGTTTATTTTAAAAATATAAGAAAATATAAGTATTAAGGAATTCAAATAAATATTACGCTTATCTACATTAATTAACGCCATAAAAGTAGAGAATAATCAAAAGTAACTTAATTTACCGACCGAATAAAGTATGTAGTTCCCCACCTTAGTATGACCGCACTTACATTAAATAATTATAACGATCTAAAACAGAAAAGGGCAAACCAACTTCCTGCAATATACCTATCAGTCATCTGTCGAAAATGATTATGATTACAAAACTTATTAAGTACTTAAATGACAAGTAGAGTCGGTTAATGAGAAGAGCAAGTTGCTCGACTTCTGAGTAATAATTAGAGCACTGCCCGATCCTGCTCCATGTCAAACTGACAATACAGCAATACTCATACAAGCTCCGGGGCAGGGGACGTAGTTAACTTGTTTAAACCCTTTGTTGGGCAAGCCATTCGCATGCTGATCGTTTCTGTGAAACAACCGCAATTATACTTCTCTTGCGAACTGTTGACACGCACACAGACAAGCCGACACACACATACACACGCGGTATAATGACGTCGTTCCCTTGCATTACAGTGTAATCGCACGCTTGCTACGTCACGCACGGATGACAATAATAATAATAGCTATATGTTGTGGGAAATGGAAAATAACATTTTAATATTATATATTATTAAAACATGTAAACATACTGATAGTTTTCGTGCAACAACCGTCAAAAAACGCACCATTTTCCCGGTAAAACGCTTTGAATGAAGCAGACATTGAAATCAATACTTGATTGTTTAGTCGAAATGTAGTTTACTTTACACAATGTCTGAAAAATGGACGAGATAAATTTTCAATTTGAATAATGGAAACAATATTTCTTTTTGTTGAAACGATCGTGCTCGTTATGCGTGTTAGAGCAGAAAATATGATCTCATTTTCAATAACTGTGCCACGGTTTCTTCTCAAAAACTTATTTAACATAAATATAATTCGTGGTACCAACCAAAGCGTTCCATGTACCAGGAACTTACGTTATGTAAGATCTGGACACACAACTTGCAATAAATCCATTCCTTACATAAAGATTTCCAATGAAACCGATGAAATTTTCGTAAGCCTTACTGTATAATATATTACTCTCTAAATACAACATCCATTTATTCTGACATCCAACAGCTGCAGAAAAGCGATGTGAATAATACACGCACACCACATCGTTTTTACCGAGCTCATGTAATTATATATATAAGTACATGGTTGTATCTGAACTCCTATGTATTAATGACAGTGTAGCATCAATAACATGGAACACCAAGCAACGTTCCTGTGGCAACAAGTGTAGCAATTTCAAACAGTTAGTGCGGTTTAGGGATGCGCGATGAGAATGGTTGTAATGCTATTAGAAAAACCGCAAACAGCGCTGTGCGGAACAAAAAGTTGATCCCATAACTGGTGAGCAAGAAACTGTAGTGGCATCTCCCGGTCGCGTAACAGCTCGTTGAATGTACCTAGCTATGCACTACAACTGTTATATACCGCTCAATAGGAAATGTCCAAGAAGTCCCATTGCTAAGAAATTAGTAAAGAAAATATCAAACGAATATTCTTAGAAAACGACATCAAGAAAAAAACTAAACTCAGTTTACTTACAAGTCGATGTCACGTTATGCAGTTATTAGAAAATGATTCAGAACGAGTCTCAACACAACACAAAAGGTGTGTCATTTGTTGACCATAACCTAAATAACAGAATTGCACGATTTTAACAGCTTCCTGGAAACTGTTTATAATGCAGCTGTTGCCATATTTTACTACATTTAAACTTCATTAGTATTTGAAATAACTGTGTACGTTTATTAAAGAATATAATTGCGAAGCGATCTTAGTCTCTGCATACAGTATACTCACATTTCCATAAATCACGACATTCAAAGAAGTAAATCCAGTCCCTACCTAATAGGTGAAAAGTCGTTTCCCAAGCTTAACCATCCGTTCATTTCATTTCAAGTACTGATAAAAAAAGGTAATCAGAGTTTAATAATTATATCGAGAGAGCCGTACGTCATACCTGTCATGTACATGTGTAGGTATAAAAAAGTTTGGAGAGGAAGGCTGTAGTTTGTATTTGCGTTCCTGGTGTGGAGAGAATGTAGTCTCGAGTCAGGTAATGACACGTCCCGGAACAGCCAGGTGGCAGGGCCGGCTGCGTATGGGCAAGGAATGTCGCCGCAGTACGGCTGCCCTGGGAACATGCTCGACACTACTGCCGATGCGCCAGGACTGCAACACATGTACATGATTTAGCTACGCGATAACTGCTTTTCCGTTTACGTTACTTACCGTGAAATATCAAACTATGTGTATACAAACTTTTTGTTCGATATTTTTTTATGATTTGTTTGTATGACGCTGGAATAGGCGATCTGGAGTGTACTTGGAGTGATTTTTTAAAGCTAAGTAATTATTAGGTACATTGGATACTTGTAAAGTATATGATTTATTTTTGCTCAACTGATTAATTATAAGGTAATTACAGTTTATGAGTATTAAAAGGATAAATAAATATTAAGATTGATATGATTAACCGTTAAACATATATTATACTTATTCTCTACCGGCGGCTAACATAACGAATCAAATTATAAGTTTGATTCTTGCGCATTTTATTTTTCGAGCGATGCCAATTCATTCTATTTTCCTAGAAACATGGTATAAAATAGATATGTACCTACATGTAGTGATCGGAATATAACAGCAAATAGGGACGTTTTTATTGGAATATACGGTTAAATCCGCAGTATTTTCTCGATGTAATTATCTTAACTAACTACATTCTAATTCTTTTGACAGCGCTGCTATCTAGACTGACATCCTACTAATATTATAAATGCGAAAGTTTGTGAGGATGTATGGATCGATTGATGGATGGATGTTTGTTACTCTTTCACGCAAAAACTGCTGGACGGATTTTGACGAAATTTGGAAGCTTAGGGTGTAGAATAACATTTAAGCTACCTACCACGCGGGTGAAGCCGTGGTCATCAGCTAGTAAACATAGTAAATGTAAACGCAAATGATGCTGAATATTAGATCGGATAGAATATCTATTGACTAATGCCCGATTTACACATCGACAAGTACAGTAGCGAGTTAAGTAGTATTTTAAAATTAAGTTGATTTAAATAGAGTTACATCCTATTTTTTGGCGAGTTAAGTACGAAGTAACCCCTTCTCTCGCGTCTCGCCAACTTAACTTGCCAAAAAATAGAATAGAGATCTATTTAAATCAACTTAATCTTAAAATACTACTTAACTCGCTACTGTACTTGTCGATGTGTAAATCGGGCATAACAGGTGAAATGCAACTTGAATTACATTATAGTAAAGCGACAGGCAACATTTGTATACAATTGAAAGCAGAGCCATATTCGGTAGTTATACATTAATTTTAGACATAGGATGAATGGCTACCGGTATTCAACACGCATATAGCTTTTGTATTCAAATGAAGCGAGCCTATCTAGTAAGTAATCGGAAGCAGGAACTATCTACCAATTATGGGAATCCATCACATAATGAATTTCTATTGAATCCAACGGCACATTGCCGTCATGTGAACGATTACACCCGGCACTGCTTATAGCTAACATTACAGTGCATTTTAATGTATGTATTTCAACTCCAACAGAACATTTTCTTGCTATTCTAATAGCTTAGTTTTAAATAAAAATGTATGTATATTTGTAATGTTCTCGGAATTGGTTGATAGGTATTTGTATTTGCTAACAATAACCATTTTAGCATTCGGTAGCCGATCGTGGCTTCTTGGCACTACGTGAAACTGCAAGTGCACAAGAATTTATTATTGCTTTGTGTCACGCGACGAATACTAATAAGGGTGGTCATAGTGTCGTCCGTGCGTGCTTCGACGTCGACCACTCGATTGTGCGAAATATTAAATATTCAATTCCGCGAAATGGCCGGAAATGAGTGTTTCATTATGCGCGTCGGGTGCGTAAAATGATCGATTTGGATGGCACCGGCCACCGACTATCCGACGAGCGACGCCACCGCTCCTCAGCTCAGATTCTCACAATTCCTGATAAAGATCGTTCTAAGAGCAGCGGACGTAACTAACGTTACACGTATTTAACAAAGGTTAGTCGGCCGAACACTTCTAAGTAACGACTGAATCACTCTCTTTATTTCATTTTGTTGCCAATTTTCGCATTAGATGTTTCATATATCCATGTATTGGAAGATGTTATAAATACTGACATTAATGTTCATAATTAGGAAATATACTTATTCTAAGTTATTTACTGCAAAAATGTCAATAGCAATAGCATATTACACTAAAATAAGTAATCTAGTAGAAAAGAAGTAATCTAAAGATAATCAACGTGATTAAGTATTTAGATTGTAGGTTAACGACAAAATCTTTTAATTCAAATTTATAAAACGCAGTACAACCTCACAATAAAATAAAAATATAGTGACTTTAAGTACACATATATATCTTAACATACGTTGGCCACCTCTGAAGACAGTACTAACTGACGGACGACGGACGCTCGCGACAGACGGCGACAGCATAATAAGTTCCAACAAGATACACGTGCGATAACATGAATTCATTTTACGATATTATTTCATTGGCAATATCAGCATAAGTTAACATATAATATAACTATAGGAAATGGCCATGCATGTGGTAGGTGGTTACGCAGAAATTGTAATATGAACAGCTAGAAAGCCCATGTGCGTGATTGCGTGCGATGGACCCTGCCTCTGGCACCGGTCGGCGGATCTAAGACGCACGCGAGCATCTTCTCGCTAATCGCCCCATATATCGACAAACATACTTGTACAATTAGTCTTCTCGGTAGCGATACCTATTAATCTAGGATCACGTTAAAACAATTAACAGATATAATCTGAACATTAGTCATATCGCTTCACTAATTACTATTTAAGTAATTTCATAGAAAACGTTTTCCTAAATGTTCTTCTCGTTTTCCTAAATGTTTTAAATCTATAATAAATTCTTGTGTGATAATCTCTTAATAGCTTATTTGTAAGTCTTATTCTGTCATTACATGGTTATCAATTTTACCTACTTTCGTATATCAATGTTAAAAAAAAGATTACTCTCACATAGGTTCCAATTCTCAAAGATGTTCTCAGTCACAATTTAAACCGTATAATCAGCATAATACAGTCTCATACAATTATTCATACAAGCACATATGCCATGCACCACAAACAAGGCATGCAGCATTGTTAAATGAAACATTATTGGCCAATATTAAGTGAAAAACATTGCATGCAACGCATAACCTTGAATTAGGATAATTCCCAAGTACTGTAGAACAGGCTCGAGTTACATAGACATTATAATGAACAATTACATCTCGCGCAAAAAGCTTATGTAAATTGCGAGCATGACATTGTGAGTATTATTAAATAACTAAGTGGCAATTAAGTGAGATACCAAGAAGTGGTCACCTACGCTGTCGTACGACTAACTACTTAGCGACAAACTTTAAAAGCATAAAATTACTTAAATACAGGTAAATAATATATACTATTATGTATATAAAGTTGAAGGATTCAGTTTCTTTAAACGTCTTACAAAACGGAACGAGAAGTCAAAATGTAAGTAATATTTTATTATTTTTATTTACGCCATGTTGAAGTTAATGCGAATGTTTTGCAAAGTTTTAATTGACATCTTGTTGATTTGGGGTCGATGTTGGGTCTGATCGTTTACAAATTAAAGACCGGAATTGAAGTTTTAATTTGAAACCAGTTTAAGTCCTTCAGTGATGTACCATTGTACTGGTCAGATGTTTAAATCATTTTTTTATTTTTCGTCATTTTAGTTTTAAAGATTTTTAAGTATGATAGTGTGCTTATTGTTTCAAAAACAATACCTGTAAGTGCTTACTGTTGAGTTGTTTACATTTAATGTCCTATATTTACTAAATAATCTACAAGTAAATCTTCTGATTGTAGATTATAGTGAACATAAAATGTTTCAAGTAGTTCAAAACTCATTTATATTCTTATTAAAACATTAAATGGGTCGTAAATATAGAATATTAGAATTTCTAGATGCAATGTTCGATGTTTCCTTATGAGATTGAATTAGAAATACGATGTACAGGTACTTACATTGCTTTAGTTAATGATAATCATCATTTTATTATTTATTTGTGAGGTTAATTTCACCTGTATCTTTAAGCGTGGAGACTATGGGAACATCTTCATCCTCCATTCGTTCTAATGCCGCATAAGCATAACCACAAAAGACTGACATAGGCGCTTAGTCTTCTATTCATGGAAATAAAAACATTTTTTAGCAGATTAACGGCGCTTGTACACGCTAAGAAAATTTGCCGTGTCTACGCCAGACAAGACAAATCTTCGTGTAGACGTCAAGAATTTTGTCTTTTTCGTACACGAAAACTTTTCTTGTCTTCCGCAGACAAGATAATTCGGAACGTGTACACGCCAGGATTTTTTTCGTACAGTCGTCAGACGGGCGTAGGGCGCGCAAGTAATAACAAGTGTGATAATCAGTGTGAGTTTCCTTTAGTAAAAATGTTAACTAGAAAGCAAACAAGTATGATACCCTACTACACCGCTCCCCGCCCCTCCGCAACAACGTTCGCCGTGTCTTGTCTTGCGCAGACAAGAAAATTTTCTTATGCATCGCCGGCGCTGTGTACACAGGTCGTGCATAGAAACGACACGAATTCTTGCGTAGGCCCGGCGATTTTTATTACCGTGTACAAGCGCCGTAACGTGGATTAGAATGGTGAGACCCGATGAATACTGGAGACAGAATTGTACAAAGGAAAAACACTTGGAGGAGTCGTACTAAGCTTGACACATTAGCTGAGTAAGTAATTCAATCAAAAATTTTAGTTAATAGAAATGTAAACTCAACCTAAACAAAATTTGATCTAAAAATATGTATAAATCTAATAAGGATACTTCATACATTTTACGTCGTCACGACGAGATTATTATTAATTTTGTCTCATATTTGATGACTCATATTTTGGAACTAACTCTCAGACACATCTCGTTAAGTTTTGTACTAGATTATTACAAGTAAAACCATTAAATCTAACATCAACCATTTTCCTTAACGCCAACCTTAGACTTAAATAGACGACAGATTAATAAACACGTAATTTGAATGGAAATACCATGAAACTAATAAAATACCTACTTTTATAGCGACATCTATACTATTTTATGTGCAATTAAAATGTAAAAATGACTCTACATTGTAATGTATTAAATTGTACACAGATTTCTGTGAACTAGAAATAAAATAGTAATAAAACATGAAACCATACACACTTTTTTGATTTTGATTTGATTTAAAAGAGAAGACATTTTTTTTTAATTCAAAGAGAATTTTTTTTTGTACTTGATCACGTTTAGCGAATTTCGATTATTTTATTTGGTCGTCCATCTGTTTCTATTAAACTATCTTATAACAATACCTAGATTATGCGTGAAAGTAATATAATATACTTAGGTATAATGAATCAGGACTATTCAGGACATAATGCCTTAAGGCCGAAGATACTCATAATTATACCCCACTTTAAAGAGCCTAATATAAATTGAGCTCAAAGCGTTGCAATCCAATAATATACTATGATATTATATTTTACCTTTTATTTTTTCTTTACACAGATAATGTGTCTTTGCTACTAAAATTAAAATGTCTCGTCAATTCTTAATGTCACCTATGGTATGGGTAAGTTCTAATTAACTCTTGATCTAAACATACCACCTAACTCATTTAGTAGAGTCACAACTACGAATGATTTATGACTATTGTGACGTAGGTTTGGGCTATTTCCGTTTACATTTTGATTGCAAAAGTGGAACGACAGTAATTTCGAGCCAACGTGTTAATATGTAATTATAAAGCCAACAACAAAATGTTAATGAAGAAAGAGATATACGATGGTCTTGATCAAAGTTTGCTTAGAGAAGCAACAATGTAACTGGCATGAATGAATTCCCATTAAGAACGAGAAAAAATGTAGATGTGTGTGTAATAAATAATGTAGAGAGAAGGCGACACCTCAGCGGAGGTCCCAGCACGACGATTCAATATTTACTTGCGGAGGCGGGCGCTGCGCTGTCGCCCCACCGAGATGCTGACCGAATGTTAATTTTCACGATGAAGCCATTTGTCGGACGTGTACAGACGTCATAACGAGCTCTCGCTACATTTCTCGAAACCGATATGATTTGACGACTGTGCAATGTCTATTGTTGCATGAATTATGCGACCGAGAACGAAAAGCCAATGCATACACCTCCGAGCTTTGACACCAAATATCGATTCAGAGATTCAGTACGCGTATCGGTAGCGCAAAAAAATAACATTCTTTGCTTTTATTATTCCCACTCGAACTCGACGAAGTAATATGTGACATTCATTTATATTATGACACCGTGTTCACAATAAAACGTTTAATATGTATCTCCTCGTACTCCTGATGCGACGTTCAATATCGGGTTTCCCATGCCACATTCCTCGCTAATGTACTACATGGTGGTCCCACAGAACCATTACGCTCTTTTTATATTTAACACTTCATGTCTTTAGTGCGATGAAAAAATATTAGATTAATTAAACTTCACACAGCCATTAAAATATCGATATCGTACAAGTACGTAAAGTAATCTATAGGTATGTAAT
Source organism: Schrankia costaestrigalis (assembly GCA_905475405.1). NCBI lineage: Eukaryota > Metazoa > Arthropoda > Insecta > Lepidoptera > Erebidae > Schrankia > Schrankia costaestrigalis. The sequence continues at coordinate 11,100,181 of FR997826.1, forward strand.
AAAAAAAATGAATAGTAGTTACACGGTTATTAAATACTTGAATGGGGACAAAAAAAATATAGAATGAGGGGACGTACTCAACGATCCATGTCGAGTCAATATTGGCTATACGGCTAGAAATTTGTATTTGTGAAGTAAAAACACAGGCGTGTGAACGGAACGGTGCGACAGGTATGTTCGTGGTCACCGCTCGCAACGATCAGATCTCGACAAACTGACATTTCCGTTCGGAATCATTACCGTTCACAAACTTAGCTAAAGAATCGGAACGTTCATACCTACTTGAAAAGTTACACGCTTATGTTTAAATCAACGACGAATTCTTTGAGTATTTGTTCCTAGAAAATAGGCAGAATTGTGTGTATTAGAATAGAGTGTGTCGCATTAATCATAATACAATTAGAATAAAGAATTACATTACATTGTTAACGAAGTAGTCTGTAAGGTAGGAATGTATAAAAAGTGTGGTATGTATCAAAGTGACAAGTATCGTGTCGTGTGACATGATGACGCGCGACATGGAGGAACATTTAATGATCGTGAGATACAACAAGGACCAGGTAGCCATCATAACTAATTTGTGTGGTATTCGAGTATAGGCTCGGACGTTAACACGCGAATGCCTCTAGGCTTTTCTTTATAACCTAAGTCATATTATTTATTTTATTAACTAGAGTATATTTGAACAATGTATGTATGGACATTACCGTAGTAAGAATGGCCATGTGAGTTACTTTAATACAGATATTTAAGCTGTCTGTTTTGTACAAGTGGTAGTCTCTCTTGCTACTTAACAATGCTAAAGTAAACGCTTTTGATTTTTCAAGTAGCGTATAAAAGGGCGTCACAAAATGTTGCTCAACAAAACTGCAGCACAAAACGTTGTTCTTTAAATCATTACAATATAATTGGGAGCTCTATTCATATGAAACACCTTCTTGTCCTTATAAGAGCCAGGGTGAAATATGTGAACAAAAAATATTTACAAAGGAATTGTTGCCTACATTAAAAAAAAAAGAATAAGTTTGAGTGAGATCGATATTGTAGATAAATAAAACGGTCCATTGTGAATGGTGTGCCGGTGCCGTGCGCTGTGCACACTGCTAAGCACCCTCAAGCTTGAACCTCTCACACCGTGGCGTGGCGTGCGGTCGCAACACACACATCTATACCTATACATAACATGACCTGTCTGATTCATCAACGCATGCCATTTACAAAATCGTCTGGGAATTTCAAAACGAGAATTCTCTCAATTTTAGCTAATAAGGGCTACCTATTCAGACTGAAGAATTTGGATCGCGTCACTACTTTAAAATAATCCAATATACTTACAGACAAATAATATAGCTTATGATAAATCAGAATAGGTTATAGTAAGGTGTGATCTGTCTGACGGGACTATACTTAATATTGTAATTCTTTCAAATTCTCCAAATTCAACAACGTAACCAACATTTAATACAATTTTTAAAACCTTCAATTGAATACTGGTTGATATAAACAGGGCAATGCACATCAATACATCTCTAACTACTGATCAATAGGAAGTAAGCAAGGAACTTAGATAGATAGATACAATCTAAAATTAGATATCGTTAATTAATTATTGTCACTTAATATCCATTCGATTACTATTCTCTTATCGAGTCATTTCATCACATTAAATTAATCGATAAGAACACCTTTCTACAAACAGGTCCATGAAGTAAAACAAATATGAATAATTCAATAACATCTGTTGATATTACTGCTTACACTCGGTAAAATGATTAACTAAGAAAGAGTGCAAATACGCCTACCTGCAAAAAGGCGATAATACCGTCGTCAGTAGCGTAAACAAGCACAATGTTTACATAAAATATTATTGTGAAAGATGTCAAAGAGATAACACAATCAACGAATTTGTAAAACAAAGTATATCCGACTACCTGCCAAGGAGTCTATAATGTTAAGCTGTTGTTTAAAATAATCGGTCCGACAAATCGAGTCATTCGAACGTGTCAGAACATGATGTCGGTTTTTATTTGGGCCCAGTGGGTTGTCCATGGTCGTTTTGTGTATTTTATGGCCACTTCATTAAGAAGTATCGGAAACGGTTATTTTGAGTACTCCTATTGACACATCAAACTACCGAGAAAGGTGGGTGTTATTTTGCGCATTGGAACTTTTAAACAATTGTATAAGGAGGTTCAATTAAAGTGGTTTAAAAATATAAAAGTCTAACAAACAACTCATAAAAGCCCTGATAAGTTTTAAGTACTTTTTATATTTTGCCAGCTGTATACAGTTCAATGACTTGTTATGATTACGTTCAAGTTAAAAATGAGCGCATACATTTTATCAAGAAACTTTTTTTAGAGCAATTCAAAGTTATAGATTAGCATTCTTATAAAATGTCACCTGTATGTCATTTCAAAGGTGATAATGATAAACGAGCAGCGAGTGAAGTAAAGAGGGGGGCACATTCCCACAGCAGTGAACAACGATGCAGGCAGCGAGCGAGGCGGACGATGCATGGCGGGGGGAGGCAGCGGCGCGCAACAAAGAGCCTTCCGGGAACCGCCACAATACAGGTTTGCGGCGACGTGCGATACCTTCGCAGATACCGGCCGCATCCAACCAGGTACAGCCGGGGACAATTCACGAGCTTTTGTCATCTAAATAAGAATGAAGACCCAACGGTACTCAACAAGACATACAAAATACCAACCGAGATATCGCACGTTACTTTATGTTGAAATTATTTCATTCGATTATTACAAGATGTTCTCGCTAAATGTTATCTGTACAGATAATAATCAGACGTGACAAAAAATTGCCAACATTTACTTAACACGGCGATGTACCTGGAATTCAAAAGTATGTATGACACGAATATTGATAAGGCACTTCATTCAACAGTCTAAACATGTCGATATATCATGTGAGTGCATACGTTTAATTTTGCATTGGGATGTCAGAATTAATTATGTACAAATACTGGACGATATTATTGGGCGGTATAAGGTAATTAAGTAACCAACCACGATTCAGCAGAACTATATAAAGCAGAAATATATTTTAAGCATATCTAAAATAACTTTTGTCAATTAAAATTAAATCCAAAAAAATTTTTTTTGGATATAAAGTATAAAATGATAATCATTTCAAGGAATAGACATGTCCACGAAGGATGTTCAATTATTCAAGCAATAGTCCAGCATAATGGGCAGTTGTATGATATTTATAATAATTTATAAGAAGTAGTTTGGTTTAATATCACATTTTTTACAGGAATATAGTATTCCTGCAATTATATACAGTACAATATAGTAAGCCTCATAAGCTAACTCAGATCATTTCAGATTTAACATACATAAAAGTAAAAGTGGGGTAATAAAATAAAGTTCCCAACAACCCGTTTGGACGCCGACGTGTGCGCCGCTAGCGGAGGATTTATTACATGACAGATGACATGACCACGTCACTCTCACTCCTACGTGAGTCCGTACACTCCAACATTAAGATGCTGCATAAAGTCTAAATTACATACACTGTCAATAGCAATAACATGGCCTGTCAACGAGTTTAACATGATTGCTGTTCTCGACAAAATGTCATGTCGTTTAAATTTACACTAATACTATTACTAAGTAGTTAATGATTATCATGTTGATGGCACGGTGAACAAATGTACGTATGCACTTTGTAATCTTGAATTAACGTCCAAATGTCACGCCATAGTGTCTGCAACTGAAACGTATTAGGTTTCTCTTATTGCTGACAGCAAACAGGTATTGTTTGCAAATATTATACACCGATATAAACATCTATTACTTAGTATGAATCATTATTTAATATGAAATGGAGATAAGAAGAACAAGTAATCGAAAGCTTATCCATACCAAATGCAGAAAAACTCATTGATTTACAAATGCAAAGCTTAAAGTGCCCAGCGTTTATCACACTGAGACGTAAACACTGAAGTAGCTAGCCCTGTAAATTCACAGCAAAGTTAGCACTATTTGGAGGTTAATTAAATTCAAATCTTAACAAGACATCGCATCTACGAAATCTCTAAATGAATAAAAGGAAAATGTATGTAATGCCGATAACATTTGTACAGAGTTTTATTGCAGGAAGATGTTAATTAGGCGACGCACGCAGATGTTGCATATCACCTGCTTTCATCAAACCTTTGCATTGTTGGTCTGAGTAATATTACGCTATATTATTATTGTATGATCATATTATTATGAATAAATAACTTGAACGAAACGAAACGAACAAAATTCTACATTGCTATAGGTAAATCCCGGAACCGAGGATTTTGACAATATAAAAAAATTTAAACGATTAGATTAACTCAATCCAGAATTTTGTGCCTTTCAGAACAATACACTTCAACAAGGATTATGATGCATGACCCAATCTAACGTACAAGACGAAATAAAATTCTTTTCATAACATTTAATAAAAAAATTTAGAATTTGGTGCATCTGCCGTCAAGACACGTATACCATTATGACAAAGGAGCAACGGAATCGTTTATTATCGGAAACTAAATCGAGGACAAAAAAAATTAGATAGCAGACTATGGGTAAATCAAATACGCTTTTAATATAATTGAATCGTGAGTTCATAACATAACGTTGTCTGGCTAATGTTATAGAACAGTTTACTTAGCTATTCGATTCTCGGAAATGTCTCTGGCAAACGACCACCACGTGTCTTTTTAGTTATATTTGTATCAGTGTTAATATAGCAAATTTACAATCGCTTTTAGTAAACATTGAAATTAGACGGTACGTAGATAATGTTAAAATGTAACCAGAGATAACCTTTAGGTGATATTCTGTTAAAATTATAGTGTCCAAAATGGATAAAGGACATTCATTCATGAGAACTATCTTTCACGGTAGGAGTATTCTTATATAGGAATTCTGAAAATTAAAATTCGGTAATTTTGCAGTTCTTAGATGCGATGAAACCATTTTCTCAACTTGACCCGACTCACTTTCACGCAATTTTGACTCTTAGTAATAATGTAGTAGAAGTCAGTTTCAACAAAGCAAAAAGTTCCTTACATTTGGTAAATATGTACCGGGAAAATCTAAGTGCCTCGGGACTCACCAAGAATTGAATCAGTAGTAAATTAAATATAAGAGGACTTTCCTTCTGGGAACACCTAACAGGTGTACTAACTTTATTTAGCGACACGTTAAAAAAAGAGGAAGCATTATTGAGTTATTGACTTTACCAAAATACTAACCAATTTAGGTTCAAATAAACACTTCTGATAATTAAAACCACATCAAAAAACCAAAATACAAGTCATTTACACATATTTTTTTAATATTTTGTACATTGAAAACCTCGAGGTCTATACGACCGCTTTGAGACCAAGGTAGTTACGAGGTACAATGCTTCTTTAGCGGTCTAATCCTATCTGTCGAATACGCTGTGGCTATTCATGTATCCTAATTACTATCTTGATTACAATAGGTATATTAATTAGCAAGCAGCTCCCTACAAACCAATATATATGACGAAACATTCCGATAGGAGCTGATTAGATCATGATTCATTCAATAGGTATAGATAATAAATATGTACAAGTATCTAGAAATAGAATCTTATGTAGTCAAGTAAACAATGTTGCCATAATATAACGGCATAGTATGGCAACACTCGCTATGCAATTGTACTGTTGGCGGAGTGATTTGTTACATTATAGGTATGAAAGGAAATTGTTGTGTTGTGGTCTAATTTATTTACTTGTTGGACCGCACGCGTAGTATGTAATAATATTATACTTGTATGTACGGATTACGGTATTACCTATGAGTTCGTCGAGTGTATCTTTCTGTACATTCACTAGCAGAAGTGTTCTAGCAAATTATTTTGGAAACTATTTTGGGACAATAACTTATAAAATTTGGATTGTTAAACAACATTTCTTTAATTACAGTTTCTACCATTCTTGTTCAAATATTAATGAGAATGTATCCTATATATTGCTTCTGACAAACTTCAAACTTCAAAATGCTTTATTTCATAAAATTTATCACAAATTGTTTGAAATCGTCTTTTAGAATTTACTTGAAATTGAAGCTATAGTTAAAATTATAGATCGACACAGACAAACGCCACAGCACTAAAAAAACCGCGTTGTATTGTCCAATGTAAATTTGAGAAGACAGTAAGTATGTTTAAAAATATAGGGAGGTTCCTATTACATGTGATGACGAAAGTAATATTACAATGTGTCACCAACCTATCTTATCTCTCAGGTGTCGTAAATACCGACGTAGAAAGAAAAGCTTTATAGATAATTATATCTATGAAAATAAAGAAATTGTAAGAACATCTGCAGAGATTTTCTTTGATTATAAGAGGTCACAATTAGGCTTATAACTCAAATCATCTAAGAGACTGCTAAATTATAAGCCTTACCTAAATTTTAACACACTTATCCATCGTTCCAAGACGCTCGTCCGCAATTATGATGACAGCGATTTTTTCTATTTTTTTGTGTCGTATAAAAACTGAAGGTATCCTCAGATTTCCAATAACAATCCAATAGCGCATTAACAGAGTGGAGATTCGCAGAAAAAAGTATTGTTTATCAGCCTGTTCTATTTTGTATTCACAAATCGAAGTGTAATATAAATACATTACGTTGAATTCTTAATTCCACTTTATACATAACGTAATAGAGTTCAAATTACTATAAACTAAATATATTCATAATGCAAGTAATACCTAATCAATCGTTTCAATAAATAATGACGTAGGCTATACATAGTCGATGTAAAAATGTATAATTGCGCAACATTCCGAGAACTTTCCTGGTTAGTGCGTGATGATGTTTGTAATTTAAACAAGTTGGAACAAGTGGATAATGACATAATCCATTCACTGACCTAGAGTTTGATATCACAAGTGATGTGAGTCAACACACGAACATAATAAGTTTAGATATTATAGAGATTATAATCAATGTTTATGTATTATTATCTTCATTATCTCATATAAAACATAATATGCATTGCTTACAACGAGGACGGAGAATTCTTACTACTAGACATTCGACGAGAACCTGGATGATTTTATTTAGACTTTCTGCACGGGGGATTTTACCTATGTCTGGATGATTCTTAGGTTTAAGGATAAAAAGCCCCACTATATATCGTTTTATCCTCAAATATTTAGGTTCCATATACATATTAACGTGTGAAAACTTTAAGCGCCTAAGTGTTTTTCATTCTGTCATATACCAGGTAATGGGAAACAGGAGCATTTTCCGAGGGCTTCGGAAGGAAGGATTTGATGATTCTAAGCAAACTAAAAATATGACAAGCGTAATAGGTATTTCTTATAATTTGTAAAAACCTATTATTCATAAGTATGTGGTCACCAAGATAAGTTTAAAACAAGTAAAAAATGTATGTATACTTCATGATATTAAAAACACATATTCTGATTAAACAGGTGCAAAAAAGGTTGACGTCTTTGATTAATATGGAAGGTGATTTAATTGTATAACGTTTATTTGTTTAAATGAAATAAATTAATTAACATATCGCGGTCCTGTTAACTGTGGACGAATGTCTATAAGCTAATATAAGATAAAAGCCCAATTGTCCTCTGTAGGGACGGGTCCTCCAATAATCGAGGGAAATGTAGAGCCTACCATGCTGGCAAGCCTATTGATTATGTGTTTTATGTCAAATCTAAAAAATATATTATGACAATAAAGCTTATTATAAATATCTCAAACGAAAGGTATTTTATAGTATCATAATATAATAATCATAATATATCCGTGTGGTGACGGAGTAAGAATACAATATGTCAACACCCCATCTCATCCCATGGGTGTCGTAAAAACTGACTAAAGGAATAACCGTAACTACTATCTTTACGAAATAAAAAGAAGGAAAACTTGAAATTAAACCCTATACCAATCCGTCTGGCCAGCGTGGTATTAGTAGGCCAATTATTAATTATTAGTAGGTAACCCTCCTTCACGGGAGGAGGCCCGTCTCTTCAGTGGGACATTAATGGGCTGTTATGATAATCTAATAAAAGATTAGAAAAAGGTTAAAAAGAAATTACCTTATATTAGATAAATACCCAAAAATCAAAACAAATCAATCAATACTAAATCAGATCAAGGACAACTACTTCCAAATCTAACTAATCCTAAAAACAGTGTTTTTAATACGTACACTTCAGTTAAATAGGTTACAGATACATTACAACATAACATCATTCATTTATATTCATAGATGGATGCTGTAGTTACAGCCGAAGTAACTCGACGCAATCATTCGCTTCTCGGAATACTTTACTCGTTTTCGTACGGTGCGCTCATAGCTATAGGTAGCGCGTTATTATCTGAGTTCTCAAAAACGAGATAGAAGATAAGACCTAATCTTAGCATTCCATGGATTCACGTGATAGAGAACGAAGCACTTGCATAACAGCAAGCAGCGTCTAGGACTTACGACCTAGATGTAGGTTTAAGGAGGCCCCCTTACAACGCGTTGGCGGTCTCCTTCTCTGTCTGCTATGTTCCGTCCTCTACCTATTCAAATTTGGTATGAACTTAACAATGCCGTTTTGGACATTCGTGATAGTAGAGAGCTTACTGAAGTTCTCGGCAGTCCTAGTTCTTTTAATAAGCAGTAGAGGGATTTAGCTGGAGTACCCCTCGCCTCCTATTTCCACGGAATATCAAGTAACCTTTATATAAGAACAGAAGACCCGTAAGTGCAAGCGAGATAGATATAGAGAAATGATATGGCTTTAAGTCTCAGATGATAACGCGATATCTATACACAATAATAACGACACCTAGTGCGATTAATGTTCAATCATATTCGTGTGAAATTGACATGTATGTTTGTCAATTCGTGGTTAGCTTTTAGAATGTTCATATGAATGGACGTATTTGAGTGGGTATTCGTACCAATATGCGTTTTCGGTTGTTCCTATGATTCAATTCGATTTCGAGTACTGGTGTTGATTTTATGGTACAACGACTTCCGATTTCTATACCAAGCAGCTCAATAATATAGTATGAAAATACAAAAAATCAATTTAAATAATCGTTCTCGTAAACTGAATTCGATGAAAAAGGACTTGTGTTAAATTGATTTTTTTTTGTGCTCAACCTACCGCAAAAAGCAGTAATATTACAAATTGTTCATCAAGGGCGGTAATTGTTATAACCTTTACCGAGAAATTCAGACGGCAATAGCAACACTAACTCAGCTGATTGAATACCTTTAATCATAGTACATTAATTAATTCCTTTATCGATACAAGAAAATACGAATAAAAAGCTCCGGAGCTATTTAAAGGCAATTTGTAATTTAAGCACTCTGCATTTTTTTCAAATTCATGAATATTTGTATTGACTATTAATTTGCGCGTGGCACCGGCTTATCCAACGATAAATAAAAATTTCGATAGCAAGTCAGCATGACATACCGAAAATTCCTCATCTGTGTTTCGAAATAAATTTTAATTTTAGTTTTTATTCGAGAATTTTTGACATACTTACAACTTCATAAAACAATAGGTATAAAAGTAAAACTGTTCTTAAAAGCTACCTTATTTTTTATTTAATTCGGTCGATCGTGTTTTCCCAAAAATAACAATGTAATAATAAAAATAGAAACAGAATGTAAAGGACGCAGTTAATCATGAAGTGTAAATAAAATAAGTGTGTGCATAATAAAAAAAACTTACCTTAAATACCTACTGTTTTACTAATAAGCCTTCTTAAAGCAACACTACATAATAAAATAACTACATAAGTAAAGCAAACACAAGCTTTGTTAGCCATTATTACAATTCCATGTCACCCCTAATACCATTTTGTTTCCATAGAATTTCATTGACGTCATACGTCGTTATGACTTATTCCTAGTAGTTAGTATTAGTATTTTATATTAAACACACTCTTCTTTATTGAACTATGTAGACATTTCGACGTTTTATTCAGAAGGACAATTCTTGAACGTATTTGTGACAAATGTCTCTACATTTCTTTACATTCAGTATTCATTTCTTTAAGACTACGTCATCAATGTAATAATTTCACCAAACGCAGAACCTGAGTACGGATTCAGTATATTTTTCCAAAGATGGAGATTTTTCTTCATAAGACGACGAACATTTTAGGCATACTGTCCAACTCTACACACCTAAACATTAACCCCCTTACTCATAAACGCCTCTTAAATTTAATCTCTGTTCAGCGAGATTTTCATTAGTAAAATCAACCTTATACCAAACAAAACTAAGAATTTAAGCTAATCAATTGACTAACATTTATGAGGCGTTTATGAGTAAAGGGATAATAACAGTTTATTATCGCCCAACTGAACGGCCAAGCCTCCTTACGTGACGAGAAACCCTGTACAAGTAGAGGGTTACAAGTTTTCCTTCGTTAGTTTTCGTATGGACAAAATCAACCAAAAATCCCTAAGAAATTACTTTTACGACACCTAGCTTATTAATTGGTACACATTTTTACTCCGTCATCATACGGAGAACAGCACAGCGCAGCGTGACGATATAAAACTTGAGCAAATAAGTTTTCTGTTTTTACGTAAAATTCATTAATATTTTACGAACGGACATAGCGCTTGTAAAGTAAGCACGGTAAGCGTCCGGACGAGGGGGCAACGTCCATTGTCACAGCAGACGATTATCAATTATTTTCGCGCGTACAATGGTATTTATTTCCTAGAAACACGGGTGGTTATCGTCGAGTGTACCGAACACCTGTCCCTGATCTCGGATCTGCTATTAATAATATTCGTTTTGTTATTATGTTCTGTGCGTAGTTACATTTTGAAAGACTATTGGATCATAATTTTGGTGTGGCTCAAACGTTATATTAAAAATATGAGAAATATGATCATTTTCGTGCACTTAGTGGCCATTCTGGAGTCAAGTTATTTAAGTCTGCAGTCAACTGACTGCTACATAGTCACTAGAACAACCAGAATATTGTTTTACGTGATCTCAGAAGAACGAAGGCTTCCCAAACGCTAATACTACTAATTGGTCACCTATCTATAAAGAGACTACGCTTGCATTGCTCAACCAACTAAACCGTGTCAGGTTTAAACTTCCTAAAGAGAGAGATAGTGAGGCTACGACCTAAGTTACTTCTACAAAATATATTCAACGAAGTTAAATCAGTAAAGAGTATAAAATAAAATAAAATATTGAGAACAATTTCCTCTTACGGATTAATATTTTTAGGCTAAAAACTATACTAAAATAATACGCTCTGACGTCATGCCGTCAGTGCAGTCCACGAGCAGTCCATTAGGGAATTGATTCCTCGCACTTTGCAATCACTACAATAAGGGGATATATAAGATATTTGTACACTAGTAATATAATATCAATTCAATATTGTATTAACTATAATGGAAAACTGTCAGCTAATCTGAGTGGTGATGGAGTAAGAGTACAAAGTGTCAATCAACTAGCCGATTGCAGTCCATTGCTGGACATAGGCCTCTCCCAAGAACAGAACTCGGTCCTGCGCCTTCCGCATCCAGTCCGACCCAGAGACCTTTATGAGGTCGTCGGTCCACCTAGCTGGGGGGCGTCCTACACTACGTTTGTCAACACTTCATCTAATGCCGTGCGTATTGTAAAAGACAACAAAGAGAAAGTTTGCAGATATTATTTCAAAACAATACAACCTGCTTGAGTAAGCTTTAAAACAATTACACTATCCCGTTATATCCTTAAGAATTACATTTTATTGTAGGTCTTTGAAAATATAAAATAAAATACCGTTTATATGGACATTTATTGGTATTTACATAGGTGAACAAACAACAAATCCAACAGCTACGTTCATGCTCATAAATGTTTAACTTAAGTGAGGGTCGAACCCAAAACCTTTGCGTAACAGCCCTGTATCTACGCTACAAATGAGATTTTCTAGGCCTCTGATCATTCGACCTATGTATGCTAAGAAGACTGACTATATTGTTCCAACAAGTTCCAAAAGAATTAGCTCAATGATGGTGTCTAGACAAGATTTATCGAAGCTACAAAAAAATTGTTTGAGCCTGGTTGTACTTTATTATATTCAGTGTGGGTTTGTTACACGTGTAATTGTTACGTTTTTAGGTCCCGGGAAATAATTATATCTACTAATACCACGGTGGCCGAACGGATTGGTATAGGGTTTAATTTCAAGTTTTCCTTCTTTTTATTACGTAAAGATAATATTCACGGATACTCCCTTAGTCGCTTTTTACGACACCCATGGGATGAGATGGGGTGGTGACACACTGTATTCTTACTCCGTCACCACACGGAGTTTCTGTATGTATAGGTACAAGTACTTGGAGACTAGACTAGACTTACCATTCAATACTCCGGTATCCTTTAACACAGCAATGTATGCTTTTAAACTTGTCATCGAAGCCGTATTCGTAAGGTACCGGTTCTTTCGTGAACTGCATCCATGTGGTATTTGTGGTGAATGTGTTTATTGAGCAGTAGCTAGCTCCTTGGGCATGACTCGTGCCCATAAGAGCAAGCACCACGACTAGCCCACACCATAGACACATTTTTGCTTATTATTGCATCCTGAAACAAAAAGTTTGCTATAAGTATCTGAATATCATTATAAAAATATACCTAATAGGTACAATAGAAATAACTGACGACCTCTGTGGCGCAGTCGGTATATTACATGACTGTTACGCAGAGCTCTCGGGTTCGATTTCCGCTCAATGCAAATCTTTGTATGCATGAACATGATTGTTTGCATTGGTCTGAGTGTTTTCTATGTATAATATGTATGTACTTGCAAAAAAAAAAGTATTTAGGTATATTTATCCGTTGTCTAGTAAGTACCCATAGTACGGTCAGCTGCAGAGATATCTAACCCCCTTTATGAATATAACAGTGCGCTAAAGGGGTTAGATATCTTTGCAGCTGACTGTACAAGCTTTGCTTAGTTTGGGACTAGGTGGCGATCTGTGAATGTGTGAGGATTATTTATTATTTATTTATCTAACTCAAATCCAAAAATTATGGACTACGCTTTTCCCTTGAGTTACGTTAACCTTTCATTTGCAACATGATGAGGCAGATCATGCATTAAAATATTTTCGTCTAATAATAAAACAAATTAAAGAGACTGAAGCGCCGATTACACTACCCTACATGTAGGGCCCTACATCTTGTAGGGCACTACATGTTGTCTAGTGTAATCACATGTAGGCTGTTAGGACACTACATATCGGAGATTGGCGAGTCCCGACCGCCCTATATCTACATGTAGGGTAGTGTAATCGACGCTAAAATATAAAATAGTGTTATTAAAACGTTCAAATGAAGCTTCAGCCCATCAATAAATAAAATTAATAGCGTTTTCATCAGAAATAGTAATTTCAATATGTTTCACTAATTATCTTAATTGAAATATATTAATTGAGCTCACGATTATAGCCAGCAAATAAGTATATTCAGTATATTCGCGAGCTCCCGTTTGTAGCCGTTTAGATCCTAACCATAAATATTAATGGGTATTAGTTTCATCCCTGTTATTACATTAATTATCATAATTAATTATTTGACAACACTCGGGAAATATCATTATTGTTTCTTTATGGTAATACACACAACTACATAAACACCTATAATAGATCTTAATCCTTTATGTTACGAGAAAATGTCACACCAGCTTATGCCTGTACTATGATAATACCACTATGTATACTACTTCATGTATGCTAAATCTCTTTCTATTAGTTTCTGAGAGATTATAACGATGTACATATAAGATACCCCTCTTACATCGTTATAATCCCTCAGATCATATAATAATATGATGAAGTGATACATCTTGCAATTACAGTTCTTACAATTTGAGAATATAGCGAAATAATTCTTTGTGCCAACCTGCTGGTAACTTAATCGTTCATCACTAGTGAAGTACCAAATAAAGCAATTTCATTTGATTGGCGTATTAGACATTTGAGCGTTAAAATTACATACTTTAACGCCGGCGATCTTCGACCTACATGACAGATCCTATACATTTATCATGTATACACATAAAGCCAACGACATAACATGATACTTAACACCATAACACTTCAATTACTTGTCCAAATTGATCGGTCAGAAGTATGACGGACTGAGATCAGATGACAGGAGGTTCATGGTAAATTAATATTAATTCGATGCAACTTTACCACGCAAGACCACCTACGTCGAAACGAGATAAATAAAATTAATAATGTAAGTACATTATAATTATGTAAAATGTAACACATAATTAGTAATAAAAAACCACGAAATTATTAGACTTATTCAATAATCAACTAGGTACGTAGAATTTTTTAACAACGTAACACATAAATAAAATTAAGGTTTCATTCTCGATACAATGAAAAGTCTTTGCTCAAAGTAAATTTTGCACAAAAAAAATAAAAACAATTCGCCATTCGACACTAGCATACTAGACCTACGCCCACTAGATCAAAACTAAACTAACTAAACTAAAAGGTTATATACAGTTATTTACAAAAAAATATTTGTTATCCGAACGTATGTTATTTGCGGACAATATCAATTTTCAATTTTCTCCAGTTCAATATTGAAACGTGACTTCACTAACATCGATAGAATGAAAACAATTATAGAGGTATGAGTGGGATGAAACTAATAATCTATACTAATATTATAAAGAGGTAAAGTTTGTGTGTTTGTTTGTTTGTGTGTTTGTGTGTTTGTGACGTTGTAGGGGGTAATCTCTGGATCTACTGAACCGATTTTAAAAATTCTTTCTGTGTTTGATAGTCCATTTATCAGGGAGTGTCATAGGCTATATAGTATCACGCTATGCCTAATAGGAGTAGAGCAGTAATGAAATATGTTTATAAAAGGGGCGGGCGCTTAAAAACGTTTATTTTGCTTCTACTGCTTAAACGTCTGGAGATATACTGAAATAATGTATTAGAGAATTGTACCTTTAAAAAAGATTTACAATTAAGAGACTTAAGATTGTCGTAAAAATGCTAGGGTGTCGTAAAATGATGAAGGGTGTTGTAAAAGATGGAAGGGTGTCGTAAAACTGCAAGGATGTTGTAAAATGATGGAGGGTGTCGTAAAATGCATGGAGGGTGTCGAAAAATGATGGAGGGTGTCGTAAAATGCATGGAGCGTGTTGTCAAACTGCAAGGGTGTCGTAAAATGATGAAGGGTGTCGTAAAACAGCTAGGGTGTCGTATAGTGATGGAGGTATCGTAAAATTATGGATGGTGCCGAAAAATGATGGAGGGTGTCGTAAAATGATGGAGGGTTTCGTAAAACAGCTAGGGTGTCGTAAAATATTGAAGGCTGTCGTAAAAGATGGAAGGGTGTCGTAAAATGATGGTCGTAAAACTGCTAGGGTGTCGTAAAAGGATGGACGGTGGCGTAAAACAGCTAGGGTGTCGTGAAATGATGAAAGCTGTCGTAAAAGATGGAAGGGTGTCGTAAAACTGCAAGGATGTCGTAAAATGATGGAGGGTGACGTAAAATTCATGGAGGGTGTCGTAAAACTGCTAGAGTGTCGTAAAATGATGAAGGCTGTCGTAAAATTCACGGAGAGTGTCGTAAATCTGCTAGGGTGTCGTAAAATGATGGAAGGGTGCCGTAAAACTGCAAGGATGTTGTAAAATGATGGAGGGTGTCGTAAAATGCATGGAGGGTGTCGTAAAATAAAGGAGGGTGTCGTAAAAGATGGAAGGGTGTTGTAAAACTGCAAGGTTTTCGTCAAACTGCAAGGGTGTCGTAAAATGATGGAGGGTGGCGTTAAATGATGGAGGGGTGTCGTAAAGAAAGACTAAATGTTCTGCACTTAGTAGACATTGTTTTCTGCCCAGACTTAAGATTATATTCTTTTAAAACATATATCTATACTTCTATCTATACTAATATTATAAAGAGGTAAAGTTTGTGTGTTTGTTTGTTTGTGTGTTTATGTGTTTGTGTGTTTGTGACGTTGTAGGGGGTAATCTCTGGATCTACTGAACCGATTTCAAAAATTCTTGCTGTGTTGAATAGTCCATTTATCGGAGAGTGTCATAGGCTATGTAGCATCACGATATGACTAATAGGAGTGGAGCAGTAATTAAATATGTTTATAAAAGGGACGCTTAAAAACGTTTATTTTGCTTCTGCTGCTTAAACGTCTGGAGATTATACTGAAATGGTGTATTAGAGAATACAATTCTCTTCCTCTCATTCTCCCTTTAAAAAAGTTTTACAATTAAGTCAACGATAGCATATATCTATCTTTTAAGGTTGGCTCACTACGACCTTTTTTATAATAATCAAAATTGATTTAAAGAAATGCATTGTTTGTAAAGGTATTTTGTGTATAATATGTGACCCTTATCAAAATAAATACGTTAATCATTATACTTATTTAATTTTAAACAATATTGTCCTTTACGGAGACGAGATCCGATTATTAGTTTGAAAGATATCTCAGTTTTAAAATAATGCGCGAACAACGTAAAATATCTGTCTGCCGCGATGTTAGTAGGTATAGATGAATTTTCTTAGTACGAGTATCAACATTTTGGTTGGAGTAAGATTTTTGTTTTAATTTTAAATACCTGTACTATAAATTAATTCTACCTCAAAAAGATCGCTTGGTCGGAGTAAATTCGGAGGGTGGAGGACCCTGTTCTGTGGCGTTTGTTGGGAGAGGCATTTCGTCCAGCAGTGGACTGCGATAGGCTAATTGGTTTATTGATTAATACCATGTACCTATTCTTAATCCATCGTTACATGGATAATAATCATCATAACAGCCCATTAATGTCCCACTGCAGGGACAGGCCTCCTCCCGTGACGGAGGGTTACTGGGCCTACTAATACCACGCTGGCCAGACGGATTGGTTTAGGGTTTAATTTCAAGTTTTCCTTCTTTTTAATTTAGTAAAGATAGTAGTTACGGTTATTCCCTTACTTAGTCGGTTTTTACGACACCCATGGGATGAGATGGGGTGGTGACATATTGTATTCTTACTCCGTCACCACACGGATAGAATGAATGGATAATACTCTATACTAATATTATAAAAAGGTAACGTTTATGTTTTTGTAAGTTTGTGACGTTGTAGGGGGACCTCTGGAACTACAGAACCAATTTTTAAAATTCTTTTTGTGTTAAATAGGCCATTTATCGGGGAGTGCCATAGGCTATATAGTATCACGCTATGACTAATAAGAGAGGAGCAGTAATGAAATATGTTTAAGAAAAGGACGCGTTTTTTTGCTGCTCAACGAAGTGGGCACGGGTCAGCTAGTACTTAATATTATAAAGAGGTAAAGTTTGTGTGTTTGTGACGTTGTAGGGGGTAATCTCTGGATCTACTTAACCGATTTTAAAAATTATTTCAGTGTTGAATAGTCTATTTATCGTGGAGTGTCATAGGCTATATAGTATCACGATATGGCTAACAAAAATAGAGCAGGAATGATTTTTATTAAAAAAAGTGACACGTTTTTTTCGCCGCCCTACGAAGTGGGCACGGGTCAGCTAGTATTCTATATATCAGACATTTTTCAATTCTATGATTTGACTAAAATAAATATCTAAAAGTATAAATATAATATAGTTTTACTCCTACAGGCTCATATCTGTTGCGGAGCATTTAAAGGCAGTTAGGAAATATTTATTATCACCATTTCTACCAATATGGAATGTGTCAATATAGACGACTAGAGAAGAATCAGTCTGTGTTGTGACGAAGTTTAAAATATAAAATGATCACCCATCTTATACTGTGCTTGTTGTAGAAGCCGATTAGGTAAAGGAGAAGTTATTCATCTCTGCCCAAAAAAGGACGTTAAGTTGACACAAACCATGCACTAATATGTCCAGATTGGTATTAGAGATCATTTTATCTATCATTGGCATCTAAACAGTCGACCTCTGTGGCGTAGTGGTTACATAACATGACTGCTACATAAGGTCTCGGGTTCGATTTACTCTCAATACAAATATTTGTGTGCATAAACATGATTGTTTGCATTGGTCTGGGTGTTTTCTATGTATAATATGTATGAATTTACAGAAAAGTATTTAAGTATGTTTATCCGTTGTCTAGTAGGTACCCATAGTACAAGCTTTGCTTAGTTTGGAACTAGATGGCATTGTGTGAATGTGTGAGTAATAGGTATTTATATCCAAGCCGAAAGGGTAAGGAACATAATAATATGTTAATAACACCCCAATTAATGAAAACGTTCTTAATGCATGAGATTTGCATTAACAAGAGTGTTCCAACAGTGAATCACTTACAATTAGACAATGGAGGTGGTCAGTAATCCCTCGAGGTTATCTATCCCTATTTTAATACCGTGACCTTATCTCTACACTAAACAAACTCAAATAAGTACACCAACAAATATGATAAACGCCTCAATACCAACTACATAAATAAATAATGATTAACGGGCAGATTCTACGAAACATCGCAAGGAAAAAGTATGGGAAATAATTGTTTATTCATAGCATTAAATTATTACACTGGCATTGTGAATTCTTTTGAAAACATTACTTCAGTGGTATTACACTACTTGCTTTCATGAACAAAATGAAGGACAAATATAATGAATTATGTAGAAAAAGTTAAGTTTGAAGCTTCACTACTTTTCAGAAGTGAACCTTGATCCTATTTGGAAGTGGAAAAGATTAAAGAAAGAAAGAAAAAAATTGATTTTGTTGCACACAAGAAAAACATACAATAAATGAATTTAAATATAAAACATGAATGTATACAAAATAGGACCTAACTCAGCTAATTGCTGTAGCGTCATGGCGTTATAGCCACTACGAACTACGACACAACAGCGCTGGTAAAAGAGAATTCCTTTACATTGATCTTCTTGGTTTGGAAATTTCTGCTTACTTAAACTACCCGGTCAGGTCAGACGAATAGGTAATTTTATGTCGTTTCTACTTCTATTGATTTCATCGAAAAAAAAGTCTACTCTTTAATAGTAAGTTTTTGCTAATAAATTTAATTATTAAATGTATAATATTGCAATAAGTAGTCGAATATGATTAAATTATAAAATATGGCGTCGTTGCTGGCACTCCATATCTTAACTTGTTATTTCTTAGGATTGATTACGTATCGAAAATTAACCGATTTTCTTGAAACAGACTGAAATTCGTAATGATACTTACGTTTCATGGAAACCGTTTGTAGAATTACCTAGTTTATACTTGTGTTATTAGGTACCTACACATTGGTAAAGTTACTATTTGCATAATAAAAGACCGTATTATTGGTTACCGAATACCTTAATTGGATAATTTAAAATCTATACGGCCTAGGGTGTTTTAACAGTATTCGTTCTTATAGTTAATGTTTTATCATCTTCATGTTTATTAGTACCTATATGAGCACTATACCTTAACTGTGCTTAGTTTGGGACTAGTAAACATTATTATTTAAAAACATTCTAATAAAAAAAATTTAATAAAAGCATTTTATTAAAATAAATCAAAACACTCATCGGTAAATAGATATGTATCAGGTAAGTTTTTACATACCTAACAAAATATCATAATAAGTACCTACATGATGTTTTTAAAATAGCAAGAGTTATATATGTATTACAACTAACATTATGTAATCGTACAGAATAAATAAATATAGACAAATAATGCGGGAATACCAAAACGTACAGTCAAGTGGTAAAAACCTTTATGTACCTACAATTCTTGGAAAAGAAATAAAATACACATTGGCAAAAGTCATAACAGGGTTCCAGTATAACTGTTTACATGGACGTTTCTCATAATAATATAAAATTCAATAAATATAGATAATTTACAATACGGGTATATCATTGTTTAGTTCTTTAAACAAAGACATGAAACAATTACTTTTGTCAATGGAAAAAGGTAGGAATTTTAAACTATGGATTATTCTGCGAACAATAGTGCTACTACTTATAGGTAAATTAAGCTTGAAAACAATTTGACTATTACCCTCATCTTTTTGCACTACTGTAACGTTATTTCGGTAAGCTTTTGCAGTAAAAAGGTAACGGTTTTAAAAATATGTAGGTATATTTAAACAATGGCGTTAAAACAGTTTTGCTACTACTTAGGGAGGGATTATATTTTGTTATTATAATAAAAAAGTTACTTTTTAATAGAAAGTAAGTTATGGTATTTGTTTATGAATAAGTACCACGATATAATACGTGCTTTCTAGTACTAACTGAGTAAGTCAAGTAATATATTTTATTTAAAAATCATCATTGCATCTATAATAGTACCTACTACTTTTTACTAAGTAATACTTTTAATGCGACAGTTGATTAAAATATGTATTCTGAATATCATTTTAAAACACAATTTGTCACATCGTTTATACAATATTACTTACGATTTGACACATTATTGCGTACTTGTAGGTATATTGCAGAAAGTAACCCATTGCCTATTTCACAAAAATACATAAGTCTACTAAGTAAGTAGGTACTTATAAGATCTTATGGTTCAGCTAAAAGCTACTTCTCGGAAGCATCTGGGAAGATTATTATGTTACTGAAGTAAATAAGGAGAAACCACTCACCACAATCTGTTGGGAGATATATTTTTTTCTACGAATATTAATACTATCTATAGTTGATGATATAGCAAAAAAATATACCTAAATAAGAATGATATTACCCAAACAAAATGAAAACATAACAAGATGACAATAAAGGAGAATATACTTAACACATTACATTTTTACTTATAAACGCCTCTGAAATTAAATTACTCTTTAGCGATATTTTTATATGTAGAATCGTAAGAATTTCAGCTAATCAATTGACTAAAACTTAAAAGAGGCATTAATGAGTAAGGGGGTTAGAGTATAACTGAATAGAACGATTTTGTCCTACCAATTACTTCCGACCTAGGCATAATCTATGTGAAAAAATTAAAACTAGATAGTAAACAGATCGTAGGTAAAAGAGTAACCTCGGATTTCCGAATGACTGATCAAGTAAAAATCAACTAATCAAGTGTCAAAGCTGTCATTTTAGTTTATGAAAATTATAGTTTTGACAATTGTTTAGGGGTTAGCCAAGTTTCCCTATTGCTAGATGATATCCATCTCAGAAGTGGGAAGTTTATGACCTTGAATGAAAATAAGTACTATCATCAGTCAGGACGTTGACCTCTTGTGAGTTCTAATAAAACAAACCCTACTTTTAAATTACACATAAACAACATGCCTATAATCTGGATTTTTATAATGATAACAGCTATACTTACCTATAGCGAATTACTAAATAAAACGAATACCTGTAAGTAATTCTAAGAATTGGCAGCCGCGATCGACTGGGCCCTAGCCTCGTTCTTAGAAAAGCATTATTTAATGGCAATGCAGTCACTAAGTTTTTTGGTATAATATGTTTGCGAAGAAATATACCTATTATATTAAATCGTGATCCAATCATATGTCCGTGAGACTCGAATTTAATTTAGCTGTATTTGTATATCCAATATTAAATTGATGATAGACCAATCAAATTGGTATCACGGTATATTGTAGCCTCGCCTAGTCTACTATAACTTTCCGGTTGTGTGTATAGTAGGTACAGAGTACATAGTACAGAATTAAGCTAATATTTGCACATCCTGGTATCGGATTGCTATAGAAATTATTCCACAAAATTTAATTACGAGTAAGCAAACTATTGAAATATTTAGTTAGTATATTATTTCTAATACAAGGTAAATACAATATACCTATCTATATCGTGTTCTATTGGATAAACCATTTGTAGGTACTCTAGTGATGTCACCACCCTATCTCATTTCACCCGTGTCGTGTCTTCTAATAGGGAATCAATATCTTTACAAAGGAAAGAGAGCAAACTTGACCTTATACCATTCCACCTAAACAGTGGGACCTTTTTCTGTTACTACATAGTAGGTTAATTTTTCCTTCATCTCTGATGGAATTAATCCACAGGCCGACCTAAATAATTTCATAAAATAAGAATAAATAAATCTTCTTGGGAGTTTATATCTCAGCTAGATTGAGTCTACCACTTGAGATAGTGCATCATGCAGATTATATTTTATGTATTACATACACTCATGATTACACTTATTGCAGACCATAAAAATATCTATACTTACTACGAAACTAGCACTTACAGTGCTGAGGAAAATTGTTTCTTTGTTGATATGCGTGTATGTTGCGAAAGTGGTCTTTAAACTTTTTGACGACAAAGTTTTCTTTAATGGTACCTATAGAAGAGATTTTCTGAGTAATGTTTTAAACATGTATTTATCGATACACGAATACATAAGCACTTACTACATTGCTCTGAATGAGAAAACTAAAAATGAACAGGATAGTTTTTGATAATTGGCGGTAACTTTAAATGTAGGGTATATCAAATTCATTAAAATATAACCATTATTATCAGTATTTACAACGTTACAATATGTCAAATATATTTAGTCAATATACCTCATCGAAATTACTGAGAATGGGCTCGACTGCTCGACACAAAGCAAAGATAAAACAATGCGTTAATCAAAACATAACGATTTTGGATATAAAGCCCGATTTACACATCGACAAGTACAGTAGCGAGTTAAGTAGTAAGTTGCTGATTAAGTTGATTTAAATAGATCTCCATCCTATTTTTTGGCAAGTTAGGTAAGTTGGCGAGACGCGAGAGAGGGGGCTACTTCGTACTTTACTCGCCAAAAAATAGGATGGAGATCTATTTAAATCAACTTAATCTTAAAATACTAGGTACTTAACTCGCCACTGTACTTGTCGATGTGTAAATCGGGCATAATGTACACGACTCGGCGCATTATAGACAATGAAGAGTAGGAGCAGCATACAGGTGTTGTATGTATACATGTGTGTTGTAAGTTGTACATATACATGCAGTAGTTGCACACGGTAATACTTGTAGTACAAGGACTGTAGCTCGTTCTGCGGTGAGGCGAGTGATTTTTGCAATTACCGACAGGCGGCACACATATCTGTCGGCAATTTGCCGCTCCTCCCGCGAGCTCCGGTGATCGGTTTCTCGGAAACGCACTTGTGCCCGGTTAGTACGATTAACGCACTAATTACTGCGCGTCGAACCGCCGCCGTATACCACAGCATACAACCAACCCTGGTGACATTTATCGTGCAGCACAAAAACATCATGTTCTTTTTAATTACCATGTCTTATTATATTAATTCTCTGAGCAGAACTTAAGTTTATCTGTTTAATTCCTTTTTATTGTGAATGTCCTGTAGTTTGAAAAAGACTTTTTTGTTTTTTTAAAGATTACAATATGATTCCCCTTTATGATACCGCCGACTGATTAACATAAGAAATCGGCGAAAATTCTTAAAATCTTTACTCAATATGGTACCAATGTGGGTACCTAATGTTTGCCCTTTTGATTAAACATAAAATGTTTGAAAACCTTTGTTTATGATATGTACCTACTATAATTATTACAATAGGTACCTACATAGTTACATATAAAGTAAAAGTAGGTAGACATTGGATTTCAATTATATTATTGATCAATTTCACAGATTTAAATTTATCAAAAGAAAACATAAGTACTATAATATTCAACTTGTAGTTTGATTTTTAGAAAGAAGTTTTTATGTAGGTATTACTGTTGTTTAGTAATAATTTTATAGAATTAATATGCAATTTTAAATAATGCATACATTTAACAGAATACAGCAAAATTATAAAGGTATTTTAAGGAAAGATCCTTCTTTCTGATTAAAAGTTATCAAGAAATTTAGCATGTTTAATCTTATGAGTCATAAGTACATATCATATTACACAAGTATTTCTAATTAATGTATAATAAGTGGGTCAGCATTTTTTTGTCTATAAATTATAGACAATATAAAAGTAGATTCTACTAATACAAAAAGTAAATAATTTAATTTGATTGTTTTAGACTAAGGTACAAAGAAGTGCCGTATCATTTATTTGTAAGGTGCAGAGATTAAACAGAATATTGATTTAAATAATTATTTAAAAGTAGGAAAGTATACTTTATAATCATAAGCATGCTGACTAATTTATAATATTTTAAAAACTTGTATAATAATAGTAGACTGCCATTTATCTTTTTTACATAGTATTCGAGGGTACTTTATTTATTTATGGATTTTTAAATTCACCAAATGAGATCTATTTATTATTCTTCCCCAGGTTATAGTTAATGAATATTCCTCTACTAGATACAAAACATGCATATTTATTTGGAGTAAATAAAAAGAATAATATATGATAATGAATTCTGTATGCTGAAGAGGCTATCCAGTTTAAGCATAAAAAAGTTTCAGCACTTGTTTAAAAATTCAATTCAATTTTTTTACATTTGGGGAGACTCAAAACAGTGGTCAGATAAAACAGTAAGTACATATTTTTAGTTTTCTAATACTGAACCCACTGTAAATTAGTTTATTATTCATTTAAAATCTATAGAACAAATCATGTATAAGATGTGGGTAAACCAAAAAGGATTTTAGCAATGATGAAAATCCCTTACATTATGATTAGTTTAAATTAAAGGCATTGTAGGTACACTTCTTTTTATCACAATAAGGCTATAACATTATATTAGACAGAATAGTTTGTCCAAGTAATTTTGTGCCAAGCATTTTTTAAACAACACTGTAAAAAAGTACCAACAACAATGAATAACTTTTAGTTAGCATAAATTAAAAGGAGTATTTACTGTACTTGTTTATGAAAAAAAAAAGTAATGATATTTACAAATCTTTTATTGATTTTATTAGCCTATGAGATATCATTATAAATATACCCTATCCAGAAGTATGATGTTAAGCAATGGTATGGAAATAAACAATAAAATAAAAAGTATCTATATCAATTAGAGATACTTAAGACGAATACCTAGAGCAATTTTATGTACTAAATAATATCACTGTTTACTGTATGGAACACGCATCTTCTCAAATTCTCAATATTAATAGCAATAGTAAAGTGAAAGTACGTACTTAAATATGTTTGCGAACATGTACAGCTAATATTTAACCGGCACCGTAAGATTGCTGACTACAAGGCATATTCTTTACGTACGAATAACAAACCATATCATACCTATTTATTCTCTGTGCAAGGTTTTTAATCTAGTTTTTACTAACAAAAAATAAAACCATTACTCACCAAATCTGCTCGACGACGACAGTCCAACTTTCCAAGAATTGAAAATATCGCAAACTTAAATATATACAGTTATTTCACACTATTTAGTTCCTTACACCACACTGATATAACTGTTCTTATAATTATAGCTGATATAATTTAAGTCATTTAATTATAACATTTCATTAAAAAACATACATCGGTAACTTTATTTCAATGCAAAAACCACGTTTAGCGGCGGCCTAACCCGGCAAACGCATGTGACTGACTGACGTTTGACGTTTACGTACAAAACGAACAGAACAGAGAACCAACCAGACGATCGCCATCGTAAAATTATTTTTGACATTTGGCGTTGTGCGTTTAGTTACAAACTAAGCATTTTATGCTTCTATAATAAAACTTTTAAATAAAACAGAAAAGTACAGTGTTAATAAATATTTTATAATTAATAAAAAGCAATTAATTAATAATTATAGAATAAAATAATTTATGAGACTAATTTAATCAAATAATGTTTTTTAATTTTATTTTTACAATGAATAAAATAGAAAATTATTAAGTAATTTTTTTTTTAGGTAAAAAAAAAGGTATTTTTATAATTATAAGGAATAGGTAACTAATTTAATATTTCTTTATGTGTGTAGCTATGTAAAATGTTTGAATTGCAGAGCCTTGCGTAGGCAAAGCAAGGTAGAGAGATCCCAGATGTTGTTTTTTAGTTTCCGGGACTGCTTAGTCCGTAGAAGATTACCTTGGAGTGTTTAGTCATTAGACCGGTCTTATGGGAGTCCGGCAAAACCACCATGCACCAGGCTAGAATGCGTAAGTATGCTTAGTGCATTTCTATTGCGAAAAAAGGTATGTAAGAAATATGGATAAATAAAACAAAGTTATTGTCGTGAAGTCACCAATATAATTCTTAATTCTATGAATTCTAATAAAATATCTTATCCTATACTAAAAACAAACAACAAGCTTGTTGATTAATAATTATTTAAATTAGACTACATAATATCGGTTAAAAATCCCGCCATTATTTAAGTGTAACAAGTATGTTTTACTTCTTTTTACCCTTTGCTGAGTGTTTTTTAATGCGAAGATATTTAAATTGCCCAAGTGCTCTACGCACCATTACGCCTCGCCACCATGCTTGTATACGAACTGCGGACATGTGCTGGTGTTCTTCACGAGCTAAACGTGCTGCTCTTTCGCGTTTAAATGTCAACCAACCACGCATCTCTCCTTCGTGCAAATCATACTGCAAAAAGAAATTTACATAGCTTCGTAGGTAGGTATGACGGAGTAAGAATACAATGTGTCACCACCCTATCTCATCCCATGGGTCGTATAAACAGACTAAGGGACTTTCCGTGAATATTATCTTTACGAAATAAAAAGAAGGAAAACTTGAAATTAAACCCTATATGTACCAATCCGTCTGGCCAACGTGGTATTAGTAGGCCAGTATCCCTCCGTCACGGAAGGAGGCCCGTCTCTGCAGTAGGTAGGACACTAATGGGCTGTTATGATGAGGTAGGTATTATCTGCTACTTTTTACGTATATTTTCTTTTCCCCTTTTGATGCAAAAAAGATGATTTATAAGTGACGTGATCATTGATAATGACCAGGGGACGCGGAGGTTACAGCATTATTGCATATCATGAAGCATTCTTTTCACAGCAAGACCCAAAGTATGGATACAACGGAGCTTTAAAGGAATGAGGAAAGTTACTAATTAAAAGATTGGGTATTGGTAGGGCTAATAACTTACCAGCCTTTGTAGCTCCACTCGTTTCTCAATAAAAGAACGTAAAGCTTCAGATTTAGCTTGAATTTTGTCAGTTATTAGTGATGTATCGGCTTTATGACGTTGTCGCCAGTACTCCAGATTTTCCTCGTATTCCTAGAAGGTAAATTTAATTTAAATTCATGGCGTTATTACTGCGAAATCCATAGTTAAACCTGTACGTTAACAGCGCCATCTATGACGTTATTAGTAAACTCAGAATACGAAATAGTGACAGTTTACTATGTTGTGACTGTAATGAGTTAACACCTAAATGTATTGCATTAACTTTTAAGTATTTGTTTGGATATAAATTAAATACATCTTATATATCTTTTGTTTTCTTTCTCTGTAAAACAACTCCCTTACGAAACGTAGTAGGGTATGAATACTTTGTCGCTGGAACTTTTACAGACATGAAATTAACGGAAACAAAGTAAATCCAGGCAGTGGCAGTCACATACACTAACCACTATGTCTTCTGGTCACCCATATCTTATAATTAATGCAATAAAAACTCTAACGCTAATAGAGTATACCCACTTTTATCTGAAGGTCGTAAGTAGCGAGTAACTCGGTGTGCACTCGTTCTTCGTGGTCTTTCCTCGGCTTGGGTGGACGAGGTACATCATGACGCAGTTCCAAAGACTCAAAGCGAGCGAACAACCACTTCTCTGCGTAACATAGGCGAGTGTTGGCGTTCACTGTGTCATCCTGAACAAAAAATTTAACTTTTGAACTAGTTATTATTTTATAAAGAAAAGTGCATTAGTGTCTTTGTGGACCTTTCTATGGCATCTGATACTTTATCAATAAAAAAGTTTGTAGGAGTCAGGAGAACAGGCTTAATAAACTGACTATTTGTTAGATCGTAACCAAACTTTTCGTTTCGATGGCATCAATAGCTGATAAGTGTATGCTGTGGCGTGCCTCTTTCTCTTTTATTCTAATTTATTTGACGTCTAGGTTACTTCAGTTTTCAGAAACGAAATATATATTTTCTACCAATAAAACAAAATATTTTGAAAGTAATATCTCTTAGACATGTCATATCTAAGCAAACATTAAAGAAATGCTGAAAAAAAAACATGTAACTAATTAACATCTATTATGTGCTTATTAAGCATACCTACTGAATGCAAAAGTTCTCAGACTCATGCACTAGTTAGAAAAGTAAGTACCTAATTACAATGCGTCGAAGATTTCCGGAAGCAACGATACAACTTCACACACTACTTAATTGATTTTGGGAAACATACTTGTAACTTTTTTCTTTGAACAAAAAGAAGGAAATTATTGTTGAAAGTAATGCATGAGTGATTTCATAATTACATGTTACACTTTGTAGAAGCACATTGTACTGGGAATTAGATGCAACGCCTTGTTCTGTACCCTTGTAATCGTTCCCATAACTCATACATAGACAGTATTCTAAATAGGTGCATATCTAGAGCGAATAAAAAAAATGCATGTGTTGACTAGTAATTAGTAGATATGCTAATAGCTTGCATAGCATAGTCAAATTTAATATCTAATGTAACGAAATAAGGATGGTTTCTTTATCATTGTTTTTTGTAACACCCTTTCAGATTCTATTAGTATTAGTGTTGGCAGTTTGGCATAATAAGCCAAGTTCGATAACGAGTTTCTAGCATACCGAGGCCAAAGTTATGCTTAAGTTCATAGCTCAAGTTGGAAATGCATGTTCGGATATAGGTTAGGGCACAATGGGCTTGACCACCTACCTTAAGTACTTGTTATGTAATTCTAATTAACAACAGATTAATACGTAATCTCATGGTATGGTATGGTATAAGGTATGTCTGCTACATTTACTGGGTAATTCAACAAGATATACCTGAATACTTACACTCATTTTGTCTCTAAGTAAAGCTACTTTCTGGTCAGCATTCCTCAACTCCAAAGCACTTTGATTTCTTTTCGTCTCTCGTTCCAGTAATATTTCAGCAAGTGTTCTGAAAAAGAAATACCACTAACGATTTTTTAATAAAAAATGTACTCTAACCATAGCGTCAAAATAATAACGCAAAAATGTTTTACTAACATGGTATAAGTATTATTGGATAATTAACGATATAATTGTATATTTATTGTCTTAAAAACAAAGTTATTTAAACAGTTTTTCAGGGCACGCTTCTAGCTCCCTCATCTTTTCGCTTCCGCCCACCCATATGGTCCATAGGTTTTCAGTCGTAGGTTACATACCTACCAATCAGTTCGGGGCATAATTCCTAAGGGATAGCTTGTTAATCAGTAGCGAAGTACTTAATTGTTAAATTCTATTTCGGTGATGATAGCGCTGTTTGTGATAACGTCTAAGTTTAATTATGTTATAGGTAAGTAAGAATACCTCTTCAGTTGTTCATTAGTAAGCTTTAGGGTATCAGCGTTACGTTCCTTTTCCTTAAGTGTATTGATAGTTTCGTTAATCGTATTCCGTGCGCCATCTTCAACCAACTCTACGAGAGTTTTTTTTATGACGTCCCTTAACAATTCTCTGTAAGATTTCAAACAAAATATGTTACCACATTATACCTAGCTCTTATAAAATCCTACTGCAAATGGGTTCCATCGACGATAGAGTGGATACTAATTAAAGTATTGGCTGGACGGATTGGATTTTATATCGAGTGTTCTTTTTTTTCACTTAATTTAAATATTTAACCTCCATAGTTATGATATGCCGCTGATATCCGTTGTCCGATATCAAACATAAAAGTGCCTTACCATCATTCGATCCGTACAGTAGCTATGATGTTACAGACAGACACATAAACGCATCAAAGTTATAATATACCTTTGTGTTGACAGTGCAAATAGACTACTTATTTCACAAAATTAACAAATACTTAGATATGTTAGTCTCTATTTCTATAAAACTAAGTAACAGTCAGTTCAGTGTCCGTCCATTGACTGAACTTCTGGTTTCCGCGAATTGACTTAAACAACCTTAAGTTCGTAGAAAACTTTATGGTACCTAAATCGTTTAATATAAGTTTACCTCTAACTTCTGGGTAACCGTAGCTTGCTATTAATTGATATAAAGTGCTACGCTTAACCCACACCAACCACTTATTTCCAACTTTCATGTGAAATTACTTTAAGTCTAGTAATAATTAAATTGAACTTAGTACCTATGAAGTGTCTACGTCATTGTGAACCCTATTTGTGACGTAAAAGGTGACTAAAGAAGACGGAGGCAGTAATCTGATCAGAATTGTACCAACTAGTAGATAATTGAAGTAAGAACTTTTGTATTACTGAAGTTCGTCTCTGCCCTAGGATATTAAAGGGGTATGCAGAGTAATTGACTTATTTGATGAGCAGAGTACCTACGGTTTACGGGTAATAACTAACTTAGGTTAGCCACTAGACAATAACAAGTAAGCCAGGCATGATGCTCACATTGCACGTATTCTGAGGAAGTTCCTATCTCTGGAGCCCTAACCACCAGTAGCTTGATCCTTGTACTCGATGCTGGTGGGTCTACGTTTTTTTTATTACATATTTAGTATTTAAAAATGTAAAAGATTGTGAAAAATGTAAATAAAGAGTAAAATAATAATAATACAATTATATGGATCTAAATTATTGTATACAATAAAAATTATAAATAAGCCATTCTGAACAATGACGTTATAATGAGTTCACGTTCAGGGGGAGTCAACTCTGTTCTACACAATGTTTCTATTAGGGCTGTTAGTCACGACAGAGAGAAAAGATGAAATAGAAAATGTTATGTCATTTCCTAGCAACCACCTAATACTTGTTTATATGGAGCTGTCAACAGTCAACACTACAAGAAAAGAAACCGTTTATTTTGTAAATTCCTAAATATCTTGTAAATAAATAAAAAATCTCGATAAATAACAAGTTTATCCTGAATTAAAAACGTTGCACGAGCATCCTATTCCTTAGTTGAAGTGTTTTTGTGAAATTGCATCCTATTCCTTAGTTGAAGTGTTTTTGTGAAATTGAACGTTATTGACTCCAGTTCTGAGAAAGTGACTCCTATAGGGTTTTTGTTATGTTACAATGAGTTTCAATGTAGAGAAGAATGTTTCAATAAAGAATGTGAATATTTTTTATTATGAATATTATTTACATAAATAAATTGTAAAAGAAATGAAGTTTTTTATTATCAAATCCAACTCTAAATACAGTCATCCTAATTTAAACCTTCAACAAAATAAACAAATAGATATATTATATAACGCCCTAATAATGTAGGGCGTAATATAATATATCTCTTTGTTTTTATTAAATAAAAAAAATAATACAATTTCCCGCGCTGCTGATTTTAACCGCAGTTTTGGCTCCCGATAGATGGCGCCGCACGCTTAGGAAAAGTTTCCTCACGAATTTTATATGAAGTTGACATTCTTCTCCTTTGAGTATAATTGTTCTGTGGTTCACGTAAACAAACACTCCGACTCTATGATAGAGCTAACTCACTATTTGATAACAGCGCCATCTAACATTTTATCCTTGAACTTACCTGTCTTTCACAAGTTTAATGTATTGTAACTTTTCAATTTTGTTTGCCGGACGCCAGTTACAAAGTCTTATGTCACTGCAGCCCTCTGAAATAATATTTAAGAATTTTAATAGATGGCGCTACGAGAGCAATTTGGTAGGAATACAAAGTATCTTTTGATTTCTTCTAATTTTGATCTATCAGAGAATATACTTGAACATAAATCTATACATATAATAAAACTGTAGAAAAGTCGTTTTTGTACATTATAAATAAATAAAAAAAAAATAGCCAGGGTGTTAAAAGACAACCAAGAAAACCCCATTTCCGGCATTTTTAGAATTTTTGTATGTTTGTCTGTTTGTCTGTTTATCTGTATACTGAAAATTATTTCGGGCATCACGTAAAATCTACGAAAGCAATGTAGATGACTTTTATACACAACGGTTAAGATTAAGTTGAAGTTACATTTAGTCATTGTTTCATTGCAATCGGTTCAGTCTAACAAAAGATATTTGAATTTAATTAATTAATATTAAACAGCGCCATCTTTCAAACTTAGACTGAACTACATCAAGACTTAAACTGCGTGCAATATTTTTAAATATAACGTAAAATGTACGTAAGCAATGTAGATGACTTTTATACACAACGATTGAGGGTAACTTCAAGTTCCATTTAGTTTTTGTTTAATTGCAATCGGTTCAGTGGGAATGCAAATCCGTTCTGTTTTAAAATCCGGATTTTTAAGAACGGATTTATGGTCCGATCCGGATTATCCGGATTTTACGGATTTTTTATAAAATTAAACAAATCCACTTAAATCAGTTTATAAATGTGATGTTTCTTATACTTGTGTAAATGGATTATAATGAAAACACTGGAAAATTAAAACATATTAATATAATCGTTTTTTATTTTGTTTTTGTTATTTGTAATTATTTAAAAAAAATTAAATTTAATTTTATTATATAAAAAAAAAAGAAATTACTTTGGAGCATCCACAAACGATTTTAACCTAAATAAAGACAACAGTCACTTGTCTTGCTTTTGCGCGTACCAATTTATTTTGTTTAAAGTTCTTACTTACCTAAGTACCTACCTACTTTCTCTCTCTCTAATCGGTCCCTCATTGCTGAGGATCGTGGTTACGAGAGTCATTGAACCGAGCGAGACGTCTCCATCGGTTGCGGTCCGAAGTGGATCTCACCACCTGGTAAAAATTAGAGGAAGAGGTGGCCTCTCTAACTTGGTCAGACCATCGTGCTGGGGATCGGCCTCGTGATCTTCTGCCTTCAGTATTGCCAACAATGACTAGCTTTTCAAGATTGCCATCCCCCCTCCTCATTATGTGTCCGAAAAAGGTTAGTACACGCTGTAAACATATGGCCGACAATCGGGTCTTAACGCCAAGTTGCGAGAGAATTGACACATTTGTGCGTTTGGCTGTCCATGGTATGCGAAGCATTCGTCGCCAACACCACATTTCGAAAGCATCTATTCTCTGTCTCTCTCTGGCTCGGATTGTCCAGGTTTCGCATCCATAGAGAAAGATTGGGAAAATAAGGGCTCTCACTAGTCGAGTCTTGGTTTTGAAGCTTATTCCTCGGTTTTTCCAGATGTTTTGGAGTCGTGTCATTGCGTTTTTAGCCATGGCTATTCTGCGTCTTATTTCTGGTTCACAGCTTCCTTGGTTGCTGATGTAGGATCCAAGATATATGAAATTGTCCACAGTGTCAATGTCTTGAAGAGTTTGGACATCTGCTGTCAGTTGGCCTGCGCGATCTACTACCATCAGTTTGGTCTTCTGCCTATTAATAGTGAGTCCTAGCCTTTCACTTTCCACTTCCAGCCTGTGCAGGATCTCCTTCATGTCAGCAAAGGATGTAGCAAGGAGTACAGTGTCATCCGCATATCTCAGATTGCAGATGCGTTTCCCACCCACTGCAAATCCCCTGTCCCAATCCTCAAGGCTCCTGCGGATGATGTGTTCGCCGTATACGTTAAACAACAGGGGAGATAGGATACATCCCTGTCGAACACCCTTGTTTACTTTAAACACATTTGAACAGTCGGTGTCTAGTTTAACGAAGGAACGGTTGTTGACATATAGGTTTTGAACCAGTTCGATTAGGTGTTGTGGTGTGCCCATTTCCTCTAGAACCCTCCATAATTTATCCCACTGCACGCAATCGAATGCTTTCTTGTAGTCGACAAAGCAAAGTAGCACCGGACTGTTGAATTCGCGACTCTTTTCTATTATTTGACGAACATTCAACATTTGTTCCCTTGTGCCCTTGCCCTTAACGAATCCTGCCTGTTCCTCTGGAATTTGTCTCTCAAGATAATGTTTGAGTCTGCGATTGATTACGTGCAGGAGTATTTTGCTGACATGAGGGATAAGTGCAAGGGTTCGATAATTATCACAGTCATACCTAGAGCCCTTCTTGTAAAGGGGAATAAACACCGACTCTGTCCATTGCATAGGCCATCTCTTGGTCTTCCAAATAGAGTTGCATATGTTTAGTAATAGGTTAGTGCCATTTGGACCCAGGTTTTTGAGGAGCTCGGCAGGTACTCCATCCTTACCCGCAGCTTTTCCATCTTTCAGACTGATTATAGCTGATTGTATTTCAGACTGCAATATGTCAGGTTCCAGTTGTGACGTTTCAGACCGACTAGGAACTACGGTAGTGTGGCCCGCGTCATAAAGAGTTGTGCAGTAGCGTTTCCACCGCTCAAGAACTTGTTATTTTTCTGTTAAGGTGTTGCCAGCTTCGTCTTTAATGATGCAGGTTTTTATGGTGCGGGTTTTTGAGAGATCTTTAACTTTACGAAATAAGTCTCGAGTCTCGTTCTTTGTAGAGTTCTTTTCAAGTTCCTCGCAGATGTTATTTATATGAGCATCATAGTCCTTCCGACATCTCTTTTGCACTTTTTTGCTTAACTGCCTGTACAGTTCTCCATCCTCTAGCTGACTTAAACCCCTTTCCTTCACTTTTCTTCTTCGCAGAATTAGATCAGCGGTCTCATTTGTTATAAACGATTTCATCGTTGGTCTTGGTTTCAGACTTTCCCTGCCAGTCTGTATGATTGTTTGGAGCAGGGTTTCCCACTGACTATCATGGTCACAGATGTTATCATTTAAACAGCCTGGTATCCTATTACTCATGTGATTACGGAAGGTCACAAGGTCAACGTGACGAAGATCTTGGGTATATTCTTTCCTGGATATCTTCCTTAAACGAAGTCTGAAGGTCCCCACTAGGAGTTGGTGATCACTACCGCAATCCGCTCCAGGATATGTGGTGGTATTTAGAACGGACGATCTCCAGCGACTTTTAATTAGGATGAAGTCTATCTGGTTTCTGTAGCGGTCGCCAGGAGAAATCCAAGTGTAGAGACGGCGTATGTGTTTTTTAAACACAGTGTTAGATATTGTGAATTTCTCCTCGCTACAGAATTGAAGCAGTCGTTCACCCCTTTCGTTCCTTGTGCCTATGCCGTATTTACCAACAATTTGTCGTAGATGGCCATCGCTATCCGTCTTTCCGATTTTGGCATTGAAGTCTCCCAGAACTATAGTGACTTCTCTACTGGGGATGTCTTGTAGGGTATTGACAAAGGAGCTGTAGAACCTTTCGATGTCTTCCTCACTGGACAGAGATGTGGGCGCGTAAACCTGTATGATATTTAATTTGCAGGGAGATGTGTTCAATTTGATGGTAATGATGCGATCATCAATTGCTTTGTAACCTGTCACATATTTGTCCATGATCTTTGGTACTACGATAGCCACACCTCGCGCACTTTCATCTTCCGGTCCTGAGAAGTACACTTTGCTCTGTTGGTCTGTGACAAAATAGCCGGATCCTCTCCAGTGAGTTTCACTGTGGCCTAAGATGTTAATTGCCTTACGCTTTATTTCCTCCTCTACTATCTGTAGTTTGCCTGGTTCATTTAGGCCGCGTACGTTCCATGTTCCAATTCGGTGGGAGTTTCTAACTGAGCGCATAGTATCAGTAGCATAGTTTCCATGTGCTGCCTGATCTGATACAAGCACATGGCCGGTAGCACATTTCACACCACCATGCCCGGATTGGTGGCGCCGGGCGTCAGCCGGATCGCACGACAGAACCATCTCGCTTTTTTGTGACTCCATCGTAACTCTCATGGGATATTAGTTTAGTGCAGTGGTTTCCCGTTTCCTTCTGCACCAGACATTTTTAGAGTTATTTTGACTCTAAGGCCGCTGCAGCCTCTTCCGATCCGTTTGTTTGGATGGGCGTATAGTTATACCGCTATTGCTCGGTCGCCAGAGCCTCGTCAGTTGTCTAGCAGGGAGCACCACGGCTTCCAAATGGTCGCCGCCGCCTGTTGGCGCGTGCAGGTGAGGATGACTGTTGAGGCCGGATAGATGTTATTTCCGTTCTCCCCCTTACCCCCCAAGTACCTACTTTACATAAATATAAATGTTATGCAATGTAAATGAAGACATCTACAATATTTTTGTTAACAAATTTAATATTGTTTTGTTTTAGAACATCAATGGAATGTTTATGTCACTTTTATAACATTAAATCTTCATAAAAGAATGTCTCAGAACTTATTACTCAGTTTATATTATAATATTTTATATCGAAATGACCTCTTTTGTGGCGACTAATGACTATGACGTATGTACGATTATTAGGTAGATGTCTTCTTCCACGTAAGATATCTTTTTATCTATATCGTATTTTATTGGAATGCAGTGAAGCCCCGCCGTCTAACCAATAAAATCTTTTAAAATTCAATTAATTTGAATTTTAAAAGATTTGATTGGTTAGACGGCGCGGCGTGGCTAGGTCAGTGGACAATGACAACTCACTGCATTCTAAACGCGAATAGAATTAGGTACATTAATTCAGTAAAATGACAACATAGGGATAAAACTCTTTATACAATAGGTAAGTATATAAAAAAGGTTATTTTAATTCATTCTGCCAACTTTAATTGGTTCATAATTCTCAAATGGTAACTTTTTTTACTAAAAGTGCTCTCCTGTAAAGTTGCTAGGTTGTAGATGTCTGTAATAACTTTGCTGCCATCAAAATGTGACCTCAAAAATAATAAATCATCTAAAGTTGTGTAACCTACTGCGAATTCGGTTACACATAATTCCTGCTGTAGAAAAAGCACGCTCTGTTTCAACGCTTGTAGGGGGAATGCATTGAAGATGCTTATAAGGCCGCCTAATAACGTCCTGGTGAACCACTATCCTCGAATAATGCCATATCCACTCTAACATTACAATTTCTTATTATTCAGAAAATCCGCGGATTTAATTTTCGAATCCGGATTTACAAACCGATTAAAAATGGGCGGATATCCGGATTTTTCGGATTACGGATAGTCCGGATTGCATTCGCTTTCAGTCTATCAAAAGATATTTATAAGTGCTCAAGAATAGTTTTAGTTTTATGAGTGTTTTCGAAGTGAAATATCAAATAGCATCTTACGAACTTAGATTGCAATATATTTTGGGATAAGCTGCGTGCAGTATTTTTGAATAAATAAAATAAGCACAAACACATTTAACAATAATTTAATGTCTTGTGATTGTATTTCTATATTTTATTGTCAGTTATGTATTTTTTTCAATGTTAATAATTAACAATAATTTGTTACTTAATTGATTTTATAGACAAAAGACGAATCACTATACATGAGGTATCAATCCCTGTGTCGCGGGGGACTTTACAAACATCAATTTAACGGACACAAAGAACATCCAGACTCAGAGCAATAATTTGTGGATCACACAAAGTATTGTCCTCCATGTAAACCGAACCTGTGACCTCATGCACGCCAGCCAGCTAATGCCACCGCCGCGTCATCGAGGCAGTTTATTTAGTTATTTATCAATGGACATGCCAACATGTGTAATAGGTCTTTACCTAAGAAATTCCCGTTTTATTTTTGCGCAGTCATTAGACTCTATATTCTTTTAAAACATTAACCACCTTATTCATAAACGCCTTTTAAATTTAGTCAATTAGGGTCAATTTAGATTTTTTTTAAATCTTATTCTACCATAACGTGACGTCCAAATGTATTCATTTATATTATGCCATGTCATTAATTCTAACTTATAAATTTGACAACAGATGACGTTGTACGTGTGACGTCATTTTTGTATCGCGGTGTTAAGATTCTCCTTGAAAGAACAACCTTCGCACATGTCTGCCAGTTTGACTTTTGAAGCAGTCTCTAAAGTTATGTCTTTAAAAAGGTGTTGGTTTATTAGGGTCCGGACCCGTGCTCGACCTAGGTTCTCCACCTGGGTGAAGCACGGGGACTTGCTAGGTCCCGTGCTCCAACTGATGACGTTATTGTACAGTGAACCAGTAAATTGTTATCCCTTATGATTAAAAGGATCTAAAACAATTCTGTAAAAGGAGTGAAACAGTTTATCTAATTATCTAAGTATACTTCTATACTTATCTATACTAATATTAAAAAAGAGGTAAAGTTAGTGTGATTGCGTATTTGTGACGTTGTAGGGGTAATCTCTGGATCTAATGAACCAATTTTAAAAATTCTTTCTGTGTTGAATAGTCCATTTATCGGGGAGTGTCATAGGCTATATAGTATCACGCTATGACAAATAGGAGTGGAGCAGTAATGAAATATGTTTAAAAAACGGACGAATTTTTTCGCCGCCCAACGAAGTGGGCACGGGTCAGCTAATATTATAATATAAATAGCTGAGAATATCTTCCTCAAATTGTTAGGAAAATGTCGTGGGACCCACAACAGAGATATTTTGAAGGAAATTCAAGAGTTGTAAATAGGTTACACCTGCATGAGAAGGTGTTATGGATTGGACACGACATTTAATTCTGATCATAACTAGAAACAGCAATCAGAAATGAAACAGATAAGTGCACAATACATGCACACAATTGTATGAACCCGCGACCTCTGGGGTGGCAGGGTTTATAGTCATTAATTATAGTCAACATTATACCCCTTCCAGCGTAAGTTTAGCTTTTTGACAGTTCACGTTCATGAAGTTTCGTAATACTTCTGCTTATTTTTCAAACAAATAATATTGTATTTCATGGACGTACCCATGTTTTTTTCAGTTACCATGGTTACTTAGTGATGGACACTCATAACGATTACCACCATTATGAAACAAATTATAAATAATCGGTAGAAATAAATGTTATGAATAAACCTGAACTCTTCATAATACGTTTATAAAATGTAATATGATATTTTAGATTAGCTATAACCCGCGAATGTGTCACGATAAATTATGTATTTTAAATAATACCTAAGCTAACTGTAATTTTATCATTTTAAGCTATAGGCTAATTCTCTTAACATAGATAAAGAAAGAAACAGTAATAAAATGATAATGTAAGTTGATGTAAGGATCCAAATGTGTAAAACAAAGTAATTTGAAAAATCGCGAAATCGCTTACAATCGAATGGCATTACATTCGAGATACTACTGAACGTCACTAACATCAATCTGTCAAATGTCGTTAAATATAGTGGAAAGGGATAATTATAGTCTTAATGACAAAACTAAACAGAAAAAGAAGCTGTCAGTTCAAATTACATATACTTTTAATAATAAAATCTTTGAGTATACTTACATAAGGTATAGAGCGCGCGTAAGCAAACTGAACTAAGATCAAACGTTGCATTATACTTAATTTTGCCAGCTTTAATACTTCATCAATGAAATTACGCCTTTCCAAAAAAGACATAATTAAGGTGTTTTAAGTATACCTACATTATTTTCTTACGTTCTTAACTAAAAATACTAATATACAATAAAATATCGTCTCAGCGACGTTTAAAGACGCATATTAACTTTTCCACCATTTTGACCAGCAAGTGCCTCGGTGGCAAAGCGGTCGCTTGAATACTACGCAAGACCCTAGATGTTCTTAGTTGTCTGTTTTTTTCATTTCTCTAAAAGACTAAAAAAAAAACCAAAGACTGCCTTACCCGACAGGGTCCATAAATGATTCTTATGTTTATATATTACACCTTGTAAATACTTATGGAGTGCATTAAACGGTTTGAGTTTGACTTCATTACACAGTGCACTATCCCTAGTGCGGCAGTTGTTTTTTTAAACAATAAGAAAAATATCCATACGCGCGCTCTATACCTTGTTTTATATTCTTTAAGAATAAAATATAATAATATTTAAAATGCAACAGTACTCACCTAAGATCTTCATTTGCAGTAAAACCACCTCCAATGTTAAAGCAAAAAGCAGAGCGTCCATTTTGCTAATCCTGAATTAATAGAAAATTATTTTGAAATAATATTATTGTGTTTTACATAGTTTTACCATTATAAAAACATTGATCAGCGCTGTAGTTAACAAAACAATCTAATTACTTAGAGTATAATTAGTTATCTGTTAATTTTTATAAAATATAATATTTTTTATCACACAAAGCCTTCTAGGCCTTAACTTAGGCGTGCTCTTGGACGCAGTCGGACAGGTACCCCTTTCGCTCATCTCCGTTGTTAACGTGATGGTTAGGAGCGAAAGGGCGTGGGACGCCTTCGCCTCGTTTTGCGAGGCGGTGATGTCCGCAAAGGAGGCGGCGGAGCGAGAGAGGGAGAGATTACCAGCACCCCTCTCTGGCCGCCTACCGAGGCGCAGGAGAGCGCGCGA
This sequence comes from Schrankia costaestrigalis, assembly GCA_905475405.1. Lineage (NCBI taxonomy): Eukaryota > Metazoa > Arthropoda > Insecta > Lepidoptera > Erebidae > Schrankia > Schrankia costaestrigalis. The sequence continues at coordinate 11,140,388 of FR997826.1, forward strand.
CGATCTCCAGCCACCCTAAGGAACTGGGCGGCGAACCATGAGGCCGGTTCGCCGCTCCAGAAAGGAATGCGGCGCACGACTTGCCATCGTGCGTTCCTTGAGTACGAGCCAGGGTGGTCTCCGCTACGTCCAATACACACGTAGCGGTGACTACCTCGCCGTAACCGCGAAGGGGCCCCGGAGTTACTCTGGGGCCAAAGCCAGCCGGGGTCGCGGATGTAATGAGAAATTGACTACCGCGACCCGGCGCACATGGCTGTTAGGGGCACGTGGGTTTTAGTCGGTATACCGTGTTAACATCTATCGGGACTCCGACACTCCACCGCCGTCGGGCCTCCCAGGCGACGGCGGATGGGCCGCAAAGTATGGTTTCCCACGGAAAAAAAAAAGGCTAGCGTACTATGAACACTAGAAAACAAATAAAGGTGCTGATTGTTTTTTACAAATAGGTATGTATTATACTTTTTACAAACATTCATGTTTATGCACATAGAGACTTGCATTAATTGCGAATTGTACCCGAAACCTCTGTGCAAAATTCTGTTGAGTAGTGTAGAGCTTTAAAGTACTATGTACCTATTAAGTACCTAAGTAATTGACTTCAAGTAACTTCAAATGCCTACATAACCAACGGAATCCAATTAATTTTTATTTATAAAGATAAAGAAAATCTTTCATTGATACGCATTTTATTAGTATCATAAATATCTGGTACTCAAATCGATGTCAATAGAAGTACTTTTAATGAAGAGTCAGTAGGCAATATCCGTCGCAATATTGTTGCTTGTCAATTCAACAATAGAACACGAACGGTCTGCCAGCAGGACAGGCTAATAAGTTTCCTCAAACTTTTAGACGGGGATTAATGTTTATATACTTATGTAGGTATATAATATCGGGGTAGGTAGAGGTGGGGATACCTAATGGTTGTTTCACCTAAACTCAAAAGATCAAAAGTTTAAAATACTATAATACCTAAAATTGAAATATCTCACTTCAAAACACCTTAGTTCAAAATACCTAAAATTAAAATACCTAATGGAAAATCCGCTCCGCTCCGCTTGGCTTTCGGTCTAGCCTTCTAACCTAACCTGTCCGAGTCGGGGTATACTTTGAGTCGGGATAGCAAGTGACCTTTTTTAGACATTGGGTATTTTGAATTTAGGTAGGTATTTTGAACGGAGGTATTTTAATGTTAGGTGTTTTAATTTTAGTTAGGTATTTAGGTGTGTTCCCGGAGAGGGATTATGTTAATAATACATAATATTAAATTTTAGTCAGTATAATAACGAAATTATAATACGTAATAGTAGGTAAACAATGTGAAATGTAGGTATATCCTAATGGCTGCTTATAAGTGAGTGAATATTAAATGCAATATTAGGTAAATAGGTAGTTAGGTTTGAACCTCAAACTTGTTGGTGCATTAAACAATAACCTCCTTACTCATAAACGCCTCTTAAATTTAATCACTGTTTAGCGAAATTTTTATTAGTAAAACCAACCTTAAGTATACCAAACAAAACCGTAAGATTTAAGTTAATCAATTGACTAAAATTTAAGAGGCGTTTATGAGTAAGGGGTAAACCTAAATATTTTTTATGACGTTTACTTGATAAGAATAATAAATACATGATTGTTTGTTGCATTAAAAAGTCTTACAACGGCCATGTAGGAGGAAGCTCAATGCTTTGAAAAATATCATGATTTTCGATATATAACCTATACAGCTTGCCCCTTTTAGTAAAAAGGATATACTCATCGAACACAATTAATTAAAGAGAACCGTCTAAAGACAAGCATGGTATCTAAACTGTACGTGACTTAGCACAGATTTTTCTAATTGAATTATGTTAGCAATCTGTTCTCTTGTTGCAGATAAATGTATATTAAAACACGGTATTGTTTATCTTTAGGAACAATCGGTACCTATAACAGCTATCCTACCCGGAATTTATCCCACCGCAGCAGTCAACAAAATATGAATTTACCCAACCGCAATTATTGCAGGAGAATACCTATTTGAAATAATACTTCAACTAGCTTGTATCCCACGCCACCTTTACTTCATCTGAGGTCTTTATGGAACCTTAAGCAAGGTACGAGTACCTACATAGCGCGGAGAACCGACAGCTGTTTGGGCAGAAAGATTCTGTAATGGCGACCGAGTACATAGCGCGGAGAACCGACAGCTGTTTGGGCAGAAAGATTCTGTAATGGCGACCGCGTACCGGAAAGCGCTGGTGTGGACGGCTGACAGCCGATGGATGAGGGAGGCACAGGACTGCACAAGGTGGCAATACTTGGAGAAGGCCTATGTCTAGCAGTTGCCGTCGATTGGCTGATATGATGATGATGAATAAACTTTGTATGAATTGAACTTTTTTATTATTCAATTTAATTTCAAATTTAATCGCGTACGAAGTCGCATTCACAGCTAGTAATATATAATCTTTAATAATAAATCTATATCTAATAGAGTCGCATTTGACTAATTAGAGTTCGTCTCTTCAACGAAGAATAACTAATTATCTACGTAACAGTCAATCATAGTCCACACCTACACTGATACCGATTTATACGCCTTCCTACTCATTTACCGACCAACGTTCTTCTAATCGGTTCGGTTTTTAAAATTCAATTAAGTATTTTAATTATCTTGGGAGAATAAAGATTAATGTATAGTCGAAAACTAAATGGCTTTATCACCTCTAGAGTTAATGTTAGTTGCATGTCATAAAACTATTAGGTTCAATATCGCATAACAAAACATCAGCTAAATCATGACGCTACTTTGACATATCAGTTCTCTTGTATTAGCAAATAGTCGTTAGGTATTTATAAAAACAAATAGTAAAGTCAACGTTATTGACTGTTACTAGAGAATGTTTTCGGTAAAACGTTTTATTCTAATGTATTTCTCTCTTTTTTCCTTATATGTCCATCCCTATCATTTCTTGCATGACGTCATTGGCGCATATTTCAATTTAAAGTTTTTGTAATTTTATAATATAAAACAAATTAGGGTGAACCACCTAATCGTTAGAAGTCCTACAATTATTGGCATTTAAGAGTTAAAAGTGAGTAAAAAGAAAGAAAACAATAAAGGTTATTCATGTTCAAATAAACGATAAAAATTATTCATGTTCAAATATTATTTATTTCATATTTTTATCATATTTTATTTATTTAATAAATTTATCAGAATCCTTTTACTGGCATTAGTGCCAATAATATTTATTTAATACTATTCAATTACATATTAATGATTAAGTATAAACAAAGATTAAAGTATTTTATCATTTTATATTTTAGTCTGACACAAAGTCCTCTCTTAAGGTGCCAACAATTGGGTGGCTTACCAGCCAATATTTAAATTTCACATTTTCAGTTTTTCTGAAATGACAAGCTTGTAATGTCACAAGTAACTAGTTGACTTTAGTTTTAAATTATTTAATGGTTTTTCATGATTTTTCACATACAAACTCTACAGTTTAATATAGTGACTTTTGTATTGTGTTAGTAGATATTATTTTTTATTGCGTTAAAGTGAAAGTTTAAAATAGATTGCACTTTTAATCTAAGCATAGTTTTGATTACGGTCAACCAGCGCCGTCAAGCTCACGCATAAACATTAAATAACGATCTTATTGAATTTGAATTATGATAGAATTTTTTGTCAAAACTGATAAAGCCGTTTCGTTTTCGGGTATACCTACCTACTTAAAAATAGTAAATTTGATTTTTATACATATTTAATTCAGCTTACTTATTTACAGGTTAGGTATTTAATTATAGGTTACTCTAATTGGTTAGGTTAGTGCATGCTTCATATAAAAAAAAAAAAACTTTATTTCCAAATATGCATATTAGTTATATCCATGGCCCCACACTAGGCAAAACGATTACAAAATGCACATTCGGTCGACATCAAGAAATCAAATATTAAAAATAAAGAAATAGAATAAAACTAAAAGAAACTTCCTTGAAAACTACACAGATAATAATTACAATTCAGATCAGCACTAACCACAATAAAAATTGTGAGGAATATGCAGTAAAGGAATAAGTATTGCTAAGTATGTATATTAAAGTTCGATATTAGACGAAGCAATCTAGCAATAAAACCAATAAGAATAGTTTCAACCACATATTATAACCTAAGTTTAAAATATTTCACCGTGATTGTACGCATAAATGGACATCAAATACATTCATCAATTCAATTCAAGTAAATGTAAATAATTGTAAAAGTGGAATCGTGTAAACTTACAATATTAGTCCTTACTACATCACTTGGACCCTTACTAGATCCTTGTACCACTGTCTGCCTTGAAATGGTTCATCATTATCATAACAGTCCATTAATGTCCCACTGCAGGGACGAGCCTCCTCCCGTGGCCTGTGACGGAAGGATACTTGGCCTACTAACACCACGCTGGCCAGACGGATTGGTATAGGGTTTAATTTAAATTTTTCCTTCTTTTTATTTTGTAAAGATAACATAGATGGATAGTCCCTTAGTCGGTTTTTACGACACCCATGGGGTGAGATGGGGTGGTGACATATTGTTTTCTTACTCCGTCACCACACGGAGTAAGAATACAAGCTATGGTTACGCATTCTGTTTACATAATACGCAGGGCTGATTTCAGTGGCAATGGCTTGAATTTCCACGGATTACTACACTAACTTTTATACGATTTACTTGTAAGAATTTGTTTATCAAGCCTTATTTTACGTTGTCTTTACATCTTAGTTAAGTTAGTGCAGCGATAGATTTATTTTTTTCAATAATAATATCCCATCATACAAGTACACGAGTTGTTGATATCATAATAAAAACAAAACTGCCTAATCACAGATTTAATTAAATGAAAAAAGATATAAATACCTTTTATCAGTTTCCATTTCTGTATATTCTCGTCTTACAACAGAATACTATAGCAAAGTAGTTAATTAATAAAAAAACAGAATGATATTACTGTATTCTCCTCTGCTATAGTAAAGCATTGATCAATATTTTCTTGTATCTCCTAGCAACCTTATTTTCTACATTGTGTGGTCGATGTTATTGATAATACGAAAATATAACAATACTAAATGCTTTTGCGTTCTTTAATGTCTATTTAATCTACTTAGTTTTGTTGTTGTTAATATATTTATTCGTAATGGAGTTGTATTAACAATTTTGTTTTAAATGTCACAAGCATTGATAAATAAAACTAAAAATTAATGAAACTAACTAGAAATGACTGAGTACTGAAATAACAATGATCGTAATAAAAATACAACCGTATTGGAAACGTTCTTCGCTATTTTAGAGTTGATTAAAAATTTGTTCCATGTGCTCAATATCTACGAGTATGTTCCTATTCTAACTATCCCTTCTATTTTACAAATCATAAACTTCACTTAATTTAGAACTCTGCTTTGTACCTAATTGTACCAATAGAAATGTCAAAGACCGAGATAGGTGTGTTTGATCAATAAGCGGTAAAGGTTAACTCAGAATCGTATCTAACAGCTGCTTAACATAATTTTAATTACTTATCTGATAGTTTCGGATGACTACTCTTTTGATTCGCGTATTTATTTCATCATTTCGCGTATCTACGTCAATTCATTCAAGTATCATTGTATGGCACGAGTCTAATACCTAGGTATTATGCGGAGCAAAACAAGCTCATGTGCGTGTGGAATTGCCGCTCATGGCCAAGTCGCTGGCTTACATACCTATACATAAGCTGTTAATTCTCATATGTATTTACTTACTCTTACGCGCAAAACATAAAAACATTTTCACCCTACTGCTTGGATGTGGACAAAGCGGTAGTGTACCAGTGCACACACAGGAATTCACCTAGATATATAACTTTAAAATAATAGAGGTTTAAAATTTTAAAATAGTTATAATATTACAGACATATTTAATAAAAATTATAAAGTTTAACAAAAATAAACATTAACTCTTATTTACAAAATCAAATAAACTAACAAAATAGACTTAAGTACATATGTTAAATTAATGAATAAAAATCAAAAATAAAAAAATTATGACGTGTATAAACTGGAGGAGCAATTCTTTAATTAAGTATTAATTTTTTTATTAGTCTAATAAAAAATAAAACAGTTAAATCCTAAGCACTAATTCCTCGATTGTCAGTTTGTAACGATGGCGTTTTTAATATACCTACTAAAGAAAAAAATAGAATTAATAAACCGACTAAAGAAAAGTTTACAGATATTATTCTACGACAAAAAAAGTATAGAAACTTAACGTTAAGCCCTGTACCAATCCATTCATCAGTCATTGGAGGAGACCCCTCCTTGTTATGGACATGAATGGGCCTACAAATAAAGTCAGGAATCAGGAACATGTTTTAAACTAAATAAAGCCGATCTTCTTTACTTGCTAATTAAGTTTAAAAATTTGGTAAATACAGATTGACATTAAAGTGTGTTATGATGATATAAACAAACTTACCTTTATTTAATGTGGTTCATTAAAACTTTATAATTTTATGACATAATAATTAAGATAATTTTCTCATCAGAATATAATACAATAATACTGTGTACCTACCAAGTAATTTTTATTAAGTAAGTACATTTTACTTTTAGATATCTATAATTCTATATTTTTAATATTGAGGGTATATTTAATAAAGAAATTCTATAATATACCCTCATAAATTAAACAATTATCTGGATCTTTACAGGGAGTGGGAAATACTCACGGTACGTCAGACGTTCATTTTACGTACTATTATTAAAAAGCACTGCGAACTGCAATTTGATCCCAATCTCCTTAATCATCGAAGAGTTAGGGTGTGCCCCAGCATCCGCTTTAGAACGTCCTTCGCCCAAAAATTTTTCTGTTTCCTTGGAAATTACTTATACAACAAATTAAATAAAATTCTACATTTATACCATAAAACTAAATATAGCTGTATCAAATCATTAAAATTGTACTTAAGACTGCTTGACTACAATGAAACGGAAAATCTTTTATTGATCCTCTCATAAAATCACATCATCATCGCATTATAATCACACTCTTATACTTACTCATACACTCTAACATTCACTATCTTTCACTCCTATACATTTATGCACAGTAAACTTACATATAACTCTTTCAGTAATTCTGTATTACGAATTTACCAATTAAGCCCATTTTTTTATTTTTTTTTATTTGTTTGTATTACTTATATATTTATTTATTTGTATATTTTACAGATTTATTAGATTAGATTGTAATTTTCTTTTCTCTTCTTTATAAATCTCTGGTTTGTTAAATTTCTACTTTAAATTGTAACCGAGGGTGGGTCACTGGTGACCTGTAACACAGGTTTTTTTACTTAACCTACATCAGGCACCAGTCTCTCACATAGGTACTATTTTTAAAAGAATGTCTCAGCTACTTAATATATAAGACCTATTGTGATGAGAAAAAAAAAAAAAAAAAAAAAAAAAAAATTATTAAATATTATTGAGTGAAGAAATAAACTGTTTGTCTGAGACGTTCATAATGATTAAAAATATTGTTATAAATTATTTTCGTTAATTACAAAACAAATTATTAAGAAATCTTTTTAATACACTGTAAAAAATATGTTGTCAAGAGTGGTGCCACCTGTTGTAGAGTTGCAGCGCATTGTGGATTATATCGGTTTTTAATCTACATAGTTCATGATGAAGGTCTCTATGGTATGTATTTTTAATAGTTTTTTGTTTGAAAACTGTGCAATCAATGTATGTCATTTTACCAAATTGATGTGCTGGCTCCATTTGTCTTTTTTTTTGTAATTATTAGGTACAATATTTCCGATACGAATTTAATTTTCGATACGAAATTATAATCCGTTGTTAAATTTTAACAGTTATACAATTAATGGCGGCTACAACCCCTGCCCTGCTGTTATACGAAACTTTGTTTAATTCGTTAATTGTTTGTAATGAAAGTACCTAATTAGTCATTTATAATGAACTAGTGATGCAGCTTGGATTTGGAAGGTTTTTCTTTCTATTGGTAGTGTTGTATTGTTCAATGCATAGTCTGCATCTTACGTGCCCAGTCCATTGCCACATAAAACAGGCAATCTTATGTGTTAATATTTAAATTAAAGTTTAATATGTATATTATTATTTAAATCGATCTGGTGAAATACATTCGCGCGGACAGGCGAGTGTATGACACCGCTACTAAATCCAGTTTATCCTTACCACCACAGCGTAGCATATGTTAATCGTCCAAAGTTAAAAGTTTGACGACCTCTATGGCCTAGAGTCGGTATATTACATGGCTGCTACGCAGAGGTCTCGAGTTCGTTTCCCGCTCAATGCAAATCTTTGTGTGCATAAACATGATTGTTTGCATTGGTCTGGGTGTTTTCTATGTAAAAAAGAACCCATAGTACAAGCTCTGCGTAGTTTGGGACTAGATGGTGTTGTGTGAATGTGTGTGGAATATTTATATTTAAAGTTCGTACCGACTTAAATATTTTTCTTGTCTAGTGACCTAAATTGTAATGTTTTGCAAAGAGTTTCCGTTCTTTTATCTACCGGAATAGAATCAGCATTGTCATTGTAGATTATTGCAATACTAGGAATGCACTCGCGGAAACTAGCGATGCGAGAATGGATACTGCAAGTCTGTCAATGATTCGGCTAGCGACTAAACCATTAACTTTGCGGAAATTCGGTGTAATGTGTCTTGCTTGAACTGTAAACGTACTCGCTCGCATTTTGTGAAAAGTTTATTCGGTTCTTAACACACCCACGGTATGTGATGGAGCTGTGACATAATATGTCAATATTATCGTGTTCTTATCCTTCACCACACAGACAATATCTTAATATTCACAACTTTTATCTGTGTTGTAATGTTCTAAAGCCAAAGCCTCCTATCATGTTATAATATGTTGTTTGCTATATTTGTGGGTTTTAGATACTCACGGAAAAAGCCCTGCTGATAAAGATCCAACCAAGTTCCATATTTGAAAAAGGCGGAAACCTAAGTTCATTTTTTTAAAATTCTTTTTGGCAATGGTTGGTCAAATCTGTACTTATCCAGCTTGCGTGCAATATTAAAAACTTAAACAAATATGGATGTTCCATTTTAACTTTTTAATTTCACTTTGAAATGCGTTTGCAATATCGTTGCATACCTACTCGTTCAAGAGTGGTACGTTGAACTGCATAATAGGGTCCAGCGGGCACGATAATATTAACACTAATACTTAATATTAATTGCAATATTCACTCTGTATGTTTGTTGCTTTATGCGAAGTTTACACTGGTAACTTATCAAGCACGATTTTTGCTGTGTATGAAAATAAAACATCTAAATAGCCCATTTGGCTTGATCGCATGTGACTAAAGGTTAGAAGTTACAAGTATGATGAGAGTCAAAGTGGCGGGTGTACCACCACGAATCACGTTGTACCACATACCATAAAAAGGTACCTAGCATGTACCAATAAGTACCTAGGTCTAAAAGTGAGTACCTGATTCTGAACGAAATTATTTCGGAATGAAATTACACCTAAATTAAGCCTCGCTGCAAAATTCATATGTCATAACAATTAAATCGTATGCCATTGAGTTTACGTCTATTTACCTAAAAATCTGCATTTAATATTACAGCCGGCAAATAAGGTACAACTAACGTCTCAAGTTTTCATGCAGCGAGGCTTGGAGGCGAGGTAAGGAGTGCATTGAAGGTTGGCGAGAAGCACGTTTATGAATCTTTAGAGATAACTATATTAGTATAATGTACTTACGAAAGTAATTACATTGTCAACCAAACCACATATTTGTGTAGTATCCCATTTTGCGTGTGGTGACGGAGTAAGAATACAATATGTCACCACCCCATCTCATCCCATGTGTGTCGTATAAACCGACTAAGGGACTATTATCTTTACGAAATAAACAGAAGGAAAACTTGAAATTAAACCCTATACCAATCCGTCTGGCCGGCGTGGTATTAGTAGGCCAAGTATCCCTCCGTCACGGGAGGAGGCCCGCCCCTGCAGTGGACATTAATGGGCTGTTATGATGATCCCATTTAAGCCGTGCTGTGATCAGCCCCGTAAAGCTTCCAAAACAGAACGTTTACACTAATAATGGGGTGATCCATTGTAAGCTCAACATTCTTTAAAAAAAAATAAGGTTTAGTGAGGACATTTGTGAAACGCACAGCAAAAAGGGATTCGTGTAAACTCTACATTAGAATGTTTCAGCTCGTTTCAATGTATTTCTTAATTGGACAATATATATTTCTATGTTCCCCTGTGTACAATTTTGCATATGAATGAAGGAGTTATATTTGTTTAGTAATTTATTTAATCATTAATTTAATTACGTTTTCATTTAATGGTCAATCGTAGGTATTTACGATTGGTTGCTGAAGCTCAAATTATAAAGACCTATTGTTTTTATGTGTATCATAGGAATCGACGAAACGAGATTCGACGAGCACTATACTTATTGCAAGTTGCAAGAGAAACATTGACGTTACGTTACGCGCTCCACTCTTGTATCTATAACAAGACTTTGGGCCTTCGGCACTCAGCGTTCAGATAAAGCTGTTCTTGACTGACTCGAAGTATTCTTTGTAAAGGTTTACATAGATCGACAATCAATAACAAGTTCTGAAAAACAAAGTTTCTTTTAAACTCAACCAAAACAGAAAAAAGCTTAACGGCGCTTGTACACGCTAAGAAAATTTGCCGTGTCTGCGCCAGACAAGACAAATCTTCGTGTAGACGTCAAGAATTTTGTCTTTTTCGCACACGAAAACTTTTCTTGTCTTCCGCAGACAAGACAAATCGAAACGTGTACACGATAGGATTTTTTTCGTGCAGTCTTCAGACGGGCGTAGGGCTCGCAAGTAATAACAAGTGTGATAATCAGTGTGAGTTTTCTTTAGTAAAAATGTTAACTAGAAAGCAAATACACACATCAAAAAAGTCTAAGCAACATGCATGATATTACAAATTTACCATTTATATTAATTAATTTCTAAGTATTTACTCACTCAAAGTGTATAGGTAAGTAAACTTTTTTGTTATTGATGACATACTGGCTGGTTGTAAAAAAAAAAATTCGATTATGTTTTGTTTTTTTTTCATAAAATTCAAATGACTGCGAATTTGTTTGAATTTGAGTGCATGTTAATTGCTACGTTTTAGTCTTGATTTTATAATTTTACCAACCATTTAAATACAGTTGGCGACAAAATTGAATTGTTAGATATTCTTTACGTCATGGAGCGACGTCATTTGACGGCAGATGAAATGCAAAGAGCTGTAGGGATGTTGCAAGCGGGAAGTAATCAATCTCAGGTATCTCGACATTTTGGTATTCATAGAAGTGTTATTTGTCGTCTTTGGCAGCGCTACAATAATACAGGGGAACCCGCTGAACAGCATCCAGGCCGTAAAAGGAGTACAACCACTCGGCAAGACCGGTACATACAACTGACTGCAAGACGCCAGCCGATGTTAACCGCTCGAGAGATAAGTTTGAGGCTACAAAATTCAAGTGGTGTTGATGTAAGTCCCCAAACTGTGCGAAATCGACTGCATGAGTACGGCCTACGAGCTCGACGCCCTATCAGGTGCCTACCGATACGTCACGGGAATCGCGCTCGTCGAAATGAATGGTGTAGAGAACGCATAACATGGACCCAGGAACAATGGGATAAAATTATGTTTTCCGATGAGTCGCGATTCGGGTTTAGGCCTGATACAAGAAGGGTGCGAGTGTACCGTCGACCCGGAAATACTGAAAGACTCAGGTGCGTTCAGGAAGTTCATCCATACAGCGGCTCAACAGTTCTGCCCCCGTTAGTTAAAAGGGCGCATCTAACACTTTTTCCATATTTGAGTTATATACATTGCCGGAATCAGGAAAAAAAGGCGCACCTGCCTCTATTTTTAATATTTTGCTAACACCTTCCAGTTCGGTGTTAGCATAATAAAATAGGGCGCTTCTGCACATCGTTTTACACCCGGTTGAAGATGAAAGGGCGAATTTATCTAAAACTTAATTGAAAAGTCGCATTTACGTAGATAATGACCTTATACGTTGTGATTTTTTCTATAGTTCAGTAGTGTAAAAGACGCATCTTCGTAACAGGAAGCTAATAAGACGCAAATAAGCATTCACGTCTAACTCGTTCTTAAAAAATACATTCACTTTAAGAAGAAAGGTCGCTTCTACCACCTTACGCCCTATCTACTTCGTAAAATAGTTTTAGCATTGGCGCACTTGCCATAAGCGTCTTAAGATTTAGTATGATATGAAATAAAAAAGGCGCATCTGTGTAGAAACGCCCTTTTTTCTTAGTATTGTGAACCAAGCGGAGATTGGGGCGGGGGTCGGGCGGGGTATGTTTAGTACGGCGACTGGGTAGTTGCGCCCGAGTGGCTGTCGGAGTTGAGCTGAGTTTGAGATTCCGTCCTCGCCTGGGGCTTTCCTAGGGTTGGTACTGAGCAGGGCCTTTTGGACTTGCTGTAGAGCTGGACGTTGTCCTGCTTGTCCTGGTGCTCTTCAAGGTATTTTTTCAGCCCTTCCTCTATATCCCTGTTGTGGGCCTGGTCTTCGATAGGAAAAGGGGTGAATTGCTTTTCCAGGCTGTCTGCTAGGAGGTCTGCGCGGTCTTGGGCTTTGTAGTGGGGGTGGCCGTTTGTGTCCAGAAGTGGGCGTATCGGTGTGGGCTCTAGTCTAACCCCCCTACAGAGGCGAGACAGCGACGGAAGATCTTCTTCAGCGTCAATAGATTTTAAATTATCGCGATTTGTATACATAATACTATTTTTACGGGTCTTACTCGTGATATTACTAATTAGCCTAGATACTAGTAATATAAATATCTAGGATTTTCTCCGACGTTTCGTCTCCCGGCTTTTGAGCTGCAACACTGTGATGATGTTTGCACTTGTTGATGACTGGATTCCATTTAGTAGATAATCTATATCCGTCCTCCCGGTTGAAATTATTGTGTTTTTTGATTTCAACCGCTTTACGTACTATCCTGGAGTAATAGTGACGCTCGGTGGATAAGACCTTTGGGTTGTGTTATTCTATCCAGTGGTTAGTTCCAGAATGTAATTCTATACATGGAATCCAGTCATCAACAAGTGCAAACATCATCACAGTGTTGCAGCTCAAAAGCCGGGAGACGTCATTAGTGTAGTGTGTCGAAGTACCTACAATACGGCGAATACTCAAGATGTCAACAAAGTGAGGGTAGATTCCATTCCCCGCACTTCACAAGGACGACGCTCCGCTGACACCAGTCCCTCTGCGACCACGGCCCTTGCAAGTCAGCCGAAACGTCGGAGAAAATCCTAGGTATTTATATTACTAGTATCTAGGCTAATTAGTAATATCGCGAGTAACACCCGTAAAAATAGTATTCTTCAGCGTCGATCAGTCTATTTTCCCATTTGTCGCCTCTGTATTCCCAGAGGGCCTCCTGGACCCGGGCTGACAGGGTGTTGTAGACTGTCTTGTCTGCCGGGTGTCTGGTGATTGTCCACTTCTTTTTACCGGTCTTTTTCTCCCGTAACAGCCTATGCAGGTGGGTGGGGAGGGGCTCTCTTCGCTCCGACGGTGGCACGGTGCGTGACGAGGCATCCAGGGCGTCTTTTATGGCTGTTGTTAGGCTGTTGGCGGCGTGGTCGACCTCCTCCGGTATTCTAACCAACTGGGGGCGACTGTAGGTGGACATCAAGGAGTAGAACCTGGCCCAGTTGGTTATATTCCTCGGTTTAGGTGGGGCAGTGACGGCCGCCTGGTTTTTAAGTCGATGATCGGCCGGAGGTCAGTCGACTTCCTGCGTTGGCGGCATGTCCAGACCAGGATGTCCAGTACGTTGTCTCCTCTCGGGCTGTGCATGTCTATTCTAGTAGGCTCCCGCGGCCCGAAGACTTCGTAGTGTTTGTGAGGGCATCCTGGTACAGCTTCTTGCCGGCGGTGTCGCTGGCAGCGCAGTGCCAGGTTTGGTGTTTCGCGTTCAGATTGACTGCGATTATCGTGCGTGGGGCTGATTGGAGGAGTTTGCGAATTTTCCTCTCGTCGAAACGTGGCTTTGAGGGGCGGTAAGTCGCGAAGATGCGCGTCTTGTGGACCTGACGTCCAATGCATAAATGGTGTCCAGCAGGAAGTGGTCCACGAGTTAGTGGACTATGCCTCTCCGCACAACCTCTCCGCCTCCTGTCGGCGAGACTTCATCTATCTTCATTGTCTGTAGACAATGTAGCCTGGGATGGTGAGTGGCTTGTTGGGGTTAGGGTGCGTCTCGCTGATCAACATCGCGTTGACCCACTGCTCCTTGACGAAGGGGCGAAGCAACTGGATTTTGCCGTTGAGAGTTTGGGCATTCCAGTGGAGCACTCTTAGGAGGGGCGAGCTATCCGTTGGTGGTCAGTTTGTTGAGCATTCCTTGCGTATCTATCGCGCCCTCTCTCTCTTTTGGGCGAACAGGGTAAGAAGCTTTGCGAGCTCCTCCCTTTCATGCTCTCCTGGGGTGCTGGCCGTCTGGGTTGCGTGCTCGTTTGCTTTGGTAGTGGGTGCGGTGGTTCTTGGCTGTGGTGTTGGGGCTGGGACCTGCTTTTTCATTACTGTACCATAAGGTAGCATTGTTTGTTATGTAAAAGTAGTAAAAGTCAAATAAAAGAATTTTAAATAAATACTTGACTATATGAATTGTGTTTTATTTACGAATAATATATTTGGCTATTGCTTATTATGATAACCACGATTATTATTGTACTATTTTTCTCAGATATACTTTAGATAAAAGGATAATTAAATAATTTTGGACTCTTTATCTTAGCCAAGGGTATTCTACATATTTTAAATTCTTAAGAAAAAAGGGCGGATATAACCATATGCGCCCTTTTCCATTTAAATTTATACTATATAGATAAACTAAATACTTAGAGAAAAAGTACAGCCAAAAGCGTTTGAAATTGAAAGGGCGCATATAGCCATTTACGTCTTTTCTATTAAAGATTTTATTTGTTTCTTAATTTTTTGTACTAAGAAGAAAAGGTTTTTTTAGTAATTTTAATTAAATAGTTTAGTAAGTTCACGTTATTATGAACTCAAGTTAAAGCCTCTAAAATCGCGCATTTTTTTAAATTTTTAGAATTTTAATACTATAATTTACTCGAAGACAGCAAAGAATTTCCCGTTTAATTCATTCAAACATTTATTTCTCCGTTTTTACTTTTTGTTAGATGCGTCTTTTTAACTAACGGGGGCAGAGTTATGGTATGGGCGGGTATTATGAAGAACAGGCGAACTGAGCTCGTTTTTGTAAATGGAAACATGAACGCTGAAAATTACGTTGAGGATATTCTCAGACCTTATGTCCATCCATTTGCACAAACCTTTGGCTCCGATTTTACGTTAATGCATGACAATGCGCGTTCACATACAGCTCGGCGAACCAGTGAATACTTGGCAACGGAGAACATCCAGGTATTGCCCTGGCCTGCACAATCGCCAGACCTCAACCCCATCGAGCACGCATGGGACATGCTCCAGAGACGTGTTTTGAAGGACTTGGACGGAGTGACAACAACCCAACAGCTGAAGGATTTGCTACAATTCCATTGGGAGCGAATACCGCAAGATGACATAAACAGTCTCATTAATTCAATGAATAATCGTTGCCGACAAGTTCTGAATAGCAGAGGAGGCCATACTTTGTATTAAATTGTCCTATTCTTTCACAATAAATTCATTTTCTTAAGAAATTTCAATTTGTAAAAAAAAAGTTTAGTTTCTTATGTACCTGTATATTCTAATATTGTTAATTTCTGTTATTAAAAGAACTTATAAAGAAAACAGCTGTTATTTTTACATCATAGAACCCTAAAAATATTATTTTAAAAATAAAATACAACGTTATAATTAAAATAAATGGTAAAATAAATTAATATAAATGGTAAATTTGTAATATCATGCATGTTGCTTAGACTTTTTTGATGTGTGTAGTATGATACCCTACTACACCGCTCCCCGCCCCTCCGTAACAACGTTCGCCGTGTCTTGTCTAGCGCAGACAAGAATATTTTCTTATTCATCGCCGACGCTGTGTACACAGGTCGTGCTTAGAAACGACACGAATTCTTGCGTAGGCCCGGCGATTTTTCTTAACGTGTACAAGCGCCGTAATTCACAGTTTCATCGTGTATTATGTTAAAGGTAACTTTTACACGTATCAAAAAAACTCAAGCAGCTTAAAGATAATATTGAAGTATACATACGAGTATATCCTTAAATATTGTTATCGTGAACGTTCGTGCGAGTATCGCATATTCGTCGGTGCCGAAAATGTGTTGAGAGAGTAATGAAATCACGTGGCTCTCGAGGCGCTCCCTTTAAATTAAATCACGTTAATTACAGCTCGCAGACGGGCTTCGGGCTCAAGCTTCTCTTCCTCACGTTCAACACGAGTATTTTGTTCTCTACCTACCTTGTATCTACGGCGACATGATTTTAATTATTTTTTTATAAAAGAAGTTTTGCATACAAAAGATTAAGTTTTTTGGACTGGCTGAATTTAGATATTGTTGTTGTGTTTTCTATGTTGTATGTATTTACAAAAAAAAAAGTATTTATGTATGTATATCCGTTGTCTAGTACCCATAGTACAAGCTCTGCTTAGTTTGAGCCAAGATGGCGTTGTGTGAAAGTGTGAGAATATGTGAGGAATATTCATGATGTCTTATGAGTAGGTACGACTCTACTCAAAGAAAAACTTAGCCCTCCTTCTGGCGCAGTGAGGTTTATGTTAATGTAATATAGTGGTTGTAATGTGTATGTGACATAAAAGTATTGCCAAAAAAATTATTTTATTACACTTCAGCTTAGGTAATGTTGTGAAACGTTCGCGATTATTGCCCCACATCACAACCTTTTTATCTCGTAATAGTAAGTACGCGTCCAGAATCATGGATTTTGTAAAAATATGTTCAACGTACAGACTTTAACCTCTTTATAGATTTATTTTAGTAAAGATGAGATCATAAAAATGGTATGGACAGGTTTATTCCAGTAATAAATAAAAATAATAATATTCACGGACATCTCTACACAGCGCCATCTGTTCCCAAAGTAAGCTAGGCTTAACCTGCTTGTGTTATGGGTAACAGAACAATGGATATTAATACTTAAATACTTTTTTTGTAAATACATACATATTATATATAGAAAACAGACCAATGCAAACAATCATGTTCATGCACACAAAGATTTGCATTGAGCGGGAATCGAACCCGAGACCGAATATTGGCTTAGTATTCGGTATATGGATGTTTGATTCTTTATTCATTCTTTGTATCATCATCATTATCATATCAGCTAATCGACGCTGGACATAGGCCTCCTCCAAGTATTGCCACCTTGCGCGGTCCTGTGCCTCCCTCATCCATCGGCTTCCCGTCGTTCTAACGTTCTTTGTATGCGGTTAAATTATTCGGTTTGGTACAGTTTTGTACCAGATAAACTCGGTTCAAATATATCTTTTTATTAATGGTAACCTGCTACACACTCGAGAACAAACGCATAATTTATAATGCAACGTTTAGGTTTAAAAAAGTTATTTATAATAGGTAATTTATGGTGAAGACACCATGTTTTCCGCCCTCTCTGGAAAAAAATACGTTTAGGGTTTACAAGTAGAAAGGGTTCTCGGTTTAAAAAAAATACTTACTTTTTAAATGTTGCCACCCCATAGAATTTAAATTCAATGTATTGTACTTCTACCAACTTTTGAAAATGACCCTGATATTTGTTTTAGCTTTTGTTACATTTTTGGTATGTGAGCACACATTTGTAAAATTTAGTACCTAGTTAAATATATTTTTATGACTCATTAAGAAAGTTCAATCTTCAGATTTCTTGTAGTACATAACAACATACCTCGTAAATAAATAAACTGACTTATCAGTTGTATGATTTGACTTACTTTTATCAAAGTAAGTCAAATCATACAACTACAGCTTTCTTTCTCCGTGTGGTGACGGAGTAAGAATACAATATGCCATCACCACATCTCATCCCATGGGTGTCGTATAAACCGACTAAGGGACTATACCTGAATATAATCTTTACGAGATAAAAAGATGGAAAACTTGAAATTAAACCCTATACCAATCCGTCTGGCCAGCGTTGTATTAGTAGGCCAAGTATCCCTCTGTCACGGGAGGAGGCCCGTCCCTGTAGTGGGACATTAATGAGCTGTGAAGAAAAAGAAGAAGACAGCTTTCTTTCTAACTACAACGATCTTAGCTTGATATTATATTAACTTCTTTTTGTTTAACCGCTTTTCTACTATGTCATACTTTTAACATTTTTGTTTATACTTATATTTATTGCCATTATTATAAAAGTCACCTTTCCCCATTCATTGAACCTTTGAGTTACTCCTGGAGTCCGTTAAGTGTATCTTTTACAGATTTTTCTATGGGAAATGATAAGGCAGAAATTTCATAAAAGTACATAGAAAATGATAAAGAGAGCCAATGCGACTTTTTGCTTGCACTAATAGTGTAGACTTGTGCTTCAGGTTATTGAAATTAAAACGTCCCCAGTCAACTTTAATAATAATTTTGGCTCTAAACTATCAGCGGCATAGAAAGTGATTTTACACGATTGAAACACGTCGGAACGTAATATCAGCCGCGCAACTTCGGTCGCGTACTGCCGAATGTACATTCGGCATAGTGTGTTTATACACTTACCCTAAACTTACTCATAAACGCCTCTTAAATTTAATCATTGTTTACCGAGATTTTTATTACAAAAACCAACCTTATACCAAACAAAACCATAAGAATTTAAGCTAATCAATTGACTAAAATTTAAGAGGGGTCATGAGTAAGGGGGTTAGAGACTATTATATATCGTAGGTAAGAATTAAAAGTATGAAATATGTAAGTAGGTATATACAAAAATATCGATTTATTTTTACGATATTTTAAAACCAATAATATTTGTGTTTATCATAATAAATAAAAAAAAAACTAATTAGTTGTGGTCAAAGGCGGCACCGAAGCAGAATCTGATTGAGCATTATATTTGGGATATTGTTATTACATGAATATATTTACTACATACACCTTTAACAAAGTTCCGTAATCATTAAATAGACTGTCGACTATAAGAATATTGCTTAACAAAAAATTTGTCATTTGACTGACAATATTTGATGCTTATGAGAAAAAAAGAGTACTGATGGATATCTAATATTGTAGGAGTAGGTATTAGCCTAACCGTCTTACTAATAAAAAATTTCTTTCACCGTTTATACACTACTTGACTGATAAACCAGGTATACTTAAGCATGGAGTAACTTTTATTTAGTTATGACACTTACCACTGGCAATACTGTAAGAAACATACTAAAACTACAAAGTTAATTACAGTTACGCAGAATTAACTTTTTCACATTACATGTACGTTACATCTAGTTTATCATTGTAGTTAAACTACATAGTACATTTTATTAATAAATACCTTTGACAAGGAAACATAAATGTACAACATATTGGTATGCATATCTGAAACTATCAAAGAGATTTTGTGCTGACATTATCAAAAACAGGAATTTACCGGAATTTCATTAAAGTAAAATTAAGCCAGTATGTACACACACGTGATTGTAACTTACTATCGTAACAGCCCATTAATGTAATAGGTATAGAATTTTGGTATAAGACCTTATGTCAAAATTTTCTTCTTTTGTTTACGCACAGTCAGTAATATTTTGGAATATTTCTTTAAACTTTTACGGTACTCATGGGAAAGCTAAAAGGATTATCTCTTTAAAACGTATCGACACTTAAAACATCAATAAATATAAGATTAAGACCGAAATACGTTCTTAAACTAGACCATTGTTATAACATACTTACACTATTTAATCAGGTAGATGGTATCAAACCTTCTTGACAGGTGGGTACCGTGCTCATCAATACTACATAAGGAAAAACGCCATACAAAATTTGTCTGGCCAGTGTGAAGTTAGTAGGATGTGATATCTTATAATAATTTGGAGATCCATTCCTGTAATTGAAAATTCAAGGGGAGCTGGGAAATTAAGGTACCTATTAGGTAAAGTGTATGCATAAAAAAACAACACAAAAATTAATAATTAACGTTTTTATTGAACGTAATTTATAATGTATGAACTATTACATTTCCTACCATTTATATGCTATAAGAGATCAATTTATTTATTTAAAACATAAAAAATACATATTATGTGGATTTAACTACTCTGTACATATAAATTACTAACAGCAAACGTCTAAATCGCTTACATGTATTAAGTATAGTGGAAAAAATAATAACTTAAACGTTACATCGAACAATTAGTCCATGCATATTTAAAAACTATAACATTATATACTCTATGTACTGACAAATATTTGGCACAAATGATATAGACAAGGTAAACAAATATTTATGAAGTATATAATAAGAGCGTTTGTCGCACAGCAACTTGGTTAAACAACTTCTTAATAATAACAATTAACAAGCGTAGAAAAATACTATGATGGAAATACAAAGAGAGACAGGAATGTACTGTACTCCACAAACAAGATATTACGACAACATTATGTGTATGTTGAGCTGGATAACATACACAAGATTATCAGACGTAAGATTTACACAAAGTTTACATTCATGAAATTATGTTTACATTAGTGAAATAATGTTTACATTAATGAAATTCTTTAAAAATTCATAAAAGTTTGTATATTTTTTATCATGGTAATGACAAGTATATTTATTGACGCTGGTATAATCATCGTTTAGGGAAAGAAATATCTAAATTAAAATTCATTAACAGAATACTTATACGATACTCTTTTCAAATCAATGATTGTTTTTAGATGTTTACACACTTTTAGAATTAAAGTTATAGAAAATGTATTTTTGATTTATACTACAGCTTTAACTGAGTCAGGATGTTTTCTAAACCTACTATAATATTACGATGTACTGTGTATTACCTATTTTTGCATTTTATCACCGTATAATGTTATAAATCTTCACATATTTATACCTAAATAATTTGAATAGACATTTATTCAAATCCATATTTAGATAACACTATAAAGGACAATACCTTAAACAAGATTTAAAAATAAAAGACAAAATTAGGCCTTCATATATTTATTTAATATTTTTAGCGTTATTACCTACTAAAGTAAGATAATTCAGAATTTAGATATTCACGTAACAAGAAAACAACAATATATCGTGAAGGCTTTTAGAAAACCCTATGCAGTTCATATTTAGAAGGTTCTATTTTTAAATCTATTCAAAATTAATTACTGGCAGGTGAGTAAAAATTAAAACAAAGAGGTATAAGTCCCGAACATTTTTTTTCTTTTTATTAAATTATGACATAGACCGTCGATAAAAAAATCATATTCAAAGGTTGACGTGATTGACACGTCCTCAAATGTCAAGTGCGGTCAAATGGAAAATCACGGCATTAAGTACTTACATATTTTTTTTACTCAACAAATATTTACTTAAGCATTTACCTACATTATCATTATTCTTAAAGTAGTAGGACTTCTACGGATTATTTAAAAAGGGGTTTTTAGGTAAAGTTGTAGTAGTGAAGTTTGTGTTGTCGTTACATCTTGGATCCAGCCAGTGGTGACAGCACACGGGAAACAGAAAAATAGTCAGTCGCTGGGTTCTCTAGTTGTCGTAGCGGGCGGGAGCTGAGTTAGCCCAGAATCCTGAACAGAAAAATATTAATTAGTTTGGAGAGTGTTGTAGATTTCATTTTTTCCGAATTAACAAAACCCAATTAAGTGTAATCAAAATTGATCTGACGCTCATAACGATCGGGTTTTCTTTAACACATCTAAATTAAGGTGAAATCTAAAATTGAGATGACTCTCAAAACCCTATTTCTCATTGAAAACCATGTTTAATTATAAATTTACTAGCGGCCGGTCCCGGCTTCGCACGGGCATTATTTTCCCGCTTTTCTCTTCAAATTTTCCTGAATTTTCTTTGCTATAAACCTAACGGAGCCCGAGACCTTTCCAACGAATGCAAAACCGTGGAAATCGGTTCGTGCGTTCTGGAGTTATAGCGTCAGGAAGGAAAACCCGACTTATTTTTATATAGTAGATGTAATTTTCAAAACCCAGTTACACATCTATATGGCGGTGTATTCTAAATTGATGTGACTCTCAAAACCCGATCACACCTATAAATTGATGTATTGGGGTTTTGAGATTCAACGTCAGAAAACAATAAGTTTCAAGTAAACGATACTTTTGTTATCGATATAAGTTTCCGTAGACGTGATAAGCACACAAAATACAAATGCACGCATGCATGAGGTTTCCAATAGTTTGTTTTACAATAGCAGCTTAATCCTTCGGCTTCAAACTATTTCTACTAACGCTGAATAATAAACAGCTGATATTCGTAGAAAACTTTGAATAGTTTCTGTGTTTTGTTTTTCATATCGTTATTGTAACTGGCCAATTGTTATGTTTTTTAAAGCTGAATTCTATTGCCGAGGAAATCAGTAAACTAGTAAGAAAGTTTATTATCACAATCCCATTATATTATGTGCAGTGGTATAATCAAACTGTATTTAATAAAGCCAAAGATGGCGATTTGCGACTAAAATAGTGGAATTGTAAGTTTGAATACCACGCAAAACAATTATTTATGATCATAATTTCACCGAAGTTTCTAAAAAAATCTTTGATTGTATGCTTCGAAACTACTTTTTCACTACGAATCCTGTTTCCTACGATAAAAAAGTAAATAATAGGCTACTTTCTTATATGAATAATACACAAAATTAAAGCTTTTATGGTTTATGAACTGTCTACCTACATATACTTTTCGTATCTTGAGGCATCGGTAGACTCATAACGATACACCAATACCTTATTAAGTATTTTTTCTTTTCTTTTTTGTTCTTTAAAAAAGACAACTCCCGCACTAGGGATCATGCCCTGTGTCGCGGGGACCTTTTACAAACATCAATTAACGGACACAAAGTACACCCAGACCAGGACAATAATTTGTGGATCTCACAAATTATTGTCCTGCGTGGGGATCGAACCCACAACCTCTTGCACGGCAGCCGATTGCGCTACCGTCGCGCCACCGAGGTCGTCATTTGTATTCATAGCAGATAAATTAAATGTACATTTCTAATTCCTTTTTCTTACCTCGTTTGCCAACATTTTGCAAGAAGAGTCGGTTCGCAACAGCCTGCCGTTGGTTGGCTTCGCGCATCTGTTTGCGGGCGACCTCCAGCAACAGCCGCTGTCGAAGCACTTCCATGGGGTTGTTGATGGACAGCGATGGCATCTTGCGCTTCGGCCGGGCTCGACCCTCGTGGAGTTCTGACAGCCTCTGCATGAAAAAATAGAAACTTAGTCCTTAAGACGTTTAAGAGTGGTGGAATTTTTCCAAGTATGTTTACAAAATTGCTATACCTATGCCATACAAAATAAAATATTAATATGCTTTTATTTATAACATAGATTCTGATATACATTCACCTTCACCACCCAGACCATGTAATTTATCAATACAATATTAAAAAAGTTAATCTTCTATATTTTCACTTCTAATTCTAAGGAAAAGGTTTATAAAATTAGAAAAATAAAGGCCTATTGTTATATTTCCTATAAGCTACGAGTACCTATGTCATTTTGCGCGTGCTAGTGGCAGCAACATCGTTTTGACTACTTCACCCCAAGAGGTTATGCAATTTATTATTGACTGACGTAGCTAAGAATAAATCTGAGGATAAATTATTACTTTTATTATAGATTACATTTCAAATCTCTTATGAATGTATTTACAAAACAGATGTATAAAGTGTGTCTGTAGTCTGGTATCCGCTTAGTTTAGAACTATATGATGGCGTACTATGAATATGAGAAAAATATTACTTATATTCTTATTATTTGTCTACAAGACTGTATTGAAGCCTGTATGGATATATGGGATACAGCTCTGGAGTAGTGCTAGTAACACAAACATCAGCATGTTGCAACATCTACTAAACACCATAAAACCCGAATCTCCGCTCATCCCAACACACTTGTAGCCGAATTGAGGAACAACAGCTAAGTATATACAACGGCTCAAACGCAAAAATATCAGAAACCGGGACAATGTGCCAAAGTGAATTTGAATGGAGTGGCGATCTTCACTGGAAGAAGCATACTACAAACGCCAATACAAGCAACCCATCCGCTTATAGTTTGTGACTGATTGCGGATTCAAGACAGAGAAAAGAAAAAAAAAAGTATTTGTAGTAGTTGTAAAGAGTATAATATATCACTTATTTTGATCTAATTGTTAGTCCACTCCGTGAAGGGTCAACCCATTTTGCGTATTACGTTTTCGCCATTCCAGAAACCACAAGCCTAGTCATAATTAATCATGATTTAGTTAATGTTGTGGCCTTTATTAATGTGACAAAGTAAGTACCTTTGGTATTGTGGTTTCATTTGATTGTTTGCTTTGAGATGTAATTAATGTAACTAGTATTGCATTTAAATAAATTATTTCCTTTTTGAGTTCTGTTAAAAAAAGTTATAATTTTGTTACTGGTAGCAACGTGTCATAGTCCATTAATGTCCCAATATAAGCACAGGCCTCCAGCTGTGACGGAGGAGGGAAAGAGAAAAGTTTGAATATCTAATCATAATTCTTGTTATTTAGTTCTTATGTCATTGACAAATAACGGATAGGTAACGGATGTTTTAATTCTGTACAAACTTCTCCACGGTTATGTGGAAACAAGCTACACCCTTGAAGAGATATCTTTTTCGATCCCGCGAGTCGGTAGTCGGTTAGTTAATAGGAAGCCTTTTCATTTACCACGCTGCAGAACAAATATCGCTCAGCATTGCCCCATCTACCGCATGTTAAGTTCTTGCAATATCATTCGCAACGAAATAGACTTGCTTAATGGTTTTATCGCCTCTGTCAAGAAGGAGATGTGTTGTATCAGGATTTGACACAGTCCAGCTTATTGTTAATTTTTAGTTTAATTTAAATTTTTAATTTAATAATTTTTTTATGTGCTTTACATTTTAATTTCTAACGCATGCTGTGTTTGCATAGTATAGTGTGCAATTAACTGCTAGATAAGGCTCTCTTTATGTATACCAACTTCAAAATTGTACTCAGTTTTGCAGACCAATAAACAAAAAAAATATTTAAACGTAGCGTAAATTTAAACGCATAGGTGCAAAAGTATGTATGTCTACAAGTTGTGTCAATAGTAAAAGTTCTGCTTAAATGGTTAAATGGCGTTGGGTAGATGTATGAAAAATAATATATTATAATGAATAAGTATAGCAATAAAGTGACAATTTAGGAATTACAAATACCGAAAGTTACAGTTTCACAAAAGTATTCAATGTATCTAAAGGCAGTCCACAATATTACCGGTGAGTAAACAGGATAGGAGATGCTCTATCCTTTTTACTCGGTAGTAATATCGTTTTAGTCGTTAGTTTACGTACCCCATTACCCTATTCAACGGGTTGTAATTGATATAGCTAATTAACAAAGAAATGCGAAGTACGTTTCATTTGTTTTATTAAAAATCGTCTCTTGTTTGACAAATAGGAACAGTTAGTACCAATTTTGATATAGTCGGAAATTAAAGATGCCGATTTATGAAAAGCGTAGGGTAATTCAAAACCTTCATAACAGGTTGGATTTTACGCCAATAGACACAATAGTAAAGCTGTGTGAATGGATATGATATACGGGCCAGAAAAACTAGCGAGACTCGCTTTCTTCCAGTGAAAAAGGGAAACATAGCTCAATTAGAAAATAATCATAAAAGTTATTATTCTATGTATTATAAGACTTAAAATTCTTTAACATGATTTGTTTGGTAATGCTAATGTGAATTAGAAATATTCTCGGAGTTTGTGTAGGCAGGCATGTCTAGATATTAAACATTTAATAGTATCTCACTTGTTCTACTGAAGGAGCCCATTGGAAACCTGAAATAAAAAAAAAACTATTAAAACATGTACAAATAAACTAATATATTATATAAAATTAAAACTTAGTCCACGTGTAAAACATTTTGCTGACAACACAATTATTGTGATTTAATATTACAAAATTTAATATTTTTATTTCGGACTTCCGTTTTCATTTTCATCCTGTTTTTATTTAAAGTTTCGTACAAATCTAATAGGTATGCTTAGAAATAAGAAAGAGAGAGTAAAAATGCTTTTTCTTTATTGTAATTTGTTACTATTTATAGATCCTACAAATACAACCCATCTAACCTAAAATTTCAAAGCTAAGCCCACAAGAATTATCAAAAATAAAAAGGGTAACATGTTCTACATAATCCTAAGAGGTTTTATGCTAGAATTTGTTTTTCTTATTGTTGAAGGCTTTTCAGCCAATACGTCTCTGCTTCGTAGGCTCAGTGAGACGATTATGACTATGGCAGAGTTTAAGACTGTTACGCAATAAGACAGTATCGAAACTGTTTGAGAGTGCGAACACAGTTCAGTCTTAGTTAATTTCCCCTTACCCTTTTATTATGTATTACTCCAACATACATAAACATAATTTTCAAATTTCGAATAAAAACAAAGTGAACCCACCTCGTTTGCCAATACCGTTCAAGAAGTTCCTATTGACGGCAGCCCGGAGAGCTTGGGCCTTCCTCTCCTTCTCTAGGCTGAGTTTCTGACGCAGCACGGACATCGGCAGGTCGATGGAGAGGGACGGCATGCGGCGCTTCACACGACCGCTGGCACTCTTCACGCACCACACGTTACACTCACATTAGAACTTTGGTTACAGTCTAGTTGCACTGCCTACTAATATTTGGATACTTTTTGAAATTTTCTAATAATAAGGAAAAATTAAAAGAAATGAAAGGTTTTTTGTATGGGTGTAACACGAAAGGTTCTTAGGAAAGTCGCCATAAATATTTAACGTGTTATATTACATATACTCCTTTTATAATAGAATTAAATATTTAAGTACTAATTTAATGGGATCTCAAACCTTAAAATCAGTGAAACAATTTAGTCTACACCTAACATAATGTTTGCAATTAAGGGCATGGCTGTGTCAGAAATTAGTCTATTACATGTCTGTAACTAAAGACATAGATGTGTCAGAAATGACTGAGGTTGTCCTTAATTTTCGTAATGTCGCGACGTAGCGTACTTAATTTAATTATTATAGTCTAATGGGGTATGCAAACCACTTTTTTTTTTAAATTCCTACCATCATTTACTGATTGCGTTTAAGCATTCTTGAGAAACAAAATGTTAGTATTTAACTGTATAAAAAGTGAGAAGCACCCTTATTTGTTGTTAAAATATTAGGAAGTAATTTTCCTTAATATTTCGTAAAGTTAATATTGCTTTTGTGAAACGGACAATTATCTGATGAGTACCTGCCGCTAACCTCGAGTGGGTTAGAATAAGTACTTTTAAGGTCAAAGAAATTTTCAACAATGCGAAAATAATTTCATATTGTTTTCTTTGTAACAGTTAATTGTGACGAAAGATAATAAGTAAACTTTAGTTTGTGAACAATTTTAATTATTATATTTTAGATATTTTAAGTGAAAACTTATTATTGGCTGTCTGTTAGTTAACTATAACTGCCCCTAAAATGTTAATTTAGCTGTAAGTTTTCCATGTATTAAATAAATAAACAAAATCAATAACAAACAACACCTTTAATTTTGAATAAACGATTTTCGATGCAGTATTGCCAATTATCAGAGCTGTTAAATTGGTTACGTACCTTTACTTTATGTAATTGTAAATTACTCTGAATATTTTGAAACATTTGTGCATACAATAAGTTAAAACAATAGGTTATCTCAGCCGGAAGTTATTCGACATTTAAATTATATCTGATGAGTAATAAATCACTACAATGTATTACGTATCAGCTGTTCCAAAATATTCCACCATAGTGGACAATTTTTTTACTGTCTGGGAATAATGATAGTACACCGCCTCGAAGAGGTTACTAAGTTTTATCGTAATTTCGTATCTTGACTTTTCTCGTGTATGATACATATCCTCGGTTCGTTAGTACATTATTTATTATTGTATTCTCTAGTTCTAATCATTTGTTTTTGCAAACCAAAAGGTTCATAGTGACCTTTATAGTGTAAAATGGAAAAGTTAGAAAAGGGATGTTTTTGAAATTACTTTAACGTTTAAGCAAGCTATTACTCGTATGTTTCATTGTATAGGAAAGGAAGAAGAATTATAACGAAACTGGTTTCGTAAATATACCTAAATAATAGGAAATAAAACTAAACTTATTGTAATAAAAAGACAAAATTTAAAAACATTAACTTTATTTTATTCACAACAGTTTTTAATTACAAACAAGATCAATACATAAATCAACATTGGAAGCGCTTCATATAATTTTGGTAATAGGTACTCGATCACAGGGAGGCCTTACGACTGCTACATTTCAAAAGGACTTCAGTTTTGACTTTTCCAGGACACTAAAATAAAAGAAAAAACGTATTAGTTACACACACCTTAAACATTATGCACAGAATTTTAACAATGGAGAATGGTTTAATAAATAGCTGTCAATCTAGGTATCTACTCTAAAATGTTCGGATCAAATATAAATAACTCGATTTGAAAATAGAATTTGCAAATGTCAAATTTTATTAAATTTCAACATTACAGTTGACTAAATAATTAGTCGATTACGATTGTAGGGATCATCGTAACGTAACGGTACACTTGTACTAGATTTCTGTAATAATTACTTTTAAAACAATCTGGTGTTTTTATATTATGAGTAGCATGACAACTAAAAGTTAACCAAATTTTTTACGATTTTAAGGTACGAGAATTGACATGCTGTTCATATAAAAACACCAGATTGGTTTAGAAGTAATTATTACACCTGATATTATTATTACATACAATTATAAGAAATTTTCTTGAACGTCAAAAATGCAATTAATAGAATATATTTGTAAAACTTTAAAGTTGGCAAAATTGCTAGTCCATTCAGCTTACGATGCACTCATAATTAACTATTCTTTCTATACATATTTGACGTTCAGGAGACTCTTACTTGCTATTATTAATATTATTTATTAATATTATTTATTAATATTAAGTAATATCGTTCATACAGGGACTCTACTAACTTTCATTGTTTTAAACTTTGATATTTTTAGAAAAAGCTTCGGAATAAATTTATTTATTTAGCAATTTTAAAGCCAGGTTTGTGTTCATTATATTTTGACCATTACCGCCATGATGATGATGTGACTTTTGAAAGTTGTGCCATTACATGTCATACGTCAAAAAAATTGTTTTAAAGTTTTGATAAAATTGGTAATAAGGCCCTTGTATTAACTACATGTATATCAATACTGCTTCATTTCCAAAATTAATGTTTCTAACTAAGTAATAAGTAAATTATAATTATATCTGACCTCGTTTGCCGACGCGGTCAAGGAAGTCTCTGTTCTTCTGTGCGATCTTTTCCAAGTAGTTGTTGTAGGCGCCTCGTTGTAGAACTTCCACAGCCGGGTTGACAGAGAACGAGCGTCGGTTGCGCACGTCCATCTCGCTAGCCACCTTCGTTATACACTTACACATTTATACCTTCAACTTAATTTAATTATACTGCAAATGCAGATGCAACCAGACAGAGGAAAAAAGAGAAAACAGTTTCTTTTAGATTATCTCTTATCAAATAATGTAAAGAAATAGTGCCAGTAGTTGATGAAGAATGAAGACACTAGTTGATAAAGAATTAGTCCCTATTTGTTATAGAATAAGTCACTATTTCATAAACAATTAGTCAATTTTCGATGAAGAATTCACAACTACAATTTGTATGTATACAATTAGTTATGTATAATTCAGAGCGGATAACACAACAGGATACCTGTAATATGAATGTTATTATTGGGTTCACGATGAATCAAATATTAACATTGCCAATGCTCCTATATCGTATATAATGACTTAATTGCGTATGGATTATTCTATACGAATTCATTACATTAAATGTTAGTACATTAGGTAATCCTAAACTGTCAGGACTTAAGCGAGACTTGAATATTATATCTATCATTGATGTATTCTGAATTGTGAGTGTACATTTAACAAACTTCAATCTAGATATTGAAACTTTATCGACGTGAACTTACAATACATAAATCAAATACATACATAAAAATTATTGTCCTTTCTCAATTAATATCGTTAGTTCAAAAAGAAAGAAAGAAAGAAGTTCGTTAGTGAAAATACCCTGTACTATTGAGTGTCGACGCCATCCATTACACCGCCGACGGTAACCAACGGGGCTACGAGGAGTGCGGGGAGGTTATTGACGGGTTCTGGGGTCTATGGTACTCCGCATCGATAAAACCACTCGCCGATAGACAATCGACCTAGCTTGTACTATAAGTTATAATATCCCTAATGTAGATTTTATTGTGCGAGTCGCCTTTTATTTATGTTATGTTCCACTAGTGAACACAAAGTACTATTTTGGGACATCGGATGTCACCATCTCATCTCAAGGGTCTATCCGTGAATATTGCCTTTACGAAATAAAAAGAAGGAAAACTTGAAATTAAACCCTATACCAATCCGTCTGGCCAGTGTGGTATTAGTAGGCCAAGTATGCCTTCGTCACGGGAGGAGGCCCGTCCCTGCAGTGAGACATTAATGGGCTGTTATGATGAAAAAAGATGGTAAATCAGTTGTAATTTTGACACGTGATTGGAAACGGTTAAGCTTAAGTTTAAATTAAGTTTGCTCAACAAAGTATAATTAAAGTTAGCTAAGATTTGAAACGGCGGGTAATGACTGTTGTTTAAGTAACTTACTATGATTGATCAATTGCGTCATGAAAGTTTACAGTATTAAACCATTAATATGCCGAAAATGTACATTTAAAACATGAATAATGGTCTAAGGAGTCTACCGATTAAATAAACTGTTAGCAAGTAAAGAAAACTGATTTAAAAATTTAAAAAAAAAACCTCATATCAGCTGGGCCTACTACTGGGTTGGCTTAGAGATACCACATTGACCAGAGAGTTTTATTATATTAAGTTTTCTCTATTTTGCTGTCTTGGTTTCGTACAGTCATAATTCTAGGTTTTCCTAAAAAAAAATCTGTATGTATTGTATCTGTAAAAGTTATCTTTTTTTAAAGAAATTAGACGTAAGTACGGACGAAATAGTCAATGATGACTAGTCCTTTAGGGAGAGCGATGAACACTTCTAGTTCATCAATTTTCGAATTCTAAATTGTACTTGTCTAGGTAAGTGCGTTGTCAAATTTACTTTTTCATTAAAACATTCTGCAAAAAGATCAAATAATGCTATAGGTAAATAGAATAACATTTAGTTATTAACCTGTAGAAAGAATTTGTATATACACTTGCTATTTTGATTAGTTGAAATGAACTAAATATCAATCTATTTTGTCAAGTTGTCATGTGACGTGCCTCACGCGTCCATCTTCGCGCGCTCCACTTCGCTACACGTCAATGGCGCGAGCGCGTCGTGGAGGGGCCTACACAGCGGCCATTATATAAGAAGACGCGGGGCGCGGCCGCTTCCCTTTTGTTCCGGCTTGCTGACTGAAGCTAAGTGTTTGCCTTTCTATAGGGCAGCCTTCGAACCTCGTGCTTTGTAATCGAATCCTCTCAAAATCCTTCTGATTAGACCGGCTTGCTTAAACTATATTTGTGTTAACGTAGTGATTTCTAAATATATAGTGACAAACTAATAACATTGTATGTACTAAACTTTTAACTGAATAATACTACATTGTCGTACTGAGTTGTTTGCATTTATCTCCCTAAACTACCCACTACGTCACAGTGGCGTCCAACGTATTAAGGCAAAAGCACGAGGTTTGGTGAGCACGCCCATTTTTTTTTTTTTCTTTTCTGTGTGTCGTGAAAAAAAAGTGTTCCGTTCAAGGTTGGTACTGTTCTTGTTCTTTCTTTTGTGTTAAAAAGAGTTTAAACTTTCCTTTCGTTTCTGCAAGCGAATTATCTACTTTTTTATTTAATTTAACTACCTTGTACGTTAAATAAACAACCGGTCAGCGCACGTGGCGTGACAGCGTTGTCCTTTTAAAAAATATCATAACAAGATATTTAATTGACTTCGTAGACGATACCTACTGAACGGAACACATAATTCACATTTAATTCTATTGTTCGTTGTTTACATTGATTGCTTCTGCAGTTTTGCCGTGTATTATTTTTTCTTTTCTTAAATAAAATGTCGTACGCGATTAACTACCACCATTTAAACAAGACTGAACTACAATATGAGGTCCTTGTACGAAAGGGCGATAAGTCAGATACGGTAGACGAGTTGCGGAAGCAATTAGTAAAATTATTTCCTCTTTATCCGTCGGAGGACATTTCGGAGTCGTGTTACGAGCCCGCCGCGGATATATCGCAAAGTGAATTGTCCTTGTCGCGAGCTAATAATAATTTAAAACTATTGCAAGTAGACTTTAATAGTAGGATGTTCGCTAGGACGGAATCCATCTTGCACCACGTGTATCATAGGTTACAGCGTGTTGAATTTAGTGACAGGGAAAGTTATGAATCCATTTGGCAGGAGTTCAACTCCATCTTTAACTTATTTAAAGCCTTGTCACCTTCCTCTATTAGTGGCACGAGCGTCGCAAAGACAGCAGTACAGCAACCAGGCGGTGTTGCACCTACCTCCGAGTCATTAAATTATGACCGTAAACTTTTTTCGGAGTTAGGCAAGTTTAAGTACTCGGGTAAAACGTGTGTGCGCGGTTTCATAGAGAGAATGAATGAATTTATTTCGTCTAGGGGCATTCCTGACTCGAAGATCTTATCCTTCGCGTATGAGATATTTTCGGACGATGCCCTTCATTGGTATCGTTCCGTTAGGAACAATGTAAATTCATGGAGTGAGTTGTGTGGGTCATTGAAGCAGGATTTTAGCCCACATAACTATGATTTCAAATTAATGTCTGAAATAAGACTGCGCTCTCAAGGTCAAGGTGAGAACATAACCCTGTATGTAGCGAAAATGCAGGGGTTGTTTTCTCGCCTTGACAATCCAGTTCCAGATGGTGAGAAACTGGAAATTTTATTAAACAATATTAGGCCTTGTTATACCAACTGTCTCTTGACTACAACTATTACTGATATTCCTTCGTTGGTTAGTGTCTGTCGTAATTTTGAAAAATATAATAGTCGTAGTAGGGATTTCTCTGAGCCTCCTACGGTTACTTCTAACACTTTAGCTCCTGAATTCGCTTATAATAATAATAATAGTAATAAAAAGTATACTGGTTCTTACCAACCTAATAGGTTTAAAAACTTTCATAAAAATTTTAAAAATGAGCCTTCAACTTCTTTTAACTTATCTGCGGAACCCCAAGTTAGTGCGGTATCTAATACTCCCAGGCAGTATTGTCCTCGGTGTCGTTCTGATTCGCATTCCTTGAAAACTTGCCGGCAGCCGCGTTACTTGATTTGTTTTAAATGTGGCCTAAAGGGCTACCGCGCAATAGACTGTCCGAAGTGCAATGGTCCAATTATTAATAATTCAAAAAACTAATTAGTAACGGTTGGGGAAAGAAAAATAAAATTTTTAATAATACAATAAAGAGTAAATTGTATAATAATAATAAATGGCAAGACTTGTTGCATTCCAATTCATTATACTTCTGCAACAGTAACAAACTTTCCTCAATCGATATTTCAAAACAAACTATTACGCCATATATTTCTGTAACAGTGAACGGTAAAAGTACAGTGGGTCTTCTTGATACTGGTTCGTGTTTTACAATTCTAGGTAACAACTGTCATAATTATTTTTTAAACAAGTTAAATATTGATTCAAAAAAATCATTAGAATTTACCACCGCTGGTGGTGATAGATATTCTTCTCTTGGCAGTGTGGTACTTCCTTTTGAATTTGGTAATAAAATTAATCATATTGTCACTCACATAGTGCCAGGCATAAAGAGTTCCTTGATACTTGGTATGGACTTTTGGAGGAGTTTTGATTTGTTTCCTGTCGAATTAGAATCTGTGTTGGTTGATAGAAAAACTGTGGACGTCACGGAACTACATTCCGATGACACGACTCGTTATGTTGTCGATTCTAAGGGCCTTCATCCCGATCCCGATAAGGTTGATTCTATTGCAAATTATCCTGTGCCCGCTAATAGAAAGGAGGTGCGTCGTTTCTTGGGAGCGGCGTCGTGGTATAGGAGGTTCATTCCTAACTTTAGTACCTTGGCTACTCCTCTTAATAAATTAACTTCTAGTGGAAAGAAGTCTCCCCCTTTTTCTTGGTCACCAGAGGCCGATCAGGCCTTCGTTAATTTAAAAAATCATTTGATTTCCCCTTCTGTCTTATCTTGTCCAGATTATACTCAACCATTTGAGATACACGCCGATGCCAGTGACTATGGCATAGGCGCGGTACTTTGCCAGATCTTGAATGGGGAGGAAAGGGTCATTGCTTACTATAATGAAATGAAATGAAATTTATTTGTCAGAATATGGGTACATGTTACAGGTATTATAAGTGTTTGGTGAGTTCAAGCCATACTCTACCAGTAAATGGTGTACAAATTTTCAATTTTTTTTTTTTTTTTTTTTTTTAAATTTTGCCTACATCTGACTGCCCATCTTATAATACATTTACCTACTTACTGGTTTTTGTTTCAAAATAATTAACATTTATCAAATTGTGTAAATAAACTGTAGTGAATGAAATATAATAGTAATGTCAGTTAAATTAAAACAAAATTAGGCAATGTCAGATGATATTAAGGTATTATAAATAATAAAAAAAAAATATATTAATAATAGCGGTCATGTCAGTGTTTTATCGTCTAAGAAATCCTGTACTTTATAATAACATTTGTCAATTAACAGTTTAAATAATTTACGTCTAAAGTCATTAAAGTTTATTTCCTTTAGCCTGTTCGGCAGTTTATTATAAAGGCGTATAGCCATACAGTAAATGTTTCTGCTTACTATTTGTACTCTCTGTTTTGGAACTAGTAATTTATGGATATGTCTGCCTGGTCTGCTCACTGCATCATTGTGCTTAGAGAATAGGTGTAGATGTCTTCTAACGAAAATGCACACCTCATATATGTACATACTAGGCATGGGTAGAATGTTAAATTTCTTGAAATACTCTTTACAGCTTTCCGAATTTTCTAATTTAAATAATGCGCGAATGCATTTTTTTTGTGCCACGAAAGCTCTATTTGCTTCTACTGAGTTTCCCCATATTATAAGAGCATATCTTAATTTAGAAGATATGTAACCGTGATATGCACTTAAGGCAGTGGCTGTGCCAGATATTTGGCCAAGGCGGTACAGAACATATACAAACCTATCAATACTTAGACAAACATTTTCAATGTGTTGTTTCCAATTACAATATTGGTCAAAAGTTACTCCCAAAAATTGCACACTATCCACTACTTCTATTACGTTGTTTTTATAATTTATATTAAGTGCAGTAGGGTGGCTGTTATAGGTTTGAAAATGTATAATTTTGGTCTTGGTCAAGTTTATTTTTAAATGATTTTTGTCTAGCCAATTAATTATGTCTCGTAAAGCATCGTTGATTTTAATATTTATGTCCTTTTTATCATTGCTCTCTACTATAAGGGTCGTATCGTCGGCATATAATATGCACTTATTTGTTGTTGCTTTGGGCAAGTCATTTATATAGAGCAGAAATAAGAGAGGGCCGATAATGCTGCCCTGAGGCACGCCTGATCTATTTTCTTTAAAATCTGACCTTGAGATACATTTGTCCCTCCCCAACGAATTTGTTATTTCGACCTGTTGGTGACGGTTTGTAAGATAGCTCTCTAGCCATTTCCACGCTTTTCCACGAATGCCACACTTCTCCAATTTATTTAACAGAAGCTTATGGTTCACAAAATCGAAAGCTTTCGACATATCTAGAAATACAGCTGCTATTTGGCTTCGATTATTGAGACTTTCAGTTATCATTTTAACAAGTGAGTAACATGCCAAGCTTGTGGAATAGTTTTTCCTAAAGCCATTCTGTTCAGGTCGTAGAATATCATTTTTTTCTAAGAAACCATAAAGCCTATCGTACATTAATCGTTCGAAAACCTTAGAGATAATCGGTATTAGCGTGATGGGTCTGTAATTATTTAGATCGGACTTGTTTCCTTTTTTATATACTGGTTTGACCACTGAGAATTTGAGTCGTGACGGAAAACGTCCTTGCAAGAAAGACATGTTTATAATGTGACATAAAGGAGCTGATATACTTTTGGCACACAACTTCAAAATATTAGTTCGTAAGTTATCATATCCTGTAGAGTTAGAGTTTTTCATTGAGTTTATTGCTTTAAAAACGTCATTATTTGATACAGGAGTTAAAAAAATTGAATTTGGGGTTTGAGGAATTGAATTCAGGTAAGTATTAGTGGTAATTGAGTTATTAATTTTACTAATGTCAACATTTGCTAAATTTATAAAATAATCGTTAAATAATTGTGCTATGTGGTTTGGATCTGTGTGGTCATTTTGGTCAATTGTAATTTTTTCTATTTTTTTGGAATGTTGTTCATTTTGAACATTACTTTTTATAATGTTCCATGCCGCCTTACATTTATTATTTGCATTATTTATATATTTAAAACTTTCTATTTTTTGCGCCTGTCTAATACATTTTTTAAATATTTTGTTATATCTGTTGTATCTCTGTTTGTTATTCCTAGTTCTGGAGAGTTTGTACTGCATGTAGAGATGTCGTTTATGTTTGCTGGATTGTATTAAACCTCTACTTATCCATTTGCACTTTATAGGTTTATTAGTAATTTTAATTCTAATTGTAGGAAAGCACAAATCATAAAACAAAGTAACATAATCGTGGAATACATTAAAAGCCCGATCAGTATCCTCAGCTAGGAAGACCTCGCTAAAGGACAACGTCGACATACATGACAGAAACTTTTCGATATTATCTTTAGAAAGGTCCCGCCTTTTTTCAAACCAAAAATTTCTCTGTTTTGAGACTGCGCATTTCCTTACAAATGATATGGTTTGAGCAGTTTCGTGGTCTGATAAAGCTAGGTTGTGAATATTAGATTCAACGCCGGGCAAGTTACTGGCAACAACATCAATGCAAGATTGTTGTCGTGTCGGACATGTTATGTGGTTATGTATATTATAGTTAGAAAGTATTGATTGTAAATATTTTGTTCTATTGCTGTTATTAAGTAAATCAATGTTCCAGTCTCCACAAAGCACAACGCTCCTTGTTGTTTTTTTACATATTAAATGTAGTAGTTTATCCAAATTATTAAGAAAAACCTCTGCGTTGTATCTAGGTACTCTATAGATACATATAACATAGACTTATATTTATACTTTATAGCAAGTCGCTATCGGACCAAGAGAGAAATTATAGTGCTACCGAGCGCGAGGCGCTCGCAGTGCTTTCAGCCATTGAGCATTGGCGTTGCTATGTAGATAACGGTAAACCCCTCATAGTATATAGTGACCACGCAGCGCTCCAATGGTTCCTAAAGCTTAATAACCCAACCGGCCGGTTGGCTAGGTGGGGTGTTCGTCTTTCTGCTTATAATTTCGAAATAAGGCACCGTCGTGGTTCTGACAATGTTGTGCCGGATTTGTTGTCTCGTTCTAAAAATATTATGTGTATAGAAACGCAAAATAAATCTAATAACGTTTCTACTAACGATCCGTGGTATTTAAAAATATATAACGGTTGTTTAAAAACTCCTACTTCCTTTGTTGATTATCAGGTAATTGATAACAAACTTTATCGTTTTAAGAGAAGTCTCAATCCTCTCACTAGAGAATTTCAATGGAAGGAGATCGTACCGTCCGAGGAGAGAGCGTTGGTTATATCTCAGAATCATTCGTTGCCCACGGCTGGTCATCTTGGCATTTTTAAAACTTATAAACGTCTAGATCTTAATTATTATTGGCCAGGTATGTATAGTGACGTGGTCAAGGCGGTAAATTCTTGCGAAGCTTGCATTGCCCATAAACACCAGACACATTTAACCTTGGGTCACATGGGCGGTCCTAAGTCGGTTTCCAAACCCTTCCAGGTAATTAGCATCGATTTAGTCGGTCCATTGCCTCCAACGAGGAAGCAAAATACTTTCATTTTTGTCGTTTCTTGTTGTTTCTCGAAATATTGTTTACTTTTTCCCATTAAACGTGCAACAGCCGAGGTTATTACCAGAATACTGGAGGAAAACGTTTTCTTAGTTCATGGTATTCCTTCTACGGTCATACTCGATAACGGCAAGCAGTTCATTAGTTCAACTTTTAAAAACTTATTAACTAAATATAAAATTCCAAACTTGCACTACACGCCTTTATATACTCCTCATGTAAATTCTGTGGAACGTTATAATAAAACTATAATCACGGCCGTTTCAACCTTCATAGATAATGATCACCGTGTCTGGGACACACTTATACCAAAGATTCAATTTGCAATTAATTCTGCGGTGAACGAAGTGACAGGTTTCTCGCCGTCGTTTCTTGTTTACGGTCGGGAGCTTGTAAATTGCGGCTCACGCCATATTGACTCTGACCCCAATATGGTCCATGAGCCGCGAGACTCCTACGCTGAATCACTCGGCTACTTATCTTCAATCTTTGAGAAGGTACAGGCAGCCTTGCTGTCGGCTCACCAGCGTAATTGTCAATCTTATAATCTCCGTCGTAAGCCGGTGGAATTCCAGGTGGGCGATGTTGTATGGAGACGTACTTTTTATCTTAGCGATAAGGATAAATATTTTTGTAAGAAGTTGGCCCCTAAGTTTATAAAGTGTAAAATCACATCTAAAAAGTCGCCTTTGGTCTATAAACTATCCGATATGTCAGGTAAACCGCTGGGTGAATGGCATATCAAAGATATTAAAAATATAAATTATAAAGAATGATATCTGAAATAAACATAAATAGATTTTACCTACATATAGTTGTTATTATTTTGTTTAGGCATCGTCGTATTACTCGCACTCTCGTGCATGTCGCTTATCGACTTTTATCCTTCACACCTCGGTGTAATAATATTATCGATTTGTATTTTTATCTACAAATTACAAGGGTTTCGGATTCGAACCCGAGACTTTGTATTTTTATCTACAAATTACGCAAGGTTTCGGATTCGAGCCCGAGACTGCGCTGTGGCGTGTTGTATTTTAACTTGTTGTTTTTGTTACTCGGTGTTCATCGAGCTGATTAAAAGAAAATATATTTTTTTTACCCCTGGGTACAGTGGTGGAAAGAGAGGTCATTCGAACTTGATCACAGGTTCGATGCCTGAAGCTCCTTGTTTCATTAAGAAGTTAACGGTGAAGCTGCTCACTAAGTTAATATGTTTTATTGAATTATATTAAGATTGTTTACGTTCTAAAATATAACATTTTAATTAAATATTAGGTATAAGTCGAACCATTGGAATGCGGCCTTGCTCGAACGATCTTTTGTTCGAAGGTTGTTAACCTGTTTCTTTGTTATTTAATTGACTATATCTTTTTCTATAACACGGCGACAGCCTACAGATGTTCCTTTGTTTACAATATAGGTTCCGTATTTCAATGAATCTAATCTGCATAGTATACTAGAAAACTCTCTTTCTCTCTTCTTTTCTTTTATTAAAATATCCGTACAGCGCTGGCTCGTCACACGACTATACTAACTACTAACCCTAATTTTTTTTAAAATAGGATGTACTGCCCTTTTCTTTTGGCTGTTTCAGGTACCTCCCGCGGAGCTGATCTCATCTACCGCTCCTGCAGGGTGTTGGTGCCTGAACAGCCTGTCGCCCCCTGCTAGCAGCCGAATTTTCCCTAGGAAAAATTCTGGTCTAGCGGGGGGGGTATGTGACGTGCCTCACGCGTCCATCTTCGCGCGCTCCACTTCGCTACACGTCAATGGCGCGAGCGCGTCGTGGAGGGGCCTACACAGCGGCCATTATATAAGAAGACGCGGGGCGCGGCCGCTTCCCTTTTGTTCCGGCTTGCTGACTGAAGCTAAGTGTTTGCCTTTCTATAGGGCAGCCTTCGAACCTCGTGCTTTGTAATCGAATCCTCTCAAAATCCTTCTGATTAGACCGGCTTGCTTAAACTATATTTGTGTTAACGTAGTGATTTCTAAATATATAGTGACAAACTAATAACATTGTATGTACTAAACTTTTAACTGAATAATACTACATTGTCGTACTGAGTTGTTTGCATTTATCTCCCTAAACTACCCACTACGTCACAGTCATTAATTAGTTTTCTCGGTTCTGTACTTTCCACTTTCATCGACCATATTTATCAGGTTGTCAGTCGTTAGTAGCTACTTCTTAGTTGCCGTTCTGACCACTTTTCGCTTTTTGTGACAAGGGCAGACAGGGCCCAACTCTAGCTGCGTTCAAAGATGGTAACCGC
This sequence comes from Schrankia costaestrigalis, assembly GCA_905475405.1. Taxonomy (NCBI): domain Eukaryota; kingdom Metazoa; phylum Arthropoda; class Insecta; order Lepidoptera; family Erebidae; genus Schrankia; species Schrankia costaestrigalis. The sequence goes on from FR997826.1 coordinate 11,180,951, forward strand.
CTTGTGTGCCCCGAACCAAATTAAATAGGTATCTTTAAAAGGGTATTTTCGCCTTGCGTCGTGATCGTCAAATAGATAGAAAACATAGAAAAACAGAAACATAACGAAACTAGACAGTAAAAATAATGGTTTTACTACAACAATTAGCGGTAAAAATCCTAAGCGCAGTTGTAACTCGGGGGCAAAGTTCAAGTAGAACTTGTATATTATATGTAATTAAAATGCATGCATCATTTAACATAACGACTATTGTAAAACTAAGAGTAAACATACTGCTATTAAGTGTAGTTGTTACCCTTCTATGTAAAGTTTAACCACAAAATAGTTGTTTTACTAACATAGCTAGCTGTTATTTGAAGTAATTACTATTGTAAATGGTAGTTATTTTCTTTTGTTTTGTTGATGTAACGTTTCTGCACGTTTGCAAGGTTTAAAAAAAGAATGAGAGTGTTCTTTTTTTATTTTATTTTTTATACGTCAAACCAGCTCATTTTTAAACTTTGTGGCATTTTTTGTCTTGTTTTTTAAAGGCGGTATGCATGAAGTCTGCTATTGTATTATTTAGTGTTTAAAGTTTTAAAGAAAGTAAATGTAGCAATGTGATTTTAAAAAGAGAAGTGAATAGGTAAAGCGCACTCAACTCTGGTATTACAAAACTTTCCAACGCTACGGTGACCGCTTTTCACCAGATTATGGAATAAGTTAGGACAGTGACACCATAATATATTTCTACTACGTCATATATACGGTGAAAGTTTTAGTCCAATATTTAAAAGAAATAAATGATTAACATTTTATCCGTTCACTTTACAAATGGATAAAAATAACAAAGAAAAACTTCTGTATTCTCTATAACAACTGTCATTTACGTGCGTTTTATTTGAAGCCTTTTTGATAATTCCTTTGTTCATTTGATGCGAAAAAAGTCTAATTGTCTGTCAACGTTTACGATTGTCGTTTGATCGCAGATAACCAGACACAGACAAGCCTTTAATTAAGATGCAATTTACTTCCGTGACAGGGAGAGCTTTTGAATAAAAATAATTTGTAGAATTACTAACAAGAGTAATGGAGAGCAAAGGTAATTTTACCTTTTCTTGGTGTCAGTCTACCTTATTCTACTTTTGCGACATCCCCCAGAGGTGTAACCCTTTGTATTCTTAGTTTGCCATTATATGGGGTTGTTAATTTTATGTTTTATGTTAGAAAGATCAAATTTAAACTACAAATGTTTTGCCTCTAAAACTTAAGTTTACTCGTTAGTAGGTATTACAATAGGCGCATTAACTATTTAAGGCAATTGTCGAATTTCAATACCCAAACAATCAAATTTAAAAATTCTTATTGCCGTTACCCCGACAAGATGCAAATCAAATTCTTACCTCGATTAAATTATGTCTATTGTTTTTAAATTTATTTCGATCAAATTCATACGTTGGACTTCCTAGTCGTTTTTTTACCCATGAAATTTATATTAATTAAGTACGAAGAATAAAAGAACGTCCAAAGACAAAAAAACCATTGATAAATATTTTACCTGTGAATCGCGTGGCACGTCAGCAAGTAGATAGAGCCAGGGCGCAGCAGCTGAGTAGCGTACTCCCATCGGAGACACGTAGCCAAGGCTTTCCTGCACAACACATAATACATTAATCCATGAATATTTAGTATGCAGTTTACCGGCTTCTATTTAATTGCTCTTGCATAAGTTTTTAAGATTTACTTTGCACAAGAATACTTCGTTTTTTGAAAACTTTACAAATGGTTTCAGGATAAGCATAAGTCCTGTTAGGACGGCGGGAAATTGGTAGAAAAGGGAGTCACAGCCCGGGGTGGAAATATTTGGAGGAGGCCAAATCCAGGAGTATCTCCACCAGTAGACCTCCATTGGCTGATATAATTATGATGATAAGTCACATATTTTGTGCTCTTAGTAATTCACAACACAAACAACATAATTAAAGTATTTTATTTTCCCTAAAAAAAACTTCCTCCCCGCCAAGAATTTTATCAACGTGAGTTTCACGCATGTCATAATCGTCTTACGTAGGATTCGAACCCACGACCTTATGGACGATAAACACTTACACGAACGCTGTGCGACCAAGGCAGATATTTAATTACAAACCCCATCATAGTATAACTATGGTAATCTACTAGTTATTGATTTCAAATATCTAACAGACCACAAATATTTAATAGTTCAGGTTAATATATGAAATATATTGATGCTTTATTCAATACCTCAAAAATGTTACCCCTTTTGACCCTACAGAATTTCATCTGTGCGGGTCTTATTTAATTAAGACCCTACATGGGCTTCTATAGTTGATTATTAGCTACATATTTATTAAAACTATGTAAATGTAACAAATTCTATCTACTTATGAACTATGTGAAATGTTTTCTTTCCATTTTCCCGTTCCTTTTGCTCTGAGAGTCTTTTAAATTAATTTGAATAAGTAGGAACATTTAATTTAAATTTTAATACACGCCTGGTGACAGATACACATAACAGGGTGTCACCAGTACATTGTATCCCGAGGGTATATCGTTTAGAAGGACAGCTTGACACAAACGCCATATCAACTTGTCTAGCTTTACCTGTAAGTTTAACTTTAAACAGGAAAAACGGAGTCACGGGCTGCTAATATTAGGTTAGCTTTACCTATGAAATTGCCGTTTTGTATGAAGATTTTATCAGAAGTTAGTTTTTTTATACTAATGTTTTCTTAGTTTTTTCAATAATTATTAAACTTCATTGAATGAAATTTGGTATAAGTAATGGCGCACATTTAAGCTAACTGTTGTGTTAAATATCAGGAAAAACGTTACAATTAAATAAATGGGAAAATCCGCTGTTTTAAATTGGACCCATGTTTACAGGCTTATTATTAATCCAAATAATAATAATTTCAATTTTTTTTGTTAGAATATTGTTGGTATATTCTTAAATAATAAACATAATTTTAATAATATATGTTTTTAAAGAATGTAGAGGCTGAAGACTGCGGCGAAAAAAACGACAATTTCATAGGTAAAGACCTATTACAAAAATGATAAACCTGAAAAGTTATTTTTTTTAAACTGTAAATAAATTAAACGTAGAATTCTTAATAACTTTGCCAATATCATAAAAAAATCAAACTCAATGGAACATTATTGTAATTTAAAAAGTATTTATCTTAAAAGGTTGTTGACACAATCGAATATCTTTTAATACCGTATAAAACCTCTATGGTCTCATTTTTCTGTGTATTCAACGTCCCAGTTGATTCACCAATTTTCCACTACACGAACATGGCACACAAGAAGTTAACAAAAAAAGAAAATGGAAGCCACGTCGTTCGTGTTTGGTCGCGAAATATCTTTTGTATTTCTAACGAATTGTGATATCAAAGGTAATTCGTGTGTTAACATGGCCTAGGTAGATCTAACAAAATAGGTTCCTATATTGTTTTACTATAGAATATTGTATACGGGTTTAAGAAATTAAACCTGTACTAATAATTTCTGTATTATTGCACAATGATTAATGTCTATTGTCCGTGTGGTGACGGAGTAAGAATACAATATGTCACCACCCCATCTCCTCCCATGGGTGACATAGAAACCGACTAAGGGACTATCTGTGAATATTACCTTTACATAGAAAGAACGAAAACTTGAAATTAAACCTTATACCAATCCGTCTGGCCAGCGTGGTATTATTAGGCCAAGTATCCCTCCGTCACAGGAGGAGGCCCGTCCCTGCAGTGGGACATTAATAGGCTGTTATGATAATGTCTGACATAAATTATGTTCGCACGTCAATGCAACAGTCGACCTAAGACAACATAGAGCAGTACAAATCGACCGAATCCTTGGAAAATACAAAATATATTTTACTTCTTTGAGATTTTTCACGCCAACAATACGATTTGTCAAGAAAGATGATTGAAAAGCGCTAAACTTGAAAAATATTGCACGGCAACGCCTTTAGTGGGGTTTACCGCTCAATGCAAATCTTTGTGTACATGAACATGAATGTTTGCAGCTTACAAAATAAAGTAAACTTATATAAATATGTTTACCCATAAATATACCATACATATGCACCATAGTAGAGTTATCTATTGTTTGCTCGAAAATTATATGCCATAATATTCTTATGCCCGAATTTCATATGCCATACTTGCTTTTGCCATAATTTTATTAGACATAACGGCAAAACTCAGGTCGCTCTACTTCTTGGTGGCTTAAAGAATAAACCTAACCTAAGGTTTATTCTTTAAGCCACCAAGAAGTAGAGCGACCTAAGTTGGATTGCTCTAAGTCTCTCAGTTTAAACATAATTGAATTATAGCAAGTAAATATTATGGCTAAGGACGATTATGGCAAACAATATTAGTACAAATGAAATTATGGAAAATGAAAATTCGGGGAAATTAAATTCTGGCAAGTGGAGGTATACGCTGTAGTAGCTGTACTTAGTTTGAGGTTAGATAGCGTTGTGCGAATGTGTACCTATATCTTAGATTTATTACATGGCTTAAACGTGACTGACTGCATCTAGGAGTTGCAAACAAATGAATCAAAGATGTAAGTAAATAAAATGTCTGTACATTCAGATACTTTTATCTAAGCATAGTTTAAAGTATTAGGAATAATAATATACGTAATAACTTACATCATCAGGTGTGGGCGAGTCCATTTGTACCATCTCGAGTGGTGAGAGAGAATCAGGTGCTGGTGCGGCCACGGCTCCGGCACCTCCGGCCACTACTACAGCGCACCACAGAGCCCACCACATCTAGAAGAAAGAGTAAAATACATGAACAATCATTCATAAGTAATGTTTTATTGACTGATCGACAAGGGACGCCCAGGACCGTGTAAAGTAGAAATATGTAGTTCAGAAGGCACATATCAATCCGTAGATGTCAATTGACTGATATGATGATGATGATATTATTATGTTTTATACCTACACACGTTTTTTTGTTTGGTTTTGCAGTAAGAATACAAATTGTCACCATTTCATCTCATCGCGTGATTATCAGAAAAGCCTCTTAAAGGAAATACTTCTACTACCAAAGTGATAATAATGAAACGCGATAGTTAAAGTTATAATTACCAACGTGATATTGGCAAGCCAAATAATTCTCCATCTCAGAAGGAGCCCCGATATTGGAATAACGCTTTCAAAGACTGTTCGTGTGGATCAGGATTTGGAATATCCACACAGTATATTTTGTACTTACATAACGTTTGCTTCTCTAATTACTGATCTGCGCTATTTGTTTAGTTAAGTATAAGTATAGTAAGGGATTTTATTTTATAGCTATCTTCGATATATATATTCGATATATATATATATATATATCTACTACGTACTATAAATATTATACTACGGCACTAATATCTATATCCAACCAAATTCTTGCCTTTAATAGTTTTAAAAGCTCTACCCACAAATCTACCTGATCTTACTTACGTAGTATGTAAATTAATTCAATCCCTAAAAAGACAGTTTAAAATTGGTTAAAATTTAGATTAGGTAGGTACATACAAAGCTTAAATCCTTTCAAAGTGTAATTACCAAAAGCACCGCAACAAAGTAAATGTCGGCTACCACGAGAAAAGTTTCTACAACTTTTATAAAATGTACGATGATGCTGAATATTAATATTTAAATGAAGTTACTGTATCAGCGATCAGATTCTTTTTGAGTTTTGATTACATAAGAGACGCCACACCACATTGTGTGCATTTTTGGTAAAGTCTCATCGTAAATATTCATGAATCTACATTTATTCCCGCCACGCTTCGAGAAAATGACAAACAAAGTACACGTTTAGTTTTAAAACTTTAACATTACTCTTAATCGCCTTTCCCGCCTTTTAAGCGTTTATAATAAAAATGACGTTTAATTTTTTTTTGTTTATGGTATAACGTATTAAGGTATTTATACAAATTGTTCGTTATTTAAATGTTGTATTTGATATTAAAATTATACAAATAATGTTCCGAAGCTTATTAAACCGCTGTATAAATAAAATACAAATTCTTGTGTAAGAATTCATTTTACTCCGGCATAAGATTAAGACTAAGATTGAAACATTGAGAATTAAAATATAGGTTCACGTACTATCAAATGTTAACGACATATTTATAAAAGTGACGGCCAATGAAGAAGAATAAAGAATGCACTGGAAACAGAAGAAAGTTTCGAGGAGGTCTAGGTACAGCAAATTATGATTCATGATAAATTATTTGTTGAAAAAGAGCTTTAAGAACTTGTTAGACCACTGATTGCGTCCAGCAGACTACGGTAAGGAAGCTCATATTTTGTGAAGGTTTGATATAACCGTCGAACATGAGCAAAGAAAGCAAACCGCATTAGGTCTGAGTGCAATTCAATTTGCGACCCATGTATAGACCTACTGCAGCCGCTACTTGAAGACCAATTGCCCTGACCAACAAATTGATTCTTATTGCCACGATGCATCCAGGCTGAGTCTATTTGGACTTGAACATGATCACAGAAAACATCTAGTTTTTCGCCGTGCAGGTTTATATACCTACGAGTATTTAGACATCGTTGAGCGTTAGCTCAGAATAAAAAAAAATATACATTTTTATAACATTAATTTAAAATTACATAGCTAGCGATGTGTATGTAAAGAACATTAAAATTACAAGAATTGTGCTTACCTCTCAGGTAATAAAATAAGTATCGTGTTTTGTCAAATACAATAAAAAGAATAACAGCTTATTTCTCGTCAAAATTAAATAAAGGAGGTTATTCTTAACATCGTTCTTTAATATTGAATTGACATTATTGCATTTGATGTTGATAAATTATATAAATAATATTTCATAAGCTCATGTGTCTATTGTAGAATAAATAATTATTTCGACTGTATTTATTATTTATTCAAATTGTAAGTGAAAATAATATATTTATTTACTTACTTAGGCCATAAAGTAAAAAACAAAAATACACTTAACCATCTCAATCATCATGTTCATAAATCATTTATTAACAGCCAATGGATGTCCAATGCTGGGACACAGACCTTCTTACCTAGAAACCAAAATGTCAAACTAAGGGTCAAGGTGTTACCGGCTACTATATTTAGGATTTAAGGATAATGACAAAATGTCCCCGACTCTTGTCTTCTCGTGAATGTCTGCATCATCATAACAGCCCAATAATGTCCCACTGCAGGGACGAGCCTTCTCCTGTCACGGAGGGATACTTGGCCTACTAATATCACGCTGGCCAGACGGATTGGTATAGGGTTTATTTTCCTTCGTTTTACTTCGTAAAGATAATATTTAATGATGATGAATGATGAATTTAATGTGAATGTCTTAAAAGTCGAGAAAGGGAAACAACTTCCATCACTGAAGGAGGCCTGTCCTTGTAATGGGGCATTCAAGTTCTGGTAAACATGTTTATTAAACTTCGCATATTGAAGCATTAAAGTACGTTTCACTCAAGGCTAAAGTTTTCACAAACACAGAATGTTTTAGACAGTCTTTGTTGATTAATCATTTATCTCTTCAAGAAGGGAAAATCAAGTTTTCAAATATTTGACATGAACAAGATGGCTTTCGTCTAGGTATTTTCTTGGTGTTTTAGTTTTCAACAGCCTGAAAAGGTATATTACATTGGTAATTAACAAAGTTTGATAATTAATTCCAACAATTTAATTTATTTCCTGTCAATTTAAAATAGATAAACTTAAGTAACTCTTGATTGTCTATTCTAAATTTATTTTATTTTGAAATTTATTGACGGTCTAGACGAATGATAAATTTGGTACCCTTATTCCTTCAGATGTAAGATTAAAGTCTGTGAAAGTGAGAGGATATTGTAATAAAATCAAATTAAAATGTTCATTTCTTCTTCGTTTCATTTCAACGAATTATAATTTACGAATTACTTTTCTTAAAAAAGTTTTCAATAGCTACTTTTACTAGAAGATCTATACAGCCTCGTTAAAGAAAATCTAGGGCTAAAATATTTTTGATACTACTTTCTAAAAGCAAAGTTTGTTTATGTTCTGTTATTAAATCAAGTTTAAAAAGTGGAGTTTTGTGTTCAATTTACTTAGTATGTTTTTTTTTATTGTTTTTAACTTTCCTAAGTCTGTTTTGTTTTCAAGTTGGTGTTAAACACCTTAGATATAAAATGCAGATAATATATACGAGTCCATCACAATGATATGATTCTTTTTTGTCTGAAAAAATATGCCATGCATGTGGAATGCGCAAGGAATTCTAATATCACCATAGAGAGTGACGAACACGCGGGTGGAGCCGGCAATGGGTATCTACCTTGTCTATGAAACATAATTCGGAAAGGTATTCGGTCTGCAAATACTATTTATTTGGTCACTATTAGGTCAAATACTACCGCTCAACAGTCTGTTAAAATGATCCTAGCATTCTTCTCCTCTTTTTATACTTACCCTTTATTTATACCAAAACCCCTTAAAATTCCAAGTATCTATTTGTTTTCTCAAACACCTTAATAAATAAACTGAACCCATGAAAGTAATTCATAAATCAAGAAAGAAAAGTAGTGTACTCAAAGTAAAAAATTAAATAGTTGGTAGCTCGTAGAAATGCGAAGAGGTTCTGTCGTGACTTATCGGCTTTGCGATGCGCGTCGGATATTTGTCGTCCATAAGATTATCTCATCTGTCCCTTATTACTACCCCTATTTGTTGTTACTTTATTTTATTTACTTACTAGTTTTTAACCTACGACTTTGCCACGAAAGGTTTTATCATGTGGGAATTTTTGTCATGGTGTTTCTGCGGAACCGTATTTTTTTTCGAATACTGAATTAATAGCAGTAACGACCTAAATTAAGCAATCTACCAGTAAAAGTGACAAAGAAATCAGTTTAACCGTTTCTGGCAATTTCGACACACTGGCTATAGAAATTGGTAAAGAGTTTCGTGGAGATAATTTTATCTATGAACTTTCGCTAAGCAATAACACTATTATGATGGTCTTGGGATGAGATGGGGTAACCCCAAGAATATTTACTCCGTCACTAGAAAGTCAAAAACAGAAATCAGAAAACGAGACGAAGTAAAAGTATCAAAAAAAGCAATCCAGACGACTTCTACTATGACGTCAAACGACGAAAGTATAAAAATCCGTACGTCACTTGCTTGTTTAGTGTGCAAATGACAGCAATTTTTTAAACAAAGCGACCGTTGTAAGCCATCCTTTTCTTTTAAATTTAAATTATGGAATACTTTTTAGAATTTTGTGTAAGTAGGGGCACGCGTCCTAATGTTGGCACTGCACCAGATTATCAGCACCCCCAACTAAAACGCAAATTATAAGCTTTCTTTTAAAGAAATGAAAAATAAGATCCTTTTGGAATTATTAACTGGGCCAAACTACATTCTTCGATTAAAAAAAAGCCATTTTTTTAAAAAACGCGGGAACATGTCCTTCAAATTACTTTGTTTTGACAGTTTCTTATGATCGTAGGTAAGTTCAAGTTTTTTTATTTTACTTTATTTTAGATCTTTTAGATATTTTTTACTGAATCTTTAGGTTTTATTCATGTATAAAATGTTTTATAAGGCTTATCTGACAATGGAAATGAACGTTATCTTGATTTTGTGTTCATAAAAGAGGTGCTGACATCTGGGTTAAATTTTTTTGCGAATTGCTAATTATCGGCACTGGTACTGTTACATGACAAAGTGGTATGTAAAATTGTTGATTCATATTTTTTATTGTAAAGCGTGATTATTTTATGCCTAGAATTCAATATTCTTGGAAAAAGTACTCTATGATTTCGGATTTCATATCCTGGCATGGTGCTGAAACTAACATTGCTAGTTATTTTCATAGTGTTGATATTATGATCAAAAGAATGTCTATTATTTTTTGGAATATTTTATATTTATGTATTTATTTTTCTGAAACTTCGGTTGTTAGGCTAGGTATAAATAAAAGAGATTTTACTATAAACATTGGATTATTTCATTTATCTACCTAATTTTATGTCTAATTTTAAGGTGCTGATAATTGGCTTAGTCAATGCCAATAATTGGCGATGATGGTGCCAATAATTGGCGCCAGGGTCATTATTTAGTCAGACTCATCTAAATAAAATGTGTATGAATAATAACTATTTTTTATAACAAAAGTCAATTATTTATTAAATAATGAACCAAGAAAGCATATTGTTATAGTTGTTATCATTATCATCACTGTGATAAACGATCTTAAAGTAGGACTAACTCTTAAAGTGCTGATAATTGGTAGCATCACCCTATTCAAATTTAGAATTTAGATAACGATGCGACGTTTCACAAGCTTGTTAGCGTTAGTGCGCTCTCAGACTAGCGTTTTACAAGCACAGAGATTCACGGATAAGTCATTGTAGCATTATGTTATAGGTATGCATTACTGTTTTAGTCTGTTATGTGAACATTGTGATATTATGAATACGCGGCAATGTATATCTATATTGTACCTCTTGTTTGACGAGGGACATAAGAATAGAAGATCTATAAGAAAACTAAATTAATAAATAAACTAAAATACCTATCAATTTAAAAATAATGTCATACTAATTCTTTGGTCACCCTACAAATTCGATTTACCACTCAGTCGGCTAGTCAAGTCGTCAAACGCTAAGCTTTGAACAATGGTGTTCGACAGCTAAATCATGAAGTGCCGGCATATCCATGCCCAGGCTAGGCAGATCTCGATCGACTCTTTTAATGTTTGGCTCCCAATGTATATTGATTTATTTATTTTTATGGGTCGCCAACAAAGGCCATACATATTATAATTAATAAAAAAAACTACAGGAACATTGCGTGTATTCCTTCAATAACAGGACCCCACAGCATGCAAATTAAAAAAAAAATAATAATATTCCTTCAGTCATGTTCCTGCTTCGTATATTATGCTAGTTTGGAGCGATTAAGTGTAATCGTAGTATATCCCGTGTTCACTTTGTTTTTGAAGAGTTAATTGTAGCTGGCATAATTAACTTCTTTTAAATATAATTACATTTATAATAGACAACTGCTTCAAACCTGTTACTGGTCTATAATAAAGCAAAGACTTCTACCAAAATAAAATTAACGGATACAACCTAGTCTAAAGAAAATCATAAATTGGAACACAATAGTCGTCTTGCTTATTATTCCAATTGGCCATTAAATGCTAAAACTTTAATCTCAGCGAAAAGACATGCACTGTTAAACAAAGGCCTCCTTAAAACAGTTCCACCTTCCTCTAACCTGTGTTTCCTTCATACATCGGTTGCCCGTAACCTTTAACATGATACTACAATGTTCAAACTTTGTGTTTAAAAAAACGTTTAGTGTGAAACCGTTCTTAATCTTGTTGTGAATTATACGTAGAGCCCTAGTTCCAACTGCTCCTGTAATTTGTCATTGCGGCTGAGTCTTGATTGTCGAAGTCGCCAACTAAAGACAAGTGCTATTTACATAGGACCTCTCAACTACAACAAACTAGATGGTCTGTTTATACACGGAACACCTGTCTTATACTGATAAATACTTGAGATGTTTCAGCATTAATTGTGTTTTGAACCTGAAGTTTAAGTTCCAGGTTGTATAATGGAGTACTCTTAAATCCAGTTTTTTTTTCTTTTTCAAGTTAGGGATCAAGCCTTGAAGATTTTTTCCAAACACCCCGTTAATGTCCATTGCAAGAACAGGGCTCCTACAATAAAGAAGGGAAAGTAAGCCTAAATAATACTCGCTGGATGTAATTGGTATACAGTTAAAGATCCTAAAAAATCGCGCTCTAAATATCAACGATGTGTAGTAAATCCTCCTTGTATTGATGGCAGTAAGAATACATGGTGTCACCGCCTCATATCAGCTTAGGTGTCATAAGAACCGACTGATGGAAAGGTCACAGATATATTAAGCTCAATTTACACATCGACAAGTACAGCAGCGAGTTAAGTACGAAGTAGCCCCCTCTCTCGCGTCTCGCCAACTTACCTCGCCAAAAAATAGGATGGAGATCTATTTAAATCAACTTAATCAACAACTTACTACTTAACTCGCTACTGTACTTGTCGATGTGTAAATCGGGCTTTACCAAAATAAAAGCAAACGAAAGTAAACTTGACAGAATTCTGTATTAATTCAATCGTCAAGTACCCACTGCTACTTTAATCGGGTAATCCTGAACCCAATAAAGTTAATTGTAATTATTAATGATGTTTATTCAATTTTATAATTAAAATGCAAATTAGTTAAATTAGATAAAAGTTTGTTTAACTTTAACAAAGTAATATAAGTGTCTGAACAATATAAAATTTGTTTTACTTTTGCTAGACTTATTGGAGTTGGCAACTCTGGCTCTACTTAAACGTTAATACCTTTTTAGTGTCTAGTAGGCTTATAGGTTAATCTTGTTGCGAACCCTTCGAATAGATTACATATATGTTTATTAATTTACGTCTACAATAAATTAGTAAAATTACTAAAGATACATTGAAATTATTTTTACGACAACCGTTTTAATAAAGTTACAAAATAGTATACTATTTTTTATAACAATTGTTTGTCGGATCGTCTGTTTATGACATAAAACTTTCTTTAGGGTAAATGCTTATTACAGCAGGTGCAATTCTACAGCCTCATCTCTTTGTTGATGGACATACATATAAATCAAAAGTCGTTAATTTTATTGTTATTGTATAATATTTCTATTTCTAATCGCCTTTTACAACGACAAAGAGACGGGAACAGTAAAATATTTTTATTCTAAGTCCAAGGCTCCAAAATAGACAAGGTTTTACAATTTTTATTCCGAGTATGAGTAGCACACAACGTGGATAGTAATAGTCAGGGAAGCGTATAGTTAACATTGCCACAATAGCTATGGATGGTACGCGCTGATGACGAGAAACAATCCTGCATTGTCTGCAGGTTATCCCTCGTGTAACTGCAGGTAAATCTCATTTAAATTAATCTAGGTTGTAAATGAAATTAAATAAGTTTTTAAATTATAGGTAACTATATGCCTCTCACACATTCACACAACGCCTTTTAGTCCCAAACTAAGCAGAGGTACTAGACAACGGATAAACATGCATACATATTTTACATATAAAACACCCAGGGCGATGCAAACAATCATGTGCATGCACATAAAGATTTTCATTAAGCGGGAATTGAACCTGAGGCCTCTGCGTAGCGGTCATGTAATATAACGTCTATGCCTATTACATTGTTGTGGAGTATATATGTTACAACCTCAGTAATTAAATAGATACTATACATAAGGACTGGTCATTATAAATAATATCCAAATTGACTAGACAATGTGATAAATTAATCACATCATCTAGATATTATTTATAATAGCTGATCAAAGTTAGTCAAAGTAATAAATACGGTATAACCAACTCATTATTACCTTAATTATTATGAGTATTACTATATTCTAGCGTCCTTTTAGTCACCATACTAACCTAACCTAACCAACTGTTTCTGACTTTTGCCTTAATATTTTATTTTAGGACATATTACTTTATAGCAAGAAAAATATGGATATTTAAACAATTATAGTACCCTATTTTATTTATTTATTTATTTATTAAATCATTTGATCTTACAAGCTAACAGACAAACATCCAACACGCTTACAAGACTAACATTAAAGTACATTCATTAATCAATTTACAAATTATATGAACATGAAAATGATAATAATAATAGGCAATATAATTATGTAAGTATTAGATAGAAAAAAAAAAATTAATAAAAAACAAAATAATAATAATTAAAAGTGTCATGTCTAAGCTATGTCGTTTAAAATCTTAAAAAAATTGTCATACAAATGTCTAAACCCATCGGCAAATAAGTCCAGGTCATGATGCTGGGCAAGTATGTCCCCGATAGTGTGAAGTGTACGGTTGGTTGGCGCGTGTCGAGCGTGCTCTGTGCGCGCGACGGGCTTCTCGAGAAGTCGCGGGCGGCGGCGTGGCGCCACTTGGCCCTCTGAGTCACTGGAGATGTTCCATGGCACCAAGATACGGACTCGCTCTAGTATTTGGGGACTGTCGATTCTATGGACAATTATCGACAGATAATGCGCGATTTGAGTCATTGTCCTTCTAAATTTCAATGTCTCCATGTCCACCATACCCGAGACGAATACAGAAGGGTACAGGTACGGATAGTAACCATACTGCTTTAGGTACATCCACCGAGTAAATTTGCGTTGTACCCTTTCAATCATAAGAGAATATTTTTCTTCATATGGGTTCCAGACAACAGAACCATACTCGAGTTTACTGCGCACATACGCATTGTATAAAACTTTTGCAACGGCTATGTTGTCAAATTGCGATGCAGTCCTAACAATAAACCCCAAAACCTTGTGCGCTGATTTACATGTTTGGACAATATGCATGTGAAAATCCAATTTACAATCTAATACTAATCCTAAATCTTTAATGTCATAAATTCTATCCAGAGGAGCGTCCGTTAAATTATAATTAAAAATCAGGGGTTTCGATTTTCGAGTAAACGTTATTATTTTACATTTAAGATTATTAAATGGTAGGTGGTTGTCTTGACTCCATATAGATACCGCATTAATATCTTTCTGTAATGCGATAGCGCCAGCCTCGCCTTCAATACCCAAACTTAACTTTAGGTCATCCGCAAATAGAAGACACTCAGCCGTCGAGATGACTTCCGGTAGATCATTAATGAATATCACGAATAGCAGAGGTCCCAACGTGCTACCCTGACTTACTCCTGACCTTGTAAAATACTCCCCAGAGTCGTATCCATTTAACCTCACATATTGACGTCGATTGTTTAGGTAGCAGGAAAAAAAATTGAGAAGTCTTGGTGTAAATCCAATGATGGCCAGTTTTCTCAACAGTATGTCATTGTCCACCAAATCGAAAGCTTTTTTAAAATCGAAGTAAGCGCTATCGACCTGCTTTTTCCTATCCATTTGCGCGCAAACATAGTCTACATGAGTGATCAAATTGGTGGTGGTGGAGCGCGCTCTACGGAATCCATGCTGGCTGTTATGCAGTTGGTAACTGATTTGTTTATAAATCCGATCACTTAAAATTGCCTCAAAGATTTTTGCAAAAACAGATAGGACAGCAATAGGTCTGTGGTCAGAAACATTCGCACTACCCGCCCCTTTAGGAATGGGAGTGACTCTAGACAACTTCCACATGTTGGGATATGTAGACTGAGTCAAGGAAAGATTATAAAGATATAGTAGCGGCCCTCCAAGTACTGATATACAATCCTTGGCCAGAAATACAGGTACGCCATCAGCTCCCCCCGATGATCGCGGTTTGAGGCGCTTCACTGCTTTTCTAAGATCGATCTCATCAACCGCTGCGACCGAGACTGAAGCTGAATCTCGATAAATATGCGAGGCTTTAGCAGCCATATCCGGATTGAGTGCGGGTTTTTCTGAATGGAACACGGATGCAAAATATTTAGCAAAGGCATCAGCTGCTGCTTGATCCTTCACTTCAGTCTTTTCATGAATATAGGTATAAGTATTCCTTCTGTTCTTTTTCTTCTCTTTCACGTATGTCCAAAATTTCACCGGGTCGTCAATAATATTGTGTTGTAGTATTGTCATATAGTTACGATATTCATAGTCAATCATTGTTTTAACTTTGTCTCTATAATACATAAACATTGCCTTGTTGAATTCTTTACCCTCTTTCTTAAATCTCTTGTGGTGGAAGTGTTTATTTTGTATATTTTTTATAATGTCTGGGGTGTACCATTCCGGATATACGTATTTCCGGCTGTATACCCCTTGCTTCTGATAAGGTACAAACTGACATATAACTGCATGTAACTCATCATAGAAATACTCAACCGCGCTGTTGATGTCGTCTATTTTCGTCAGGTCAGACCAGTCCATTTCAGCCAATGCCTCATACAGACCTTGAAAATTTGCCTTGCGCCTATTTTATGACACACAAGTATTATAGGTAAAGACGATTAGGTAATATACGATTTCGTATATTATAGTAAATATATACTTATATAAATAGTAACCACAGATAAATCAACCGCTCCGTATCATATAAATATAATCTAGTAATCTTTACCTACTTGTTTTATTACATTATCTGAGTCTTTGAAGATATTATTTATAATGGCTAGTTAATGTGATTAATTCTGCGACATTTATCACTTTATCTAAATTGAGTAGCCATTATACATAACGGCTAGTTATTATGTATAATATTCATATTTATTACTTTGGCTGTGACATATACACGTGGAGGTACATGATTGCAGAGTTTTGAGCCTAGCACTAGTAAAACTTTTGTGTATACTCGTATATTTCATAAACATTTTTATATATGCTGTCAAATATTGAAGGATGATTCGCATCACTGATTTTGTACGTTCAAGGTCAGTATAGTATATGACGTCTATCATAAAATGTCACAGAAGATAATCTTGTTGCAACACATTATTTTACACGTGGGTGAATGTGACCAGAGGTGGATGCTGTGGGTGGATGGGTGTAAAAAGTTCGTGTTTAAAGACCTACGTAATACGTGTCCCACCATCACAAGCGCAGACTATACCACTTAGTTGTATTTAATCTGAGTCACAGATTAAATACAACTAACTATAAAACCTAGGTAACCGATCTATAAAATGGCCTTGCCAACATTGCTTAACGTCATCTCTATCTCTGGTCGCTTAGTGGTAAGAGATTATAACAGGTCCTGAGCAACTTAAATATATTCTTAAAGTCGAGATAGTGACATAAAATCAATTTAATTTAAAGCACTTAATTGTCCAATTAAGTTTTATAACGTTTCCGCTGTCAGTTCGTAGAGTTGATGGTCAATTAATTTCTCTACCTTAGATATTAATTACATCACCCCTTTATTTTACTTTATAAAATTACTCGTAATTACACAGTGACTTCTTCATTTTAGAAATGTAAATTTATATGTATAATTGTTTGTCTAATTAAGAGCCCTTAAATTTCTGCGAAAAAACTCCAACGGGCATTTTGTGTGGGGTGAAAATATATATTTTTCGTCTGCATAGTGGTTCTTTGCGAACTTGGAATGGCCTATGTCTAGCAGTAGACTGTTTATGAATGACAGTCCTCTTAGATCAGGGAAATACTGGATTGTTGACCAGTTAACAAGTTTTTGACACATGACCGTTTAGTCTTGTTTTTAAATCGGTGCGACCAGAGGTTTTTAAAAGATTCCTAAAAATGCTTTCCGAGTAGCTACTTGTTAACCAAGACAACTTTTAAAGCTTAGAAAGAAGTTGGAGAATCTCATACATACTATAACGTATTATTTACTACAACGTCGGTCTTTAAAGCCCGATTTACACATCGACAAGTACAGTAGCGAGTTAAGTAGTAAGTTGTTGATTAAGTTCATTTGAATAGATCTCCATCCTATTTTTTGGTGAGTTAAGTACGAAGTAGCCCCCTCTCTCACGTCTCGCCAACTTAACTCACCAAAAAATAGGATGGAGATCTATTCAAATCAACTTAATCAACAACTTACTACTTAACTCGCTAGCGCTACTGTACTTGTCGAATTGCGTAAATCGGGCTTTAGGTTCTAGTTCAAATATACTACAATCTCATTCTTTTAAATAAAATTTACTATGAAAAGTAAATTTGCGCTAGCTGAAAATTGTTATCGCTTGTTTGTCGCGTACATACGAGTACATGTGAAAGAGATACTCGTGTTCTCGTGTCTAGGATAATTTTATTTCCGCTTTTTATATGAAACGCTGAACGTTTTACGTATATTATATTCTAAGACTAAACTTATAACTTTTATACTATCGCATTACATGATTATAAATAATTATACGGAAACAGAAGATTAACGGCGCTTGTACACGCTAAGAAAATTTGCCGTGTCTACGCCAGACAAGACAAATCTTCGTGTAGACGTCAAGAATTTTGTCTTTTTCGTACACGAAAACTTTTCTTGTCTTCCGCAGACAAGAAAATTCGGAACGTGTACACGCCAGGATTTTTTTCGTACAGTCGTCAGACGCCCGTCTGACGACTGTACGAAAAAAATCGGGCGCGCAAGTAATAACAAGTGTGATAATCAGTGTGAGTTTCCTTTAGTAAAAATGTTAACTAGAAAGCAAACAAGTATGATACCCTACTACACCGCTCCCCGCCCCTCCGCAACAACGTTCGCCGTGTCTTGTCTTGCGCAGACAAGAAAATGTTCTTATGCATCACCGGCGCTGTGTACACAGGTCGTGCTTAGAAACGACACGAATTCTTGCGTAGGCCCGGCGATTTTTCTTACCGTGTACAAGCGCCGTAACGCGGCATGTTATTTATTTACCTTATTTTTCAGATTCTGAGAAAGCAGGAGGTTTCAAAAAAAAAATTAATTTATTCAGATTAGATACTACAACGGTATCGCTTATGAAAGTCGTTTTATAATGATCACATATTTATGCACGTCTAACTTATAACGGCTAAGTTTACTGAGGGTTCTGAACACGACCATGTCAGAGAAACTCTGCTGGGTTCTTATCGATCTTTTGCTTTTTGGTGGTCACTTCACAAATCGTATTTTGACTGAAGTATTTATTCAATGCATTATTATTTTGCGTGTAAAGTTGCCTAAACTTAATACGTAACATTGTCTCCATTTGTTTAATTCAATTTGGCTTTGGAAGACTAAGAAGTAAACTACCTACTTAGTAAACGTAAAAATAGAAACACCTCGCAAAAATGCACGAACACGATACTATAAGTAAATGTATTTATGAGTCTTGTAACTTCAAAAACTGGCAAGATTCTAATTAAATTATATTGTTTTTATAAGTAACAGTAAGTAGTTTTGTTTATTTTTCGTTTGAGAACCGATATTGAAATTCAAAAAGTCAATCATAAAAGATTGTTCTTCAAGGGTCCTCAAAAGGCGACTTCACTCCATACAGGAGTCTGTTAATAAAAAAACATTCAGATTTAAGATTAGCTTTTCATTTTCAAATGAAATATTGTAATACGAATGTATACTACTTAATGACACAATTTTTATATCCAAATTAGAGATACCTAGTGTAGGAAGGTATTTTTTTCCGGCTACCCCAAACCAACAACACACGAAAAAGATTATAAATCAACAACAAGCAAGATTATGAAATACCTTCGTGGTCTTATAAAAAGGACTAAATATATAA
The DNA here is from genome assembly GCA_905475405.1 of Schrankia costaestrigalis. NCBI lineage: Eukaryota > Metazoa > Arthropoda > Insecta > Lepidoptera > Erebidae > Schrankia > Schrankia costaestrigalis. The sequence goes on from FR997826.1 coordinate 11,200,180, forward strand.
TAAATAGTATCCCAAATATAAATCTTTTTACCTAGAAGTCGAAAAACCTTGTCAATGAAAAAAATAGCAAATGTTCTGCTTATTCACAATCTCTAAAAGCTGTCCGACATATATTTCTCGAGATAAGCCACCGAGTACCTCCTACTTTGGTAGAGTTTTCTTTCATAAATGGCGATGCCGTCCCTTTTTTTATTATATCTTTTGACATATAAGCCTCTTAGGTCAAATTTAACATTATTTATTGTAACCGATAATGTAAAAGATTGTAATAAATAGACCAATTTGTTAATGTTACTCTATTTTTTGTGTGTTATCTACCAACTGACGCAATTCTTAAATACCTATAGGTATCAAAGTAAAAGAAAGCATATTGCGTAACATCATATCAGTTTATTTACAAGGCATTTTGTTTTGGGACAAATTTGCTTAGAGAGGGATTTAAACTCGAGATCAATGAGTTGCCAGTCATGGATTATAAATATAACAACTACGCCTCTACGGGTTCCAAGAAAATTCGTCAAATACCTACACAATTGTTTTAAAGTAGTGGAATAAACGGGTTGTACTAGCTCATATCCACTAATGGTTCACTAGATCTAATACAAAACTGCAAGCAAAAAGGCTTAGTAAAAATATGTTACAAGTTTTCATTACCTAAGAGTAAACGCAGCCTGTCTAACTTTAACGAAAATCTTAGAAGATCTAGGGTTTTGACAGTTGTGCTCGTAATCCGTCACATTACGGATTATAGGACGAGGGTCCTACAAATCGACGACACCAATTAGCTAATATCAAAAACTGTTAAAAAGTAATAAAAATTAACATAACACAATTGGACAACAAAAAGACTTTGTTGCGCACAAAAATAAATTTTCATGACGAAAATGCAAATCAGATACAAACGAGAAAATGGAGCTCAGGGAATTCTTCATTTTCACAACAATAATAATTTTTTTATGCGACATTCACGTTGAAAAAATACGACGTAAAAGTATTCATACAAATATTTCATCGTTTTAATGAAATGGTATTTAAGCGGTGTGCACAACTGAGCACACTGGCCCTAACAAGCAACAAGTGTGTCACAATCCCGGCCGCTTCAAAACGTGCAAATATTGACTTGGTCACATCGACACACCGGAACTGTGGAGCGAGTGTCGTTTCCTCACTTCTTTACGAACGCTATAGCATTGCCATTTGATCTGCAATTTCGAGAGGATCGAAACACGATTACGACTTCGCTATTCAGTACTTTTATTACATTTTGTTATAAATAAGATACTACTTTTGTAATTTTTTAAGAAGGGAAAATTCTATATAATATTTAGATTGTAATATTCATATATAAACTTACGCCTAGTTCCAGTCGGAATGCCTATCCACTGTCCCATGCGGCCCTGTTACGACAAAACACTGCAACCCGGGTTACAGCGTTTTGTCGTAACATGATTTAAAATAATCTGCTGCATGTTAACTTGCTACTAGTTCAATCAAAATTTCAATATCACTTTCCCTAACTGAAATATTCTTAATAACATTTTACTGCAACCCAAAATTTTAACTAAAAATCTTGACAAAACGCTGCATACTAGACTGCAGTGTTCTACCGAAATCGTAGCGAGCGGCGAACCTCTTATTACTTCAACAAACCGCTGCAAACTCGGGTTGCCGCGTTTTGTCAAAATAATATACGATAACTTACTAAATAATTGATTTGAAGTTAATTACACAGTTTAACTTACAAATGGTTTTCGGTTCGGTTTTTCGGTACGTTTGGAAATTGGCTTATTTACTGTAGATATGCAGAAATGTATTACAATGCCAAAATTATATATTATATTATGTAATAAAAATTTCTTCTTTAGCAGAAAATTAAATTTGGTTAATGAAACCTTTGGCAGAATAGGTAAAGGAAATAAAGTGGTGACGACTATATTGTGGCACGAAGGCGAATCTGGACGTAAAGCATTTGACTAGGCAACAGTATGTTTTATTCATAAAAAAAACTCTGTAGAGATTATAAAGGGGTAGTTTTATACGCAGACAATTGCAACACCCAAACATTTGACATGATCTTGGTATTGTCCATGTTTATTTTAAGACCCACTTGTTGAGAGACTCTGAGGTCCCCGAGCATTGTGTTTAGGTCTTCCACGTTCTCGGCCATGACCACAATGACATCGGCATTTGTAGACGTGTCTCAGAAGACTGATGTGTCTGTAATTCTGAAGGAGCGTTCTATCGCCGTTTTTCATGATCAGTACCACCACACATCTCTCTCCTACGCCTTTGGCGTTTTTCCAGGTGGTTGTGTTGGAGTGTATAACTGCCCGAAAAACTTCCAAATCTCTTCTAGAAGTTCAGGCTTTGATGACATTATTCTGCCACACCGAGTGAGCCACCTTGAGCCTAGATAATTGGCTCTTGCCAACACTTTTGAGTCCTTGTTTCGCTCAATGGTTTCTTTAATACAAACTATATTAAAATTCCGAAAGTCGCTAGTTAGTGACTTTGAGATCTGCCGATAGAGCCGCCTATACTGTTCAGCGTCGTCTGGAGACAGCAGTGCCATCTTAGGCCTTTGTCCCAGGAGCGACAGAGTGTGGTCGAAGATCTTTTTTGATCTTCTCCGGTGCTGGGTTTTTCATGCACCGAAACTAATGTACGGAGAGCTTCCACAAACCGTTCGTGATATTCATCCAAACCCACGCTCTCGCTGAGCCTATTGAAGTGGTTGTGCCTCTCACCATCCAGTGATCACTACCAGTTTTCACCGAATTGATCACTATTTTGTCGACATGATGAAGTCTATCTCAGTTTTTGTGACACCATCAGGACTAAGCTGGGTCCACTTACGGTAGTTACGCTTCTTGAAGAAGAGGTTCATCATAATAAGTCCCTCCCTCTCCATGAAGTTCGCAAGCATTTGGCCCTGTGGATTTCTTTGCCCATACCCAAAAAACCTACTCTCAACTCATTTCCACTTCTAAAGCCCAGCTTCGCGTTAAAGTCCCCCATGACAATGGTGTAATGGGTCTTAAAGGTATGTATGTATGGCTTAGGAAATATCCTTATACATTCCTTCCACCTCATTGTCGGCATGAGCTGATGTGGGATCGTAAACTGGTTTACGATACTACCTCAGCTTTCATACCTTCAACATATCAGCATTACCTTCAACGAATATCGTTTGGTAATTCTGCCGAGAAGGTACGCTACCCTTGAAGACACACTTTCGATCTTCACCACGTTATTTACGATTACAATTTATGGACGAAAATCCCAACACCACCCTGGAACTGTTGGTCGCCCCCCGGAAATAGCAGGTTACCGGACTTCAGGATTATCGAATCCTCCCCTTGTCTCCGAACTTCCGATAAGCCGACGATATCCCACCGTAACCTGCTCAATTCTTCCTCCAGTTCTACGACCTTCTCATCGGTACGCAGTGTGGCACGTTGTATATTGCCAGGGCCAAAGGTCGTTTGTTTTGGTAGCCTGACCTCCCCCGGAGATTCTTCGCTCCCCCTACTTTTTGTGTGTTATCATTTTGAGGGGTTTGTTGGCCTGTTCTTCTTACACACCAAAAGGTATTTCTCAAAAAAATAAAGATGATTTAAAAGATTTATTAAAATTTATGGCCACGTCCAGGCACCACTTTTATTATAATTTAACAGTCAATGTTAACATAACTAAAGATTTAGATGAGACTTCAGAAATATTTAAATTTGAAACACCAGTAAGATCAGTGTTTTTATTTAAATTTTATCCTAACTTATTATATTCTTCCTATACTTATCACAACAAAACGCGGTAAGCTCAGGTTGCATCGTTATATGACAATACTGTCGCTTACTGGCCAATACATGTTATCGTAACAAATCAATTTTTCTTAAATTGTGAGGTTTCTAATCAAAATTTGATAATGTTATGTTCTAATGAAAGTTAGCAAACACTATTAACAATAATTTAAAAAAAAAATCAAACGCCTATCTATACTTGATGTAATTTGGTAACGAGTTGAATATTAAAACTTAAAACCGCGTTTTCTGAAACTTGGCACTTCAAAGTTTACAGCATTTTGTCGTAACAGGGCCGCATGTAGTCTCTGCCTAGAGACTATATACACAGCGCTAGGTACTATTAATTTGTACTAGTTTAAAACTCTTGGGCCATAGTTATAAATAGAATAGGTATAATGCAATAAAAATGGTTTTTATACGAAAATGCAGTTGTTGTTAAATAATGTTAGCTTATTAGAATTCTAATACTCAGTGGAATCAAAGTTGGATCTGATATTTATTATTCAGGTCAGCTATAATATGAGAAGAGGATATACTACTTTTATTTATCAATATAATTATGGTTAGATTCATATGTATTTATACTAGCTCGCGAATGTCCTACTATAGAGACTTGATAAACTTAACCTAGTTGTACCACGCTCGCCAGATTTTGGTACATTTATTTGTAATAAGTTTTTATTGCTAATATCTGTCAAATTATCGTCACATAAGCTCGTTTAATCCAGATTATAAGGCGCCTTCTGCCCCCAGTCCGACTTAGACACAGTTTGTAGGTAGTCGGAAGGATGTCACTTATTAACTCTATAGGTCCTTAGGCGCCTCATATAAGTATAACAAACAATATTCAAACCGTAACGCGAACAAGAGTACTACAAGATAACAAAAAACACTAAACAATTATCAAAAAAATACAAATTGGATTGAACTTCTCCTAACTACAAAAAGTTGAGTACACTAAGCACATCGAAATTGTTACCGTTCGTCAATTCTGATAGATACTCGTATATTGAAGTGCAATTACATACAATAACAATATACACTATACAGACAGGATTAGAAATCAAACTCATATAGGGTAAGGAACTCATGGAATGCAGGAGCTTGGCAGATCAAGGAAGGGAGGAAACATCCCATGTAAACTAAACTGGTAGGATACTGCAAATGTATTATTAATGGTTATATTGCTTTAACGTGGCATACGGTAAGTGGTAGTCAGAGAACAGCCAAGCCACTGCCTATTCTAGACAAAGTTAAGTGACATAGCCTAGTAATTTCACCACCTACTGCACCGGCCACAGTTGCACATTCACACTACTGCTTGGAGGTGGATTAAGCAAGCATACCGGGGACCGAATGTATGTATTTTTTGTAGTGTAAAGATAATAGACATACATCACCTGTTTGGGAATATAACTTCAATGTTTTATACAATAACTTATCGTTGGTCATGCACCATCAGCGCCATTAAAATTAATACAATGAGACTTAATATACTTAATGGCATTGCAGTATTTAATTTAAAATTAAATCGTTTGTAACTGAAGCACAAATCCAATAAAAATAGTAAACGACACACCATTAGTACCAAATAAGATTTAAATTACAAGCGACGATAGTGTTAGGATTGCTATAAACTCTTGAATAAATCGAAAAATAATGTAAAGATCGAGAGAATATTTGAACTTGCGTCCTTCGAGGTAATGCTTCAGACACCCTTGACCGCTAGGACCAGAGCACTTGTGTTATTACCGACATTTTCGTCCATTTCTTTGTAAATCTACATCTAAAGCACACTTTGACTTCTGTACCTATCTCTGTTTTATGAAATCCGGATCATAATCTCATCAATTGTTAGCTACCAACAAAAGTTTATTATTATAAAAACCACATGTTATTGTAACTTAGAAGAATAGAAATATAATAGAAAATAATAACTACTTGCGTGGTACAACCTATTGTTGCTATTTCTATACAAGTTAGAAACAAAAGAAATTCTAGCACATATTAAGGGAAGTTTTGGTCATAAATATTTTGATCCGACAGATTATTAATATAGCACCTAATTTAGTGAAAAGAAAGCTTGATACAAAGAACTATATCAATATTCTTTTAATTATGTCTGGTCCTAGTAACATAAAGAATTAGGTAAGATGGCATGCATAGTATCTACGCATTCGGAGGTACTTTGAATTTAGTATGTAGGTATGAAGTATCTTAAGTAAGAGGCCGTATAGATCAGTACTATCGCTCTACCAGCTTGATTCGCCTTCAAGCAGTAAGTAGTGTGAAAATGATGCTGTGTTAATGTGGAAGGACACAGTAGCTAGTCATATTACTGGACTTGACACGTTTTGCATAGGGTAGGCAGAAGCTTGGAAGTTGCTTAGATTTTCTGATGTTCATAAAGCCGATACGGTCATCACTTGCATATTTGCGATCAATGTCTGCTAAAAATCTATAAGAATACAATTATTCGGGCGCTTATCTGAAGCGTTCAAAATATTAAATTATCTTTAGATTTAAAGACAAGATCCTACTAAGAATAATTTTGTATTCATAATCCGTAAAACAAAAATAAAATTGTACATCATAGATGTATTCTTACATGGTACCCAATTAAAACAAAAACAATAGTACTGTTCTAGAATAATTAAGAACAATCAATAAGTAGACAAGACTTACCATGTTAGCTTGAGAAGTGTTAGGAGATAATGCGAAATGAATCTGAAACAAAAAATATAACTGTTATGAAACATAATACTAGGATTTATTTTATAACTATGTAACTACGGCATGTAGAAATGGACCTTATGGTCTGATCGTCCTCTATCGTTTCGTTCCACGATTGCTATTGCTATTGCATCGTCTAATAAAAGAGATTTTATTTAATAAGTATGTAATTCAAAACAGAACGTTAGTTATAATCAGCCACTGAGAGATGTCCAGTGTTGGAAGTAAGTAGAACTTTCTTAACGTTTCCACAACGAACCACTACTAATAAATATGAAAATGAAATTTGGCCTGTTGGCCATCAATGTTGGCCTACAGTTAACAATTTTTTCGACGTTTTGGTATCGTGTTAATTTATATTTTTTTGTTGGTGATCCCCTAGTTGCTTATAAAACCCCATAGGAACAAGATATGGTGATGACAACCCATTTTCTTAGTTTATCACCAGACGGAAAATACACATTATAATTACTGCCGTGAGCAATGTAATGTTGGATACATTACATTGCTCACGGCATAAATTAAGTGTTAAGCCCAATACAAAATAACAATGAAACATAATCGCAATGAAATTAAATTTTACTGTAATTAATTAATCGAAACGTTTCAGGTGTGAATGCAATTGGAGCATCAGTAATGTAATATTGGATATCATGTCAAGCTCTCTCTGTAAAAGGAAATGATAGACGCGACCCAATTCAACTACAAATCAACGAATAGTTAGTAAAAAGTCAAACTAGGCGATACCGTACGAAGAGTTATAAAAAGACTACGTAGGTAGTAATAGAGTTATCAGTGAAAAGACATAAAATGAACTTCCTAAACGGTCGTGAATAAAGGTAATAATATGGTATAGCAAAGAATTGGTGATACGAACAAATCTGTTAAAATTTGTTTCATAAACATAAAACTTTATTCTCTCTCGGTTCGATTCCCGGTTAATGCAAATCTCTATGTGCAAGAACATAAATATCTAACTTAGCGATATAAAAAACGATCACAAATTATAAATACGTAAGTAATCCATATTAAATATTATAAATGCGAAAGTAACTCTGTCTGTCTGTCTGTCTGTTACTCTTGCACGCCTAAACGGCAGAACGGATTTTGATGAAATTTGGTACAGACAATTTTTAGACCCTGAGAAAGAACATAGGCTACTTTTCATTAAGAAAAAAATTTTTTTTTTTACAAAAAAATCGTATGTTCTAGCATTTTGAAATTTTTACCAGTGTGGGGGTGAAATAGGGGTTGAATTGAATATAAGACAATAAATCTTGGTACGTAGGCTTTTTCTACAAACGGAATTCCCGAAATTCGAACTGTACGAATTCGGAACGGGAACTACAAAGCCAAACTCACATTCACTTCTCTCTCACTCACAACAAATTCTGATTCTGATTGACAAAAACTAATTTCACGCGGGCGAAGCCGCGGGCGGAAGCTAGTTGATTATAATTCTAATATTTGTAATATTATAGTATAAAAATATTAGTTAAAAAAAAAAGTAGAAGAATAGTAGTAGTGCCACCTCATTCTAGATAAGAGTAGCTTATTTACGTTCAAGTCACCCGTCATTGCCAGGAGGAAAGCTTTTTTAACTCTTCTATTATCTTCAGAATATATTTTTTGCAAGATCTTTTAGACTTTACTGTATTATTTTAATTAGAAAAGTTTGTATTATATTTAGATTTATTTTTGATGATAATTGTTATAAAAGATACAGTTAAAATATATTATTATGTTATTCATTATTCTGTCGTCTCTGCCTACCCCGGACGGGATAAGGCGTGAGTTTATGTATGTATGAATGTATACAGTTAAAATTTCAGTAAAAATATTTAATAACAACATAAGTAACAATCACATAAGTAAACCAAAACACGAGCTCTAAGATACATCATGTGTACACGAAGGACAGACCGGTAATTTTTAGATGTATTTTTATTACTATTAAGAACTCTTGTCTTGCTAGATACTACGATTAGAGCTAAAATTTTATTACTCATTAACATTAAATATAATGGAAGATTAATATTAGTTTTATGATAAGTGATATTTGGCATAATCATAGTTGAGTCAGATGTGTATTTATAGAAAACTATCATCAATATACCTACTAAGAGGGAATAAAATCATGCGGATTAGGTAATCAGGAAGGGCTGTTTTCTTTGCGTACCTTTCCTTTGGTTACATAATCCGCTACCGATTGCCTAAGAGGTAGTTCTAATTACATCCTAGTCATTTTAAAATAATTATTCCGGGGAAGGTAGTGCTTCGGTTGTGCTTTAACATTGCTGAAGTCCGTAAACGATTACCATTTATCATTAGGTGGGTAGAAGAAAGTTAAATTAAGACCAATGTCTCTCTTAAAAGCTATTAAAATTATAGATTCTAAAATCGTCACTCTTATCAACTACAATCAACCGCTTTTGGTTGATATTATCAAAAGGTTCTTAGATATTATCAAAACTGTACAAGCAATTAATTTAGAATGTTCCAGAAATAATTTTAGACGATTCTATATTTAATCAAAGTGACACAGATTAATAATTATAATATTACGTATTATGTGGTAAAGCTTATATTAGTAAATTATTCCCAAAGGCATAACTCTCTAAATAACACCTTTGTCGGATCCGAGAACAGGCAAATAGTTTAATAAACTTTTTCTTTGAATGTACAACATTGTTAACTTAAAGCATTATAACATTTATATTGAAAATTATTTGTTACTACTCAAATAATAGTTTATAATATTATCTTGATCTTATCAGCACTTATCTTATCTTTACAAAAAAAAGTATTTAAGTATGTTTATCCGTTGTCTAGTACAGTTTGGGACTAGATGGCGTTGTGTAAATGTGTGAGGAATATTTATTTATTTACTTTAATACAACCACTGAAGGGACAGGTCTTCCCCTATCGTGATAGGACAATAGCCATACTATACGTTGGCGAGGCACTTAAGTAAGAATTGGTTTCGATAATTTTCTCTGGCAGCATCCTTATAGGTGTCAAATCTCGTATTTCCGTAGTCAAGACGAGATTAGGTAATTGGGTGTTAGTTAGTGGTTAGGTCTAAGGCATTGTTGCTGTGTTAAATGATTCTCAGCTATATATCTGTATGCCTGTCGCAGTATTATAATATGTTTTTGTTGTCGCTTTCTGCTCGATTAATTGGTATTTTTTTATGTAAATATAATTTCTTGAATTAACGATTTCGTTTGAAAATATGTCTCATTAAGGTATACCTATGTTGATTTCTTGGTTGTACGTTACTTGGTGTCTACACTTATTTCGTCCCATTAGTAGAACAATGTTGTATCTACTAAATGTCTACTTTTCAGTAGAGCGATTTGAAGTTTTGCGCTAGCATTTTTTGCTTATAACTTTTTTACGGAAGACTTTAGCCATGTAATATTTTTACAATGTACATAGATATAAATACAGCTATTATTGATATAATTATTTAGTCTAAAAACTATTTCTGTGCGTAGATAGTGTGTCGCATGTGCATACATAACATTGTACTGCCAACGAAAACAGTTCAGGAGCTGTCTCTTGAACACATGCAACGTTATTTGACCAAATTAATCACGTTGTATGTGCAGGTGAAACAATATTTTACGAAATCCTAAAATTATCTCAATGTTTTTCGAGAAGATGTTTTATATATTACTAGTTTGTCGGCCGGCTCCGCCCGTCTTAAGAATTAACGTAAGTAATGATGTGAATTTCCAAGTATTTAATGCACTTGCACACACACTGCAGGGAGGGGCCTCCTCCCGTGACGGAGGGTTACTTGGCCTACTAATACCACGCTGACCAGACGGATTGCTATAGGGTTTAATTTCAAGTTTTCCTTCTTTTATTTCGTAAATATAATATTCACGGATAGTCCCTTCGATTTTTAGGACACCCATGGGATGAGATGGGGTGGTGACATATTGTATTCCTACTCCGTTACCACACAGATAACTAAAAGTTAACTAAGCCGAATTTTTATGATTACTACTATAAAGAAGGTACACGTAATTATAATAATTATTGATCACATGAATATGTGCTGGTTAAATTCGAGATCCGGCTTTTATAGACTAAATACACACATCAACTTTGTCTAGGGATATTTGGTATTTACTCAATTAACTCAAAAATTATTGAAGATAACATTCAATACGTTAATATTTTTATTCACTAAAATTTTATTTAATTCTAGATTGTAGCCATATAAATGGCATATAGCTACAATCTAGATATTATTTTAGCGTAAATAATGTTTTATTCAAATAAATTAAAAACTTAACTGAACAAAAAGCGATTATTAATCTGTTTTTAACTTAGTACTAGTCAGTACATCCAAAAAACGTAAATAACGGTTTTTCATGCTTGGATTAAGTTATCCAGGTCTTGGTGCGGTATATTGTTCCATGTCCGACTAGGATGCAAAAAAGTTGCTCTTCAATCGCAATTTTTGCAGGAAAATTCATCAAAGCACTTCTTTGGAACATTTCCTACGTGTGTTTTATGGTTTTTAGTCCAGGTGATTGAGTGATTCAGGATAAGACCGATATGTCGTGCTCTTGCAACTATCTGGATAACACTTTCGTTTTAAACGGATGGGTGTTATCGTCCATGAGCTTAAACATTTGGTCAAAATGTAGTATACGGGGGTAGATTATTGGAACTAGAAGCTCAAACAACCTCGTTAAGCTATTTTTCAGCCGTCATGGTGCTTCTGATCAAAACGTACTTAAGTCTGTTTTAAGACCCACACGAATTCCCGTCCAAACCATAATTTTTCCATCGTCGTATGAATAGATTTCCTGAGGATATTGTAGACAGCTATCACATCTAGGAACTGGCCAAACACGTCACGTACGCACAACATGACCTCTTAGTTGTGTACTTTAACACATACTCTCATTGCTTTTTTCAGTCACAAACGCCTAAAACTATTTAAATATATCTAAGCTTTGGACGTAACTAATATCAAAGCACTTGATAGATTTGTTTTGTATTAAATACGTTCCCAGCTTTAGTAGAGTGCTCCTGTCCAAGGTTGTCGTTTCCTTCCTAGATCAGTCCAATTATCGCGACATATTGGCGTGGTATCGCAAGTTCAGAAACAGAGCTATTTGTACCATAAAATGATTGACTTTGAGCTGAGGTAGCGGGAGATGCCATCACAGTACTTTCAGTGTTTGACCGAGTTGGGCAAGATTGAGCAATTTGGAAGCTAGTGTTGCTTCATAGAATTAGACTAATTAGGACCTTCTGAAGAACGTTCTTCGATAGCTTGCACTTGTGATTAAAGTGATATGACAGTATTAGAAACAGAGCGATCCATGAAGCGATTGACTTTGATCAGAAAGTGCACGTAATGCCATCACGTTACTCTCAGTGTTGAACTGACTTGAGTAAGATTTAGCTATGGGTGCATTCGGTTGCTTCATTGAATTGAATGGATCATGATGTTCTTCTGAAAAATATTCTTCAATACCTTGCAGTTTTATCCTGTACTTTTTACGAATACTATTTAAATACGTTTTTTGTCTTGAATGTTTGACTGGCAAGTGGCGCGTTTTTAGTCGACTGCTGGGAAATGTAATTTTATCATAACTCAAGTCAGATTCAATTGACTGATCTGAATATATCAGATAAAAATCACTATAACACTTTGTCTGATACGGAGGTGGTGATAGCATAGGCGTAGGTATACAAATCTTCGATACTATACTTAAAATCGCTGCTATACTGATAACAATGATGCTTCATAACTGGATGCAGATTGAATTTGGAACGGAGTTACAGGACGCAGTTCAGTAAGAGTCGATGGATCCGCTGGTCCATCACGACAAGTAGAACGACGTTTACAAATGTACACACTGCTACCGTTCAACCTATACAGAATCAGTGTAAGCTAATCTCGCATTTGGTTGTACATATTATGAAACCATCGCTCGGCCAGCTTAGACTGTTTATGTGTAGTACACACGGATGTGTGTACTATGAAGTTAGACCTAGATTTTTTTTGAAACACCAATATAATTGTAAAATTTGTTGGTTTTTATGTAGAGTTAGCCGAAAATTAGATGTTAAGAATAGCTGTGTACAATTAATACTGTATTTAATAATTTTATAACACTTTTAGATTTCGAATAATGTTTTACAAGAAACTAATTAACAGAAAAAAGTAGCATAAGTGCTTACGACGCACACTTTAAAATATAATTTGGTCGAATAATGTTTCATGTGTACGTACCGACGAAAAGAAGATACAATTATGCGTAGTAAAATATAATATGTGCATAAGTAACTACAAAATTAGAGAAACAAATAAGACAAGCTTCATTGTATATTAACATGTTAAGAAACTTATCAGTAAAGTATTTTAGTGGATTACACTTAATTTTAAAAAGATGCGGCAACTTGGTAGAAAAATGTTTTATTTATTTATTTTATTTATTTAATTACTTTATTGTACACCAAAAATAAAATAAGTACATAAATTATCTTAAAGACTAGGTGACACAAATGGCGGTCTTATCACTTGAAGTGATTTCTTCCAGACAACCTTTGGATGGAGAATGTGTAATATAATTTTTATGTTGTGTGGTGTACTGAATAGTGTAATTATATTAATTATAATTCTTATACTAGTAGGAACGGAAAATAAAATTATAATGAAAAGGTGATAAAAATAGTAACATTGATACTTACTTATACTGAAAAGGAAAAAAAAATATAAAAAAAAATATATAGAAAAATAAAATAAGATACGGTTAAGTGACGCATTTAACAAATACAAAATGATACATAAACATATAGCAAGACAGATACTATAAAATGAAATAGAATAAGTGTTCAATTTTGTAAAGAATTGGCTATAAGCGTGAGAAAATGCTCCTTTACACGGTTTTTGAAGGTCTGCTGTGTTTTAGATCGTCTTATCGTTTCAGGCAAATTGTTCCAGAGCCGTACAGCTTGCACCGAAAAAGATTTATCGACAAATCGTGTAGTGTGTGTAGGCATTTTTAGCTTTAGATTCTCTGATGACCGCAGGGCCCTCGAATGTGTGTTGTGAAGAAATTCGAAACGGTCTTTGAGGTAAGGAGGAGTGTTAGGATTAAAAAGAATATTATAGAGTAGAGATAGAATATGAGTATCCCGGCGAAGACGAATGGGAAGCCACTTGAGTTTTTGACGAAATTCCGATATATGGTCATATTTACGAAGTCCAAATATGAACCTGATGCAAATATTTTGGAGTCTCTCAAGTTTGTTAAGTTGGTCTTCAGTAAGATCGAGGTAGCTGGCATCAGCATAGTCAAGGATGGGAAGTAGAAGAGACTGAGCCAGTGCAATTTTCGTAGTAGTTGGCAAAAAGTTTCGCAGCCTTCTTAACGAACCTAGAGAAGCAAAAATTTTGCGGCTGACCTCCTGCAACTGAGGAACCCAAGATAAAGTTTGATCTATATAAATGCCTAAGTTTTTAACTTTTTCAGAGAATGGAACTATCTCTCCATCACAGTGAATACTTGGAAGTTGGTCCCATTTAATTCGCGATGTCATTTTTGAGCTGCCTATTACAATTAGTTGCGTTTTGGACGGGTTAACTCTTAGTCCAAATGATTTACTCCAGTCACAAATATTTATAAAATCTTGATTTATCCTGTTTATGGCATCTGATAGGTTTAATGCAGGAGCTTGCGTATAGATTTGTAAATCATCTGCGTAAAGATGGTAGGAAGAGAGTAATTTATTCGTGATAGAGTTAATAAAAACTGCGAAGAGTAATGGAGACAAAACGCCGCCCTGTGGGACGCCAGCAGATGTGTTACACCAAGAGGAACGTAGCTGATCTACGCAAATTTGCTGCTGACGACCGAACAGGTAACTACGAAACCAGTCAATCGCTCTTGGAGATATGTTAAGAGAGTGTAATAAACCAAGCAAGACTTCAAAATCAACAGTGTTGAATGCGTTGCTGAAGTCTAAGAGAGCCAAAACTGTAACTTTACCCTCTTCCATGCCTAATCTAATATCATCAGTGATATGCACTAACGCTGTAGTAGTACTGTGACCAGGTCGGAAACCTGATTGTAAAGGGTTAAGAATGTTAGCATCAGAAAGGAAAGTTTTAAGTTGGTAGTACACTAAGCGTTCAAAGACTTTAGAAAGAAAAGGGAGAATAGAAATAGGACGGAAGTCAGAAAAAGATGAAGGTTTACTGATTTTGGGTAAAGGAATTATTTGTGCTGCTTTCCAAGAAGTTGGGAAAACGCCACTGGCTATGGAGAAATTTAAGATATGGCAAATTATCGGTGCAATCTCGTCAATAATTGGTAAGATCATTTTGCGACTTATACCATCACTACCAACTGCATTGGAAGTTATGGTCAATACACTCTTCTTAACATCACAAGCAGAAAATTGACAAAAGACAAGGGGAGAATAGTCAGGCAATGGTAAAGATGAAAGAGAATGTAAAGTAATAGATTTTTTTGTCCTATCAAAATTGGACGACGATGTTGAGAAGTGATTATTTAAAGAGTTAAGGTTAATATCGTTAGGGAGACAATTTTGTTGAGTTTTACCAATTCCTAGTGACTTTAAGAATTTCCAGACTTTAGCTGGATCTTCGTTTTGAACATAATTATGAATATGTCGGCGTTGAGCGTTCCTACACATCTTGTTGCAGTGATTTCTTATTTCGACGAATTTCTGCCAATTAATAGTGTTCGGTCGATGTTTGTACCTGGATTGAGCCGCAGCTTTCTTCGCCATTATTCCCTTGATTTCGTCAGTAAGCCATGGCGAGGGGAGATGTCTAATTTTAATTGGTTTCATAGGAGCATGTACATCATAAAGACGCTTTAACTTATCCGTAAATACTTCTACTTTATCATTAACGCAAGTGGCAACAATTACAGTACTCCAATCAATGTTAAGCGCATCTACTCGAAGGCTCTCAAGGTTAATACTACGAAAATTGCGCTGAAGTATGATCTTAGGTTTAGGTTTAGGACAGCGAATTTTATAAGATAAGAATAGAAGATCATGATGTGAAAAAGAATCAGCGGAGCATTGTCCATGCTTGGAGACATGTTGAGACGAGGAAACTAAAATTAGATCGAGTAAGGAAGGCGTACAGTTAGGAAGGTTGTGGGTGGCATTAAGAGGAAGTATTGACAGGTTATTGGAAGCTAGGACAGATCGGAGGGAAGAGGAACGTGAATTATTTTTAAGTAAGCAAGTGTTAAAGTCACCCATGACTATACTATGACTGTACAAGGGAAGTAAGTTTTCTAAAGTTACTTCGAAAGAAGAGAAGAAATCAATTTTTAATGAAGGATTATAGTAAACACCTAATAAAACTTTGGAATGCTGCAGAGTTATTTCTATAAATAGGTGTTCACCTGCATTTTGTGGAGGGGGTTGCGGTGAAGAACTAACAATAGTAAAAGGTATATGTGAACGGAGATAGATGGCGACTCCTCCTCCCCTACCAACAGTTCGATCATTCCTAATTAGTTGAAAGCCAGGCAAGAGATAAGAGTTAGAGGAAAGACACGGTTTTAACCAGGACTCTGAGACAAGGATAGCGTGAAGATTTGTACAGTCAAAAGATGCCAGTAAGTCAGGAAAATGAGCCGGGATACTTTGAGCGTTAATGTGAACCACGTTGAGGTTCCTTGGAACATCAGAGAAATGAGAGATAAGAAATTCAGAGAGTGAGGGAATGCTAACAAAACTGGTGTCGTCACTGCAGGTAGAAAAATGGTCATCTGAAGAGTCAGAAGAAGTCATGATGTAAAGTAAGTATAAATAAAATATCTACTAGATTAAATAAATAAGCACAAATGTAAATTAAATTGTAAATATGTACAAATAAACTAGTCTACTCCATCTGCCGGTTGTGATGAAGGGAAAAAAAAAAAAACGAATATCAAAACAAACAAAACGTTACAAATAATATGCACTAAATTACTATATAAATAATTAAGGTACTCGTAGCTGTAAACAGACACGTCTTCTCTTAATTTTAGAAAATACTTGCTATAGAAATACATCAAAAACACCTTTATCCAAACTAATAAAAGAATTGACGTCTGACAGTAGGCAATACGTCACACGTCAACTCCTCCCAGACTGACAGTTACATAAAAATACGTTGTTTTATATTTCATATTTAAATAAAATTATTAGAAATTGTAAGGTGGGAACGGAAAAAAGAAAACATAAGTACCATCGCAAGAAGGGTACAAGATAATATAAAGTTAATCTTAACAAAGAGAAGATTGTCCGATACAAAGCAGAGAGATGCGTGAAATCGAGTTACTTCTTGTTGGCTGCAGCTCGCCTTTGCCTGGTCGAAGTAGCCTTAACCGCAGCAACAGCCCCGCTATTATTGGCCTCCAACAGAATAGCCTCGAATTTAGAAAGATCAGCCAGAGTGGATAGTCGATGACGCGATCCGTCCGGCCCCAAGCCATAAACACAACCTTCACGAGTCCAACATGTGCTGACACCAAACTTTTCGCGTGCGCTCATGAAGATATCGTGTCTGCTTTTGATCAGGAACTCAGACACAGTAATCCCAGAGCCCTTCAGTTGAGTCTTCTTGAACCAAATTTGATCCCGAACTGTGGTATCATGGAATTTTACCAAAATAGGCCTGGTTTTCTGTAATGCGTGTCTACCTAGCCGTTTTATGTGATTTTAAATACTGTCTTTGTGGTAATGTCAATAATTTTGTGTAATACACCTAAAACAATGTAATTAACATACTAAAATTGTTTATTTTCCATTAAATATAATTTAAATTTATGGATGTTGTATAAATTTTATAAAAATCCATGAAATATGTATTTTACGTATATTCTATTTTGTAAATAATTTTCTTATTACTAATTTAAACGTTTAATTCTCAATAGTTATGAACAACGTTGTGTATGTAAACAAAATAACAATAATTTAATTGATTTCTGACCGATTTCTGACCATTTTGATCGCCACTGTCGGTTTCCATTGTTACAACACCTCACTCTTGCCGACTCCGTCAAACAATGTGCGTTGTAATGAAGAAACGCGACGCACGGAGCCGGTAGCGCGCGTTAAGTGGTCGTGAGACGTTATTCTACGTATGCCGCGCGGCAAAAACTTTATTCGAACTTCATAACTTTTAAAATATAGAACAAAAGTTATAAAAAAAATATATCATTAGATAGCTTACGTCATTATGATAACAAATTTACAATAAAATCATTTTTGTTACTTGTGATGATACAACAATATTCTACTAATGGGACGATTTATCCAACCTAACGGTGACCTTCCTTTGTTACATGTTAATTTGACACATTACTGTCATTTCAATTGTCAAAGAAGTTTTTCATGTTTACACCGTGATTCTCCATAGCAACTTCCTATTGTAACCAAAATAACTAAATTATTTTCCGATATAAAAACGACTCAATGATGGAGAAAAACCAGGATCACGAATAATCACTTATTAGCACAGAGCTTTTGCTTAAGTTTCTTTCTTGCATTCACAAAGATATAATATTAGTATATTTCCAGTTATTTGCATAAGTCGTGAAAAACTTAACTTTTCAAGTTTCTACTGTATCCTGTATACTGTAAAGTCGTTCTTTAACGAATGCAACGGTAGTAATGTGATTCTTTTGATACTTTTGATTTATTATTTAAGACTTATCTCAGGATTTATTAATTTATTTTAACATATGATTAAATCAATGATTACTTTGAAATTACTTAATTTGTGGTTTAATTAAATATTTTCATACTTTCATTAATTTTATTTTTTAATTTTAAGTATTCATCTAATCAACTAAATACCACATTCCTACATGTGTACTGACATTTACCCGGTACGTTTGGTTGGCCGTCATCGAGTAGTGACGCGAGAGAATGCCACGGATGCCAAGTACCGGCGCTGGATGGAACATGATTAAGAGAACAATGCTTTGTCTGCGAGGAAATCGCACACGTCATCGTACACACACCAATACACGAGCACTTGAAGAGTAATTGATTTGTCGAATTATATCTAGATTTGATTTCTGTTGATCTATTTATAACACAACATCGCGTGCTGTAAAACATTTGAAGGAAGCTAAGTACTTAATATCTCACATCGGCCTTCTTTTGACTGAGTAACCCCCGGTTTCCGAATGACTGATAAAGTAAAAATCAACTAAGTAATCAAGTGTCAAAACTATCATTTTCAGAAACTAAAATGACTGTTTTGACGCTTGATTAGGTGATTTTTACTTGATCAGTCATTGGGAAACTGGGGGTTAAACTTGTAATATTAAACATGTTTTGTCGTACTAATATTATAAACGCGAAAGTATAGATGGATATGCTTGTTACTCTTCTTGACGACCTCTGTAGCGTAGTGGTTATATAACATGACTGCTACGTAGAGGTCTCGGGTTCGATTCCCGCTCAATGTAAATCTTTGTGTGCATGAACATGATTGTTTGCATTGGTCTGGGTATTCTCTATGTATTAATTGTATTTACCAAAAAAAAATATTTAAGTATGTTTATCCGTTGTCTAGTACCCATAGTACAAGCTCTGCTTAGTTTGGGACCAGATGGGGTTGTGTGTATGTGTGAGAAATATTTACTTATTTATTCTTTCACGTAAATACTACTGAATGGATTTTAATGAAACTTTATACTCAGAATAACACATATTTAAGCTACTATTTATTAAGATATTGTGAGAATTGTCCAAACATACAGAGGAAGTCGCGGTCATAAGGTAGTATACTTTTTAGTATAGGTACATAAATAAAAATGGAACACAGAAGAGTAACTTTTAAAAATATAATGTGTCTTATCTGACTATGAATAATTTATGAGGTACGAGAGTTAAAAAGTTTTATTTTTGAGATAACAGCGTTGTCAATTTTTGTGGTATACTTTGGCTTGAAGTAGAGTTACGTTATATAATTATTCCTTCTAGATAGATCTATTAGTAATATTGATGTAATTTATAAATTATGTAATTCATAAACTTTTTGCTACGATGTCACTGCTTACTCTACATTTTCCTGTGCTCGTCATTACAAAATAGTTAGTGGGAGAAAAAAGGTCTCTTACATCTTGAGAAACAACTATCCTAATAATAAAAAAATATAGGCCTTTTGAAACCAACGGAGAAAAACTTAGGCCACAGCTATCACGCTGGTCAGACGAGTTATAACTCCTAACACCGCAAGACCCACCCTGACCGCTCTTAATAATAACTGAGACAATAAGCGTCAAAACTACAACAATGTTACAAAAAACTGCTGCAAAATAAACTCTACAACATAAAATAAAATAACATCAACTATCTAACATCTATGATGTGATGCAAAGTTAAATTGTGTATGCAAATGTTCGCAATGGAGTTTGTAAACGTAGGTAACTCCATCTCGTGTCGCTAAAGGTAAACTTTTAAATACTCAGATTGATTTTCTTCGACAAAACTTATTTACAAACCAAATATTGCTAGATAAATATATTTTCCGATACTTGAACGAGTTTCGTTATTAATGTTCCTGTGTTATAGAAAATAGATTAAGTTTGAGTATGTATGTCTGATATTCCGTGGGTTTTATAAAGACAAACCACTAATATAGGCTTCTCTATCATTTCAACGACCTAGAATAACACCTGGAAAACCCTTAGGGATTTAGTTGGACTCGGATAAGTGACTCCATAGCTGTCTTCTCGAGGACTTATCTCTGGTAACCAGCAAATGACAGTTGGAAAAAGGCCACCGCTTGATTTTATTCGGTTCAAGTCCGATGTGCTCATGAGATTGACAGCCCTCGGTGTTCTAAAGTCTTGTGTCCATACATTTAAAATAAAAGATAGGCGTGCCGCCTACACCGAAACTAGGAACAAAGCTCAATACAATAAATTTATTGATCGCCCGAATAATTGTCTTATCTATTTTAATATTCAACACAATGTGCATTATTGTACAAAAAAAAATTATAGTTACAAATTTGTAGCGTCATGTCACTCTATACAAGGATTACCTACCATTAATATTAACTATTCTCAGGTCGGCTTAGATAGCTCTGACATATCGTACGATGAGTTATATTCTCGGGATAAGAGCTAACTTGCTTCGAATCTTACTTAATTCTACGCGCTTCTATAATCTTTGACACGTAAAAGAAATGTGTTATTTTTATTGAAGAAGTTTGCAACCCATTTAAGACTCTCGGATTAGGCTTGATAAAAAGTAGCAACGAATTAAATCTGAAGAATAATTTCTAATTAAAATGTTCGGTACATTATTCTCTATAAACAACTTCAGAGTTAACTATAGGATCTCTTATTGGTATTTGATAGATGCTACGTAGACGTCTCTACATCGATTCCCGCTCAATCCATATCTTCGTGAGCATGATCATGAATATTTGTACCATAGCACAAGCTTACCTTAGTTTGGAACTGGATAACGTTGTATGCATGTGTATTAAGGCCCATGGAATATTATTTATTCATATAACTACGTAATAAATGACCCTCTAAGTTACCGAACATAGTACAACAATTAATTAGTTTTGCTTCCAACGTGCCTTTTCAATTTAAACAGGCTATGTGCTTGACGTAAGTTTCTTTTTATAAGATAAAACCATTCACCAAAAAACGGCATTCAGCGATTACCAAGAAATGCGAAAAGGTTGTATAACTCACAAAGAGTTTAATCTAAAGATAGTCACCCCTCTAGGCAATGGGTGAGATATGAAAGACAAACACTCTATAGTTACTAGGCATACACATTTACCTATGCGTAAATATTAAGAAACGGATTAGTTTTAAGTACTAAGTTTTTCGTATACCATGAAAGTTATTTTTTAATTATAATGAGTTTAAAATTTAAATCATCATAACAGTCCATTAATGCCCCACTGCATGGACGGGCCTCCTCCCGTGACACGCTGGCCAGACGGATTGATATATGGTTTAATTTCAAGTTTTCCTTCTTTTTATTTCGTAAAGATAATATTCCCGGATAGTCCCTTAGTCGGTTTTTACGACACCCGTGGGATGAGATGGGGTGGTGACATATTGCATTCTTACTCCGTCACCACACGGAGGACTTGAACTGCTACTTTACTCTACCACTATTGTGTATACACCCTAGCAAACAACTGGCTACACTTATTCACATTATAAAGCATGTACAAAAACATGGTGATGCTTATGTATTAAACTATTTTAAACAAACAATTGCCAGCACGTCCCGTCAATCAATAATATTAATAATAGTACAATACAATACAAATGCAATTAACGATAGTTAATAATACAATAATTATTGTATAAGTAAACGTGGTCAGACTATGAAGATCTCGTATAAAGGATGGTACGTGATTGTTTAACTGAATGGTCTGGCTATAATCACGATGTTACGGTTACACGACTCAATTATACCTACTTAATTAGTATTCATTGATTAGTAAAAGCTTTGTTTTGTTCTGGAAATTTAATGAGGTTAAGAAGAATTAGTATTGTAACTGTTTATGTTCTTTGTTTGGATGGTTAAAGTATAAAACTGGTAGTAAAAGTACTATTCAAACTTATTACTACTCGAAATATGGAGTACAATATTCCTCACACACACATTCACACAACGCCATCTAGTTCCAAACTAAGCCGAGCTTGTACTATGGGTACTAGACAACGGATAAACATACTTAAATACTTATTTTTTTTGTAAATACATACATATTTCACATAGAAAACACCCAGACTAATGCAAACAATCATGTTCACGCACACCAAGATTTGCATTAAGCAGGAATCGAACAGGAGACCTCTGCGTAGCAGTCATGTTATAAAACTACTACGCCACAGAGGTCGCTATGTCGTTGTTGAAACTGATAGAAAACTTTAATGCATAGTCCATTTTAGAGAAAGTTTATAGATAAGCTAAAATATGAGACAGTTGCCTTTGTGAAGTAGCTATTAATAAAAATTGTGATCACAATTACACCGACCGATTATATTTTTTAAATGACGCATGGCTGAGTTACATAGGTTATTTTATAGTCTATGAACAAGTAAGTAAGCATCTTAACACATAACCGTAGGTATTTTTCAGGCAAACGAATTTATGCATTGGAACGTTACCTTAAAACAATCTATCTCAAGTTATTTGTAAGACAACCTACGCCTTCTTAAGCTTTTCATAGAGTCACGTTACTTTGTCAATATTACATTAGATACAGAACTTAACACGCGTTCTGTAGTAAATCGGATTTAGTTACCGCGGCTGTCATTGTGTCAAACTCAAATGTCAACTGCGTGTATTCTTTTGAATACGTTACCATAACATTACGTGATAGTTTTTTTATAGTAGGCATTGCATAAATATAATAAATATATAAAATATATAATCCTCACACATTCACACAACATTATAATATAGTCACAAACTAAGCAGGCTTGTACTATGGGTACCTACTAGACAACGAATAAACATACTTAAATACTTTTTTTTTGTAAATACATACATACATATTTTACTTAGAAAACACCTAGACCAATGCAAACAATCATGTTCATGCACACAAAGATTTGCATTGAGCGGGAATCGAACCCGAGACCTCTGCGTAGCAGTCATGTTATATAACCACTACGCCACAGAGGTCGTCGACTATAATATTCGACGTAAGGCTTTACCTGTGGGCTTTACTTTATCTTACCCACAGATCTTACCCTAGAAAATTACTATTCGACCTTATAACACCAAAAAGCTATTTCACTAACGCGCTTCTTCCCAGAAATACGACTAGCAGACCTTTAACATTATAAATTTTCCACTACTAGCTTTGAGCATAGTTTCCGCTTTTGAGACTTGGACGACAAAGAGATAAGCCATGAGGTAGGGTCCAAAGGCACTCAGGCATTATTAAAATCATTATAATTCGATAAAACCTACAAATCGTGAGCTGAATAAATCCTTTTGTCAGACAAATCAATGATAAATGAATCAGTTTCTGTCCGATCAAACTAACACAATGATTTGAATTTTAATTAATTACCATTCGATTAATTGTAACGAATATTAATCGAATCAAAATCAGTGGTAGTCGGTGTGAAACTAGATAAATTTATTTAACAGTATTACGTAAAGGCTTAACATAAATCTTATATTTTAATTAATATGTAAAAGAGAAGTGCCTACTTCCATCATTTTCGCATTCAATGTATGCTTTGATATATTCAGTAATCAAGACTCGGTCCCGTATTGAATAATGTTACATAGAATATTATTTACGAATTCATTTGCAATTTATATAAAGATACAACTTATCTACATAATCAAAATGTATTTATGACTTATGCGAAAATCTGATTTTTATTTAAATAAGTAGGTACCTATAATGTTCCTATCAGCTGAACGTCTACTGCTGGACAAAGGCCTCTTTTTTTATAAATGATGTTAGGCAAACGAGCTAGCAGGTCACCTGGTGGTAAGGGATCACCGCCGCCCATGGACACCCCCGTTGCACCAAAGGAATTACAGATGCGTTGCCGATCTTTAAGAAGGGAGTGCGCTCGTTTCTTGAAGCTCCCCATGTCGTAACGGTCTCTATGTTTCCATTTTAAGCGGTCCTTTGCCTACCTTACCTATCTGTTTGCGGCCACCCTTCTCTCCAAGCTTTCAGTACGCGGTTGCCATTTCAGTACCTTTATTTATTCTATCAATTATTCTTGTTGTTAACCATAACGTACACAATTAATAGGTTTAAGGCTTACAACGCCATCTAGAATTAAATTTACCAAAGTTAACGTGTAACATTACAGAGTAATGTAATGCGGTTTACGTAGACAATTTAGTTAAGTTATGTAATAACTTAATAAGTCAATATTATATCAGCTAAGTACACACTAAGTGCCCTTTGTGGATTCGTTCAGTGAACACGTAAATCTGTTAACCACCTTACATTAAGCGCCTTACACCATAAAATTACATTTTTATAAGGGGTATCCAACATGGCTGTTTATGTCAAGCCCTATTATTTCACTACCAGCTGTACTCTTCCATCTAAACAGAGCAAAATTTACAAATTACGGCTTGGAGTTAAAGCAGACAAAGCGTTCTTTCGAACCTAGACTACTTCTTTCTAAATGGCTATCACCAGCAATAGATGTCAATTGCCGTTGATATACTTAGTTAAAATCACAGGATAACAGGTTATTGGTCTAAGCCTTACCAGTAAAGTAAGCTGTGAATATAAACACTCTCTAAAATCTCAGTAAACGTGCTAAAACTAAGCAACAAGTTACTCAAAACATAATTACATAGATAATTAAAATAATTGTCTTTGAAACAAAGGACGTTTCATTAAAGGAACATTTCAAAGGCATATGTCCGTAAGACAAATACAACTCAAACGCGTATAATACAAATAACTTTCATCTGTTTATTGACAATTATAATTTTGACAATTACAGGTGTTTAGGCGCCATTTAATAAGTAACTTCTCGTCATAAAATACCTGCATAGAGTCGCCTTTTAGATAATTGTGTAAAGACAAATCACACAGTCAACACAGGTAAATAAAACAAGGAGATCTTAATGAAAAATCTTATACAAATTTGAAAAACAATTTATAGCCGAGGTCGCAGGACACGAACTCGACTTTCAACACTGCTTCTTTTTCCTTTATTTTTTATTAAAATTAGATAACTGCCAGTCGCAGTTAAATTAAATTGTTTAAGTATATTAATATCGGACATGAATCGATAACATCGAATACGATAACATGGACATACCCTAAACAATATAAGGACATGCCTCTATCCCAAACAATTTAACCTGAAGTTTATCAAAATAATAACAATTTAAGTTTAGTAATTGTCATTCGCACGACGTGAGATCAAGTTCTACATTTAAATTCGAAAACTTATCTTATTGCAACGGATTAAGGTGCTTTTAAGAGTAAAATCTAGTGTATAGATATTCACGAAGGTATAAGGTTAATTAATATTATCCAATAGTAATTAAAATGTTGTGTATGACCCTTATCAGGCTCATGATACACTGACATGTTGTTACATGAAATAATATTTGGTTGTAGCAATTAAGTTTACTATCCATTGTAAATTATTTTCAATTGAATAAGTTAATATTTTGTTGTTTTGTGTGGTACTTCTTCTGTCTGTTTGTTTAATACTTGATTAGTTATTAAAAGTTAATAAGTATTATGAATTGCTTTATACATCTCGTATTGTGTATCTTTGTCTTAACACCTTGCAAGCCAAATACTTTTGTAAAGCATTATGCGACAAGTTTTCTTTCTCTCGCATAGATTATTTCTCCACGCCCACGCCCACGCCCAACAGTATAGTAAACACAGATTAGGTTTCAAAGATATGAGTATATTAACTAACAGGCGTCAGATATTTTAATTTGAGTAAAATATAGAGGTTGTAATCTTCGCAAAAGCAGTGGACAAATTTGAATATTAAGGCAAGAGCTCGGAAGGCCTAGCATCGGCCCAGCTTTACTCAGACAATGAATTCGATTCGAATTCAACTATAAGCCCCAAATAATTTTTCAATTGTTTTTCGATTTATTCCACTAAGTTACAGCAAACCTAAGCTTTTTGGGTCAATTAGGTATTTGTAAGGTATTTAAGTATTTAGAGAATCTCTTGTGTAACAAAATGCGAGGTCTAAAGGTTTCCTTTAGCGTTAAATACTAAGTGAGATTAACTACCTGACTGTAACAGGCACAACTTGAAATTAATCACGTCACTTAATATTTATTTTGCTGATTCATTGACTTTGACTTTAACCAAATAATTAATCACGCGGCAAAAGTTACAAAATTATACTTAACTTTACAGTAATATATTTTGTAACTTAATTTTGGTTTGTTAATGTAAGTAAAATGAATGAGCGAATGAAATCCAATTAGGTATATTTACGTACTCTTAAAGTGAATAAGTACTGCAAAGGCCATGTGTCAGAAGTAAGCCAATTTTTTCTTCAGAAAAAACATTGCATGACAATTCTTTGTGCAACTCATAAATAAGTGTTCTGAGTCTGGACATTATTTATGTCGCTTAAATTCGCACAAGGCATGAGTTAACCATCTCATGCGAATGTGTTGCGCTTGTGTTTTATTTAAAAAAATAAGTCGTAAGTAAGTAATTCATTGGAGATGGACTTTTAATATCTATTGATATTTCTAATACACTCGAAGCTCGGTTTAGCTTAAAACTTGAAGGAAGCTTTGTAAATATCAAACAAAAATGTAAAGACTTGAAACTACGAAGATACGAAAAGAAAATTAGAAATGCAATCAAAGAAAACTTACGTATTTCCGTGAATAGGTTTTTGAATGAATAATAGCGACGGACGATGCGCAGGTAACCCATATAAAATTTCATTTGGTCGAGTATTTGGTTAGATTAGTTAGCAATATAAATAATTAAGGGTTTAGCCACAAGGGGCGGGAAGCTTGGATAAGCCGGAGGATCAGATGTGGATGAGACATTTTCCGATGTTGACAGTTTCATAAACTCAGGCTGTAATCAGTTTTACAGTAATTAATATTTTTACAACCATTTATTTTAATGAATTTCAAGCCGTAGGTATAGTAGGTACATAGGTGCTGCGCAGAGGTCACCGGCGTACAGATCTGATTGACTCTAGGTGCAAATGTGTGTGTGCATGATCATGATAGTTTGCAGTATTACAGAAACAAAGTTCATCCGTTATTTTACTAGATGGCATGGTGTTAATAAACTTTATATTATCGTTTTACTTGACCGGATGTCTGTCTGTAATAGGATCTTACATGATCCACTTACTTCTCAGTTAAATGCATAATATGTATTTTGGATGCCAATACAAAATTACCCTTCGGAGCAAAATGTACAAAACGCAAAATGTACACGACACGCAAAATGTACAATTCGCAAAATGTACAATTCTCAAAATGTACAATTCTCAAAATGAACACTACTCGCAAAATGTACAATTCTCAAAATGTACAAGTAAACCTAAATTCACACATAAGGTGTTTTACTGTTTTGTATAACTTGTCATAGCAAGAACCGAAACAAACACACAGTCTTTTATGCTTGTCTCGTACCACCACCTACCTACCAGGGCCAAGTCCCTGTTAGGTTTGGTTAGATAAATTACGTTAAATTTATATTTTTATAAGTTAGTTGTTTTACCAGCAAGGGTACCTACCTACAGAGCGGTTTAAATTTATTAATATATAGTACTATGCTAGCACATGCACGCAGGAAGTTTTTTTTGAGTAGGAGTATTTTGTACAGGATTGTGAGGACAAGTGTGGGGAGATTGCCTCAATATCTGGGACACAGTCTTGTCTGTGGTTACTGAAGCACCACACTCTGATCGTTTGACGCATCTCCATAGTATGGAACGATTTTTATTTTTTATGGAATTCCGGTTATACCGGTATCCATTATATAGTAAAGTTGGTCTTCCTTTTTGGTTTTTTTCAATTACTATTAATGTATCCATCTTGTTTATGAAGGAAATTTTAATAAATTACTTGAATTTAACCTACCACAATAATTTATTGTACTGCAGACACCATTGACAGTTTTCTTCTTTTCTTTGAGTGAAAATCTCAAATGCCAGTACTTAAGATAAAAAAAGGAAAGTAATTTAATGATAAACTGACAAGACTTAATAAAAGAGGCCACTTAACATTCCCTGTGGTATTAGTGTTTTTAAACTGTCATCGATCGTCACCATTGTGAAAAAGGCTTTAGGTTTACTTGTACATTTTGAGAATTGTACATTTTGCGAGTAGTGATCATTTTGAGAATTGTACATTTTGCGAATTGTACATTTTGCGAATTGTACATTTTGCGTGTCGTGTTCATTTTGAGAATTGTACATTCTGCTCCGAAGGGGATTTTTCTATAAGTTCTCTTCCGCACACAATCTGCAACTTGTAGTTTTCTTTTCACCAACAACCAGCGCCACCTCGTATCGAATAGTGTAACTAATACTTTTTATGTGTTCTTCCAAAAACGCCCTTCGGCTAGTAAGGACCATGAACAAGGTACCTTGAAGCCAGGGATACTCGAATGAAACGACGTACCTCAGAGCGAGACAACTTTAATTTAGCTAAAGTTTACAATATACCATATGCCGTGTAACGAAACCATACTTCGATCTAACTCGATCCCAACGCCATCTATCGAGCTACCCGGTAATATAGTTCTACATAATTATTGATTTCGGTTATGAGATAGCGTGTGAATCGAGTACCTCTTTTATTATTATTTTTACATTTAACAAACACATTACAATAAGTAGTAAAAAAATTATCAAATAAAGTGTTTACACTATCATCCCCACTAATAATTGGTATGGAACTAAATGCTAACTCAATTTTATTTTTAAAACATTCAATTCTATATGCAGTTTTAGGTATTACCACAATGTTTTTAGATACATTGTGTTCCTTTCTATTTAAAAATTTAATTTGCTGACCAGTATGGTCTGACTGAAGTTTATTAATTATTAATTTGTCAGTAATTACAAAATTAATAAAAATATTATCAATACATCTTGCTGTTGTTTCAGTTATACGAGTAGGCTCCAAAAACACATTTTTCAGATTAAAAGATTGAAAAAGAGCCAAGTATTTAGATACCCTTTCTGGGGTTTCATGTACAGTAGCGAGTTAAGTAGTAAGTTGTTGATTAAGTTGATTTAAATAGATCTCCATTCTATTTTTTGGCGAGTTAAGTTGGCGAGACCGGAGAGAGGGGGCTACTTCGTACTACGTTATTAGAGTATTTTATCACGTTTGTCTAAACGTGGTTACGTTCATTCTGTAGAGCTAACTTTAAACAACTGTTATATAAACTGTAATGTTTTGACGTACTTAATAGTTTTATTTTTTGAAGCTTAAACTTTACAATACAAAAACGTGATGTTGGATCATTTTTGCTTTTTATTGACTTTAATTAGGATGTTCTCAAAATTAGGATGCTCTGTTGTTGATTTTTTTACATTTATAAGTGTGCATAGATTGCCTGTGTGAATATCATCGTCCTATCTATCACATGGGTGTTGTAAAAGCCGTCTGAAAACTTAATATTATTTAAAAAAAAAAAAATTCTTAGTAAGTGTCTTATTATAATATAATCTTTTTTTGCGAATTTCATAGAACCATATATACAGATCGATAGAGAATTAAAAACTGGTTAAAACTGTATCAAAAAGTCATTTTCGCCCAAATGTGCTTTACGACCAGAGGTACATATTATGTCGGTATTAGTTTCTATATAGTATTGCAAATATGTATATACTGGGGGCAGAATAGTAAAGGTATATAAAAAAAATTTGGAAAGAGTTAAAAAATACGCCCAAAAATGTATGATTAAAAGCATGTATTATTTTACAATGTGCTTTTCACCTTTGTCTAGAATGGCGCGTTTTTTATAAATTTTGTACTAAATAATTAAAAGAAATAAATCACAACACGCGGTTTTAGTATGAGTTATAATGTAAATTGTTTGTGGTTCAGAACATAATTTTGCTTTGCTTTAAAACATACATTGTCAAAAAAAAATTATTTATACACGGTACAAATATTGTTACTCAAAGATAATAAAACCTAGAACTTTTTTTACTACCAAAATATTACATAATCATCCTACAAAGCATATCTTATATACATTTGTAGAATTAGGTTAAGTTACACTGTGTTGTACATTTTTGGGGTCCAATTTATCTGCACCATTTTAATTTTCTGCTGACGTCATACAGCTCATACTTCAGGGAAGAATACGAAACGTCAAAGTCGGTTAAGCCGTTATCCGTCTCAATGGGACGGACATACTTCCATTCCCATGTTCTGTTATTGAATAGCGGTCGCTCTTTCGTGCACAACAATCGCATCTCATAGCAATCTCTCACAAGACAATTTACTTATCTGATGTCTTTAAATACTTTAATTTTGTGAATTTAATGTTTTTACAAGTGCCCGGGACACGGAATCAGCTCTATGTTGCGGATTATCGCGAGGAATTTTTCAAGAGCGGGAGCTTAAACAAAATCAAAATATAGGTACACGTGCAAAAACATTACCTTCTATCAGTCGTTCAAACAGGCACCCATTTCAAACGTTTAGTAAAATTCAATAATAATAAAGTATTTTATATGAAAAGCTTTTACTAACAATCGAGGTATCGTTTTTAGACGTATAAAAAAAATAACCTCTCGTGTCTATGGATCACTTTGGTGTATTAGGTAATAACACAGATTATAAATATACAGGTAATATCTTTATGAAAAGCCGCGTATAAAATACGGGTTTAATTTAAAATTCTGTGAACCTTTTTTATTTCGTATTTTAATCTGCAGATTATTATACAGATATGTGAGGCGTACATAAACATTGCTTGGATATTTTTTTGTCAATTTGTGTTAAAATCCGAAAAGAAATAGATTTTCTAGTTATACCTAAGCTTTATAGGTAAAAAAAAAATTTTGTAATTTGTGTTAAGTTTATTTTTACTAATAAGTTTGTAACTATTGGCTGGAAATTATACATTTCTTTAAAAGGCTGATGCATAATATTTTTTGTGTGGTTATAGAGATCTAAGTATAGGTATTATTTTTCTAAAATATAATACGATGTACCAAAAAGACGGACCATGTCCAGTGACGTAGGTAAATGAGCTGGTAGTTATTGACAAAAGTAAAAGAAAAGAAAAGACTTTTAAAAGTCTTTGTATGTAATCGTAGTTGTATTAGGCACTATCTTAGTATGGAACACTTTGACACCTCCAATGTAATCGCACCTTAACAAAGCCAATATAATAGTTGGTACAAGTCGACCAACCTTTGAGAGTTCTTTATGAAAAGTACCTGACGGACTCGTTAAGAATTATTGAATAAATTGCTCCGGGGTGATTAATTGAGTATTAATTACGATATCGTTTAGCGTCACCTCTCGCCATTATTAAACAAAGGTACACTTGATTACAAGTTATAACTGTTTATTGTTAATAAATATATTTATTTATCTTTTAAACGATTGTTATGAAATTTTATTTTAAATTTATATTGTTCTCGCTAACAATAAGCTGTAACTTTAGTATCGTTTAATATTATTTTATACATATAATTAATTTTTTTAAAGATAGTTTAGGTAACGTAATGATTCTTCTCTACATGTGGTCTATGTTTATGGATAAGAACTCGTATATGGGCCACCTTCAATGAAGGAAAGAAACAACGTTAAGAAAGTATCCTATAGATTCACGTGAGATGAGATTGTGTGGTGTCGGCATGTTTTACTCTTTCAATAAAGACAAAATTAAGCAAATTAAAAATAAAATGTTATAACTATTATCTTCTTCCTTTTTTTTCTTTTTATATATTAAGTTTGAATCCAGAACAGTTGCACAATGTATCTTACAAAAAAAATATAGTTGTTAAGTAATTTACGTTATTTAAGTACTAATTTCATGCGAGCGTTTCCTTGTATATGTACGAACTCCTAGAAAGTATTTCATATAAGTTCCCAAACTCAGGTATAAACTTTGATGGTATGCACCACACATTTAGTATTTAACGTTTGAGTGACGTACAAAACGCATTAACTAACCACAACAAAGTTTAAACAAGAATTTACGAGATCTTATCGAAACTTAACACGAGAGGGACTCTTTGAGATTAATTTATTAAGTACTCATTTAATCGTAGTCACGTAATTAAGTGTAAATTGTATTAAGAAGAAACGAAAAACGCTTAGAGGAGGTCTAGGTCGAGGATTTTTTATTAAATACCCTTAATCTAAAGAAAACGAACGTCTTAAGACTAATTTTTTTTTAAGTCGCTTTTTTAAGCATAAGTAATCTTCAATTTAAAATATTCTGCAATTTTCCGTGTGGCTCAATGTCCGCGTTATACCTATAGCCACCGAGTAAATCAGAAATTCCCTGACGTCGCAGAAGCACCGAGCATGAAGCTGGTTGAATCCCGAAAAATAGTATTTTGCCCTTGTCACTGCACCACGGAGTAACATAGCATAACACAACAAATGATTTTAATGAGTTCCTGAGAATATGAAACAAACGAGGCTTCTACATTCTAACTTTAATTTTTATAAAAAAAAACAAGATATAAATATTCACGGACATCTCTACACAGCGTCATCTGTTCCAGAAGTAAGCTAGGCTTAACCTGCTTGTGTTATGGGTAACAGAAAAACGGATATTATTTATAAAATAAATACTTATATACTATTTTTTTTAGGTATACATAGAAACACTCAGACCAATGCAAATAATCATGTTCATGCACAGAAACATTTGCATTGAGCGGGAATCGAACCCGAGACCTCTGCGTAGCAGTCATGTTATATAACCACTACGCCACAGAGGTCGTCAAAAATCTTTGCCCTTTTAATATTAGTAAGTGCTAAAACACTTGTTAACAATATAAAGAACAGCGATAATGTTAACAGAGCCTGTTACTTGATTACACAAAGTGTTCGCTGTTTATATTATTATAATTTATTACGTCCGTGTGGTTCTAAGTGTATTAATTATAATATTGTATACGTTATTTACTTGAATATACGGAAGCTATTTTGTTGTTGTTTACAAATTATACCTACTCAATTTGTAAACAATTAGTTTCAAGTGAAACAATTCCTTCCGCAGTGGATGTTTTGACAAATAAAACAATAGCGATATAACTTCAAATTCTAATAATAATATAATATTCTTCATACTTTCACACAACGCCGTTTAGACACAAACTAAGCTTGTACTATAAGTACTAGACAACGGATAAACACTTAATTTTATATTTTATTTTGTAAATGCATACAAAATAAACGCATAAAACAAATCAATGCAAACCCGAGACCTCTGCGTAGGACTATAATAAAAAATTTGGTAAACGAATTATCCAAATGTTATATAGAGAATACTATAATCAAGAAAGCGATTTTGTCGTATCTCGAAAAATTGCGAAATTGAGTTTTATACACCATTCGATTCAGAAAAACATACCACATCGAATGGTCTCAGTTTAATTTTTCTACGACTATTTTTTATTTAGATACGACATTGAGATTTACCTCAATTTTTCTGAATCAAAACGAAAATAATGTTGTAACTAACCCAAAATTCGCGTTTTATTATGTTAGGATACATACAACATAATTGCTGCGTATACTTCACAGATTACGACATATACCTCGGCCGAAATGCATTACTTGCAAGGAGTTACACCCTTCACAGCGCATTACAATATAAATTTTATTTAGTTACAGCAAAATTGCCGCTCGGGATTTACATGCCAACTTGAGATATTACCAAGTTCTCATTCAGCAATTTACGTTATTTCTACAATTACAGCACTTTACAGTGTATTTTTCTATTAAAAAAATGTACTTAACCCATTTTAAAGGGCAAAAAATATTTGGGCTACTAGAATATACGTGGCATTCGTTTCCCTGTCCCCCGCGACCATTCGCAGATGCAGCGCGTACGGCTTATTTGTCATTCGGCGCTCGACCGCCCAAGTGTGAATGCGATTAGGTACGTAATGGAAAGACGACTCCTTATGTTCGTGTTTAATGTGATATTTGAACATCATAACAGCCCATTAATACACCACTGCAGGGACGGGCCTCCTCCCGTGACGGAGGGATACTTGGCCTACTAATACCACGCTGGCCAGACGGATTGGTATAGGGTTTAAATTCAAGTTTTCCTTCTTTTTATTTTGCTAGGATAATATTCAGAAATAGTCCCTTAGTCGGTTTTTACGACACCCATGGAATGAGATGGGGTGATGACATATTGTATTCTTACTCCGTCACCGAAACACGAAGAGAGAAGGCATACGCTAAAGAATAATTAAAACTAAAATATGATAAAAAAGTTGAAGATATTCTGGAAGAAACAGACGATGAAGATGAACAGTAATTCAGATCATCTGTTTCTTCTAATTTACGACCATTTCTTAGAATTGCCCTAATTTTTAGTTTGATTTGTCACGTTCCATTTACTTTAGCTAAAGTGGTTTTAAGAAGTAATAATCCAATTAAGCTTTTTTTTATTGTTTGTTTTTATTTTGTTTTGCTTATAGGCCTGAAACTCTGTTTTTACATTTTTAATTACAATAAATAAATTCGTTGCTTAACATACCGCATTTTGTTTGTGTTCCACAAATTAAGTAATACTACTTACAACAAAAAATAAAACCATGATAAATAAATATATTCATATAAAACAAACTAACATTTATCATTTAAAACTTATATATAGATACAGCAAGTTTGATAACAGTCAATTAGAAGAAGTTACTGATGGTCCAAACATTTGCTTTTAAGATACAGCATAATCAAAGTTTATATTTTAATAATCAAATGATGTATCTAGTATCAAATCCAATTACAATAATCCTAGAATGACCGTCTAAATTGCAAATGGAAGGTTTTATATTTTAAAATTTCATCATTGAAAATATGATAGTTTTAAGTCTACTAGTTTTCATATTATGAATTTTTTAAATAGTTTTTTAGCTCTGGTGCAAAACTGCATTTTTCGAGATACAACAAGATCGCTTTCTTGCGTCGAATATAGAGAACTACTATATAGAGAATATTATAGTAAAAGGAAAGCACAAGGTAAGCTAAATTTAAGAATAACATTGTCTCTGCCTCACAAGTTTTCCCTGTAAAGTATTTTTACCAGACGACCATAAATGAAGCATTTTTTTTTCGAGTGTTTATGAAATACTGCGCACGGTTTCACTGGCGTTCATTTGAGCGTTGATACGGTTTTTTTTTTCGTGATTTTTCTTTCGATTAGTGATTCTCGAAATTTTCGCGTACTCGTAGCTTTATTTTATAGCTCCACTTCGTCACTGGGCCTCCGATTCACTGTGGAATAGTAATCACATGTTATTACATGCGCCGAACTCTGGCTGGAAAGATTAACGTTACAAAAAAAGAAAGGAAATGAATCCTCTTTACAAACAGACGGTTCTAAACAAACGACCATTCGACATTCAAACGTCAAACATAAATTAATTACATTTTGTAGACGATAGCTGACCGACTAATGTCTGGAATGAATATCGCCTGGGGACGTCAACTTGCAAATCGCTGATTTAGTCGCGACTAACCTTTTTTACTGATCCCAAGGGAGTCGTAAGCCCATTCTCTTTCATCAACAGCTGTCTTCCAACATGAGGATTAGGATTAAAAAATCTGTATTTCATAAATACTTTCTTTATTTTGGTTTTTCATTTATCAATATTAATTTAATAGAGTGGAGAGCGGTAATCACGCATGCCTTGGTCCTCCGAATGTAATTTAAAAATGTGTAGTATATTTTGAATTAACTACTTACTAACTAAAATGAAAAAAAAAATGCTTTTCATTTATTTGTTCCATCAGTTGTTAAAAATGATTACATGAGATTGAACAACCATGTTTGCTTTCAAAATATAGTAAATACGAAAGGACTTGTTTAATTCCACTCCTCCTAAGCACCGTGGCTTACATTCATCTATCTATAGCATGAAATATCTCAAGCTTCGCTTTACTTATTTTCTTAAAATAAAGAAAGAAATGACATCCGTCAAGCGACGACGACGGCGTGACTTAGGAAGTGAAGTCATATCACTGACTAACTACGATCCGTTGTCTTCATTCCCTTATGCCTTGGGGACTATAATTGCGTTTTCCATTAAGCATAAGCCTTATGTTACTTACCATGAAATCATACAAAAAGCTATTATGATGTGGTTTTGTTGTAAATATCTTCAGCAAAAGTCTTGTATTTCTTATAAATAAAGTCTAAAATTGATTTAAACTCTTTTATAAATGTTATATACATACACAATAAATATAAGGTATAAAGTAAATAATAAACTTAAATGTTAACAAGCTGCTAAACCGATGAATACCTAAATCAACTCAAAATGTTTATTTAGGAAACTTCTTCGGCCCCTAACAGTGATTATGAAAAACGTAGTCAAATTTGTCTGCCATGTTTAAAACAATGTTTTACGTAATTTTGTATTGGTTGAACTTGAAGAGTTATCTTGGCAATTTTATCAATATCTATGTGGGGATTGATTGAGGGTGCGTCAGTTGTCACCAGTCAATTAACAAACTATTCCTATGCAGAAAGTATCTCTACTAAAGAATGTAAAATTGGCATTCAACCTTTTCGTTTTACTAGGTCAAGTTTCCTGTCACCACTGTCTGTAGAAAAGACCGTTCTTATAATAGAAATTTCAAATAATTGAAGGTATTTCAAACTTGTAATTATTATACGTGTTGTGAAGGACTAAGAGTATTCAGGCGTACGCGTTCCGCGAGTACCGAGTATGATTGTAGAGACGAAAAACTTGCAAACCAGCGCAGCTGAGCCTGAGTCCAGGGCCTGATTACCTTCGTCACTGGAAGGTCTGTCCTTGTGTCATACATCAATAGTGTTATAAAATTACCTTTCAATAAAAACACTCTCTGCTAAATTCACTCATCTTTTACCCACTAATAATCTCTATAATAATCTAAAACTATATTTATATTAAGGTAATAAAGTTGAAAATGTGATAAATATTGTAGTTAAAGTTTAAAAGATCACACAAGTGTTTATTTTCAGCTCCAAATAATATTCTAAAAATATAAGTTAACTAGTTAATTGATAAAATTTAATTCTTGACGCCTTTCCATTATATAATACGAGTAGGTATACTCGTAGTAGAGTAAATTTCGTATTCGAATAATATTGATAGACAGTGGCTGTTCAATTTTAATATTAATTTTAACCTAAAGGATTCTTCTTCGTTATCCTTTTTGTGTCGTTTTAGTAATTAAATGTTGAAAAAAGCAATTTTACGAATTTTGCTAATGACTATTTCGATTTATTATTAATTGAAGGATTAGATAGAGTTTAGAACTATTTACTTAGTAGGAAAAATGAAAATTAATCTTGCTTTTAGGCTCTAATGTTCATAAATAAACGCATAACGCAAAAAAAAACCGAGTAATAGGAACAGTTACAATCAATTAAAAACAAACGAAATCCAATAACAGATACAACAGTAATTAACATGTCAATCAAATAAAGGCTTTTGCAATTTGTGTTTATTTCATAAAATAATACCAAATTCTGTACTAACAAATGAATATTACATTTAACATTTAAACAGCTTAAGTACATAAGTATAATATATTTAAAAAGTAAACTACCTAACCACAGCTTAAATGAAACAACTTATTAACATTATCGGGTCGCCCACGATCTGTACATTCAACCGTGCATTCCCTCTACGTAACTTTTTTATTGTCATCATATTTTTTTGTCATATCAGTGTAAATAAAAAAAACCCTATACTTTCCTACCTATTGTTGCTCATGCATTCAGGCGTACCTTACGTGCATCAAGTGCAACGTATGAATGCTATGTGAAACTCATTTTATAAATGTTTATATTTTTTAAAATTAAAATGTAATGCTCGGTCTTTGCATTGCGTGATGTTATTGTGACGTCATCAAATTGTTATATAAACCTTTTTGATGTGACTTAATTCTTTATTTAAAATATTCTTACGTCTACGCTTGCTGATTTAAATTTGGTCTACTAATGTCACGGCACGGTGGACAGATGGATCAGTATTTAAATGGTAGTTTATACCATTACGTCAGATACATATCACAAAAAATCCCCTTCGGAGCAGAATGTACAATTCTCAAAATGAACACGACACGCAAAATGTACAATTCGCAAAATGTACAATTCGCAAAATGTACAATTCTCAAAATGAACACTACTCGCAAAATGTACAATTCTCAAAATGTACAAGTAAACCTAAAGCCTTTTTCACAATGGTGACGATCGATGACAGTTTAAAAACACTAATACCACAGGGAATGTTAAGTGGCCTCTTTTATTAAGTCTTGTCAGTTTATCATTAAATTACTTTCCTTTTTTTATCTTAAGTACTGGCATTTGAGATTTTCACTCAAAGAAAAGAAGAAAACTGTCAATGGTGTCTGCAGTACAATAAATTATTGTGGTAGGTTAAATTCAAGTAATTTATTAAAATTTCCTTCATAAACAAGATGGATACATTAATAGTAATTGAAAAAAACCAAAAAGGAAGACCAACTTTACTATATAATGGATACCGGTATAACCGGAATTCCATAAAAAATAAAAATCGTTCCATACTATGGAGATGCGTCAAACGATCAGAGTGTGGTGCTTCAGTAACCACAGACAAGACTGTGTCCCAGATATTGAGGCAATCTCCCCACACTTGTCCTCACAATCCTGTACAAAATACTCCTACTCAAAAAAAACTTCCTGCGTGCATGTGCTAGCATAGTACTATATATTAATAAATTTAAACCGCTCTGTAGGTAGGTACCCTTGCTGGTAAAACAACTAACTTATAAAAATATAAATTTAACGTAATTTATCTAACCAAACCTAACAGGGACTTGGCCCTGGTAGGTAGGTGGTGGTACGAGACAAGCATAAAAGACTGTGTGTTTGTTTCGGTTCTTGCTATGACAAGTTATACAAAACAGTAAAACACCTTATGTGTGAATTTAGGTTTACTTGTACATTTTGAGAATTGTACATTTTGCGAGTAGTGTTCATTTTGAGAATTGTACATTTTGAGAATTGTACATTTTGCGAATTGTACATTTTGCGTGTCGTGTACATTTTGCGTTTTGTACATTTTGCTCCGAAGGGGAAAAATCCTGTGAGTAGTGAAGTGCATTTGTGGACAATAAACTGTGAGTACATTCAAGTGTTAATAAGATAGTTCAAAGTCAGAAACTTAATTAATTGCATGGACTTAGTAAAATCAAGTGTGCAGTCTTGGTCGAGGACTTAGAATAATTTCGATAAAAACGACCAGACGACGAATCTATGCCCGATTTTGCATCGATTTTACAAGTGTCAAACACTTAGAAAATTTCACTTCACCGGACTTAGAAAATTCTGCACTTATTAGGACTTAGAAAAATTACACTACTTCGCACTTAGAAAATTTCTCTCTTGTTGGGACTTAGCGAATTTATCCTTTACTGGACTTAGAAAAAATCACATTGGTTGACACTTGCAATAATACAGTTGGAAGACAACATGGAAAGGGAATTGAGAAAGTTGAAGGATGTTAAAGGACAGATTGAGAAGGGTTTAATAAACTTTAAAAAGTCTCCAAAAGACCGCATAAATTACAATTATGTGGATACGCGTCTAGAGATGTTAGAGACTCAATTCAAGAACTTTACTGTAAAATACGAAGGAGTAGTAGGAGAATGTGAAGGTGAAGAACTTTATGAATTCTTTCAGGAAGACGTTTATGAAAGGGTTTACGAAACGTATTTAACGTATAAAGTTGAATTAAAAAATGCTCTGTCTCAATTAAAGGTTCACAGTTCCAATAAAGAAGTTTGCAATACTTCATCTGACACTGTAGCACGATTACCAAAAATAGTTTTACCCACCTTTAGCGGAAAGTATACAGAGTGGTCATCGTTCCGAGACTTGTTCCTGTCATTAGTCCATAATAATAAAAAACTTGACGACGTTCAACGTCTACACTATTTAAAAACTCAGTTGTCAGGTGAAGCAGAGCAGCTTATAAGACATGTTCCTATTACTGATCTTAACTATAAGAAATGTTGGGAAATGTTAGAACATAGGTTTAACAATAAGAAATTTATGTCCACATGTATTTTAAATCGACTATTTGGCCAGCGTAATATTAGCAATGAATCATCGAAGGCACTTAAAGATTTGCTTGATGTTACAAGTGATTGTTTGCATGAACTTACCAATATTGGAATTGATGTTAGTTCGTGGGATGTGATTATTGTTTATGGCGCAAGCTTGAAATTGGACGTAGAATCTAGGAAGCAGTGGGAACTGCATGTTAGTAAATCCTCCGAGGATCTACCTTCTTTTAAACAGTTTTGCGAGTTTTTAGAAACGCGTTTTCGTGCCCTAGAATGCGTTGAGCCT
This sequence comes from Schrankia costaestrigalis, assembly GCA_905475405.1. Lineage (NCBI taxonomy): Eukaryota > Metazoa > Arthropoda > Insecta > Lepidoptera > Erebidae > Schrankia > Schrankia costaestrigalis. The sequence goes on from FR997826.1 coordinate 11,240,803, forward strand.
AAACATAGATCAAAAAGCGATAATAATTCTACATCTCACGCTAAAGTAATGCATGCTACTACTAATGTTTCATGTCCACATTGTTCCGAGAGCCATAAGCTCAGCAGTTGTAAGAAGTTTTATCAACTAGATATTGACGGTCGTCGTGCCACTTCACAAACTTTAGGTGTCTGTTTTAATTGTCTGGGAAGTCATCATACTTCCAAATTTTGTCGTGTTCTTTCGAAATGCCGTATATGTCAGAGGAAGCATCATACGTTGTTGCATCCTAAGAACCCTGTTGGAGCTAGTGGTAGTGGGGCTTCTACGTCAGTGGATCCTGTCGCCTCACCTGAACGTACTCCAGAGCCAGTACATGATGTTAGTGCAAACATAGCAACTCATTTTGTGAATGGACAAGCGCAGAGTCAAGTCTTGTTAGCCACGGCTTTGGTGAAGGCCGAATCACAAAATGGGTCCTCTCAAATTTTGAGAGCCTTATTGGATCAAGGATCACAAGCATCCTTCATAACAGAGGCAGCAGCGCAATTACTTCGCTTAAAGAGAATAGTTTCTAAGACTACTATTGCAGGTATAGGAGGTGGTCATGGCAACATCGTTTCTAAACATGTGGTGAATATTAATATTCAATCGTTGCATGATCCTTCTTTTACCGTGAAGGTTACTGCGCATGTACTAAGCTCACTGACCTCAGTTATGCCAGATACAGATTTTGAACTTGAGGATTGGCCAGAAATCCACAGTATACGTCTGGCAGACCCAAAGTTCAACTGTCCTAGTAAAATCGACATTTTATTAGGAGCAGAAACATATGGTCGTATTTTAAAGGAAGGTCTGATCAAGAGCCCAGCAGGCTCTCCGGTTGCACAAGACACGCATTTTGGATGGATTGTGTCAGGCCATGTTAGTAAAGCAAATAAGTTGCTAAACTCTCATAATACTGTGATCGCTATGCACGCTCAAATTGAAGAGAACGAAATGTTAAAACGCTTATGGGAGTTAGACTCTGAACCTACTCTCACGAAAAGGCTTTTTACTCCTGAAGAACAGGCCTGCGAAGAGTTTTACGCACAGTCGACGGAAAGAGATAAAAATGGGCGTTATGTCGTAAAATTACCTTTTCGTTCAGATGATCCACATTGTAAATACGGTCATTCTAAAAGTATTGCGGTAAAAAGATTGCTAGGTTTAGAAAGAAAGTTGGGTAGGGATCATGAATTAAAACAACAGTATAATGAGGTGTTAAAAGAGTATTTATTGCTGGGCCATATGGAGAAAATCACCGACGAGGCTGAAATAAACAAAAATGATGCGGTTTATTTGCCTCACCACGCAGTGGTTAGACAAGACAAACTGACTACTAAGGTAAGAGTGGTTTATGACGCGTCGTGTAAGGGGACTAACGGAGTTTCCTTAAATGACACCTTAATGGTAGGACCCACTCTTCAGGCAGATTTAAGACATATTGTCATGAGATGGCGACAACATCCTATTTGTCTGGCAGCAGACATAATAAAAATGTATCGCCAAATCAAAGTCGCTCAAACGGATGCAGATTTCCAAAGAATAGTCTGGAGAGAGGATCCTGACAAAGAGATAGAGGACTTCCGACTTCTGACTGTCACCTTTGGCACATCGTGCGCCCCTTACTTGGCTGTTAAGTCATTACTTCAAGTTGCGCGCGATGAAGGTAAGATGTATCCATTGGCTGCTGAAAGAGTGACGTCAGACTTCTATATGGACGATTTGATGACTGGATGCACATCTGAAATCGAAGTAAAAAAGATTTATATAGAAATGAATAGTTTATTAGAAAAAGGGGGGTTCCAATTGCAAAAGTGGACAAGCAACAGAATGTCCTTATTGGAAAGCTTAAGAGAAAATTCTGGAAGAGACTTGGAAATCAAAACTGATAAGGTAACTAAGATTCTGGGACTTACCTGGAACCGGAACACGGATGAATTTGATTATTCTGTAAAGATGTCGCCTCCAGCTGCACCTGAAACAAAAAGAACGGTCATATCGGAAATATCACGGCTCTACGATCCGTTAGGATGGATAGCGCCGTGCATCATAACTTCTAAGGTTTTCATACAAAAGCTATGGATTAGTGGAATAGGTTGGGATGACGAACTGCCACCAGATCTCGCACAAGAGTGGAGATATTACAGAACAGAATTAGAGAAACTAGTGGATTTTCATATTCCCAGATGGATAGGGAAAGGGGAAGAGGATATTAGTATAGAGCTACATGGCTTTGGCGATGCATCAAATACAGCTTATGCGGCTGTGGTGTATTGTCGTATTGTTAAAGCTAGAGCGCAAATCCACACGCATCTCATCACCGCAAAAACGAAGGTAGCCCCTATTAAGCAGATATCTATTCCACGTTTGGAATTGTGTGGTTCTGTTTTAGTAGCAAAATTACTGATAGAAGTAGCTGAAGTTATGAACATTCCAAAGGCTAATATACATGCGTGGACCGATTCATCCGTGGTTTTGGCCTGGTTAAATGATCATCCAAGTCGTTGGAAAACTTACGTAGCCAATCGCACTTCCGAGATCCTCAGTTTGCTGGACAACACACAGTGGGCTTATGTCAAATCTAAAGAAAATCCAGCGGATATCGCTTCTCGTGGGGTGTCTCCAGCAGTTTTACTTAATGATGATTTATGGAAACGAGGACCAGGTTGGTTAAGAAATGATCAGATAGAGTACACTAGACCTAGCGCAATATGCACAAACGAGGAGAAAAACCCTGTTAAGGTTTACACTACCAACCTGGTACCGGATTTTGAAGTTATTTGGGGAACTAGATATTCATCACTTACACGACTAGTGAGGGTTGTTGCGTACTGTAAAAGGTTTTTGCAGTCAACAAGAGCTCGTAAGGAGAATAATAAAGTAGCAGCTTACCTGTCAGCTTCCGAAATTCACGAAGCTTTGAATGTGTGTATCCGGCAAAGCCAACAGCAATGGTTTCATGCAGAATTAACGGCCCTGAAAAATAAAGTTTCATTAGACAAAACGAGTCCTTTATATAAATTAAATGTATTTATTGATCAATATGAGATATTGCGCGTTGGAGGAAGGCTGCGATACTCTCCACTACACGACGATACAAAGCATCCAGTAGTTATTCCTCATGATTCAAGTTTGGCTAAGTTAATTGTAGCCGACGCTCATGAAAAGACTTTTCATGGAGGACAGCAACTGGTACTTAATTTTATACGCACCAAGTACTGGATCAGCCGGGTAAAATATATTGTAAGGGCTCATATACGTCGCTGTGTTCCTTGTATTCGATATGCGGCGAACACAAAACAACAGTTTATGGGTGAGCTTCCAGCTTGCAGAGTGACACCTAGCAAACCTTTTCTCAACTCTGGTGTCGATTACGCGGGCCCCATTAACATTAGAGTGTCTAAGGGTCGTAGACAACGGTCGTATAAAGGATATATCTGCTTATTTGTATGCATGGCGACGCGCGCAGTACACATTGAGGCCGTTTCAGATTTAACCACTGAGAGTTTTCTAGCAGCTTTCAAACGGTTTGTGTCACGGCGCGGACAGTGTCGTCATATATGGAGCGATAATGGCACCAATTTTGTGGGCGCTGCCAAGGAGTTACAGAACCTTTTCAACCAAGAGAGTTCAATGTTTAAAGACATTGCAGCTACTCTTGCAACCTCTCAAACGGAATGGCACTTTATCCCTCCCCATGCTCCCAATTTCGGTGGACTGTGGGAAGCAGGGGTCAAAAGTGTAAAACACCATCTGAAACGCGTCATAGGTGATTCTACGTTAACGTTTGAAGAGTTGTCCACGGTCCTTTCTCAAATTGAGGCATGCCTAAACTCTAGGCCCTTGTCTCAGGGTAGTAGTGACCCAGAGGATCCTGTACCACTAACTCCTGGGCATTTCTTGGTGGGTCAGCCATTGGTAGTGGCTCCCGACCACAATTATGAAAACGCCACAGTTAGTACTCTTCGTAGGTGGCAATTGGTGCAACGTATGGTGCAGCACTTCTGGCGTAGGTGGAAACAGGAATATTTAACAAACTTCTTCCAACGGCATAAATGGAATGTTCGTAACTCTGACTGTAAGATAGATGATGTAGTTATAATAAAAGAAGATAACTTACCTCCAGCCAAGTGGTTATATGGTAGAATTACGCAGCTGCATCCGGGTAAAGATAACTTGACACGCGTTGTCACTATTCGTTGCAAAGGTACTGAGATTAAACGTCCAATTTCAAAATTGTGTTTTCTCCCTGCTACTGAATAATTCGAGTTGTGTTATAAAAAAAGTTCTTAGCTTATATTTGTGATAGGTCTGTAGGTTTAATGTATGTTTTTATATTGTAACCAATTGTTAACCATGTGTTATACCTTGTCATTAACGATTACGTTGTTTTTTTTATTGAGTTTAACCGAACTTCAATTTGTCTTGAAACGGTTTGTTGTTCTGTTATTATATGTACTTTGTTAAATGATAAGAATTTGTTGTACCTAGTTGTTAAGTTTTTATTAAAGCCGTATTTGACCACTATATTGCAATTCGATGTAGAGAAGCCACCCACCTATATATTTGTAATAATCTGTTATACAGTCCATTGTTCTTGTTGTTGCTGAGTTTGTTCATGGTGGGCGGTAGGAAAAAGGAAATATTCCTTTTGGTGGGCGGAATGTTAAATGTAAAAATAATAATAAAAGAGGTACTCGATTCACACGCTATCTCATAACCGAAATCAATAATTATGTAGAACTATATTACCGGGTAGCTCGATAGATGGCGTTGGGATCGAGTTAGATCGAAGTATGGTTTCGTTACACGGCATATGGTATATTGTAAACTTTAGCTAAATTAAAGTTGTCTCGCTCTGAGGTACGTCGTTTCATTCGAGTATCCCTGGCTTCAAGGTACCTTGTTCAGTGTTTAAATCCGTTTTTATGCCAAAAACAATATCAATTAAAGGCAACGCCACATTTAGTGAATGGGCAACAATAGGATTACATAAGAGTAGAATACGGCTTTATGAACTTTATGAAGAAAGAAACTATAATTTTAGTGATACATTTCAGAATTATGTTAAAAATTATTCTAAATTATTTAGAAAGCTTTGTAAGGTAGCTAAATCACGTTTTCTAAGTTCAAGGATTAAAAACAGTAATGATAAGATTAAGACCATATGGAATATTATCAATAGTGAAACAGGCAAAGTAGTCAACCGCGACATTGAGTACAACTTAAACATCAATAACTCAACAATCACATCAGATGTAGAAGTTGCCACTGCTTTTGAACAATTTTTCACTGATATTCCAATTACTACTACTCAATCTTTGAACTCTTCACCTATAACTGCAGAATTAATTTTGAAGGATAACGTACCGATTTTCGCGAATAATTTTGAATTTGAACATGTTACTCCTTTTGATATAATTAAAGCTTTTAATACCATTAATGTCAAAAAGACATCAGATTTATGGGATAATTCTGTAGTTATTACTAAGCATATTATTTACTCAGTTGCAACGCATTTAGCTCTTATATTTAATTATTCGATAGATAGTGGTGTGTTTCCTGATTTAATGAAATACAGCAAAATAATTCCATTGTATAAATCTGGCTGTACATCAGACCCAACTAATTTTAGACCAATTTCAGTACTGACCAATTTCAGTAAAATTTTTGAAAAACTTATTGCAGAGCAACTGCAAACATATTTAAATAGATATAAAATTTTACATATTAAACAATTTGGTTTTACAAGGGGTCGCTCCACAACCGATGCTGGTGTGGAGCTTGTAAAACATATATATGACGCCTGGGAGAAGTCTTATGATGCTTTAGGTATTTTCTGTGATTTGTCTAAGGCTTTCGACTGTGTCGATCATGATACACTTTTACGGAAATTACATCACTATGGCTTAGGTAAACTAGGATTAGATCTTTTCACATCTTACTTAAATAATAGAATACAAAGAGTTAATATTAATGGAAAATTGTCTACAGGATCTGTCGTAAAAATGGGCGTTCCGCAAGGTTCTATACTTGGACCCCTTTTGTTTCTCATCTACATAAATGATTTACCACACCTAGTTAAAGATCAACATGAGATAGTTTTGTTTGCCGATGACACTTCGCTTTTATTTAAAGTGAAACGACAACAGACTAGTACTGACGAAGTAAACTTGGCTATCTCTAAAGTGGTCCGTTGGTTTGATATTAATAACTTGCTCCTTAATAGCCGCAAAACCAAATGTGTTAGATTTATAACCCCGAATGTAAAGGAAGGAAAAACCACGATAAGAGTTAAGGAGGATCAGGTAGACCTTGTGGACACTACAAAATTTCTTGGTATAACACTAGATTCTAAGCTTCAGTGGGGCCCACATATTATTACATTGGTAAAGAGACTAAGTTCTGCAGCTTATGCCGTTAGGAAAATTCGAGAACTGACAGATATAGAAACTGCCAGATTAGTATATTTTAGTTATTTTCACAGCATAATGTCATACGGTATTTTACTATGGGGACATGCTGCCGACATTCATACTATCTTTGTGCTGCAGAAAAGAGCTATTCGTGCAATTTATAATTTAGGTAGGAAACAATCACTTCAAGAAAAATTTAAAGAAATCAATATATTAACTGTAGCAAGTCAATACATTTATGAAAACATAATTCATGTTCATAAAAATAAAGACCAGTTTGTCAAAAGAAGTGATGTCCATAGTATAAATACTAGAAATAAAGATAAACTTGTTTATCCGTATTCTAGGCTCCAAAAAATACACAATTCATTTCTGGGTCAATGACTCTATAATAAAATCCCGAATCATATCCAAGATCTAAGTCTTAATAAATTTAAGAATGTAGTAAAACAAAAACTTATCCTAAAGGGATATTATACTATTGTAGATTACACGAATGATAAAAAGGCTTGGGATTAACTGCTTCTATTCTCAGGCTGTTTCAAATAATGCTAGTTTATGCACTTTTTATAATTATATGTGCTACTGTATTATTTTATTTCTAAGTTCTAATTGTATTATTGTATACTTTTTATCTTTTCTTTTTTTTTTTCTCTTTCTTTTCTTCTTCTGTCTTGCTTGTTCTCATGCTTGTCTTCTACTTTTCTTTTCTTTGATTATTGTTTTTTATAATGTATAAGTGGTGTATTATCCTGTCTGGTACTGTCAAATATTTTATTTGTGTATATGATTTATGTTAAAAGAAATATTGTAAACAACAAGTTTCTTTGCCAGGTTTCTTCTCATTGGCCCAACCATTTGGAAACTGGAATTTATGGATCAACACAGACAGACAAGTAGATTTGAGTAGTAGATTGGTTTTATTTTTCTTCTCTAATTTACATTAGACAATACAACGCGGTTTTTTTAGTGCTGTGGCGTTTGTCTGTGTCGATCTATAATTTTAACTATAGCTTCAATTTCAAGTAAATTGTAAAAGACGATTTCAAACAATTTGTGATAAATTTTATGAAATAAAGCATTTTGAAGTTTGAAGAAGTTTGAAGTTTGACATGTCGATGTGTAAATCGGGATTTATGTTCATGAACGAACAAAAGTCCCATCTGATCCTAAAAGTAAGAGGTAAACACCGCTTAAGTTGCAGTAACCAGAATAGGCTGCCAAAGTTTTGGGATAAAATTTGTTGCAATAAGAAGCACCTATATAGTTAGGTGAACTCAGAACCGAATTAAGAACCCTATTAAAAAATATAATATGCATTAGGACTACTTACAGGCAATCTCATGTAACTTTAAAAAATATAATATGCATTAGGACTGGTAACCTCATGTAAAAAGAAAGATGGGAATCTAAAATGAATCAAAAATTCAATGTTGCCAGTCATTTCACAAAATCCCAAGAGCTATTCGAAACTTAAATTTGAAATTAGTTCTTAATGTAAACTTGTGTTCTTGTAAAGTTTGTATTTTAAGATGCATTGTACTGTAGCTGATTAAAATGAGTGATTTCTAAATGCAAATAATAATTTATAAATTTCTTTTGAGCAAAATCAATGTTAATAAATAATTTTTAAACGATTAAAATGATTGAAAAAGTTTGTTTTAGTTGTTAGCGGGATATTTCTCATGAGATTTTAAATTCGCTGTAAAATTATTATGAGCCGTTTTTTTAAGATTTTTAACTTTGGCTAGCGTACTGTTACATTTTTGTGTTCATCTCATTCTAATAACAATAGGAAATGGTATACTCATACTCATGTCGATACTTAAAAGGCTTCAAGGAAATAAATTCCCTAGCCATATATTACATATAAATCATTTCACCTAATTGTTTTTTGATATATTATTACAACTTATATTACATTTTTATTTTACTCTATGAGGAAAATGGAAGCAAATAAATTGTTAGTCAATCATCCACGTCTACGTATGAAACATGGAATGTCTATTATTAAGTTATATGTTCGCGTCTTTAGACAAAGGTTCCAATGTTTACGTCATTGCTACGAAATTGCTACGGATGCTACGTGTAGCAGGTACTACGAAATTTCGTAGCTAAATATTGACGTTTATTTTTTTGGCTGTCTATCGTTAGAATTGTGTGGTTTTAGTTTAGGTATTATTTAGGCGAGCTTCTTAGGCAATACACGAGCAATATATTATTTATGCTTATCGCAATACCGTTCAGTTTAGTTACATAAAATCAAAGCAGTGTAAAACTATTCTTAAGTAGATGGATGGATGAAAATTTCTGGAAAGTAGCATTAAACGTTTATGCAATAGAGAACACGTAAATAACATTGATTTAACCACTATCTTTCTTAAATTTTAAATAAATGTAATTTTTTCCTACGTCAAATTTCACAGATAAAAATTAATTTCACCGTTTGACATTTGTAGATTCTACAATTTTGTCCTTGATTCCTATACATTTCTCAAAGGTAAAGTCTTTGGTCTGTGGTTGACACGACGCCATAGTTGTTTACCTTTATAGTCAAGTCGTAATAAATAAACAGTACCTAATAAATACGTAAAGTAAGCCACTTAAAGTAAGGAATGACGGTACGTAAATAATACTTGAGTAAAATTTTTGTGGTTCATTGTATTATAAATGAGTTACCTGAACACGATTGATTAGAACTAAATGACGTGGCATACTTAGATTAATGTACACCGAATGTTTTAATATACAGTTACTC